>CM055117.1:89201600-90401600 GCA_029206835.1 Rana muscosa | reverse complement strand
ACTAAGGTAAGGGGGGGTTACTAATATAGGGGGGACCTTTATATCAGTGCCCCCTTACATTATTGTATTCACTCCCCTCCTTAGATCAGTGACCCCCCCCCCCCTCAGACGACTGGCCTGGCAGTGGTGTCACTGACCTCCTCTCAGGTGCACAGTGCGGGGCTCAGTCAGACGGCTCCAGCTTGGCGGCTCTGATCTCCTCTCCACAGTCCACACGTCTGTTTCTTCCCGTAACCCCCATCCCTGCGCTCCCACTCTTGACTTCTTTCTAGGATCCCCTCAGAGACTGTAGACATGATAAAAGACAAGAGATAGTCAGAGGCTGCGGACACGATACAGGAGGTGGACAGAGGCTGCTGACACGATACAGGAGGTGGACAGAGGCTGCGGACATACTGCAGGAGGTGGACAGAGGCTGCAGATTCATGACACAGGAGGTGGACAGAGGCTGCGGACATGACACAGGAGGGGAACAGAGGCTGCAGACATGACACAGGAGGGGGACAGAGGCTGCAGACATGACACAGGAGGGGGACAGAGGCTGCGGACATGACACAGGAGGGGGACAGAGGCTGCGGACATGACACAGGAGGGGGACAGAGGCTGCAGACATGACACAGGAGGGGGACAGAGGCTGCGGACATGACACAGGAGGTGGACAGACCCTGCAGATTCATGACACAGGAGGTGGACAGAGGCTGCGGACATGACACAGGAGGGGGACAGAGGCTGCGGACATGACACAGGAGGGGGACAGAGGCTGCGGACATGACACAGGAGGGGGACAGAGGCTGCGGACATGACACAGGAGGGGGACAGAGGCTGCAGACATGACACAGGAGGGGGACAGAGGCTGCAGACATGACACAGGAGGGGGACAGAGGCTGCAGACATGACACAGGAGGGGGACAGAGGCTGCGGACATGACACAGGAGGTGGACAGACCCTGCAGATTCATGACACAGGAGGTGGACAGAGGCTGCGGACATGACACAGGAGGGGGACAGAGGCTGCGGACATGACACAGGAGGGGGACAGAGGCTGCGGACATGACACAGGAGGGGGACAGAGGCTGCGGACATGACACAGGAGGGGGACAGAGGCTGCAGACATGACACAGGAGGGGGGACAGAGGTTGCGGACATGACACAGGAGGTGGACAGACCCTGCAGATTCATGACACAGGAGGTGGACAGAGGCTGCGGACATGACACAGGAGGGGGACAGAGGCTGCAGACATGACACAGGAGGGGGGACAGAGGTTGCGGACATGACACAGGAGGTGGACAGACCCTGCAGATTCATGACACAGGAGGTGGACAGAGGCTGCGGACATGACACAGGAGGTGGACAGAGGCTGCGGACATGACACAGGAGGGGGACAGAGGCTGCGGACATGACACAGGAGGGGGACAGAGGCTGCGGACATGACACAGGAGGGGGACAGAGGCTGCGGACATGACACAGGAGGGGGACAGAGGCTGCGGACATGACACAGGAGGTGGACAGAGGCTGCGGACATGACACAGGAGGGGGACAGAGGCTGCGGACATGACACAGGAGGGGGACAGAGGCTGCGGACATGACACAGGAGGGGGACAGAGGCTGCGGACATGACACAGGAGGGGGACAGAGGCTGCGGACATGACACAGGAGGGGGACAGAGGCTGCGGACATGACACAGGAGGTGGACAGAGGCTGCGGACATGACACAGGAGGGGGACAGAGGCTGTGGACATGACACAGGAGGGGGGACAGAGGTTGCGGACATGACACAGGAGGTGGACAGACCCTGCAGATTCATGACACAGGAGGGGGACAGAGGCTGCGGACATGACACAGGAGGGGGACAGAGGCTGCAGACATGACACAGGAGGGGGGACAGAGGTTGCGGACATGACACAGGAGGTGGACAGACCCTGCAGATTCATGACACAGGAGGTGGACAGAGGCTGTGGACATGACACAGGAGGGGGACAGAGGCTGCAGACATGACACAGGAGGGGGGACAGAGGTTGCGGACATGACACAGGAGGTGGACAGACCCTGTAGATTCATGACACAGGAGGTGGACAGAGGCTGCGGACATGACACAGGAGGTGGACAGAGGCTGCGGACATGACACAGGAGGGGGACAGAGGCTGCGGACATGACACAGGAGGGGGACAGAGGCTGCGGACATGACACAGGAGGGGGACAGAGGCTGCGGACATGACACAGGAGGTGGACAGAGGCTGCGGACATGACACAGGAGGGGGACAGAGGCTGCGGACATGACACAGGAGGGGGACAGAGGCTGCGGACATGACACAGGAGGGGGACAGAGGCTGCGGACATGACACATGAGGGGGACAGAGGCTGTGGACATGACACAGGAGGGGGACAGTGGCTGTGAATATGATAGGGTCCTCCTCACCCCCCTCACAGTGGCCTCCTCCTCTGTCCACCATCATATAACTTCTCCTCCACATCATCAGTATGCTGTGTCCTCCTCCTGTGCCCCTTTCACCTCTCCACAGGTCAGGGCAGCTCTGACCTGTGGAGAGGTGAAAGGGGCACAGGAGGAGGACACAGCATACTGATGTGGAGGAGAAGTTATATGATGGTGGACAGAGCACATCAGTCTCTGTCCCTCCCCTGCATGCCATGGCCGCTTCACCCTCCGGGCTCCCACTCCCAGCCCCAGCGCAGTCCTCCTCTTACTTCATATCCCCTCCTCCTCCTCACCCCTGCTCGGCCGAGTCTTCTCCTCCTACTATGGCGACAGCGAGTGCACTGCATGAGCCACTGTAGCCCGCGACCGTCACCGCACTCCCGTCCTGATTGTCTATTCAAAATATGCGCCGGGCGGCGCCATTACGTTGCTGCGGACATGACACAGGAGGTGGACAGAGGCTGCGGACATGACACAGGAGGGGGACAGAGGCTGCGGACATGACACAGGAGGGGGACAGAGGCTGCGGACATGACACAGGAGGGGGACAGAGGCTGCGGACATGACACAGGAGGTGGACAGAGGCTGCGGACATGACACAGGAGGTGGACAGAGGCTGCGGACATGACACAGGAGGTGGACAGAGGCTGCGGACATGACACAGGAGGGGGACAGAGGCTGCGGACATGACACAGGAGGGGGACAGAGGCTGCGGACATGACACAGGAGGGGGACAGAGGCTGCGGACATGACACAGGAGGGGGACAGAGGCTGCGGACATGACACATGAGGGGGACAGAGGCTGTGGACATGACACAGGAGGGGGGACAGAGGTTGCGGACATGACACAGGAGGTGGACAGACCCTGCAGATTCATGACACAGGAGGGGGACAGAGGCTGCGGACATGACACAGGAGGGGGACAGAGGCTGCAGACATGACACAGGAGGGGGACAGAGGCTGCAGACATGACACAGGAGGGGGGACAGAGGTTGCGGACATGACACAGGAGGTGGACAGACCCTGCAGATTCATGACACAGGAGGTGGACAGAGGCTGCGGACATGACACAGGAGGGGGACAGAGGCTGCAGACATGACACAGGAGGGGGGACAGAGGTTGCGGACATGACACAGGAGGTGGACAGACCCTGCAGATTCATGACACAGGAGGTGGACAGAGGCTGCGGACATGACACAGGAGGTGGACAGAGGCTGCGGACATGACACAGGAGGGGGACAGAGGCTGCGGACATGACACAGGAGGGGGACAGAGGCTGCGGACATGACACAGGAGGGGGACAGAGGCTGCGGACATGACACAGGAGGTGGACAGAGGCTGCGGACATGACACAGGAGGGGGACAGAGGCTGCGGACATGACACAGGAGGGGGACAGAGGCTGCGGACATGACACAGGAGGGGGACAGAGGCTGCGGACATGACACAGGAGGGGGACAGTGGCTGTGAATATGATAGGGTCCTCCTCACCCCCCTCACAGTGGCCTCCTCCTCTGTCCACCATCATATAACTTCTCCTCCACATCATCAGTATGCTGTGTCCTCCTCCTGTGCCCCTTTCACCTCTCCACAGGTCAGGGCAGCTCTGACCTGTGGAGAGGTGAAAGGGGCACAGGAGGAGGACACAGCATACTGATGTGGAGGAGAAGTTATATGATGGTGGACAGAGCACATCAGTCTCTGTCCCTCCCCTGCATGCCATGGCCGCTTCACCCTCCGGGCTCCCACTCCCAGCCCCAGCGCAGTCCTCCTCTTACTTCATATCCCCTCCTCCTCCTCCTCCTCACCCCTGCTCGGCCGAGTCTTCTCCTCCTACTATGGCGACAGCGAGTGCACTGCATGAGCCACTGTAGCCCGCGACCGTCACCACACTCCCGTCCTGATTGTCTATTCAAAATATGCGCCGGGCGGCGCCATTACGTTGCTGCGCATGAGCCGCCCGGCCGAGCGCATACGAGCTTTCCTGAGCCCGGCCGGCTTCGGAACGGCGCATGCGCAGTTGCATGGTTGGCTCGCGGCCATCTTTTTTACGGGCATCCGATGCCCATAACGGACTTTATGGACACCCCAAAAAGGGGGTTAAATTTACGTGCTGTCCGTAAATTAACGTACGGTTGGCAACACTGATAGCGTATGATGCGGATCGGGAGCGATGACTCTGAACTGACGAAGAGTACACAGGCTCGCAGTTTACAAGCACAGTCATTGAATTAGGGAGAAAGTGTAAATAATCCTCAATGGAAACACCCGCCGAAATAACAACTTGGGGTCTCCTGCTTTAGCCAAACCAAAATTTATTTATATATATATATATATATATATATATATATATATATATATATATATATATATATACACACACATACTTTATTGTCAAAAGTATTGGGACACCTGCCTTTACACACACATGAACTTGGCACCCCAGTCTTAGTCCGTAGGGTTCAATATTGAGTTGGCCCACCCTTTGCAGCTATAACAGCTTCAACTCTTCTGGGAATTCTGTCCACAAGGTTTAGGAGTGTGTCTATGGGAATGTTTGATCATTCTTCCAGAAGCGCATTTGTGAGGTCAGGCAGTGATGTGGACGAGAAGGCCTGGCTTGCAGTCTCCGCTCTAATTCATCCCAAATGTGTTCTATATGGTTGAGGTCAGGACTCTGAGCAGGCCAGTCAAGTTCCTCCACCCCAAACTCACTCATCCATGTCTTAATGGACCTTGCTTTGTGCAATGGTGAGCAGTCATGTTGGAACAGGAAGGGGCCATTCCCAAACTGTTCTCACAAAGTTGTGAGTATGAATTTGTCCAAAATGTCTTGGTATGCTGATGCCTTAAGAGCTCCCTTCACTAAGGGGCCAAGCTCAACCCCAGAAAAACAACCCCACACCATAATCCCCCCTCCACCAAATGATTTGGACCAGTACACAAAGCAAGGTCCATAAAGACATGGATGAGCGAGTTTGGGGTGGAGGAACTTGACTGGCTTGCACAGAGTCCTGACCTCAACCCGATAGAACACCTTTGGGATGAATTAGAGTGGAGACTGCGAGCCAGGCCTTCTCGTCCACATCCGTGCCTAACCTCACAAATGCGCTTCTGGAAGAATGGTCAAACATTCCCATAGACACACTAAACCTTGTGGACAGCCTTCCCAGAAGAGTTGAAGCTGTTATAGCTACAAAGGGTGGGCCAACTCAACATTGAACCTTACAGACTAAGACTGGGATACCATTAAAGTTCATGTGCGTGTAAAGGCATGTGTCCCAATACTTTTGACAATATAGTGTATATTGGGGAAGGAGGCCTTAAATCGGAAGGTGCCCTTTTGGGTGGAGCTCTGCTTTAAGTTGATGTCTCTTAGTTCATGTGACATCTACTGTATATTCCAAGAGGCTTCAGAGGCAACTCTAGGCAACCTGTCAATCATTGTTCCTTGTCATGGGTTATATAAGATCAAGTGTATGGGACTGGAAAGCTTTGTGAAGAGTAGACTGCGATCTGCAGAGTGGGCAGCTGGAATCTCTCCATCACAATAGGCCATGCATTGTGCTACACCATGAGTTATGAGTACCTCTTTGGGAGGAGATGATACCCACTAGAATAAGAGAATTACAAGCCAGGGAGATAGTTAACCCTATACCTGGGAACTAATCAAACATTGGGTTGCTTTCAAAGAGTGATACCTTGTACAACCTTTAAATTAATGTTTTGCTACTTAGTTGGAGATAAGAAGGAACATGATAATTTGTTTATTAATCTGTTCAATTACCATAGTTTGGAGGAAAGCAGTGGCGGCTGGTGCTCCATTTTAACTGCTAATTAGAGCCTAATGCCGTATACACACGACCGGTTTTAATGTCATTAAAAAAAACAACGTTTTTCTCGACGTGATTCTTCTCAAGCCTGCCTTGCCTACACACTATCATGAAAAAAAATGCTTGAGCAAAGCGCGGTGACGTACGAAATGTACGACGGCACTATAAAGGGGAAGTAGATGGCGCCACCCTTTGGGCTGCTTTTGCTGATCCTCGTGTTAGTAAAGTTTGGTGAGAGACGATTTGCGCTTTTCAACCTCGTGCTCTTCAGTCTGTTACAGCGTGACGAATGTGCTATCTCCATTACGAACGTTAGTTTTAACAGAACGAGTGCTCCCGTCTCGTCACTTGCTTTTGAGCATGCACGTTTTTTTCACGTCGTTAAAGCCTACACACGGCCATTTTTCATGACGAGAAAAACAACGACGTGAAAAACGACGAGAAAAATTCGAGAATGTTCCAAATTTTTAGTGGCCATTTTTCACGTCGTGAAAAATGCTCTGGAGCCCACACACGATCGTTTTTAATGACCAAATTAAAATATGGCATTTTTCTCGTCATGAAAAACGGTCGTGTGTACGCGGCATTAAGCTCTAATCATGTGCTTCTAAAAAAAAGCCCCATTGGAATCCATGCGTCCGGCGCCCTGCATGTAGATTAGGGGCCAGGCACTCGGATTAGGGGGGCAGCATCACTGTGCCCCATATGGATAGGCTGCCACTGGAGTGAAGTAAAGTTCTGTTTATCTGAACCCAAATCGATCTTCTATATTCTGTACTGGGATAAGGAATTGATAGTGAGAGGTGTTCAACACCAGTGTGGGGACTGTTCATGCACTGAGGGCTGGGAAGCCTGGTGTCGAATCTGACCTTACAAGGGGTAAATAGAATGCTGAAAATGACACTCCTAGTTTATGCCTAGGTTAATGGCACAAGTGATCCATGAAATGTGTAGAGGGGTCCAGTGGAAGCCAGTCTATGGACTACGGAGATTGTCTTGGGGGGAAGGAGCCAGAGCCTGAGCCTTGAGTTTACCTGTGTTATGGTAGTTGCAACTGCTAACCCTTGACCAAATACAACTGGACAACCACCACCATGGTGTTCTCTATCCCAGGCACAAGGGGATGCAGGCACTTGGGCACATGTGTTTAACTAGTGATCCTAATGCCACTTGAGTCTAACTTTTAGAAAAACTTGTTGGTCCGATAGATCAAATCTGAAACAAAATCTCAGTGTGGGTGGTCCTTCTAAAGAAACAAGTTATGTGTTTTGCCATCTTTTCTTAGCTTTTTCCATGACTACAGTCCCCAGACCTGCAGGGTCTTCTGAATTCACTGCAGCCTTCATGTGAAGGGAATGTTCCATAGATTTTATCCATAAAGCTAGGCTCTGTTAATGAGGTGGAATACACCTGTTACACCATTATGCTGGCAGGCTTAAATTTCTTTAAACAGTATGATGTCATGCAATAGCCTCAAAGTGGTCCCTAGATAGAAAAAGGCCCCCCTATAAAATTTACAGAGAGCCATATCCAGACCTTGCTAGCTTACCAAGAATCTCTGAAAACCTAAAACCTCTCCAATAAGAGCACACTTTTGCCTGGGCCTCTGAAGCTTGTAAAGGCAATTCAGCCAATTCCCTGGATACATCTGAGGCTGAACTGTGGCTATTGCTAGATTACAGCAGAAATCCATTATTCCTAGTGAAGGGACATCTGCATTTTGGAGCTACCCGTGCAGTTCAACTTGCTGCTGGTGATAGATTGGCAAAGGCTAACACCATATGTAGAAAAAAAAAATATATATTTTAACTGTAATTAATCTCTGCTAAATTCATTGCCTGAAAATACTTTGTTTCATTTAGAGGTGATGTTTCACATTTTTGGATATAAGCCATTTTAAACATTTAAAATGAAAAATCCTGCTTATAAAGTGCACCTGTGCCTACTATGATTTAACCTAGCTTAGAAAGCCATTTCCAGTACCCAGGGGACCTGAAAAACAGGGAGCTTCAAATTCCTCCCAGGCAGTGCTGAGTGCTGGCCTACTAACTCCCATCTACCTCATTTTGTTATTGGCCAATTAGGCCCTCCTTCATAGGTATAAGATATGGATAATAAGGAAGGGAGATGAGGGTAGGCAGGTTCTGAGGGCATGTGGCAGGGGCCCAAGGACTTAAGCTACCTGCTAGAATGGTTATTTGGAGGAAGATGGATTCATTGCCCAATCAAGGTATTTTTGATTGCTCTAAAAGGGTCAAGAACCAGATTTATTAGCGAGAGATCCAGTGCAATTTAATGAGAACTTTCACCCTTAAAAAATTGGGTAATTGCCAGTCCCTGGAGTGTAACGCTGTTTTCCCAGAGCCAGTTCTTCTCACCACTGTAGGTCCCCGGTGCCACCATCTTGGATTTGTTTGCCTGCTGTGACTTCCTGACGAATCACAACCAGCTTCCCACTGTGCATGGGATAAGAAACAAAGAGATTATTGATAAAAAGCAGCACACATTGACACTTGTTAAGCACACATTGAACCCTTTGATTGCCCCTAAATGTTAACCCCTTCCCAGCCAGTGATCACTGTATTAGTGTCAATGGTGATGTCAGTGGCAGTTAGTCAATTCCCATCCAGTGTACGTTAGTGTCAGATTGCAGTATTACAGTCACAATAGAAGTTGCTGATCACCGCCATTAGTAGTATAAAAAATAAAATAAATAAAAAAATTCCAGTATATATACCATAGTTTGTAGACTCTATAACTTTTACACAAACCAATCAATATACACTTATTAGGATTTTTTTTTTACCAAAGACTTGTAGAAGAATACATTTTGGCCTAAATTTATGAAGAAATCGGCTTTTTTTTTTTTTTATTGTATATGATTTATAGCAGAAAGTAAAAAAATAAAAAAAAAAAAAAAAAAAAATGTAAATAATGTGGTGATCAAATACAACCAAAAGAAAGCTCTATTTGTATGGGAAAAAAAATATATAAATTGCTCTATTTGTGTGAAAAACGAATTATATAAATTTCATCTGGGTACAGCGTTGCACGACTGCACAATTACAAGTTAAAATAGTGCAGTGCTAAATAGAAAAAAATGGCCTGGTCATGCAGGGAGTAAAACCTCCCAGAGCGGAGGTGGTTAATGTGGCCACATCATGATGAAACTCTATTACCGAGGATAGGTGACCGGTGCAAAGGTGCAGGTGGGAGGAAAATCCAAGCTAGCTGTTCCAAGGGGCCCCTTTATAAGTTTGGATGTGCACTGAATTTGTAGTTCAGTGTTAATGTGTATGTAAAGCATAGACTTTTTTCTTTAGCTTTCGGGTTATTTATTAATTTTTTGGTTTTGCTGTCTGTGTCCTGCTGGGGAGATTTATAATCACTTCTGGTCTAGATGTAACAGGAAGTCAGAGAAAATCTCCCAAAAGTGAGGAGTATTTAGAAAGTTGTCACATGAACAGTGTCCCCATTGGAAGACTTTTTCCCTTCACCTCTTCCTCCCATGACAACTCAAAAAATGTGGACTTTTCCCTTCACTTTCTGTTTAGCTGATAATGGTCACTAGTGATGAGCTTGGGTATCGGGCCATTGTAGGTCAATGATGTCACAAGCATCCCCATGCTTTGTGAACAAAGAGCCTGCAGCTTTTCATTCAAGCAATGACTGAACCCAAGTTCATCTCCATTGGTTGCCAGGACTAATAATGTGGCGAATCTCCACGGCAGGAGCACAGATCTAAAATAAAACTTGGCAGAGGGTGTAACTCTTCCCCACTCTATCCATAACCAAAAAGTTTTGCCTTTACATACACTTTAAACGTTTCTCATCTACAGCCGTGGCCAAAAGTTTTGAGAATGACATAAATATAAATTTTCACAAAGTCTGCTGCTTCAGTGTTTTTAGATCTTTTTGTGAGATGTCACTATGGTATACTGAAGTATAATTCCAAGCATTTCATAAGTGTCAAAGGCTTTTATTGACAATTACATTAAGTTTATGCAAAGAGTCAATATTTGCAGTGTTGACCCTTCTTTTTCAAGGCCTCTGCAATTCGCTCTGGTATGCTGTCAATCAACTTCTGGGCCACATCCTGACTGATGGCCGCCCATTCTTGCATAATCAATACTTGCCGTTTGTCAGAATTTGTAGAGGTTTTTTTTTGTTCACCCGTCTCTTGAGGATTGACCACAAGTTCTCAATGGTATTAAGGTCTGGGGATTTTCCTAGCCATGGACCCAAAATCTCGATGTTTTGTTCCCTAAGCCACTTAGTTATCACTTTTTCCTTATGGCAAGGTGCTCCTTCATTTTGGAAAAGGCATTGTTCATCACCAAACTCTTCTTGGATGGTTGGGAGAACTTGCTCTCGGAGGATGCTTTTGTATCATTCTTTATTCATGGCTGTGTTCTTAGGCAAAATTGTGAGTGAGCCCCCCACTCCCTTGGCTGAGAAGCGACCCCACACATGAATGGTCTCAGGATGCTTTACTGTTGGCATGACACAGGACTGATGGTAGCGCTCGCCTTTGTTCTTTTTTTCTGGATGCCCAGGACAATCGGAAAGGAGATTCATCAGAGAAAATGACTTCACCTCAGTCCTCAGCAGTCCAATCCCTATACCTTTTGCAGAATATCAGTTGGTCCCTGATGTTTTTCCTGGAGAGAAGTGGCTTCTTTTCTGCCCTTCTTGACACCAGGCCACCCTACAAAAGCCTTCTCACTGTGTGTGTAGATGCACTCACACCTGCCTGCTGCCATTCCTCATCAAGCTCTGCACTGGTGGTGCCCCGATCCCGCAGCTAAATCGACAGTAGGAGACGGTCCTGGCGCTTGTGGACTTTTTTTGGCACCATGAAGCTTTCTTCGCAAATGCAGTGGAATGTTTTTTATGGGATTAAGATAATTTTGATGGCAAAGAGGGACTTTGCAATTAATTACAATTCATCTGATTACTCTTCATAACATTCTGGGGTATATGCAAATTGCCATCATAAAAACTGAGGCAGCAGAATTTGTGAAAATTAATATTTGTGTCATTCTCATATCTTTTGGCCACGGCTGTAGGTTCCCGAGTCTGTGGGGTTTATTTACAAAAGCTGGAGAATGCAAAGTCAGGCTCACTTCTGCATAGAAACCAATCAGCTTCCAGGTTTTATTGCCAAAGATTAATTGAACAAGCTGAGGTTAGAAGCTGATTGGCCACCATGCACAGCTGCACCAATCTCTGAGTGCTCCAGTTTTAGTAAATCTACCCCTCTGTGTCAACGTCAGTCTGTGCTGAAAGGAATCACCAAGGGTTGCACTACCAAAATGGACCAAAACCACATCCTATGCTCCATTAAAGCGGAGCTCCCCTGAAAAAAAAAAAATATTAAAAAAGCCAGCAGCTACAAATACTGCAGCTGCTGACTTTTAATATTAGAACACTTACCTGTCCTGGAGTCCAGCGTCGTCGGCAGCAGAAGACGAGCAATCGCTCGTCACTCTGCTGCCCCCACTGCCATCCTCGGTGAGGGAACCAGGAAGTGAAGCCTTGCGGCTTCACTGCCCGGTTCCCTACGGCGCATGCGCGAGTTGCGCTGCGCCGTTCTCACTGGTCCCTGTTGTGTTCTGGGAGCCGAGTGTCTCCCAGAACACAACGGGTATTCTGCGGGAAGTAACGTATTACCCGCAGAGAGGACTCCCGGAAGTGGGTGCAAATACCTGTCTTAGACAGGTATCTGCACCCCCCTCCCCCCTGAAAGGTGCCAAATATGACACTGGAGGGGGGGAGGGTTCCGATGAGCGGAAGTTCCACTTTAGGGTGGAGCTCCGCTTTAAGTAAACTACAGCACAGAGCAAAAGTTTTGCTCATCACTCATGCAAAATTAATCCAGCTGGCCCCCAGCACTCCCCATCCCCAGTGTTATAGGGAATGCTTGCAGCATTAGGAACCCACAGTAAACACTCCCTTTGGGCAAACTTAGAAGAATATAACAGTGTGGACGTGATTGTGGGCACATTCCTCTGTGCCAAAGCCTAATGCTTAAACGGTGTTGATGCTTAAGAAACAGACATACGATGATGAAACTTGCAGCACTGCGTTAGTCACCCGTGACAAAACATCTCCATGAACTTCCATCTTCTAGGCAGCACATCTGGTTCTGTGCTTCTTGTCCCACATCTTTTAACTATTACATGTGTATGTGTATATAGGACTGGAGGAACAGGACAGTCTAGGTAAATATAGTGTATAACATACAGCAGAATCTTCTCAGAATGCCAGGGCTTCCGAAAGCTTCTATGATCGTGAAACCACATGGTTTGCTGGTGTATGGATTCAGCATACAAATAAAATATCTATATTGTTTGAAATAAAATGAAACTCTAGGCAAACAGCTAAAAACAAAGATGCACTACCCCCTTAGGGGCCACTGGATTATGGGTCCCCCTTTTTATGCGCAGCCAGGCAACAAACATTTTCAGTAGAAACACGGCAGTCAGAAAACGAGTCCAAGGGCTTTTGTTTTGTTAACTTATTAAGGGAAATAACTTGGATGGGGTGGTATGGGGTGGTATGGGGTACCCAAAGCTGATGTTAACCTCCTTATGCTGGCCGCACGCATATATGCGGCCTCTCTGCAAATGGGCTTTAATACCGAGCAGCCACGTTTATGCATACCAGAATGTAAATAGAACTGTGCCAAGAGTGTGCGTCCTGGATGCTCCCAGCACAGTTACCGGCGGCTAGCCGAAAGCTCCCGATCTCAACGTGCGATCGGGAGCTTTCCAATCACGTGACCGCTGTGACAGCCTTATACCAAGACAATATTTGCTTTTCTTGGAGTATAAACTTTTTTTCTTTATTTTTACTTTCTTAACCTGGCCTAGGCGAAGATGACATCATGGCCCTCCCCGCATGCACAGATACTGCGCATCAGTACTCTGGCAGAGAGCATGTGGCATGTGTGCACATGAATGACATCTTACAAATTGCCTCTTGGGATGTGTCCAGAGGTCTCCAAACTGTGGCCCAGGGGCTGGATGCGGCCCTTTGCTTGCCTTTAGGCAGCCCTTGGGGCACTATTTCTACACTGACATCAATGATGGGGCACTATGGCTCTCACTGACACCAATGATGGGGCACTATTCTCCCCCCTGACACCAATGATGGGGCACTATTCCTTCTGCTGACACCAACAATCAGGCCCTGTTCCCCTCACTGATACCAGCAGTGGGTAACTATTCCTCTCAATGACACCAATGATGGGGCACTATTCCTCCAGCTGACACCAGTGATGGGGCACAATTTATCTCTCTGACACCAATGATGTTGCACTATTCCTCTCAATGACACCAAGGATGGGGCACTATTCCTTCCGCTGACACCAACAATTGGGCCCTGTTCCTCCCACTGACACCAATGATGGGGCATTATTTCTCCCACTGACACCAATGATGGGACATTGTTACCGATGCCAGGACATTTTCTACTTCTACTAACAATTGGCATTAGTTCTATTGGTTGAACTGGATGTCTTTTTTCAACCACACTAACTATGTAACTATCTATGTAACTATGTAGCCACAGTCCAGCCACTCTAAAGTCTGAAGGATAATAAACTGGCCATTTGTTCAGACCCCTGGTCTAGTTAATGGTTCTTTATTATTTTAAGACAAGGATCAGTATTAGAGATTTTTATTAGGGGGGGGGGGGGTCCTCTTTAAAGTGGAGTTCCGCCCCCAAAAAAAATTGAAAGTCAGCAGCTGCAGTTTTAAAATATGGACACTTACCTGTCCAGGTAGGGTTGCCACCTGTCCGGTTTTGACCCGGACAGTCCGGGTTTTGACACATGTGCCCGGGTTTCCACACGCTGGAAACCCGGGCACAAATTCCACCGTCCTGTGGCCAGTAGCAGCCGGATCTCTGTCCCCCGCCGCAACATCTAGAGGGGTGGCGCGCATGATCCCGTGCCCGCTATCACTGTTAAAACATCAGTGCGCTGTTAGTACTATGGGCAGCGGGTGCCCTGTGATTGGCCGAACGGGCCATGCACGGGGCGGGCCGGGCGGCAGACATGAGGGTCTGTGATTGGCCCTGCGGAGCTGCTGGTCATGTGTGGAGGCGGGGGCGGGGCTGGACTGTGGATTTGATAATCGTGCGGCACCTGCTTGCTCCCGGAGTCCAGCCTCATGATGTGTGTCTCCTGAGGTCTCATCTGCTCTGTCAGCTTGCCCCCCTCCTCTCTGTCACCCCCTCCTCCTCTCTGTCACCCCTCCTCCTCTCTGTCACCCCTCCTCCTCTCTGTCACCCCCTCCTTCTTTCTGTCACCCCCTCCTTCTCTCTGTCACCCCCCCTCCTTCTCTCTGTCACCCCCCTCCTTCTCTCTGTCACCCCCCTCTCTGTCACCTCCCCTCCTCCTCTCTGTCACCCCCCTCCTCCTCTCTGTCACCCCCCTTCTCTCTGTCATCCCACCTCCTCTCTGTCACTCCCCTCCTCCTCTCTGTCACCCCCCCTCTTCCTCTCTGTCACCCCCTTCCTCTGTGTGACAGCTCCCCCCTTCCTCTGTGTGTCAGCCCCACTCCCACTCTCACTCACACACTCATTTTCTCTCAGTCTCTCGCTCACCCCCTCTCTCGCACCCACCACTCTTTCTCTAATTCCTCTCTCTCACCCCCACCCTCTCATCCTCATCCTTACCCCCCCTCTCTCTCTCATCCCCACCCCTCTCACCCCCACTCTCTCCTGCCTCCTCCCCCCTTTCTCTCACCTCCTCCTCTTTTTCACCCCCCCTCACCTCCTCCTCTCTCACCCCCCTCACCTCCTCCTCCTCTCTCTCCCCCCCTCACCTCC
Source organism: Rana muscosa (assembly GCA_029206835.1). Classification (NCBI taxonomy): domain Eukaryota; kingdom Metazoa; phylum Chordata; class Amphibia; order Anura; family Ranidae; genus Rana; species Rana muscosa. The sequence continues at coordinate 90,386,497 of CM055117.1, read as the reverse complement.
TCTCTCACCTCCTCCTCTCTCACCCCCCCCTCACCTCCTCCTCCTCTCTCATCCCCCCTCACCTCCTCCTCTCTCTCACCCCCCCTCACCTCCTACTCTCTCTCACCCCCCCCTCACCTCCTACTCTCTCTCACCCCCCCTCACCTCCTCCTCTCTCTCACCCCCCCTCACCTCCTCCTCTCTCTCACCCCCCCTCACCTCCTCCTCTCTCTCACCCCCCTCACCTCCTCCTCTCTCTCACCCCCCCCTCACCTCCTTCTCTCTTTCACCCCCCCTCACCTCCTCTCTCTCTCTCTCACCCCCTCACCTCCTCCTCTCTCTCTCTCTAACCCCCCTCACCTCCTCCTCTCTCTCTCACCTCCTCCTCCTCTCACCCCCCCTCACCTCCTCCTCTCTCTCTCACCCCCCCTCACCTCCTCTCTCTCACCCCCTCACCTTCTCCTCTCTCTCTCTCACCCCCTCACCTCCTCCTCTCTCTCATCTCCCCTCACCTCCTCCTCTCTCTCACCTCCCCTCACCTCCTCCTCTCTCTCTCTCTCACCTCCCCTCACCTCCTCCTCTCTCTCTCTCACCCCCACTCACCTCCTCCTCTCTCTCACCCCCCCTCACCACCGCCACTCTCTCACCTCCTCTTTTCTCACTTCCCTCCCCCCCACTTCTTTCCCTCCTCAGGGGGTGGGGCCCCCATGAGGATGGCTGTATGGGGCCCCAATAATTGCTAACAGCAGCCCTGTGAGTGAGTGCACCAGTTCAAATGTGTCCTAAATCCTGTACCTTGCCGACACACTTCTCCCCAAGGCTCCCCACACAATGGAAGGAAGGAAAACGGCACTACAGTAGAGGAGCTCCACCCCCAAACTCAAGCTCCCACACTTCCTGGCTCGAAGCGGCTCTAGGTAAGGCAGGTCTTTCCGGGCAGGGGACACTGATGGGTGGGTTCCTTGATGTAATTGAGGGGGGACTGATATAAGGGAAGGGGAGTCTGTGGGGAGGGAGGTGGATGGTGTCAGTAGGGCAGATGGTGTCAGTAGAGCAGTGCACGGTGTCAGTAGAGCAGTGGACAATGTCAGTAGGGCAGTAGATGGTGTCAGTAGAGCAGTGGACGGCGTCAGTAGGGCAGTGGACGGTGTCAGTAGGGCAGTGGACGGTGTCAGTAGGGCAGTGGACGGTGTCAGTAGGGCAGTGGACGGTGTCAGTAGGGCAGTGGACAGTGTCAGTAGGGCAGTGGACGGTGTCAGTAGGGCAGTGGACGGTGTCAGTAGGGCAGTGGACGGTGTCAGTGGGGCAGTGGACGGTGTCAGTAGTTCCCATCCACGCTAAGCGTGACACATTATTGCTCTCCTCCAGGTCTTTAAAATCCTATCGTGTATACCACAAAAAAATTGGCATGCGCCGCTATAGTGTTCGGGTTTGGCTTGAGGAAAAGGTGGCAACCCTATGTCCAGGGCTCCCGCGATATCGTTACCCGAAGCCGATCTATCCCTCGGCTCCCGGGTGCAGGTTCCGGCATCTTCGGTAAGGGAATCCCTACTGCGCATTCGCAAGTCGCGCTGCGTGTCCTGACTGGTCTCCGCTGTCTTTTGGGACCTGTATGTCTCCTAAAAGACATCGGGGTGAAGGAGGAGGGGCCGGACATGGCGTAGATTGCCGCGGATTCTGCAGGGATCTATCGCCAGAAGTGGGAGCAAATAACTGGATTAGACAGGGTATGTACTCCCACCTAAATGGAGCCATGTGACACCAGAGGGGGGGAGGAACCGGATAAGCGGAAGTTAAATTTTTGGGTGGAACTCCGCTTTAAGCTGTTTATTCAGACTTATATATGTGCCTCCAGTAAATACAACATATCCAGAGAATCAGGTGTACAGTATGTGTATGGAGGGTACCTACCTGCAAGTGTCTGAGTGACACAAGATGAAAAGACTTCAGAGGGTGAGGTGTTATCAGTCTTGATAGATATCTGCACCAACTCTGATGTGTTGACACAAGGGAAGGATAAACACTTGAGCTAAATGGCTTATCTCTTTCCCAAGGAAATGAGCGTATAGATATTCTCAGTTATCTGTGTTTTATGTATCCTTGTCTAATTCACAAGGTGATAGGTCACTGGGTGGAGGAGTCCTTCCTAAGAATTACCACTGTCTGGTTCACATGGCTTTGTCCTGTGTTCCGCTTGTGTCCACATAAATGGATTCACATTAAGCTGTCATTTCCTTGTGTGGATTACTTCATTTCCTTCCTTTTCGATTACAAAATGTTCTATATTTGTTTATATACAATAGGCGTTATGAATCTTAAAACGCTATCCGCTTTTCTCCACTTTTAGGACAAAGCTAAATCTGTAGGCCAGGTCAATGAGTACATAAAAAGTATGCTATATCTAATAATGGGTCAATCCATATGAAAGAGATTTATAGGTAATAGCTGGAGTCTAAAGGGTCTCCATCTGTTTTTATATATCTCTTGAGGAGTCCAGGAGGTAACCCTCTTCCCTAGTCCCTGGTCTCTTCCCATCTGCATGAGTGTTCTGGCTTCTCCTGCTGAGTTGTCTGTAAAAGAATATCTAATGTTCAAAGTCCAAAAGAGAGAGAATGACTGACCATAAAGGTTACATATACTGTATGGTGTGCAAATCTGGAAATCCAGGTTCTCCATTCCTCTCATCTAATGCAGCAAGAGACATGTAAGGCATAGAAATTATATAAACAATATCATTAATATAAGTTAATGCTTTTTCTGTATGTTCTATGTACAGACATCTTTACCCATTTCATCTGCATCCTGTGCTTCCTGCTCTACGTTGCTAGACAATGGTTGTGGATAACTAATCATTTTCAAATGCAAGCCTTCTCAATAAGCCAATATACTCCCAGTTCTTAAGAGACAAGCAGAATAACTGCATGGAGTCACAGACAGCAAACTTTTGGATAATCTATATCAGTGGACTCCAAACTGTGGCTTGCGGGCCAAATGCGGCCCTTGGAACATTATTTCTCGCATTGATATGAGACACTATTCCATCAACAATGACGCACACTTTCTTACCACAATGATTATTATTATTATTATCTAGGTACTTATATAGCGCCGTCAATTTACGCAGCGCTTTACATATACATTGTACATTCACATCGGTCCCTACCCTCAAGGAGCTTACAATCTAAGGTCCCTAACTCACATTCATATACTAGGGCCAATTTTTAGACAAAAGCCAATTAACCTACCAGCATGTCTTTGGAGTGTGGGAGGAAACCGGAGCACCCAGAGGAAACCCACGCAGGCACAGGGAGAACATGCAAACTCCAGGCAGGTAGTGTCGTGGTTGGGATTCGAACCAGCGACCCTTTTTACTGCTAGTCAATAATTGATTACAGGTGCCCTTGGGTGGTAATCAACACCCATGCTCTACTCACCGCTAGGGATGAGCTCGGTGTTCGAGTCGAACATAGGTTCGACTCGAACATCGGCTGTTCGCGCGTTCGGCGAACAACGAACGATTTGGGCCGTTCGCGCCAAATTCGAGTGACGCGAACGGCCCACAATACACTGCGCCATCGCAGTGTATTCCCGGCGCTGTGATTGGCCAAGCATGCACTGTGACCCTGCATGCTTGGCCAATCACAGCGCCGGCAGCGAGGAGAGCAATGATTGGCCACAGGCAGGATGCCTGTGGTCAATTATTGCTGAGGGGGTTTAGTACACGCCCCACACTATAAAAGGCCGCCAGCGCGGCGGCCTCGTGTAGTGTGTTCCGGCGCAGGGAAAGAGAAGGATAGGCAGGGACAGTGTCATATTTTTTCTTTGCTAAACCTTGTGTGTAGGGACAGAGAAGGATAGGTAGGGAGAGTGTCAGTGTCATATTCTTTGCTAAACCTTGTTTGTAGGGACAGAGAAGGATAGGCAGGGAGAGTGTCAGTTTCATATTCTTTGCTAAACCTTGTGTGCTGAACCAGATTGCTAAACCTTGTGTGTAAGGACAGACAAGGATAGGCAGGGAGAGTGTCAGTGTCATATTCTTTGCTAAACCTTGTGTGCTGAACCATATTGCTGAACCTTGTGTGTAAGGACAGACAATGATAGGCAGGGAGAGTGTCAGTGTCATATTCTTTGCTAAACCTTGTGTGCTGAACCATATTGCTAAACCTTGTGTGTAAGGAAAGACAAGGATAGGCAGGGAGAGTGTCAGTGTCATATTCTTTGCTAAACCTTGTGTGCTGAACCATATTGCTGAACCTTGTGTGTAGGGACAGACAAGGATAGGTAGGGAGAGTGTCAGTGTCATATTCTTTGCTAAACCTTGTTTGTAGGGACAGAGAAGGATAGGCAGGGAGAGTGTCAGTTTCATATTCTTTGCTAAACCTTGTGTGCTGAACCATATTGCTAAACCTTGTGTGTAGGGACAGACAAGGATAGGCAGGGAGAGTGTCAGTGTCATATTCTTTGCTAAACCTTGTGTGCTGAACCATATTGCTAAACCTTGTGTGTAGGGACAGACAAGGATAGGTAGGGAGAGTGTCAGTGTCATATTCTTTGCTAAACCTTGTTTGTAGGGACAGAGAAGGATAGGCAGGGAGAGTGTCAGTGTCATATTCTTTGCTAAACCTTGTGTGCTGAACCATATTGCTAAACCTTGTGTGTAGGGACAGACAAGGATAGGCAGTCGAGAGTGTCAGTGTCATAATCTTTGCTAAACCTAGTGCGCTGAACCATATTGCTAAACCTTGTGTGTAGGGACAGACAAGGATAGGCAGTCGAGAGTGTCAGTGTCATAATCTTTGCTAAACCTAGTGTGCTGAACCATATTGCTAAACCTTGTGTGTAGGGACAGACAAGGATAGGCAGTCGAGAGTGTCAGTGTCATAATCTTTGCTAAACCTAGTGTGCTGAACCATATTGCTAAACCTTGTGTGTAGGGACAGACAAGGATAGGCAGTCGAGAGTGTCAGTGTCATAATCTTTGCTAAACCTACCTAGTGTGCTGAACCATATTGCTAAACCTTGTGTGTAGGGACAGACAAGGATAGGCAGTCGAGAGTGTCAGTGTCATAATCTTTGCTAAACCTAGTGTGCTGAACCATATTGCTAAACCTTGTGTGTAGGGACAGACAAGGATAGGCAGTCGAGAGTGTCAGTGTCATAATCTTTGCTAAACCTAGTGTGCTGAACCATATTGCTAAACCTTGTGTGTAGGGACAGACAAGGATAGGCAGTCGAGAGTGTCAGTGTCATAATCTTTGCTAAACCTAGTGCGCTGAACCATATTGCTAAACCTTGTGTGTAGGGACAGACAAGGATAGGCAGTCGAGAGTGTCAGTGTCATAATCTTTGCTAAACCTAGTGTGCTGAACCATATTGCTAAACCTTGTGTGTAGGGACAGACAAGGATAGGCAGTCGAGAGTGTCAGTGTCATAATCTTTGCTAAACCTAGTGTGCTGAACCATATTGCTAAACCTTGTGTGTAGGGACAGACAAGGATAGGCAGTCGAGAGTGTCAGTGTCATAATCTTTGCTAAACCTAGTGTGCTGAACCATATTGCTAAACCTTGTGTGTAGGGACAGACAAGGATAGGCAGTCGAGAGTGTCAGTGTCATAATCTTTGCTAAACCTACCTAGTGTGCTGAACCATATTGCTAAACCTTGTGTGTAGGGACAGACAAGGATAGGCAGTCGAGAGTGTCAGTGTCATAATCTTTGCTAAACCTAGTGTGCTGAACCATATTGCTAAACCTTGTGTGTAGGGACAGACAAGGATAGGCAGTCGAGAGTGTCAGTGTCATAATCTTTGCTAAACCTAGTGTGCTGAACCATATTGCTAAACCTTGTGTGTAGGGACAGACAAGGATAGGCAGTCGAGAGTGTCAGTGTCATAATCTTTGCTAAACCTAGTGCGCTGAACCATATTGCTAAACCTTGTGTGTAGGGACAGACAAGGATAGGCAGTCGAGAGTGTCAGTGTCATAATCTTTGCTAAACCTAGTGTGCTGAACCATATTGCTAAACCTTGTGTGTAGGGACAGACAAGGATAGGCAGTCGAGAGTGTCAGTGTCATAATCTTTGCTAAACCTAGTGTGCTGAACCATATTGCTAAACCTTGTGTGTAAGGACAGACAAGGATAGGCAGTCGAGAGTGTCAGTGTCATAATCTTTGCTAAACCTAGTGTGCTGAACCATATTGCTAAACCTTGTGTGTAGGGACAGACAAGGATAGGCAGTCGAGAGTGTCAGTGTCATATTCTTTGCTAAACCTAGTGCGCTGAACCATATTGCTAAACCTTGTGTGTAGGGACGGACAAGGATAGGCAGTCGACAGTGTCAGTGTCCTATTCTTTGCTAAACCTTGTGTGCAGGGAGAGAGAAGGATAGGCAGGGGACAGTGTCAGTGTCATTGTTGCTAAGCCTCCTGCACAGTATACACCTGAAGCTAGCCTTTATTGCTGGTTTTCCCATCTCCCTGCAGGCCATTAGAATGTCTGGAAGGAAAACAAGGAGAGGCAGACAGTCAGGAGGCAATAAAAGAGGGCAAGCAGGCTCTGTGTCTGGGGGCAACAGTGCTGGTCATGGACGCGGTGCATTGTCATCAGCACATGGCCATGGGACACGCTTGTCCTTCTTTTCGGCAGCTGGACATGTTGAGCCACATCATGCCGAAGACTTGGTAGAGTGGATGACCAAGCCCTCCTCATCCTCCTCATCCTCTCTCACCCAGGCTCAGGGTACTGGCAAAGCAGCTGCCAAAGCGTCCTCTTCCCTGGTATCAATGTCATCATCAGTCACTCCTTCCCTAGACCCACCATGTCCTCCTCCTGAGGAGTCCCCCGAACTGTTTGAGCACAGTGTTGGGTACATGCTCCAGGAGGATGCCCAGCGTTTCGAAGGGGCTGATGATGATACCCAGCTAGAGGAAGGCAGTAGCGTGAGAGCAGAGAGAGGGGATGCTCAAGAAGGACACCAATCTGGCAGTCATGTTCCAGCAGCTGCAGCATACTGCCAGATTGGCTCCAGTGATGAGGAGGGAGGGGATGATGAGGTCACTGACTCCACGTGGGTGCCTAATAGGAGAGAGGAGGAGGAGGAGGAGGCACATCTCCAACGAGGCAGGATGCCCTTGGGTGGCCAGCGTAAAGGCAGCACACCGACGGAATCACACCGCAGAGCTCCGCCTGTGCAGGGCGCTGCCTCTGCCCGTTATTCAAAAAGTTCTTTGGTGTGGGCCTTTTTTGAGGCGAGTGCATCAGATCGCACAGCTGCTGTTTGCAACATATGTCTCAAGCGTATATCGCGTGGCCAAAACATCAGCCGCTTGGGCACCACATGCTTGACCAGACATATGTTGACCTGCCATGCAGCTCGTTGGCAAGCCTACCTTAAAGACCCACACCAAAGAACAAAGCGGACCTCTCCTTGCACCGCATCAGCTGGGATCTCCAACCCCACTATACCTTCAGTCCTCTCTGAAACCTGCACTGAGAGGAATGAAGGTGTAGAATTAGATGTGTCACAGCCAAGTACTTGCGGCCACTCTGCTAGCAGTACACCGACGTCCGATTCTAGCAGGCAACTTTCCCTGCCCCAGCTGCTGGACCGTCGAAAGAAGTTCACTCCCAGCCATCCACATGCTCAGCAGTTGAATGCTAGCTTGGCTAAATTGCTAGCGCTTCAACTGCTGCCTTTTCAGTTGGTAGACTCGGCCCCCTTCCGTGAGTTTGTGCAATGTGCGGTAACTCAGTGGCAGGTTCCCAAACGCCACTTTTTCTCACGGAAGGCGATTCCGGCTCTCTACCGGCATGTGGAAGGCAATGTCTTGGCCTCGCTGGACAGGGCGGTCAGCGGTAAGGTGCATATTACCGCTGACTCATGGTCCAGCAGGCATGGACAGGGACGTTACCTTTCTTTCACGGCCCATTGGGTCACTCTTTTGACAGCTGGGAAGGATGCAGGACAAGGTGCAGTAGTGTTGGAGGTTGTTCCACCGCCACGCCTCCAAAATTCTACTACTGGTTGTGACACAACTCTGTCCTCCACCCCTCCTCTTCTTCTTCCTCCGTGGCCTCTTCCTGTGCTTTGTCCTCGGAACCAGCGGTGCTCCGTAGGCGTTCAAGGGGCTACGCAAGTACGCAGGCAAAAAGACGCCATGCCGTGCTTGCGCTGGTGTGTTTGGGGGACAGGAGCCACACTGGGGCAGAGGTTCTGTCTGCTCTGCAGGGGCAGGCCGAGAGGTGGTTGACGCCACGCCAGCTTAAGCCAGGAATGGTAGTTTGCGACAGTGGCACCAACCTCCTCTCCGCTCTCCGACAGGGACAACTGACCTCTTGTGCCCTGTGTGGCTCACGTCCTTAACCTGGTGGTGCAGCGGTTCTTGGGCAGGTACCCGGGCTTACAGGATGTCCTGAGGCAGGCCAGGAAAGTCTGTGTGCATTCCCGCAGATCTTATAATGCCAGTGCTCGCCTGGCTGAGCTGCAAAAGGAGTTGAACCTGCCCAAGAACCGCCTTATATGTGACATGCCCACCAGGTGGAACTCAACGTTGGCCATGCTGCAGCGGCTGCACACGCAGCAGAGGGCCATCAATGAGTACCTGTGCGACTACGGCACCAGGACAGGGTCAGGGGAGCTCGGGTTTTTTTCACCACGCCAGTGGGGCATGATCAGGGATGCATGCACTGTCCTGGCACCATTTGAGGAGGCCACGAGGATGGTGAGCAGTGACAGTGCATGCATCAGTGACACTGTACCTCTTGTCCACCTGTTGGAACATACGCTGCGTGGAATAATGGACAGGGCACTTGAGGCAGAACAGAGGCAGGAAGAGGAGGACTTCCTTGCCTCTCAAGGCCCCCTTTACCCAGACAGTGTTCCTTCTGTCCCACCCATCACACAGGAAGAAGAGGAGGAGGAGGAGGAGGAGGATGGTGTCAGCATGGAGGTGGAGCCTGGCACTCAGCATCATCAGCAGTCTTTTAGGGATGATTTACAGTCCCAAGAAACCAGTGGACTTGTACGTGGCTGGGAGGAGGTGGCTGCGGATCATGTCGTCCTTAGTGACCCAGAGGACTCCGGACTGAATGCCTCAGCTAACCTACGCTGCATGGCCTCCCTGATCCTGCAAAGTCTGCGGAAGGATCCTCGTATTCTTCGGATCAAGGAGAGGGACCATTACTGGCTGGCCACTCTCCTTGATCCACGGTACAAGGGTAAGGTTGCGGACCTTATCTTACCGTCGCAGAGGGAGCAGAGGATGAGACAACCCCGGGAGGCCTTGCAGAAAGGTCTGTGCAACGCGTTCCCAGAGACTGGGAGGTTACAAACTCCTGGTCTTGGACAACGAGTTGCTGAGGCTTCGGTCAGTCAAAGAAGGAGCGGTGGGGAAGGTGGCCGTCTGACCGAAGCGTTCAGACAATTCTTTAGTCCGCAGCCCCAAGGTATGATCGGTTCCAGCAACCATCGCCAGCGTCTGATATACATGGTGCAGGAATACCTAGGGGCAAGGTCAGACTTGGACACCTTCCCCACCGAAAATCCTCTGGCTTACTGGGTCTTGAGGATGGATCACTGGCCAGAGCTTGCACAATATGCAATTGAGCTACTGGCCTGTCCTGCATCCAGCGTTCTTTCAGAACGCACATTCAGTGCTGCTGGAGGATTTGTCACGGATCACAGGGTGCGCCTGTCCACTGACTCTGTTGATCGACTGACCTTCATAAAGATGAACCAGTCTTGGATCACCACCAGCTACCAAACACCTGAAGCTGATATAACAGACTAATTTATTTTCAAATGTCACATCCCTTCAAGACTGATGCTGATGCTGAGAGTTTGTCCTGTTATGTTGACTGACTATCCTCCTCCTCCTCAATGATCCGATTGACGATGATAGCTTGGAAGAACATTTTTGTTTCTGGGTGCCGCCACCAGTGGCTAAGGCCCAATTTTTCAGCCCCTGTTTAACAGGGGTGTGTTATTACAATTTTTTATGCAATGCTTTGCAGCAGGGCTCATTCCTGCACTCCAACTAGAGTATCTGGGAGTGGTTGCAGTGTCGTGGCACCAGCACCAGTGGCTAAGGCCCAATTTTTCAGCCCCTGTTTAACAGGGGCGTGTAATTACAATTTTTGATGCAATACTTTGCAACAGGGCTCATTGTTGTGCTCCAAGTACAGTATCTGTGAGGGGTTGCAGTGTTGTGGCACCAGTGCCTAAGGCTCAATTTTTCTGCCCCTGTTTAACAGGGGCATGTAATTACAATTCTTGATTTAATAATTCACAGCAGGGCCCATTCCTGCCCCACCAAGACTAACTGTGAGGCCTTACAGTGTTGTGTCAACACCACCACCACCAAAGGCCCAATTTTTCAGCCCCTGTTCAACAGGGGCATGCAATTACAATTCTTGATCTAATAATTCACAGCAGGGCCCATTCCTGCGCCCACCAAGACTAACTGTGAGGCTTTACAGTGTTGTGTCAACACCACCACCACCACCACCACCAAAGGCCCAATTTTTCAGCCCCTGTTCAACAGGGGCATGCAATTACAATTCTTGATCTAATAATTCACAGCAGGGCCCATTCCTGCGCCCACCAAGACTAACTGTGAGGCCTTACAGTGTTGTGTCAACACCACCACCACCACCAAAGGCCCAATTTTTCAGCCCCTGTTCAACAGGGGCATGCAATTACAATTCTTGATCTAATAATTCACAGCAGGGCCCATTCATGCGCCCACCAAGAGTAACTGTGAGGGCTCACGGTGTTGTGGCAACACCAACATGTAAGGGGCAAATTTCAGCTGAGTATATACGGCAGGCCCCTACTTTCAAACATCCAACTTACAAACGACTCCTCCTTGCAAACGGAAGGATACAACAGGAAGTGAGAGGAAATCTACCCCTAGGAAGGCAAATTCTCTCCTGTAAAAGTTAATATGGGGAAAAAAGTGTCTCCTCTCCACTGATTCTTTATCACCAATTCTTGTTTCAATAAAAACCCCAAATTTTCAAAAAACATTTGTCATTAGGACGGAAAGTGAGGTGAACTGTTCTGAACAGGTGCACACTGCACAGACAGCAAAACAAATGTTACAGGGGTGATAACCCTTCCCTATGTTTTCCAAAAAGCTTAAAAATATATTTTTTGGCTGGAGCTACACTTAAACAATGTATGTACCTGTTCAAAATTACAAACAGATTCTACATAAGAACAAACCTACAGTCCCTGTCTTGTATGCACCGCCTGTATACGACTGTTCAGAGTATATAGGGCCTTTTTTATTTTGTGTGCGGGGTTCCCCTTAATATCCATACAAGACCCAAAGGGGCTGGTAATGGGCTGGGGTAAGGGGGGGGGGTGTGATGGGGTAGCTATGTCATTTTTCTTAAAGATTTTCATCCATATTACCGGGACCAGACATTATATTAAAGCCGCAAGCAGTTTTAACCACTTGACCACTGGGCACTTAAACCCCCTTAATAACCAGACCAATTTTCAGCTTTCGGTGCTCTCACATTTTGAATGACAATTACTCAGTCATACAACACTGTACCCATATGACATTTTTGTCCTTTTTTTCACACAAATAGAGCTTTCTTTTGGTGGTATTTAATCACTGTTGGGTTTTTTATTTTTTGCGCTATAAGAGAAAAAAGACTGAAAATTTTGTAAAAAAATGATTTTTTTTTCGTTTCTGTTATAAAATTTTGCAAATTACTATTTTTTCTTCATAAATTTTGGCCAAAATTTATACTGCTACATATCTTTGGTAAAAATAAGTACAAATTGGTGGATATTATTTGGTCTTTGTGAAAGTTATAGAGTCCACAAGCTATGGTGCCAATATCTGAAAATTGATCACACCTGAAGTACTGACGGCCTATCTCAATTCTTGAGACCCTAACATGCCAGAAAAGTACAAATACCCCCCAAATGACCCCTTTTTGGAAAGAAGACATTCCAAGGTATTCAGAAAGAGGCATTGTGAGTTTTTTGAAGTTGTCATTTTTTCCCACAATTCTTTGCAAAATCAAGATTTTTTTTTCTCTTTTTTTTTTTCACAAAATTGTCATATTAGCAGGTTATTTCTCACACACAGCATATGCATTCCACAAATTACACCCCAAAACACATTCTGCTATTACTCCCGAGTATGGCGATACCACATGTGTGAGACTTTTACACAGCGTGGCCACATACAGAGGCCCAACATGCAGGGAGCACCTTCAGGCGTTCTGGAGCACCAAGGCCAATTCTGACATTTCTCTCCTACATGTAAAAATCATCATTTGTTTGCTAGAAAATTACATAGAACCCCAAAACATTATATATGTTTTTTTAGCAAAGACCTTAGAGAATATAATGGTGGTTGTTGCAACTTTTTATCTCGCACGATATTTGCGCAGCAATTTTTTTAACGCGTTTTTTACGGAAAAAAAATGTTTTGTGCTTAAAAAAAAAAAAAAACAGTAAAGTTAGCCCAATGTTTTTGCATAATGTGAAAGATGAAGTTACGCCGAGTAAATAGATACCTAACATGTCGCCCTTAAAAATTGCACACACTCGTGGAATGGCGCCAAACTTCGCTACTTAAAAAATCCCCATAGGCGACGCTTTAAATATTTTTACTGGTTACATGTTTTGAGTTACAGAGGAGGTCTAGGGCCAGAATGATTGCTCTCGCTCTAACGTTCGCAGAGATACCTCACATGTGTGGTTTGAAAACCGTTTTCATATGTGGGCGGGACTTACGTATGCGTTCGCTTCTGTATGCGAGCTCACGGGGACAGGGGCGCTTTAAAAAAATATATATATTTTATTCTTCATTTTACTTTATTTATTTTAGTTTGACATGTTTTTCCGCCCTAAACATTTTTTTGATCACTTTTATACCTATTACAAGGAACATAAACATCCCTTGTAATAGGAATATGGCATGACAGGTCCTCTTTACAGTGAGATATGGGGGGGGGGGGTGTCAATAAGACCCCACATCTCACCTCTAGGCTGGGAAGCCTGAAAAAAATACAAAAAAAAAAAACAACAATCCTGGCTTTGATCGTAGCGGTGAGTCGGTAGAAGCACCGGAGGGCAGCGGGAGGGGGGGGCATCCCCTCTCGCCTCCCGTAAGAATGATCAAGCGGCGGAACAGCCGCTATGATTGTTCTTATGGTGTAGGGAATCGCCGGCTGAAAAAGCTAATATCTGAATGATGCCTGTAGCTGCTCCCATCATTCAGATATCCCCGCACAAAGTCAAGGACGTCATATGACGGCCGGAGGGCGGGAAGTGGTTATTGCAGAGTATTGCCGGGCATTGCGGAGTATTGCCGGGCATTGCGGAGTATTGCCGGGCATTGCGGAGTATTGCCGGGCATTGCAGAGTATTGCCGGGCATTGCGGAGTATTGCCGGGCATTGCGGAGTATTGCGGACTATGGCAGGGTATTGCGGTGTATGGCAGGGTATTGCGGTGTATGGCAGGGTATTGCACGGGTATTGCACAGGGTATTGTGGAGGGTATTGCACAGGGTATTGTGGAGGGTATTGCAGAGTATTGTGGAGGGTATTGCAGAGTATTGTGGAGGGTATTGCAGAGTATTGTGGCGGGTATTGCAGAGTATTGTGGCGGGTATTGCAGAGTATTGTGGCGGGTATTGCAGAGTATTGTGCAGGGTATTGTGGAGGGTATTGCAGAGTATTGTGCAGGGTATTGCAGAGTATTGTGCAGGGTATTGCAGAGTATTGTGCAGGGTATTGCAGAGTATTTTGCAGAGTATTTTGCAGGGTATTGCAGAGTATTTTGCAGGGTATTGCAGAGTATTGTGCAGGGTATTGCAGAGTATTGTGCAGGGTATTGCAGAGTATTGCACCAGGGTATTGCAGAGTATTGCACCAGGGTATTGCAGAGTATTGCACCAGGGTATTGCAGAGTATTTCGCAGGGTATTGCAGAGTATTTCGCAGGGTATTGCAGAGTATTTTGCAGGGTATTGCAGAGTATTTTGCAGGGTATTGCAGAGTATTTTGCAGGGTATTGCAGAGTATTTCGCAGGGTATTGCAGAGTATTGCACCAGGGTATTGCAGAGTATTGCACCAGGGTATTGCAGAGTATTGGCAGGGTATTTTGCAGAGTATTGGCAGGGTGTATTGCAGAGTATTGGCAGGGTATAGCACAGGGATGGCTGAGCAGGGATGGATGGATGGATGGATCTGTGACTGCAATTGTCACAGATCCAGCCCACAGTGCTGCTGCTGCCATCCGCTCCCTCCCCCTCCCCTCTCACACTGTACCGATCGGTACAGAGAGGGGAGGGAGGAACCGGCGTCATCAAATGACGCCGGTCTGTTTACAAGTGATTGCTCCGTCATTTGACGGAGCGATCACGTGGTAAACGGCCGCTATCAGCGGCGATTTACCGCGATTCGTGATCCGCCGGGTCCAAGTTTCCCGTGTGCGCGCCCCAGGGGGCGCGCGGGAGCGCGATTCTGGGAGGACGTTATATAACGTCCTCCCAGAGTTAAGCAACCACCTTGTCGACGTTATTTGTCGGCAGGTGGTTGTTAAGTGGTTAAATGGCTTTTTTTCCTTTAGAAATTTAATTTTGTGCAGGGACAGTTCTAAACACGGGAAACACGTGGCACTTCACAGGCATACTTTAGACACCCCCCAGGTACGATATTTAAAGGAATATTTGACTTTTTTTTTTTCACTTTATGCATCATTAAAATGACTGCTCCAGAAAAACGGCCGTTTTTAAAACTTATTTTTGCATTGATACATGTCCCCTGGTGCAGAACCCGGGTTCCCAAACCCTTTTTAGGACAATAACATGCATAATAGTCGTTATAATTAGCACTTTAGATTTCGAACGTTCGCATCCATTGTATTTAATAGGGTTCTAAAGTTCGTGCAAACTTTCGGTCCGTTCGCGGGTTCTGGTGCGAACCGAACCCGGGGGTGTTCCGCTCATCACTACTCACCGCGTCCATTTTGGGGATTACCAGCCAGGGCCAGGTTGAAATAGTCCTTCTCTCCCCATTCTGGGGTGTGGAGTGGGTAGCTGAGGTGCCTGGGGTATTAGAGCGACTGCATTGGATACTCTCCAATAACACAATTTTGGTGAGTGTTATGTATTTTAAGGTTATTGACACTCACAACTGCTGTATAAGCCTGTATTGTATTATTTTCAATTAAAAATGTGTTTTATATTGAAATTTAGAAGCTCCTGAGGAAGCGATTTTCAAAATCGCTAAACATGTTGAGCAACTTTTAATGTTTCAAGAACCCCATGGATGATTACCCAGGAGACACTCCTTCTTTGGTTCAGCATGGGCATCTTCACCATCCATATCCCCACAACAAGAGATATCTACCTGAGTGCCTTCCTGGGGTTATTTCATGTGGTTCCTTTACCTTTTTCTTTTTGTATTCTATGGATGCATTCATTGCTTAATTTGTAATACATGTGCAATATTAAAATTTGTTATATATTTCTAAGTAGTGCCTACAAAGTCAATTTTTTCTACACAACCCTTTACCTTTTTACTGCTAGGCGAGAGTGCTACCCACTACACCACTAATGATGAGACATTGTTTACTCCCACTGATGCAGGGTCATTTTCTACTGCAACTGACCAAATTCAAGCCCCCTAAATTCTGAAGGACAGTAAAAGGGCCCCTTGTTTGAAAAGATTCTAGACCCCTGAATTATACCATGAGGCTAAAGCCCTGTACACACGATCGGATTTCCTATGGATTCTGATCCGATGGATTTTTCCATCGGAAATCCGATGAAGCTGACTTCCATCAGTCTTGCCTACACACCATCAGTCAAAAATCCGACCGTCCCAAACGTCGTGACGTAAAACACTCCGACAAGCCGAGAAAAATTAAGTTCAATGCGTCTGAGCATGCGTCGACTTGATTCTGAGCATGCGTGGGTTTTTTGTCCGATGGAGTTCCACACAGACGATCGGAATTTGCTATCGTTTTTTTTCCCATTGGATAAATTTAAAACATGTTCTATTTTTTCTCACAGATGGAAAAAAGACCGATGGGGCCCATACACGATCGGTTTGTCCGATGGGAAAAGTCCATCGGACTGTTTTCATCGGTAAAACCGATCGTGTGTACACGGCATAAAAAGCCTTTATATGAGCTTGTCCCATTCTACAAGATCTCCAAGACTTTCCACAAGATGTTAGAGCATGTCTGTGGGAATTTGTGCCCATTCAGCCAAAAGAGCATTTGTGAGATCAGCAACTGACGTTGTATGAGAAGACCAGACACTTGGCATTTAAAGACATCCCAATGTTCTCCCCTACTGTGGTGGTTATAACGCTGTTCTTACAGACAGATACAAAGACTATTGGTATAATGCAGCTTGCTCTGCCAAGCAGTGTTTGCAAGCCACAGTGACACATAACATCACATAGAGCATCACAGATCACATGTACAGCGGTGTCTGGAGGGGTGACTGAGATATTTGGAGTTAGTTCACCTTCAGGCTGGGTTCACACTCTTTGCGGAGCGGCTCGCAGCAGGGGGTCTGGTGTGTCCCTGTTCTCTATTTCAGGGGCGAATCAGGTGCAAATTTTTGCCTGAATTTGGACCTGAAACTGAGCCAAAGACGCACAGGACCCTTCTGCAGTGTTGACCGCAGCCGTCCCGGAGATGTGTGAACCGGCTTCATTGAGAGCCGGTCACGGTCTCCTGTAATGCAAATTGGATGCGGGGGAAACCCACATCGAATTTGCATAAGTGTGAACCCAGCCTAACTACATTGTTACTAGGAATAAGCAGAAATTAGTGTTTACATTTCCCCTAAATGTGGCTAATGTTGGTGTCATTGGCTTTAATGGTTCCTTGGAGTTGGTGAATGTCATTTCAACTATCCTGGATCTGTTGGGTCAATGCTACATACTGCTTGACCAAAGTTTATTAGTACAAACAGATGCACAAAGTAGGCAGGCATAAAGATAAAGGAGCCTTATCTTGACACCTATCCAGTTTTTGCATCTGTTTGTACTAATGAACTTTAATCTAGTAAGCAGCGTGGATCTTACTCTTTGGGATTCTTTGCATAAGCTGATTGTAGCCATATGACTGCAATTGCAAGAACACAGTTGAGTGTACTGTCTGTGATACTTTTTTTATTCTTATTTGCATTAAAAGTTACATTTTTAGGACAAGCTTTCAGGGTGTAGAACATCTGCTTCTAAGGTCCATGCAGTACACCCTGAAAACATGTGCTCAAAGTTTAACTGTTAATTCAAATGAAAAATATCACGGACAGCACTCATTTTTTTGCAGTTATTTCGACAGGGCAAGCTTGTTACCTACAAGAGACGCCTGAGAACCAAATTAATGTCAGACTGGCTACCTTGCGGCAGCAGGGATTTTTTTGGTTTTGCTATTCTGGACCTGTTCTTGTGGCAATAAATGGCCCTCATTGAGCTGATTATTATTTTTAAGTTTTTCTCACAGAGTCACATAATTAAATTAAAAAGTAAACGAAAATATTTAAAGCCAAAGCTCAATAAGCAATCAAATACGCGTACACAAAAGATACAAAGAAGACAAAGGAGTCTATTAATATATTTTTTTACCAAAAGGTTCACACAACATTCTACCAGGATTCACATATTTATTAAAGCAGTGTTCCACCCAAAAGTGGAAGCTCCGCTTATCTGCTTCCTCCCCCCCTCAGGTGCCACATTTTGCACATTTCGGGGGGAGGGGGAGCCGGTACCTGTTTTTGACAGGTATCTGTCCCTACTTCCAAGAGATCTTGCCGTGGTGAGATCACTCGAAAGTTCGACCCTCCTCTTCCTTCCCCCACCACCGGGCCATTCAGAAAGCACAGCGCGCTGCGCGAATGCGCAGTAGGGAACCAGCTGTGAAGCCGAAAGGCTTCACTGCCGGTTTCCCTTAGCAGGAATAGCGGCGGCAGCACCCAAGAGCGGATGGAAACATTGTGGACTGGGGTGTCCTAATATTAAAAGTTAGCAGCTACAGTATGTGTAGCTGCTGACTTTAAATTTTTTGCTGGGGGGTGGCGAAACTCCGCTTTAAATTTAAAAACTTGTGTATCATCAGTGAAGTTGTTTAAATCTTGGTTGAAAGCACTGATAAATAGATGCCTTTGTTAAAGGAGAAATATGGGAATTAAAAAACAAACATAAACACTCTCCTCTATGCTGCAGCATTGGTGTGATGTTGCAGCTGTCCCACATTGGCTCTAAGACAGAGTGATCACATGACTGCTGATCACTCAGTTCTCGGTCGGCTCTGAGAGCCGGAGCCAGCTGTCAATGAGGCCTGGAGTGGCTCGCTGGCTTCAGCTGACAGCGATAGTGCTAGAAACTGACTATGGGTCACTCCTGTGACTCACAAGAGAAGTATGACCAAAAGGTTTGGCCATAGTTCTCTTTTAATCTCTTTTAATCAGATCAATGAGTGGAATTGAGAGCTTCTACAATAGGGTGACCAGACATCCCTGGTTTCCTGGGGCAGTCCCCGGATTGAGAACACTGTCCCCGGACCTAGTCTGTCCCCGGTTTTGTCCCCTGGATTGGATTTGATTTGAACAGGGGCTGGGGCAATTTCAAAGACAGTCAGTGCAGAATAAAAGTTACATATAAGAGTATATATAAGTATATATAAGAGTTACACACCCCCGCTCCACCGCTCCTACTAGCTTAGGGGGGTCTATTTCTTTCCATTATCTGTGCCCCTTTTTTGATGATCATGTGTTGGTCAGAGCAAAGGTAATATTTCTTCAGTTTCCGGTGCATGCCCATCCAGCTCCGCTCGCATGTTCTTCTCCTTGGCTCAAGTCCCGGCCAGCCGCCTGCCTGCTTATCTCCTTGCCTTCCCTGATGGAGTGATCTTCCTCCGCTCCCCACCCAGTAGTAGCCAGGGCCCGAAGAGTTAGACTTGACAGGCTGTGAGGCGGGCAACGGCGGCGATGGGCAGAGAGTCGCAGATTGCTGCCATTACTAGTATAGAAAAAAAAATATGTCCCCGGATTTCATTTTAAAAATCTGGTCACCTTATTCTACAAACTTTCAGACATTTTGTTCTAACATCGCTCTGCTAAACCCTTAAAACAGCAGTGAGCAAAAAGATCTAATTAAAGCGGAGGTCCCATGAAAAAAAATAATATTAAAAGCCAGCAGCTACAAATACTGCAGCTGCTGACTTTTAATAAATGGACACTTACCTGTCCAGGGTGCCCGCGATGATGGCAGCCGAAGCTGAGCAATTGCTCGTCTCTCGGCTGCCCCCATCTACGGTGAGGGAATCAGGAAGTGAAGCGTTGCGGCTTCACTGTCAGGTTCCCTACTGCGGATGCGCGAGTAGCGTGGCACACCCTCACTGGTCCCCACTGTCTCCTGGGACCAGTGTGTTTCCCAGAAGACAGCAGGGGGTTACGCGAAGTCTATTCCCGGAAATGGGTGCAAATACCTGTATTAGACAGGTATCTGCACCCCCCTGAAAGGTGTCAAATGTGACACCGGAGGAGGGGAGGGTTCCCAAAAGCGGAGGTTCACTTTTTGTGTGGACCTCCGCTTTAATAGTACTTCTGGCTTAAGCAACGCTACATGTTAAAGTACAAAATAAAGTTAGTAATAGTGTAAATCCAGGTGCTTGTGTGACAGTTCAAATAAAAATCTAGTCAATATTCCACTCGCACACGTTCCTGGAAGAGCGGCTCTTGTAAAATGCTGGGTGCTGCAGCGATCACCAGATAGGTTCTGGAAACATCAACAATCAACCATATTCGCCAGCACACCAAGGATCGCTTCGATTACGTCCAAAACGTTTTATTGTATAAAAAACATCACAAAAGTGCAACGTTTCGGAGCCACGTAGGACCCCTTCGTCAGACAAGTGATCTTTATCACTTGTCTGACGAAGGGGTCCTATGTGGCTCCAAAACGTTGCACTTTTGTGATGTTTTTTATACAATAAAAACTTTTTGGACGTAATCGAAACAATCCTTGGTGTGCTGGCGAATGTGGTTGATAGTTCATATAAAAAGACTCAAATGCTTGAGGGTTCGACCTTCACCACACCATGTGATTCCACTCCCTTAGGAATTGCACTCACCGGAATTATAATTAATCGATGCCTTTACATAATATTATGCCTTTTGCGATCACTGCCTAAGAGACAATTGTCCAGATATCCAGAAACGATCAAAACATTCCGGTCCTGTATTCGATCAGACTTTACATACCAAATTGTTTCAGTGTGCTGTTTCCTAATCTATATATATCTATCACATGACCCAGCTCTTTCTCAGCCTGTCTTACTGCCCTCCATCCATGATTCAAAACGTATCTATTGCTCCTGTCTTACTTCCTTACAGACTTTAAGCATTTGACGCTTTTTATATGAACTGTCACACAAGCACTCAGGATTAACATCTCTCACCTGGATTTACACTATTACTAACTTTATTTTGTACTTTAAAAGGTAGCGCTGCTTAAGCCAGAAGGACTATTAATTACCGTATTTATCTGCGTATAACACGCACTTTTTTCCCCTTAAAATCAGGGGAAAATCGTGGGTGCGTGTTATACGCCGATACTCCGTCGAATTCCCCTGCTGAAAACGAGCGAGAGGAGCGAGCGGAGCCGAAGTACAATCGGCTTTACTCGGCTCCTCTCGCAGTCCCGCCCATCTCTGACTGCGCCGCTGACATAGAGAAAGCCGAGTGTACTTCGGCTAGTCTCGGCTCCTCTCGCAGTCCTGCCTGTGACTGTGAGCAGAGCCGAGTCTAGCCAAAGTACACTCGGCTTTCTCCGTCAGCGGCGCAGTCAGTGGAGATGGGCGGGACTGCGAGAGGAGCCGAGTCTAGCCGAAGTACACTCGGCCCCGCTCGCTCCTCTCCACAGAAATTGGCGCCAAATTTAAAAAAACGCCGGGACTGACACGATCGCAAAGGCACTGGGCAAGGCTGCAGATGGACAGATGGACACTGGGCAAGGCTGCAGATGGACACTGGGCAAGGCTGCAGATGGACACTGGGCAAGGCTGCAGATGGACAGATGGACACTGGGCAAGGCTGCAGATGGACAGATGGACACTGGGCAAGGCTGCAGATGGACAGATGGACACTGGGCAAGGCTGCAGATGGACACTGGGCAAGGCTGCATGCTGCATTTAAATGTAAGTTTTTTTTCCTTGAATTTCCCTCCTAAAAGTTTTTTTCCTTAAAATTCCCTCCTAAACTTGGGGTGCGTGTTATACGCCGGTGCGTGTTATACGCCGATAAATACGGTAGATCTTTTTGCTCATTGTTTTTAATGTTTTGTAATAATATAGTAGCTGCTTAGTTTCGATTAGGAGAACTTCACATCTAAGTGCTGGAAAATTGACCCTGTTTACTTCAAGTTTGTGCCTTAAAACAGCATGCTACAGAATGTCAAGGGGTTACATACCTCAGTGACACACTACATAAGCCTTTCTCAACCTTTTTACCCCAGATAAACCCCTGAAAATGACTTCTAGGTCTTCGGGAACCCCTGCTAAGACTATTCCTATCTGCAGTCATTGGGAAAATGCCCCTTGCATTGATGGCCAGTGGGAAGAATGCCCCCCTCTCTTAACCACTTCAATAACGGGCATTTTCACCCCCTTCCTGCCCAGACCAATTTTTAGCTTTCAGCGGTGTCGCACTTTGAATGACAATTGCGCGGTCATGCAACATTGTACCCAAATGAAATCTTTATATTTTTCTTCCCCACAAATAGAGCTTTCGTTTAGTGGTATTTGATCACCTCTGCGGTTTATTTTTTGCGCTATAAACAAAGGAAGAGCGAAAGTTTTGAAAAAAAAACGCAATATTTTTTACTTTTTGATTTAATAAATATCACAATTTAAAAAACAAATAATAATTTTTTCCTCAGTTTAGGCCGATATGTATTCTTCTACATATTTTTGGTAAAAAAAATTTGCAATAAGCGTAAATTGATTGGTTTGCGCAAAAGTTACAGTATAGCGTCTACAAAATAGGGGATAGATTTATGGCATTTTTATTTATTTTTATTTTTTTACTAGTAATGGCGGCGATCTGCGATTTTTATTGTGACCGTGACATTGCGATGGACATATCGGACACTTTTGAGGCATTTTTGGGACCTTTCACAATTATACAGCGATTAGTGCTATAAAACTGCACTGATTACGGTGTAAATGTGACTGGTAGGGAAGGGGTTAACACTAGGGGGCGATCAAGGGGTTAAATATGTTCCCTAGGGAGTGATTCTAATTGCATGGGATGGGGACTCACAAGGGGAGGAGACCAATCTGTGTTCCTCTGTTCTGGGAACACACATCGGTCTCCTCACCTCTGACAGGACCTGGATCTGTGTGTTTACACACACAGATCCACGGTCCTGTTGTGAAAACGGGCAATCGCAGGTGCTTGGCAGACATCGCGGCCGCCGGGCACATGCACCGGGTTCCGAGCGATGCGGTGGGCCCCCTAGCCGCCCGGGAAGCACAGGACGTCATATGACGTCCATCCGGAGGGATGAAAGGTTCCTGCCGACGTCATTTTACAATGGCTCGGTAAGGAACAGGTTAAAGTGGTGGTCAGAACATTATCTTACGGTCCGCTAAAAAAGATAATCGGTGTGATGCAGTGACATTGGACCTGGAACTATGAAGGCACCATCACATGGAAAATCAATTGGCCACAGATCATGGTAAACTCTGGAGGAACTCTAGTTGAGAGTGACTGTATTACGTTCTTGTAACCGTTTATAAATAGTTTACAAAACATTTGAGATTCTGCCAACTTTGAGTGATCGACAAAACCACCTTACAAAATGGATTCCAGCGACTTGCTGTGCAGTGGTACCGGAATCACTGCACCGTGTAATCCTTAATTCGGTGAACAAACGCTAATTGTTCCATTTATTTCTCAAGACATTTATTTATAGTCCGTGCACCTTGGGATAATTCATAGTATTACAGATCTATTTGTAACAGGCTCTGTCAGGCCACACATTATACGTCTGTTAATTTGTCAGCTTATCTTCCATGCTGCGCTGGGTGGTGTTATAAATCGTCTACAGCAATTAGGTTAATTTCTCATAACTAAAGATGGATTAATGTCTGATTATCTGGATTGTGAAATTGTTACGTTTTGCGCTGAATATGTTTGCTGGTTTCTTTTAATCCCCGCTAATCATAATTACAGAAAGGTTTCGAAAGCGAGTAGTGGGAAGTCAGAGGGAATGATTCCCCATTCTGAACACCTATATCCTCATTATAAATGTCATTTATTTAAAAAAAAAAATGAAAAAGGAGGGTATATATGGTATGTGAATACTAACCTCCAACAAAAAAATACATCCATTCCAAATATATATTTTTTTTTATAAAATAGAGTTATTTCACATTCACAAATTCTAATACTATATATCACAAATAATCTTACATATGCTGAGTCATCCAACACATTTCTTGGAGCAAAGTCCACTTTTTCAAGGATCCTCATGCAGCTCAAGGGATAAGGATGATCTTATAAGGAGCAAACTCATCATAAAAGTTTTCAAAGCCCCAGCGCATGGGAATTATTATTATTATTATTATTTTTTTTTTATTTCTTTTCCCAAAGTTCATCTTTAAAGCTCAGCTCTAGGCAGATAAAAAAGACAAAATTCAATGAAGCTCTGTAATCATTAAACTGAATTCCATTTATGGATTTAATACATAGTGGTAATGCATTTGTGGATTTTAAAGCTGAAATCCAGCTTGGACCAATATAAGTATGCGTATGCCATACTCATGGGACCGCTGTGGATGTGGACAATTATTGTATTAGTTGACTCTACTGCAGCGATCACCGCTGTCATCCGAGTCCTGTGCTAAGTGGCTGTGCTGCTGAATAGTGAACAGTGGAGTCACTCGTTTGGCATGGGCTCCATTCACAGAATGCTTTGCATTTTTTTCAATGAATTCAAGGTTATTTCTGATTGGAAGCAATGGAAATCATGATGTCACAACCCCTCCTCTCCACTTCTTCCAATCAGTGAATACGTTGTATTCACTGACAAAAAAACAGGGCATCCTGTGAATGGCACCCATGCTAAGCGAGCCAATGTTAAGTATTTAGCAAAGCAGTCACTTCGCACAGGACCAGGAAGACAGCAGCAATCACTGTAATGGCAGTAACAAATCTCCAGTTCCACAGTGGTCCCACAGACGACACTGTATCTTGGCCTAGGCCAACAAGGCCCAGGCCTAGGGCGGCATTTTGCAAGGGGGCAGCACAAAAAGAGTACACGCCAGGCAGGCTTTAAGTACCCAGGCTGAAAGAAAAACCACACCAGTTGAGTGGAAATTGCAGGACAACGAGATGGGATGGTGGAGATGCAAGGGAGACTGAGATGGTTAGCTACACTTAGGAGATAGGTAGTAAGACTGTCCTGCAAACCTTTGGGTGATTACAATCTAATATACAGTATATACTGTATACACTAGAAACCCCCTAGGGCTTTTTTCAAAATTGCAATGATGCATATGGCAGTAAAATATTAGGAAATCTTCTTATTTATTTTCCTATTGGCAGGGAAGTTTCTATAAATTATAGTGACTTACCATAGATATCAGCTACTGGTAATCTATATAGGAGGTAGGTGTTAATGTTCATACAGTAGCTGACTAAATTATATAGCATGGGGTACCCAGGGTAGAAGGAAAGCTACTCTATTTGGGTGAAACTTGCATGGCACTTACTTAGCTGCCAAAGGGCTTTAAATCTAGGAATGGTGCAGACTCAAGGCCCTCAGAACTAGTGTCCCCACTGGAAAATTTCAGGGTGGGTCTTAAACAGGAAGGGGTGTGGCCTTGGCAGGAAGGGGTGGATCATATTTAAATTAGGGGGTGCATGAGTTTAGTCAGGCCTAGGGCAGCACAAAACATACACCACTGCCCACAGATATAGCAAATGCATACTTACCAGAAACACATGAGAAAAATTATTGTGCAGGTAGAAATATGGTAAGCTGCTGGCAATAACACAATAGGCCCAATCATGAAATAACAACATCAAAATCAAAAATTGCTTCGCTAAAAAAATAAATGAGTAATGTTAAAAAGTCTAAATGGTGAGAAAGTTTATGTAATTCTTCTTAGCGATGAAACAGTGATCCAAAAACACATATAATCATGATGTGTATCCAATATGTATCCAATACAAGTGAATACGGCGGATGAAATTGGCAATCACCCACGTGAACCTCCACCAGAGTATATATAGATTTCCTCCTTACCAGAAAACTTACACTCCAAATTATAAGAAACAAAAAGCGCTGCTCATAAAATCAAGAGGGAGGAACAGGATCCAATCTTTCTCCCCTGTCCAGGTGATGTGGGTAATAGCATGGTCACTGGTGAGGATTGTTCCACCGCAATAATCATGAGGGATAAACTGAAAGCTCCCACATAGTGTAAAACTGTAGTGTATATACGTTTATTTAAAAGTAATAAAAATGGTAACTCACAGTATTCAACATACATGCCGGCATGTAAACAATAGAAGAGGTTCCCGAGAACCGATCCACATAAGTTAAAACCTCAGCATACACGGTGACATCACGGACATGGACTTCTCCCTACGTGTTTCGTCATGTTATCGGGGGCAGTTGTCACAATATAGATTTTTTAATATTACTCTTTTTTCTTTTTTTTTTTTTACGTATGCATACTTTTGGTCCAACAGGATAAATGAAACTATGTAAAAAAACAAAA
Source organism: Rana muscosa (assembly GCA_029206835.1). Lineage (NCBI taxonomy): Eukaryota > Metazoa > Chordata > Amphibia > Anura > Ranidae > Rana > Rana muscosa. The sequence goes on along the minus strand of CM055117.1, from coordinate 90,360,737 downwards.
ACAAAACATACCTAGAATACAGCTTTAAAATAATAATAAAGTTTTATTTTTTGTTCTAGTTTAATGTAAAAAAATCTACAAATACATTGTCACCAAGGAAAGAATTTGCTTTTACTATGTGAGAAAACATAGAGGCTTTCACCGCCACTGACTCAGATCGCTCAGAAGCACTTCCCTGAGCTTTCAGCTGGGATGCGCATACTGATGAAGTCTCGTTTTACCCTTTTTGGGGACACATGTCATCCCAGTTGCCATGCCCCTCCTTCTAGACATAATTAGGAGTCACAGTCATTCTATTAATCTGGAGAAGGAGAAGCAGGGGCATGGCAGGGGCATTGCATTGGTTTGGGGCTGGCGTTGTGTATGCACAGGCATTGTTTGGACATACCGATGTACTGGCAGCTGGGAGCGTGCACAAACGAGTGTCTCCATGGAGGCCTGTTGGGGGAAAATAAAGCTTTGGAAGAAAGGGAAGCAGTAGCTAATGTAAGCCTGTACATATCAATGACAGGCTGACACTGTCTGCTGCTGTTCCCATGTAATCGTACAAGAAACAATAACATTGGGTTATAGACTGATGAGCTGCCCTGTACACAGATGGCTTGCATCCAGGGCTGTTCATCTGTCTGTAGCGCTACTCCCATAGGGTCGCTGGTGAATGTGGTTGTCTCCCACACTGCACAGCCAGGCGCACAAATTTACCATTTACTTTAGAGACTTACCTGGCATTGTTCTCCAACTGTCCTCTCCTTGCTCCCGTGCCTACTGGCCAGAACACCTCTGTGTGTCTTGAAGAGGGTCCTGTCTGAACCCTAGCCCAGGCCCAAGGTCACACCCCCTCCCCCAGACTTGGGAGCTCCCTCAAAGGCCACGACAGCCTAACACTCCATCTCCAGATTCCACCTGAACTCTCTACTGCCCCTGTTGGGCTGACCCTGGGTATTTGAGGGGTCCTTTCCCCTCAGAACACTCCAGCCAGCTCCACCTTACTTCCCTTCCCATTCTTCTAGTAGGTTCCAGTATATTCTAGAAGTAGGGGGGAGGTCTCAGTGATGCTGCCTGTGAGTCATCCAGCTCTCCCTGGATCTCTGCCCAACCCAGAAACACACAGGCTTGGCTGCCAGCCAAACCTGAAATTTACCTAACAAACAAAAATCCTAGAAATCTAGCAACACAGCTAGGGGGTGCTACATGTCCCTAACCACAGGTAATCGCTCCATGTGCGATCACATGGGAACAGCCGTGGAGCCTGGGAGTCAGTCATTGATTTGTACAGGCTGAGCGCCCACAGCTTATCGCGAACCTGCTGGCAGGCTGCCAGGATTCTGCAACAATAGACAGTCAGAGGAAAAAGACCTCTCTTGTGAAATTTGAAGACAATTTTCTCTGCAGTGCCTATAGCTAAAGAGGTGAATAATGACTTGTTTTAAAGTACTTTTACTGCTTTATTGTTCAGAATATGTAAATACTTTAGGATACAAAAAGTGGACACAGGTTCACTTAAACAGTTCTTGAATAGCGAAAGTGGTGATGGATGCCATGGACTATTTCAGAGCTTTATTTTTTTATTTGAAACAGATTGCTCTCCATTAGTAAAATACAGTAAGCTTTATTCTAAATATCCTCCCCCACAGCCTAATAGCATGCCACTTTAATAAAATAACAATACATGAAAAACACTGGTTTGCTCTAGTTTAAAATGCACTTAATAGGAGATTGTCATTACATAAATGCAAAGCCATGATATTTCAGCTGAAGTAATTGTTTTCTGGGACATAAATCCATTGTGGAAAAAGCCCTTTCGGCAAAAGCAGTGATTTTCTGACGTAGATTGAGCATAAGAAAGGGGTTTTTAGAAACATTAATCTTCATTTTAAGGAGATGTTAGTGTGTATTTCTAACATAATCCTGCTTTTAAACAATACGTATGCATCCTATGCATACAATGCTGTATATTCACAAATATATATATATATATATATATATATATATACTAATGTATATATTGAGAGCTTGTTTTTCCCTTGATGTTATCCCACAATCATTATTTGTTCTAATTTGTTAACACTACTTAAAGAAATTAAAATTTAAGAAATGTAATTACCGTATTTATCGGCGTATAACACGCACCGGCGTATAACACGCACCCCAAGTTTAGGAGGGAATTTTAAGGAAAAAAACTTTTAGGAGGGAAATTCAAGGAAAAAAAACTTACATTTAAATGCAGCATGCAGCCTTGCCCAGTGTCCATCTGCAGCCTTGCCCAGTGTCCATCTGCAGCCTTGCCCAGTGTCCATCTGTCCATCTGCAGCCTTGCCCAGTGTCCATCTGTCCATCTGCAGCCTTGCCCAGTGTCCATCTGTCCATCTGCAGCCTTGCCCAGTGTCCATCTGTCCATCTGCAGCCGTGCCCAGTGTCCATCTGTCCATCTGCAGCCATGCCCAGTGTCCATCTGTCCATCTGCAGCCTTGCCCAGTGCCTTTGCGATCGTGTCAGTCCCGGCGGTTTTTAAAATTTGGCGCCGATTTCTGTGGAGAGGAGCGAGCGGGGCCGAGTGTACTTCGGCTAGACTCGGCTCCTCTCGCAGTTCCGCCCATCTCCACTGACTGCGCCGCTGACGGAGAAAGCCGAGTGTACTTCGGCTAGACTCGGCTCTGCTCACAGTCACAGGCAGGACTGCGAGAGGAGCCGAGACTAGCCGAAGTACACTCGGCTTTCTCCGTCAGCGGCGCAGTCAGAGATGGGCGGGACTGCGAGAGGAGCCGAGTAAAGCCGATTGTACTTCGGCTTCGGCTCCGCTCGCTCCTCTCGCTCGTTTTCAGCAGGGGAATTCGACGGAGTATCGGCGTATAACACGCACCCACGATTTTCCCCTGATTTTAAGGGGAAAAAAGTGCGTGTTATACGCCGATAAATACGGTAGTTTTAAATATTACCCAGCATAGGAGAAGATCTGATGAAGAAGAGCACCTTCTGTGTCACAAGAACAACCTTAACACATCTGCAAATCGTAATCATATAAAGAATAAAGCATAAAATGCAGGTTCCCCCCTCCCCCCGGGAAGGAAGGGGGGTTGAGTTGACTAGGGTGACATAGATCTGCGACACAACACATGCATGTCTGTCCGGGCACGAGAACGATTTTTCTTTTTCTGCTACATTTCAGTAACACTTACAGGTCTCCTTTCCACCCCCACCCTGCGACTGAACATTGAAAGGAGAAACCGCAAACTGATGGACTTTTCTCTCTGTTGTGCCCCTTATCATCATACCCCTTACACAGCAGAACAACCGATTGGCTCCTTGTGCTGCTTTTCTTTCTCCAGTCTGAGCTGTGCTGCGAGAAGCTGATACCAAGACATAGTCAGATGCTTACACTGCTCGTATTAAAGTATGTATTAAACACTTGCCGACTGTGTCGTGCAGATATACTGCGGCACAATGGCTCTCCTGGGCGAAATCCCGTACTGGTACATCCTATCTAATTTCCGCCAACCTAGGGCCCTTTCGCATACCCCCACTGCACTGCGGGGGACTTAATGCGCATGGCCGACGGGCACGATAGCCGCCGGTCACGCGCGATCACGTGCGCGAGCGCCAGCATGGGGGATGTGTGTGTGTGTGTATACACACAAATCCCTGTGCTGTCAGAGGAGAGGAGGCATATCGTTTCTTCCTACGAAGTAGGAAAAACGATATGGCTTCTTTCCTAGTCACTCCCATCCCCACACGTTTAGAACACGCTGAGGGAACACGTCCTGTCAGAGGAGAGGAGACCGATGGTGTGTTCCCAGTACAGAGGAACACTGATCGCTCTCCTCCCCCTGTGAGTCCCCTCCCCCTACAGTTTGAATCACTTCCTAGGTAACACATTTAGCCCCTTGATCGCCCCCTAGTGTTAACCCCTTCCCTGCCAGTGACATTTACACAGTTATCAGTGCATTTTTATAGCACTGATCGCTGTATAAATGGCAATGGTCCCAAAAAAGTGTCAAAAGTCTCTAATCTGTCTGTCGCAATGTTGCAGTCCCGATAAAAATCAAATATATAAAAATGCCATAAAAATTTCAAAAATCTTTCCCATAGTTTTCAGACGCAGAGGTGATCAAATACCACCAAAAGAAAGATCTATTTGTGGGGGAAAAAAACTTGTCAGTTAAAGCGACACAGTGCCAAAATGTAAAAAGTGCTCTGGTCAGGAAGGGGAAAAAAATCTTCCCAGGATGAAGTGGTTAATAATTACAGAGATGCATTCATTTGTGTATTTCAAATTTGCCTGGAGTTCAGCTTTCAGGACACACATATAAAATAAACTCATAAGTATCATATAACTGTCATAAACTTCCAACAATAATTGACTTTTAATTATTTTTTCTGTTCTTCCAAAAAAAATAAAAAATGACCAGAATACTTAATTTTTAGAGATTGTGGTTTTCTGGGATCATCTGCTACTTTGCAAAAATGTCTTTGCAAAATCTGGTTAAGTAACTTCCAGTTCAGTTAAGATTGCCTAAAGCAAGCAAAAAGAAAAATGAAAGCCTTAGTTACTGTAAAATGCTGGTCTTTTTGTGACCTCTGACCTGTTGTTAGGATTACTGTGCTTCGTTCCAGAGGTCAGAATGTAGAAAAGGCACATAGATCACATAGAGGTCCTGTTGATAATTGTTTATTTTAACTGAAGTTAGGTTCAATGCTCACTGCGAGGCATATTTTGTCTTCCGCCTGGGGAATCAGAGCTACTTGTCATAAATATTGCTCTGGACGTGTCCCTCTTATGAAGGTTTGATAAATGTGCTGACATCCAGGCATGTTATTCATTCTGTGCAGATGGCTCTTGAAATGCGTTCTATGTGAATAGGTGTCACTTTCTTAAAGAACAGAGATTTTGAAGCACTTGACGTCAGAAGGGCAGTCAGTCACGTACTCGGCTCATCTGTCAGCAGTGAAATACACAACATCCTGTGATTAGGCCTCAATGTGGAAGCAGGGTTCAATCACAAGCTGAATCATTATCAATGAACCTGGAGATGCTCAACCTAAACACATGAAACTTTCTGGGCTGTAGCGGTGCTGTTGAAAGACACAGTGCTGAACAACCCCGTCACTTGTTTTTCAACGTTGTGGCACAGTTACCACCTTGACTATTGGGGGTTTAGGCTTTGCTCTGAACAAAGATTGAGGTACATTGTTTAGAAGTGCTGCCTAATACATCTGAGGCTTCAGGATCCGTTATAAACAAAGATGGAGGCTCATTGGTTAGCAGGACATCCTTATACTTCTGAGACTTTAGGATCCATTATGAACAAAGACAGAAGAACATGGTTAGCAGAGCATCCTTGTACTTCTGAGGCTTCATGATCCATTATGAACAAAGATGGAGGCTCATTGGTTAGCAGGACATCCTTATACTTCTGAGACTTTAGGATCCATTATGAACAAAGACAGAAGAACATGGTTAGCAGAGCATCCTTGTACTTCTGAGGCTTTAGGATCCATTGTGAACATAGGCAAAAGAATATTGGTTATATAGTGATTCCTTATTATTTTAAAGCTACAGGATCCAATATGAACAAGGATAGAGGCAAATTGGCTAGTTGTGCTGCTTTATACTTCTGGGGCTTGAAGACCCATTATGAACAAAGATAGAGACACATTGGTTAACAGTGCTGTCTTTCACCTCTGAGGCTTCAAGAAAAATTATAAACACATTGGTAAGTAGTGCTGCCTAATACATCTGAGGCTTCAGGATCCATTATGAACAAAGATGGAGGTACGTTTGCTAGCAGTGCTGCCCAATACTTCTGAGGCTTCAGGATCCATTATGAACAAAGATGTAGGTACGTTTGCTAGCAGTGTTGCCCACTACGTCTGAGGCTTCAGGATCCAATATTTATTTTATTTATTAATTAAAGGTACTTATATAGTGCCATCAACTTACGCAGCACTTTACATATTTATTATACATTCACATCAGTCCCTGCCCTCAAGGAGCTTACAATCTAAGGTTCCTAACTCACATTTTATACATACACATACTAGGGCCAATTTGGACAGAGGCCAATTAACATACCAGCAAGTCCGGGAGGAAACCTGAGTACTGGGAGTAAACCCACGCAAGCACAGGGAGAACATGCAAACTCCAGGCATGTAGTGCCGTGGTGGAGATTCGAACCAACGAAGCAAGTGCTACCAGGCATAAGTATTATGAACAAAGATGGAGGCACATTGGTTGTATACTTCTGAGACTTGACGATCCATTATCAGCAAAAAAAGAGTCACATTGGTTAGAGTTCTGCCTTATACTTCTGAGGTTTCTAGATCCATTTTGGAACGAAGATGGAAGCTCATTGGTTAACAGTGCTGCCTAATACTTCTGAGACTTCAGTATCCATCATGATCAATACTGCCTAATACTTCTGAGGATTCAAGATCCATTATGAACAAAGATGGAGGTACATTGGTTAGCAGTGCTGCCTAATTCATATGAGACTTCAGGATTCATTATGACCAAAAATAGAGTAACACTGGTTAGCAGGGATGAGCCGAACACCCCCCTGTTCGGTTCGCACCAGAACTTGCGAACAGACAAAATGTTTGTGTAAACTTTAGAACCCTATTAAATACAATGGACTCGAACGTTCGAAATCTAAAGTGTTAATTATAAAGGCTGATATGCAAGTTATTGTCCTAAAAAGTGTTTGGGGACCTGGGTCCTGCCCCAGGGGACATGTATCAATGCAAAAAGAAGTTTTAAAAACGGCCGTTTTTTCGGGAGCAGTGATTTTAATAATGCTTAAAATGAAAAAATATAAGTGAAATATTCCTTTAAATTTCATACCTGGGGGGTGTGTATGATATGCATGTAAAGTGGCGCATGTTTCCCGTGCTTAGAACTGTCCCTGCAAAAAATTTCATTTTTGAAAGAAAAAAAGTCTTTTAAAACTGACTCGCGGCTATTAATGAATTGTCGGCTCCCGGCAATACATACAAAAGTCATTGATAAAAAAAAAAAAAGCGTGGGGGTTCCCCAGAATTCAATTACCAGGCCCTTCAGGTCTGGAATGGATATTAAGGGGAACCCCGCCGCAAATTTAAAAAAAATTTGACGTGGGGTTCCCCCAAATATCCATTCCAGGCCCTTCAGATCTGGCATGGATTTTAAGGGGAACTCCACCCCAAATTTAAAAAAAATGGCGTGGAGTCCCCCTAAAAATCCATACCAGACCCCTTATCCGAGCACGCAACCTGGCCGGCCGCAGGGGAAAAGGGGTGGACGAGAGAGCGGCCCCCCCTCCCTCCTGAACCGTACCAAGCCACATGCCCTCAACATGGGGAGGATGTCCCCATGTTGATGGGGACAAGGGCCTCATCCCCACAACCCTTGCCCGGTGGTTGTGGGGGTCTGCGGGCGGGGGGCTTATCGGAATCTGGAAGACCCCTTTAACAAAGGGGACCCCCAGATCCCGGCCCCCCCTATGTGAATTGGTAAGGGGTACATTGTACCCCTACCATTTCACGAAGAAAGCATAAATTTTTTTTTAAAAAAAACACACAAACACCTTGAAAAAGTCCTTTATTTAAAAAAACAAAACAAAAACATTCCAGCGGTGAAATCCAGTGTCCCGCGGCGATCCTGATGTCCAGCGCTGTCCTTTATTGGTTGTGCCTGAGCGGACCTGATGGGGAACTCCCTCTCAGTATTTTAAATGTATAGACCCGCCCCTTCTAAAGTTCCCCATCAGGTCCGCTCAGCGGACCAGATGCGGAACATGAGAAGGGACGGGTCTATACATGTATTGCCAAAGTGAGAGCAGTTCCCCATCAGGTCCGCCCCCTCGGTATGTCGGACCCGCCTACGTCATTGGCTTGAGCGGGGAACTTCCTTCACTATGTAAATTTAAATTACACAGTGAAGGAAGTTCCCCGCTCAAGCCAATGACGTAGGCGGGTCCGACATACCGAGGGAGCGGACCTGATGGGGAACTTTAGAAGGGGCGGGTCTATACATTTAAAACACTGAGGAGGAAGTTCCTCATCAGGTCCGCACAGGCACAACCAATGAAGGACAGCGCTGGACATCGGGATCGCCGCGGGACACTGGATTTCAGCGCTGGAATGTTTTTTTTTTTTATTATTTTAAATAAAGGACTTTTTCAAGGTGTTTGTGTGTTTTTTTTAAACATTTTTTACGCTTTGTTCGTGAAATGGTAGGGGTACAATGTACCCCTTACCAATTCACATAGGGGGGGGGCCGGGATCTGGGGGTCCCCTTTGTTAAAGGGGTCTTCCAGATTCCGATAAGCCCCCCGCCCGCAGACCCCCACAACCACCGGGCAAGGGTTGTGGGGATGAGGCCCTTGTCCCCATCAACATGGGGACATCCTCCCCATGTTGAGGGCATGTGGCTTGGTACAGTTCAGGAGGGAGGGGGGCCGCTCTCTCGTCCCCCCCTTTTCCCCTGCGGCCGGCCAGGTTGCGTGCTCGGATAAGGGGTCTGGTATGGATTTTTAGGGGGACTCCACGCCATTTTTTTAAAATTTGGGGTGGAGTTCCCCTTAAAATCCATGCCAGATCTGAAGGGCCTGGAATGGATATTTGGGGGAACCCCACGTCCAATTTTTTTTAAATTTGCGGCGGGGTTCCCCTTAATATCCATTCCAGACCTGAAGGGCCTGGTAATTGAATTCTGGGGAACCCCCACGCTTTTTTTTTTTTTTTATCAATGACTTTTGTATGTATTGCCGGGAGCCGACAATTCATTAATAGCCGCGAGTGAGTTTTAAAAGACTTTTTTTTCTTTCAAAAATGACATTTTTTGCAGGGACAGTTCTAAGCACGGGAAACATGCGCCACTTTACATGCATATCATACACACCCCCCAGGTACGAAATTTAAAGGAATATTTCACTTTTATTTTTTCATTTTAAGCATTATTAAAATCACTGCTCCCGAAGAAACGGCCGTTTTTAAAACTTCTTTTTGCATTGATACATGTCCCCTGGGGCAGGACCCAGGTCCCCAAACACTTTTTAGGACAATAACTTGCATATAAGCCTTTATAATTAGCACTTTAGATTTCTACCATAGATTTTTCGAATTTGCAGCGAACACCCCAATTTGTTCGCTGTTCGGCGAACGGGCGAACAGGCAATGTTCGAGTCGAACATGAGTTCGACTCGAACTCGAAGCTCATCCCTACTGGTTAGTAGTTCTGCCTTATACTTTTGAGGCTTCAGAATCCACTATGAACAAAGACAGAAGAACATTGGTTAGTAGTGCTTTCCTTATACATCTGGGACGTCAGATTCCATTATGGAGAAAGATGAAGGCTCATTTGTTATCAGTGCTGTCTTATACGTTTGGGGCTAAGAATCCATTAAAGACTAAAAGTGAGGCCCATTGGTTAACCATGCTGCCTTATATTTCTGGGGCCTGATACATAATATTACAGTACGTATACAGTATTTGGTGCTGCCTCTTCTGATTATAGGTGGCTGTGTTGAAGTTTATAATTAATTTTCTTGCAGCTATGGGACTAATATTAATCAAAGCATTTTATGCTTTATGTGCAGGCGTCATTGCTGAATGGAATTGCATTATATGTGTAGTGGGATGTTCAATTTAAGGGAAGTGTCTGAGTGGTAACCAGGCTCAGACACATTTAATTGAAAGGATTCATGGACCATTTTCTGTTCTCAGGGGTTAATGCTGGATATGTGTTCCCTGTGGCCGATGGGTGGCGCTGCCATTCTGGGCCAGGGTTGAACCACGAGCGCAGTGCTGTGCCTTTTGTGTCCCCTCTCGGCAGCTGTACGGTAGGGCGGGGAACCTGCTGTGCATGCCGAGAAAGGATATAAAAGGGGCGGACATCTTCTGAGAGTGGCCTTCGTCCGTCCACGCCCAGGCACCTTCAGCCTGGGTGTGTGGGAGTGGGATTCGTCATCTCCGGGTGCCCTAGGCCCGGAGGCCTTGTTCCGGTTCCACCTCAGGCACCTTTAGCCTGGGGTGAGGTACTACCTCACTGCTCCTGTTCGCCTGGGCATGGAGGCCCAGGAGTTGTAGTGACGGCCTGGAGCCCAGCCGCCTTTGGCTGGGGTCCGCAAGGGATCGAGGAGTCCAGGGTGCCGCCTTGCGAAGGGACCCGCACCCTAAGAGAAGGGAGGACCTGTTCCGAAGGACCGGTGCTGTGGACACGGTGAAGGAAGGGGTCTGTTGACTCTCTGGGGGGATGTCTTCTCCCTAATAGGGGCTATGTCCTAGGAAGGAAATCCATATTCACCAGGTCAGTGGCAGTGACCATATTCACCAGGCCAGTGGCAGTGACCATATTCACCAGGTCTGTGGCAGAGACCAACCTCATGGTCTGTGGCAGAGACCATGTGCCAAAACTGTTTGAGAATCTGAACAGTTCTAGAAGTTTGAGCTACGTTTGTGCCTGGACCTCCTCCACACCTTAAAGCTGTCCTGTGTCTTTACTCCAACCTTTTGTCTTTCCAAGAGAATATGTGTTGTGCAAGTGAAAAATAAAGATTGAGTTGGACTTTCAGCTGGTGTGGACATTTACGTTCCTGGGGAAATCAAGGACTTGCATCTACACACACTGTAGAGGTGAGAATCATTCTCAGGAGGACTTTATGCCCCGGCTGCAGGCAAGGCCCAAAAACAACACCGCCTAACCTCTTAACACAGGAGGGTACGGGCTTGTGGTGCGGTGTGCCCCATTCTCCTAAGAGGAGCCAAAACAGACAAGGAGAAGGGGGTGCGTGCGCTACATATGAAATAGCTCTTTGGTGTCTGGAACCTACAAAAACAGGACATCATTGTTGACCTACTACAATCCTATTTTATTGAGAATGATTATTTCTTTTTCGTACATCACGGGACACAGAGCGACTTAGTCATTACTAATGGGTTATATAGATTACCTTCAGGTGCTGGCACTGGCCACTTCCAAACCGGAAGTACCCTCCCCTATATAAGCCCCTCCCATCCGGGAGCACCTCAGTTTTTTGCCAGTGTCTAAGGTGTTGGCCAAAGAGTAACATGTGTTTTCACTGGGCTTGCGTACAGGTTCTTTTGGGCCTTAGTAAGCTGTTCCGGATCCCACCAAAAAAGCTTCATAGCTAAACGGTCGGTACCCGGGCCTTGCAGCGGAAGAGCAAGGTTTTGCCTGTAATGCCTCTCTTAGGAGGGCTGGACCCTGGGATCCAGAGCTCTGGTCATACCCACGACCAAGATGTTGTCTGTGCAGGGTGCTATACAGGTCCAGGGGAGTGGAATCCTTGGGAACCCGGTCCCTGAAGGTTTAATTACAATGCCTGCCGTGATAGGTGAAGTTTGGGCTTCTGTGGACCAAACAGAGTCCTGCGGCGGGGATCAGGTAAGTGGGGGCCCCCAGGAACTTGGTTCTATTGGGGGACCCCCAAGCCTAATTTGTCTTTCTGTCTGTTACCTAACGGTATTCCCGCTAATATCTGTGTATGCCTGTAACTACTGAAAATGTAAAATTTTAATAGTAGTCAAGAGAAAAAAAAAAAAAGGAGGACCGCGGTACCTGTGTTAAACCACTAGAGGCCGCTGTGGTCCATTTTTCTTGTCATGTGGATCTTTGGTTTTCTCAAGTCAAAAGATCCAGGCAGTTGGTAAGTTTCTCTGTGGGAATCCACTTCCTCTGCCCTGTTGCTGCGCTCATCCACCGCACAGGCCCTCCGGCAAAAAGGGCCCTGGCTCCTAGTCCCTGTTTGGTTTCGAAAAGGGCGCCAATGGCGCACGGGCGCGCGCGCGGGCGCGTGCACGCGCCTCCTATGAAAAAAAGGGGCGGGGCGGGTGGATGACGCTCGATGCGCGCCACGGCGCTTCTGCGCATGTGCAGGCGTCCCAGCTTGTATAAAGACACAGTACAAGTGTCAGCTGGATGCAAACAGAGCTAGCAACAAACAGTGGCACACAGAGGCGGTTGATGCAGGCATCCCCATAGAAAGACACTTTAGTGGACACCAGCTGGTATATAGCAGCAACTTTGTTAGACTATTACCAGCAAAATTGGTGTATGACGACGGGAATACCTCAGCTTTGTGCTTAAAGGATATGTCGTCCAGACGCTCCGGAAATAGATCTTCCAGGAAGCCAAAGGGGTCTCCATCGGGCTCTGAGGATATTGGGCATGCTTGTACTGCACCAATCTCCCCTGAAATTTCAGAGGTTAGTAGCCGTAGGAACCCCGCAGGAGTACCTGGTGCTGCGGCTGTCCCCAGTCCACCTGCTCCTGTATATATAACAGAGGAGGTTTTATCCTCAACTCTGGGAGGATTGGAAGAGAGATTAACAGCATTGATCGCTGCTTCCCTGTCACAGGGAAAGCGCGTCCGATCTCCGTCTCCTCCTTCAGAGTGCCTGTTAGTGGAGGAACAGCCCCACACAGGGATCGACCTACCTGAAGGGGATCAGGATGAGGTTGATTCAGTTATGGAGGAATCAACAGTGGAAGAACCTTTCTCAGCATCTCAGGCTGAAAGATTATGGGTTCAGTCTCTGACTAACAGGGATGAGCCGAACACCCCCCTGTTCGGTTCGCACCAGAACCTGCGAACAGACAAAATGTTCGTGTAAACTTTAGAACCCTATTAAATACAATGGACTCGAACGTTCGAAATCTAAAGTGTTAATTATAAAGGCTAATATGCAAGTTATTGTCCTAAAAAGTGTTTGGGGACCTGGGTCCTGCCCCAGGGGACATGTATCAATGCAAAAAGAAGTTTTAAAAACGGCCGTTTTTTCGGGAGCAGTGATTTTAATAATGCTTAAAATGAAAAAATAAAAGTGAAATATTCCTTTAAATTTCGTACCTGGGGGGTGTGTATGATATGCATGTGAAGTGGCGCATGTTTCCCGTGCTTAGAACTGTCCCTGCAAAAAATGTCATTTTTGAAAGAAAAAAAATGCATTTAAAACTGACTCGCGGCTATTAATGAATTGTCGGCTCCCGGCAATACATACAAAAGTCATTGAGAAAAAAAAAAAAAAAAAGCGTGGGGGTTCCCCAGAATTCAATTACCAGGCCCTTCAGATCTGGCATGGATTTTAAGGGGAACTCCACCCCAAGTTTAAAAAAAAAATGGCGTGGAGTCCCCCTAAAAATCCATACCAGACCCCTTATCCGAGCACGCAACCTGGCCGGCCGCAGGGGAAAAGGGGGGGACGAGAGAGCGGCCCCCCCTCCCTCCTGAACCGTACCAAGCCACATGCCCTCAACATGGGGAGGATGTCCCCATGTTGATGGGGACAAGGGCCTCATCCCCACAACCCTTGCCCGGTGGTTGTGGGGGTCTGCGGGCGGGGGGCTTATCGGAATCTGGAAGACCCCTTTAACAAAGGGGACCCCCAGATCCCGCCCCCCCCCTATGTGAATTGGTAACGGGTACATTGTACCCCTACCATTTCACGAAGAAAGCGTAAAAAAAATGTTTAAAAAAACACACAAACACCTTGAAAAAGTCGTTTATTTAAAAAAAAAAAAAAAAAAACATTCCAGCGGTGAAATCCAGTGTCCCGCGGCGATCCCGATGTCCAGCGCTGTCCTTCATTGGTTGTGCCTGAGCGGACCTGATGGGGAACTCCCTCTCAGTATTTTAAATGTATAGACCCGCCCCTTCTAAAGTTCCCCATCAGGTCCGCTCAGCGGACGAGATGCGGAACATGAGAAGGGGCGGGTCTATACATGTATTACCAAAGTGAGAGCAGTTCCCCATCAGGTCCGCCCCCTCGGTATGTCAGACCCGCCTACGTCATTGGCTTGAGCGGGGAACTTCCTTCACTATGTAAATTTAAATTTACATAGTGAAGGAAGTTCCCCGCTCAAGCCAATGACGTAGGCGGGTCTGACATACCGAGGAGGCGGACCTGATGGGGAACTGCTCTCACTTTGGTAATACATGTATAGACCCGCCCCTTCTCATGTTCCGCATCTGGTCCGCTGAGCGGACCTGATGGGGAACTTTAGAAGGGGCGGGTCTATACATTTAAAATACTGAGAGGGAGTTCCCCATCAGGTCCGCTCAGGCACAACCAATGACGGACAGCGCTGGACATCGGGATCGCCGCGGGACACTGGATTTCACCGCTGGAATGTTTTTTTTTTTTTTTTTTTTAAATAAAGGACTTTTTCAAGGTGTTTGTGTGTTTTTTTTAAAAAAAAATTACGCTTTCTTCGTGAAATGGTAGGGGTACAATGTACCCCTTACCAATTCACATAGGGGGGGGGGCCGGGATCTGGGGGTCCTCTTTGTTAAAGGGGTATTCCAGATTCCGATAAGCCCCCCGCCCGCAGACCCCCACAACCACCGGGCAAGGGTTGTGGGGATGAGGCCCTTGTCCCCATCAACATGGGGACATCCTCCCCATGTTGAGGGCATGTGGCTTGGTACGGTTCAGGAGGGAGGGGGGCCGCTCTCTCGTCCCCCCCTTTTCCCCTGCGGCCGGCCAGGTTGCATGCTCGGATAAGGGGTCTGGTATGGATTTTTAGGGGGACTCCACGCCATTTTTTTTTTAATTTGGGGTGGAGTTCCCCTTAAAATCCATGCCAGATCTGAAGGGCCTGGAATGGATATTTGGGGGAACCCCACGTCAATTTTTTTTTTATTTGCGGCGGGGTTCCCCTTAATATCCATTCCAGACCTGAAGGGCCTGGTAATTGAATTCTGGGGAACCCCCACGCTTTTTTTTTTTTTTTATCAATGACTTTTGTATGTATTGCCGGGAGCCGACAATTCATTAATAGCCGCGAGTCAGTTTTAAATGCATTTTTTTCTTTCAAAAATGACACTTTTTGCAGGGACAGTTCTAAGCACGGGAAACATGCGCCACTTCACATGCATATCATACACACCCCCCAGGTACGAAATTTAAAGGAATATTTCACTTTTATTTTTTCATTTTAAGCATTATTAAAATCACTGCTCCCGAAAAAACGGCCGTTTTTAAAACTTCTTTTTGCATTGATACATGTCCCCTGGGGCAGGACCCGGGTCCCCAAACACTTTTTAGGACAATAACTTGCATATAAGCCTTTATAATTAGCACTTTAGATTTCTCCCATAGATTTTTCGAATTTGCCGCGAACACCCCAATTTGTTCGCTGTTCGGCGAACGGGCGAACAGGCAATGTTCGAGTCGAACATGAGTTCGACTCGAACTCGAAGCTCATCCCTACTGACTAACATGGTCCGATCAGCATTTAAAATGCCACTGGCGGAACCACCATCCACTACGGTTTCCTCGCTGGGGTCGCTAAAAGCTCCCCAGGCTGTCTGTTCCTTCCCAATCCACCCTTTATTAGAAGGGCTTATTTACCAGGATTGAGAGCACCCTGATAAAATATTTGCTCCCCCCAAGAGATTTCCGGTGATCTATCCCATGGAGGATAAGTTCATAAAAAAATGGAGGGTCCCTGCAGTGGACGCAGCCATCTCTTCTGTGAACAAATCACTGACATGTCCAGTAGATAATGTTCCAATGTTCAAAGACCCAATAGATAAAAAATTGGAGTCTTTACTAAAATCTGCTTTCTCTACAGCAAGCATGGTGACACAACCTGCGGTAGCAGCGATTGGAGTCTGCCAAGCAGTGAAAGATCAGTTGAAACAAGTCTTAAGGGACTTACCAGATCAGCAGGCTCTTGCCCTAGCTGACCTGCCTAGAGCCTTGTGTTTTGCGGCGGAGGCCATAAAGGATACAATCCAACAGGCCTCCCGCTTTACACTGTCTATAGTACATATGCGTAGGCTTCTGTGGCTCAAAAACTGGTCTGCTGAAGCTCCCTGTAAGAAACTGCTGGTTAGCTTCCCATTTCATGGAGAACGCTTATTTGGAGAAGATCTGGACAAATATATCCAGAAAATTTCTGCCAGTAAAAGTTCACTCTTACCGGTTAAGAACAAGAGTAGAAGTCCTTCTTTTAAGAGGCCTACTTCTCCAGTCCCGGGCACATCGGCTGTGAAGCAGTTCCGACGGCCTCCGCGGTCAAATTCAGGGGGCAGAAATCAGGGACAATCACAGGGTAACAAGAAGCCCTGGATCAAGAGAGGTACAAAACCTCCCCCCAAGTCATGAAGGGTTGCCCCCACTCAATCGGGTGGGGGGAAGGCTTCAGTTGTTCACAGAGACCTGGCGGGACACCATCAGAGACAGATGGGTGCTCTCCGCAGTAAGTCTGGGATACAAGCTGGAGTTAAAAGGCACTCCTCCTGCCCAATTTATGAGGTCAAACGTGCCAAGAGATCCCCAGAAGAGAGGATCCCTCCTTCTGGCACTAGAACAACTATTGCTCCAAGGTGTAATCATGAAGGTTCCCCTGGAAGAAAGCGGATTCGGGTTTTACTCGAACCTTTTCACAGTCCCCAAACCAAATGGGGACGTGAGGCCCATATTAAATCTAAAAGGGCTAAACAAGTTCCTAAATATCAGGACTTTTCGGATGGAGTCGATCCGATCGGTGGCCACCGCCCTACAAGGGCAGGAATGGTTAGCCTTGATCGACATAAGGGATGCTTATCTGCATATTCCCATCTTTCCGGCCCACCAGAAATTTCTACGCTTTGCAGTAGAAGGGCGCCATTTTCAGTTCAGAGCCTTACCTTTCGGTCTGGCCACAGCACCACGAGTGTTCACAAAAATTCTGGCCCCATTATTGGCCAATCTAAGAACACAAGGTGTAACGATAATGGCATATCTAGACGACCTGCTACTAATAGACCACTCAGTGGAAAAGCTGGAAGTAGCTATTCACAAGACAATCAAGTATCTGGAATATCACGGTTGGATTATCAACCGGGACAAGTCAGCTCTAAGACCAGTCAAAAGTCTGGAATACTTAGGGCTAAGGCTGGATTCAAATCAGAGAAAGATTTTCTTACCTCCAGAGAAGGTGTCATCTTTAAAAGATTTGACCCACTTAGTGGGTACAAAAAGAAAACCATCCATACGCCTCTGCATGAGGCTGCTGGGAAAAATGGTGGCTTCATTCGAAGCGGTACCCTACGGTCAATTCCATTCAAGGAATTTGCAAAGGGCCATACTGTCAGCCTGGAACAAAAAAGTTCAGGCTTTAGACTTACCAATGTCCCTGTCCCCTTCCGTTCGCAAGAGCCTCCATTGGTGGTTGGTGCCCCAGAATCTGGAAAAAGGGAAACCCTTCAGTCCGGTTTCTTGGAAGGTAGTCACTACAGATGCCAGCCTCATAGGCTGGGGGGCAGTACTGGAGCAATGGTCTCTCCAGGGCAAGTGGTCAGAAGCAGAAAAGGCCCTGCCCATCAATCTCTTAGAGATACGAGCAGCCCGGTATGCCCTAGTAGCATGGACATCCAAACTCCAAGGGTCCCCTGTCAGAATTCAATCAGACAATGCCACAGCAGTGGCATATATCAATCACCAGGGTGGCACCAGGAGTCGTGCAGCCCAGAGGGAAGCAAATTGCATCCTGGAGTGGGCAGAAAAATATGTCCCAGCCATATCCGCGGTTTTCATCCCAGGAGTGGAAAATTGGAGAGCGGACTTTTTAAGTCGCCAACAATTATGCCCGGGGGAATGGTCTCTTCACCCCGAGGTTTTCCAGGCAATATGCCAGCGGTGGGGAACACCGGATGTAGATCTGCTAGCATCCAGATTCAACGCAAAGGTGGACAGATTTGTGTCTCGCACAAGGGATCCTCTAGCTTGCGGCTCGGATGCCCTAGTGTTCCCTTGGGATCAGTTCAAGCTGATATATGCATTCCCACCGCCACAATTGTTACCGCGATTACTCCGCAGAATCAGGGTAGAAAAGAAACCAGTGATTCTGGTGGCTCCAGCGTGGCCCCGAAGGGCATGGTACGCGGAGATTGTAAAAATGTCAGTGAGGAGTCCTTGGACCCTCCCACATCGTCCGGACCTGCTGTCGCAGGGACCGATATACCACCCTTCCTTACCAGCCCTAGGTTTGACGGCCTGGCTATTGAAGCCCACATTCTGAAAAAGAGAGGGCTCTCTAATTCTGTGGTATCTACCATGATCAATGCCAGGAAGCCGGTATCCAGGCAGATCTATTATAGGATCTGGAAAGCGTACATTACGTGGTGTGAGGCCAAGAAATGGCATCCACGTAAGTACGTGATAGGGAGGATTTTGGACTTCCTACAGTGGGCTGTAGATAGGAAGCTGGCCTTGAGTACTATCAAGGGTCAGATTTCGGCCTTGTCAATATTTTTTCAAAGGCCCTTGGCTTCGCATTCACTAGTCAAAGCTTCCATACAAGGAGTGATGCGTATTAGCCCTCCGGTTAGTATTCCCATATGTCCTTGGGACTTAAACCTGGTTCTGTCGGTTCTACAGAAACAACCGTTTGAACCATTGCAACACATTTCCTTGGTTCTTCTCACCAGGAAATTGATTTTCTTAGTAGCCGTTTGTTCGGCTAAAAGAGTATCGGAATTAGCCGCCTTGTCCTGTAAGGAGCCATATCTGGTTGTCCATAAGGACAGAGTAGTATTACGTCCTCATCCAGCCTTTCTTCCCAAGGTGGTATCGAGGTTTCATTTGAACCAAGATGTGGTTCTTCCTTCTTTTTTCCCCAAACCTAGCTCGGTAGAGGAAAAGTTATTACATTCTTTGGATGTAGTAAGAGCAGTTAAAGCTTATCTAAAAGCCACTGCTCAGATTCGCAGAACGGATACTTTGTTTATTCTGCCGGAAGGCCCTAAAAAGGGTCAGGCAGCATCAAAATCTACTTTAGCCAAGTGGATTCGACAGGTCATAATACAAGCCTATGGCTTGAGAAAGAGACCGCCTCCGTTCAAAGTTAGGGCGCACTCCACGAGAGCAGTTGGAACTTCATGGGCAGTGCATCACCAGGCCTCCCTGGCTCAAGTATGTAAGGCCGCAACATGGTCTTCGGTACACACGTTTACTAGATTCTACCAGGTAGACGTTAGAAGTCAGGAGGATGTCGCCTTTGGGCGCAGTGTGTTGCAGGCCGCAAAAGATCCTCATGCCTGATGGCGCCCAGCTTATGTATCCCTCCCCTCATTTGGCATTGCTTTGGGACGTCCCATTAGTAATGACTAAGTCGCTCTGTGTCCCGTGATGTACGAAAAAGAAAAAGGGATTTTTATAACAGCTTACCTGTAAAATCCTTTTCTTGGAGTACATCACGGGACACAGAGCTCCCACCCCTCTTTTTGGGACACTTATTGCTTGGCTACAAAACTGAGGTGCTCCCGGATGGGAGGGGCTTATATAGGGGAGGGTACTTCCGGTTTGGAAGTGGCCAGTGCCAGCACCTGAAGGTAATCTATATAACCCATTAGTAATGACTAAGTCACTCTGTGTCCCGTGATGTACTCCAAGAAAAGGATTTTACAGGTAAGCTGTTATAAAAATCCCTTTTTTCCTTCAAATAAAGCACCAACAAGGGAAACAGGGAACAGCTATTCATATTTACATTTGAAATTGGTGATTTAGAGTTCCCCTTTAATTTTGGTGGCCTTCTAGATAGTGAATAATCTCTTTTTAGCATATCAGTAATCTGGCATTTTACATTTAAAAATCACAGTGTTGGCACAGTGGTAAGGGACAGTTTGTTGGCAGAATACAAATAAGATTATTATAATATTGGCTCCCTCTTTCTACCCAAGAAGATTACCTGGTAATCATGATACTATAATTAATCAGAGAAAGTTAATTCGAATACAGTACAAAAGCCCACAGTTCATTTTACCCAGCTGCCTGGGGACAGGGGACCGGTAATTTTATTTTCATGCAGATTTAGGATAAAAATAACCACTAATCTTAGCCATACTGCTCCCCTTTGTTACACAAGCAGCACATATTGCCACCAGAATTTGAAGACTGAGGCCTCGTACACACGACCGAGTTTCTCGGCAAGAACCAGCAAGAAACTTGCTGGCAGAGATGTCTTGCCGAGAAACTCGTTCGTGTGTATGGTTTCTCGTCAAGAAAACCGACAAGTAATCTCGACGAGAAAATAGAGAACCTGCTCTCTATTTTCTCATTGAGATTCTCGTCGGCATGTTTCTCGACGAGAAAAGCGAGTGTGTGTACACTTACCTGTCCTCCCGGAAGCCCGCGCATGTTCGAAATGAATTCGACGCATGCGCGGTAGCTTCCTAGGCATCGAATGTGACGAGCGCATGCTCGTCGTAGTCGATGACGTCACCGCGTATGCTCCATTCAAAGAACCGCGGGTTCTTTGAATCGAGCGTGTGTACACTCGGCCGGGACAAGTTTCTTGTCCAAGAATCTCGTCGAAAAAAACGACATGTTTTTTTCGACGACAATCTCGGCCGTGTGTACGAGGCTTTACTTTCTTCAAATGTGGGACAGCGTGGGGAAGATTTAAGAGGACTGCCAGATCCATTTCTTTACCATATATCATGGGAAACAGAGCACCATAGTAATAACTATGTGGGTCATACGCCACCTATAGGTGAATGGACACTGGTACACTCAAAAGACAGGAAGTCCCCCTCCCTATATAACCCCTCCCATACAGGGAGTATCTCCGTTTTTTCGCCAGTGTCTCAAGTGTTGGTCACAGTTAATGATGTGCTGTAAAGAGCTCCGCTAAGAAATCCCTGGCGGGATCAAGGGGCTATGCAATCGGATCCATCTAAAGTGCCTGAAAGAGCCAAAATGGATGGTACCTGAGCCTCGAGGAAGAAGAGCAAGGTTTTGGCCTGTAATGCTTCTCTTTTGAGAGCTGGACCCTGAGTCTTGGCACCTTGGTCACGTGTATACTATACAAAAGAGTTGCTAGGGCAGGGTGCTATACAGGTCCAAGGGAGTGGACCCCATATACAATGGGGAACCCGGTCCTTGAAGGTCTGTCATGACACGGCCTGCCGTGATGGGTGAAGATTGGGTCTGTCTGTGATTTCCAGCAGTATCTTGCCTGTGTTTTGCCACTAGAGGGTGTAAAAGTAAACATACCTGGCGTCTAACTTTCCATGCTTCCCCTGTGTTTATGCTCAGTGTCAGCAAACGCTCCTGTGGACAGCATTGCTCTTTCTCCACTCTGTCAGGCCAAATCAGTAGGGACTTTTGGGGGACCATCCACCTCTAGCACAGCGGTAAGGATCCCCCTTAATTCCGGTTACCTGGAAGATAGTAACAACGGATGCCAGCCTATGGGGCTGGGGAGCAGTCCTAGAAGAGACTACTGCTCAAGGGAAGTGGTCAGAGTCTGAGAAAACCTTGCCCATCAACATCGTAGAGATTCGGGCAGTACGTCTGGCTCTAATGACCTGGACATTCAGGTTGAGGAATTGTCCCGTCAGGATACAGTCCGACAATGCCACAGCAGTAGCCTATATTAATCACCAAGGGGGCACCAGAAGTCAGCAGCCCAGAGGGAGGTGAGCCATATTCTGGCTTGGGCACAGGAACATGTTCCTTGCCTATCTGCAGTCTTCATTCCAGGAGTGGAGAATTGGCAGGTGGATTTCTTGAGCCGCCAACAGTTGTTCCCGGGTGAATGGTCCCTACATCCCGATGTCTTTCTGGCCATATGCAGAGGTGGGGTACCCGGACATATATCTGTTGGCATCCAGGTTCAACAAGAAGTTGGACAGCTTTGTGTCAAGAACAAGGGTTCCACTCGCGCTCGGGAAAGATGCGTAAGTGACCCCGTGGGATCAGTTTTCACTGATTTATGCATTCCCCCCAGTTCAGCTGCTACCGCGTCTTCCTTCGCAGGATCTAGGAGGAAGGGAAACCGGTAATCCTAGTAGCTCCAGTGTGGCCCAGTAGATCCTGGTATGCAGAGATCGTAAGGATGGCAGTAGGGCATTCATGGACTCTTCCATCTCGTCCAGACCTGCTGTCGCAAGGGCCAGTATTCCATCCTGCCTTACAGTCGCTAAATTTAATGGTTTGGCTATTGAAGCCCACATCCTAAAGTGTTGGAGGCTTTCAGGTTAAGTAGTTACCACCCTGATTAATTCTAGAAAGCTGGTCTCTAGGACCATTTATAATAGGGCCTGGTGTGAAACCAAGGGTTGGCACCATGGAAAATATCATAGGTAGAATTCTTGCCTTTCTACAGTTGAGAGTAGAAATGAAGCTGGCCTTGAGTACGATCAAGGGTCAGATCTCAGCCTTGGCAGTATTTTTCCAAAGGCTGCTTGCTTTGTTTTCTTTGGTCCGGGCCTTTATACAAGGGGTAACTCCGATAACTACACCAGTTAGGTCACCCTTGTGCCCATGGGATTTGAATCTAGTTTTGTCGGTTTTGCAGAAACAACCCTTTGAGCCGATATGCAATATTCCTTTGGTTCTTTTGACAAGGAAATTGGTGTTCTTAGTTGTGGTAACCTCCACAAGAAGAGTGTCAGAATTGGCAGATTTTTCCTGTAAAGAGCCATACTTGATTATTCATAAGGACAAGGTTGTCTTGCGTCCTCACCCAACCTTTTTGCCTAAAGTAGTGTCAGGTTTTCATCTGAACCAGGATGTTTCCCTGCCTTCCATTTTTCCAGAACCTCGTTCTGCAGAAGAAAGATTGTTACATTCTCTCGATGTAGTGAAAGCAGTCAAGGCCTATCTGAAGGCGACAGCTCAGATACGGAAAACTGATGTTTTGTTTGTTCTGCCAGAAGGCCCCAGAAAGGGCCAGGCAGCATCGAAATCAACTATTGCTAAGTGGATTTGTCAGGTGATTAGTCAGACTTATGGTCTGAAAAGAAGGGTTCCGCCTTTTCAGGTTAAAGTGCACTTTACCAGGGCAGTCAGTGCTTTATGGGCAATGCATCACCAAGCCTCTGTGGCTCAGATTTGCAAGGCTGCTACTTGGTCGTCAGTACATACATTCACAAAATTCTATCAGATGGATGTAAGATGGCAGGAGGATGCCGCATTTGGGCACAATGTGCTGCAGGCAGCAGTATAGGTCCTCAAGCCTGGCGGCGGCCGCTTTGGTTTGTGTCTCCCTCCCCTCAGATGGAATTGCTTTGGGACATCCCACATAGTTATTACTATGGTGCTCTGTGTTCCGTGATGTACGATAAAGAAAATAGGATTTATATAACAGCTTACCTGTAAAATCCTTTTCTTGGAGCACATCATGGGACACAGAAGTCCCGCCCCTCTTATTGGGATATATATATATATTGCTTTGCTACAAAGGTACTCCCTGTATGGGAGGGGTTATATAGGGAGGGGGACTTCCTGTCTTTTGAGTGTACCAGTGTACATTCACCTATAGGGGGCGTATAACCCACATAGTTATTACTATGGTGCTCTGTGTCCCGTGATGTACTCCAAGAAAATGATTTTTCAGGTAAGCTGTTATAAAAATCCTATTTTTTGCAGTCTATGCCCCTACTGAGAAAATGTGCCTCTCTTCATCTTGGGACAAGAAGTTATAAGAAAGTGTCTCCAGTGGGGACATTGGGCAACAGAACTATTTGATCACCAAAATGTAGAAAGTCGCCATCACTCCGAAATATTAATTTCAATGCTTTATTGCGCCATAAGGTGCATGCCGATGTAGTGTACAGTTTAGTTAGGAAAATTTAGCTAACTTACAGTAGCTTAAGTAAGTCTGGGAAAATGCTGTGGGTTCGGCTTAAGATCAGGCTGGAAGGCTCTGCAGATCAGGCTTCTATTGCCTTCCCCTGGTTCTGGAGGAACACGGTAACTTCTACAAACTAGAGGTACAGAGGCAAGGATCAGAATATTTATGGAAGTTTGACCAAGGAGGCCTGGTAGGGTGGTAAGATGGGCCCATAAATATTGAAGAGACTGGTCAGTAGGGGATGTGGTTGCCGGGTGGAAGATAGAGAGCTGAGGCTGGAGTCGTGAGACCTAGGAGGGGACCCCAGGGCAGGGAGCTCTGCCTTCATGCAGGAGCTGCCTAGTGTGGGAAGACCTGTACAGAAGGAGGCCTGAACACCAGTCTTAACCAAGGCAGCAGGATTCAAGGGACAGTGTGAGTACCTCTACCTATCATCCCCAAGGCCAATAAGGGAGAAGGCTGTCAGATGCAATATTTTGCAAGCTTTCATTGGGACAGTATCACAGCTAACCTAAATCCTTTTGCTCTGGAACACTTTTCAAGGCAGCCAGATGGGGTGGTCTTTTTCTATAGAGGGGATATGCAGTTTAGGACTCTGTGAGTTTCATCAAGGGGTTATAGAGCTCTTGAAAGCGGAATTTTGCTACTGGTCCATTAAAGACTGACATTATTCCAGAGGGAGTACAATCCATGATCTGAATTTCTTTTGTTCATAGAGAAGAAGTTTGACCTCAAGTTGTGCTATCAAGTTCAAATTGGGCATCCCATAATACCTCATCCCTGTCCAAGTTGATTTCCCGCAATAAAACAACAAAAACAAGCCCAAGGACCGGTTATTGACTGTGCGGGGAAGTTGGAAAAATGTGTGTTGTCTGGCTGTGCAGGAATAGGGGGACCCAAAATCCAGCGGCCCTTTAACCTCCCTGGCGGTATGATTCTTTCTGGAATTATGTACCAAAAGCGGTACAATTATTTTGCATGGAAATTTGGTGTTATGTATTATAGGCCTGCAATTCTTAGTAATTACTTACTTAAACCTGAGCAAACCAGAGTCTAGTAGACATCCCGGGTATGATAAAGTTTGAAACACAAAATTATAAATTATAATATAATAAATAACTATAAA
Organism: Rana muscosa; assembly: GCA_029206835.1. Lineage (NCBI taxonomy): Eukaryota > Metazoa > Chordata > Amphibia > Anura > Ranidae > Rana > Rana muscosa. Next base: position 90,336,048 of record CM055117.1, on the reverse strand, counting down.
TAATTATAAAAAATAGTAATCTAATTATAATAAAAATTATTCAATAATGTAATCAAATCAAAAACACTGAAATTTGCTCAGTTGCAGAATTGTCGCTGTCATTAGATTTAGTGTTTGATGACGAATTTCCCCACAAATCGCTATCGCTCAATTCTGCGAGTGATTCTATTTTATTATCGCTGTTTTCTAGCTGGTCTAAAACCACTTTTGACATAAAGGGACACTTTTTGGTTGCTATGGACAATCTCCAGTTTCCAGGCAGAAAGAATAGTTTTTATTATATAAAAGTGCATGCAGGGCACTGGACAGACCACTAGGGACAAAGGGGATGTGTAATTATTACATACAGTACTGTAATCAGTAAGATTACAGTATACTGTATGTATACTATGTGTTTACCTTTTTGAATTTGGCGCCCAGTTCCGCTCCCATGCGCCGCTGCGGCTCGCAGGGAACGGAACTAGGAAGTCAGATGGGGTCGAAAGTGCCGACACTCGCCGGATCTCACAGCAGAGGACATCATCGCTGGATCGCCAGGAGAAGGTAAGGAAACTCCGCTGCGGGCTCTGCAATGTCTACCCCGAGCGTGACTCGGGGTTACCGATCCTAGCATAAAAAAACAACCCCGAGTCACGCTCGGGATTACCGCTAGGGAGGTTAAGGTAAGGTGACCAGATTTTTAAAATTAAATCCGGGGACATTTTTTTTTTTACTAGTAACGACGGCAATCAGCGACTCTCTGCCCATCGCCGCCGCCAAACACACAGCCTGTCAAGTCTTACTCTCCGGGCCCCCGGCTACTGCTGGGTGGGGAGCTGAGGAAGTTCACTTCGCCAGGAAAGGCAAGGAGATAGGCAGGCGGCTGGCCAGGACTTGAGCCAAGGCAGAAGGACATGTAAGCGGGAGCGGAACGGGCATGCCCCCGAAATGGAAGAAATATTCCCTCCGCTCCGACCAGCACATGATCATCGGAAAGGGGCACAGATAATGAAAAAAATTCAGACTTTTTTTTAATTCTGCGCTGACTGTCTTTGAAATTGCCCCAGCCCCTGTTCAAATCCAATCCGGGGACAAAACCGGGGACAGACTTGGTCCGGGGACAGTGTCCTCAATCCGGGGACTGTCCCCTGAAACCGGGGATGTCTGGTCACCCTACTTTAAGGGGATAGTGCTACGCCAATATTTTGGGCCATTTATCAAGACAAGATAGTGACATAATCAGCAGGCTGCCTTTTTACTGTGGTGCAAATAGCCTATTTTATGATTTGACCTGCATAGAAGAATATAAGATTAAAAATTTGTGGAAGGAACCAGCAACTGCAGAGCTAGTGTTGGGCTTTCTTATTAGAAAACTCCACACGCTCTGCAGTCAGGGTATCATTGAAGCACCCGGTAGTAAATACGTATTTGCAAAATGAAGATTTAATATAAAAAAATTAGAAATATGTAAAAAAAAACTGTAAATAAATGTAAAGTTGAAAATAAAAATGAGCAAAAAATATAATGCTTTCACTGTAACTGGTACATACCTGAAAACGTGGTTTGACATATTTCAGAGTGAACAAGCCTCATTTAAGTGTGTTGGGAATTCCATGAGATAATGAGCCTAAATGCTGTTATTGGGGGATTAGGTGAAAGGCAGAGAAAGGAAGGAAGTTTTTTTGTGTAAGGATTTTGCTTTTAAGGTACAAATCTCAAGCTGAAAGATAATTTGCTCATTGCTGCAGTTACTGAGTGAATGCATTGCCCCGGGGAAGCCAGAAGCTGTCTTATTCACTTCCAGACAAGTTTGTTTATGTGAGGTATTCACCAGCTACAGACACCATATATCGCAGCTTCCCTCCATCTAGAAGTATGCAAGCTTAATGGGAATGGGGCAGGAATTTATAGATTATGAAATAAGAAACAATTTCTAATCAAGCTGGCCACATACATTACAGTCTGGTGTGCATCTTTACTGTATGCAAAAAGGCGTTGAAACCTACGTGAAGTGCTCTGTGCACCAATACAAGAGTGCTAAGTAAGCTAAACCAGTAAGCCAGATTATGTTTTCTGCATGGTTAGCTTAGGATGTACCTGTATCGTGGAAGATATATTAACACAGAACTTCAGCCAAAAATAACAAGATAAAAATGAATAACCAATTAAAACATAAAAAAAAACCAAATCAAGCTTTGTGTCAATATTAGTCTTCAAACCAGAGATTTCCCCCCCACGGTACTTTTTTCTGCCACCATTCTCAGTCTGATGGTGAACATTATTTAATCCACCTCCTCTGAACCCAGGTCACCCTGGACTCGCCACATCCTGCTGCTTCTTTCTACTACCCTCCATGCTCTGCTGTACAGGGACTGCCAGAGGCTGATACCAGATCAAATCTAGGTACTTACACCATTTGCATTTGAAATACATTTATTATTTTAATGCTATTTGCAGAGCTGCAATACTTTGTATACATGTATTTATTGGATGGACCAGATGAACTTTTGTCTTTTTTCCAACCTGACAATCTATGTAACTGTAACACCCTCTAGTGTGCTAGAAGGACAAACTGTTTTTTTTTTATAAGTAGGTAAATTTCCAGGCTTGGCTGGTGTTTTTTTGTGATCTGGGTTGGGAGTGACCTAGAATAGAGCTGGCTGACTCACAGGTAGTATCACCAGAACCTCCCACTTCTTTCCAGAATCTTCTGATGCTTTCTGGAAAGAGATGTGGGAGGGGAGGTGGAGTCACCTGGGGTATTCTGGGGAACCCTGACCAATCCCCAATCTGGATTGGCAGGGGGCAGGCCTCCCTAAATACCCAGGGTCAGCCCAGCTGGGGAGGAGTGGATCAAGTGACAGATGGAGATGGAGTGTTAGGCTGTTGGGGCCTTTGAGGGAGCTCCTCAGTCTGGGACCCTCTTACAACCCACAGCATTGTCTTGACCAGGAGGCGCAGGATGAGCAAGAGAGGACAGCTGGAGAACACTGACAGGCAAGTCTACAGGAGTTCCACAGAGGCAACCCAGAGGGCTGGTGAGTGTTCACAACATCGGGGGGACTTCGAGGCACGCCTGAGAGGACTGAGATGCAGCAGTCTGGGATGGGTGCAGAGCCAGTCTTGAGGATGGTGGTGGGACAGGCAGTGGAAAGGGGCAGCTGCAGCCATGAGGGCTGGCAGTGCCTGAAGAGGTGGAACTAGGAGCAGTAGCCACAGGGACAGCTAGCACTGAAACTTTCCTATTTTTGCTACACCATAGGGGCCCCCGGGCCCTGCCTGTAAAGGTCATCTTCTTTAGGCTAGGCTGAGCCAGTGTCAGGCCTACAGTGCTAGCTAATCCAGGAAATGCAGCAAGTGATGTGCTGAAGGAGTGAGGAGTTAAAATCTGCAAGAAAGTGCAGGAGTAGTGCAGGAGTAGAGGAGGAGATTGTATTTACTGGGATGTATATAGTAGTCCCAACTTTGACTGTTAATTACTTGGGCATCTTATAAGTTTCATATCCCCCATCCAAGTAAAATTCCCCTCAATAAAACATGAAAACAAGTGCAAGGACTGCTTTCATGTCTCTGAGCGAGTGAAAAGTGTGTGCCTGGCTGGGCAGGGTGACAGTAGGACTACTACATTCAGCAGCCCCTACGGGGGTACCGCTACATAACTATGCCTAGAGTTTAGCTTTAAAGCCCATCTTTGGGCAAAAAAACCTTTTCCCATTTAGTGGGGCTGTGCCCACACCGCACAGGTTAACTGCTTGTTTTTGTCCAGGAGAGAGGAGAGCTGAGATATTCTAACCCAATCCTCAGTTCTTCCCAGCACAAGACAGATCTGGCACCCCCGTGCTCCAGCAATCTTGGGTTGTGGCCCGGAGCCCAGAGCAAGCTCCATAAACCAGGAAGGTCCATCCTGAACCGTGGGGGAATGTAGTTTTAAGGGAGAAATTAAGGATCGGGTGAGTATAAGGCTTTCTCCGCTCTCCTAGACAAAACGAGCAGCTGATCGGTGCACTCCGTGCCCAGAGTTGGGCTGTGAGGTAAATGTTGGATGGTAAGTACCATAAGTAACACTGGATCATACGTTTGCGAGAATAATCTCCTTGACAGTGCTACCAGAGCTTTCCAAAATTCATATACAATTCCGATACTCTAATACATTGGTATTAGCAAAGACTTATGCCCCGTACACACGATCGTTTTTCATGCCGTTAAAACTGCCATTTTAAAAAATGGCCCTGAAAAATGATCGTGTGTATGCTCCAGAGCATTTTTAATGGCGTGAAAAACGGCCATTAAAAATTCCGGACATGCTCTCTTTTTTCACGTCGTTTTTCATGTCGTTTTTTTTAACGACGTGAAAAACAATAGTGTGTATGCTTTAACGACGTGAAAAAAAACGCGCATGCTCAGAATCAAGTATGAGACGGGAGCGCTCGTTCTGGTAAAACTAGTGTTCGTAATGGAGATAGCACATTCATTACACAGTAACGGACTGAAAAGCGCGAATCGTCGCCCAAAAAACTTTACTAACATGAAGGGTGGCACCATTCGAACGGAACTTCCCCTTTATAGTGCCGTCGTACGTGTTGAACGTCACTGCGCTTTGCTTGATCGTTTTTTTAAATGATGGTGTGTATGCAAGGCAGGATTGAGAGGAAACATGAAAAAAAAAGGAGAAAAACGTTGGTTTAAAAAATGACATTAAAAACGATCGTGTGGCACAGACAGACAAACGTAAGGCACAGACAGACAATCTTTTTTTGGGGGTGCTTTGCTGGTGCTGGGAGTTTGAGTGTAACATGAGGAATACTTAAGCTGGCCATAGACGGTTGGAATCTTGGCTGGTTCAGCAGGGACCAGCCGAGATTTGAACCATCTATGGGTAGGCTGATTAGATAAACTTGGGTACACCCAGCATGTCACATTTTTCATGCAAATATTGCCAGTGGCTATAGCCGCTAGCAATATTCACTTTGTGTTCTCCTGGCAGGGATGGCTCCCCCGCCAGAGAACACAATAGCTCAGAGGGAGGGATTCCACCATCAACACTGACTGTGGGTTAAAGGGGTTGTAAACCTTCGTGTTTTTTCACCTTAAAGCATCCTATGCATTAAGGTGAAAAAACACCTTGCACTGTCCGGCCCCCCAGCACCCCTGTTTTACTTACCTGAGCCCTGAATTTCCATGGGCGTGATCCCGCAACGCTCTCTCCACTGCTTCTCGGCTCTTCATTGGATAGATTAATATAAGTGCAGCCATTGGTTCCCGCTGCTGTCAATCAAATCCAATGACGGGGAGGCGGGGCCGAGTCATACACTCGGCAGCTATGTACGCCGAGTGTATGACACGGGAGCGCGCCCGCAAGGTAACCCCTTTGGGAGAGAGCTTCCCAGAGGGGGTTAGCTATTGCGGGGAGGAGCTGCGAGAGCCGCCGTGGGACCCCACAAAAGGAGGATCAGGGCCACTCTGTGCAAAACAAACTGCACAGTGGAGGTAAGTATGACACGTTTGTTATTTAAAAAAAAAAAAAAAATTGAACCTTTAGTGTCACTTTAACCACTTAACGACCGCCCACCGCCGATTTACGTCGGCAGAATGGCACCGACAGGCAGAATCACGTAGATCTACCATCCGGACCCCCCTTCACTGCAGTGAGCGGCCGTTAAGTGTTCGGGAGCGATCAGGCATGAGGGGGCGGCCGCTCGATTCCGCCCCCCCCTCGCGATCGCTCCCGGCGAATGAAATTGCTTTCTCCTGCCTGAAATGTAAACACAGGCTGGAGGAAGTGATGTCATCTCCCTCGCCGCGGTCTTTTCGTTCCCAGCGCCGAGGAGAGAAGAAGCAGGTTAGTGCACCAACAGTCCACTGACACGTAGGTACACATAGGCACATAGGCACACAAATCACCCCCCAGTCACCCCCAGATCACCCCCCAGGTCACCCCAAAGCCCCCAATCACAGTGTCACTGATTGCAGTGATCATTTATTTTACTGATCACTGCATTTAGTGTCATCTGTGATTGTAAAAAGTTGCAGGGCAGTTAGGATTAGGCCCCTTTAGGTCCAGGGTAGCCCCCTAACCCCCCCTAATAAAGGTTTAACCCCTTGATCACCCCCCAGGTAACCCTTTCACCCCCTAACTTCAGCGTCACTAAGCGATTGTTTTTCCGATCGCTGTATTCGTGTCGCTGGTGTTTTAGATAGGCAGTTATTTTTTTTTAGGTTCGCCGCAGGTTTTTATTAGTGTCAGGTACCCCCATATATTATTTTAACCCCCTGATTGCCCCTAGAGTTAACCCTTTCACCAGTGATCGCCGTATAAGCGTCACTGGTGTCACTGGTTAGCCAGTAAGTTATTTAGTTATTTAGGTTACCCGTCAGGTTTTTATATAGTGTCAGGTACCCCCATATTTAACCTAATAAAGGTTTTAACCCCCTGATTGCCCCTAGTTAACCCTTTCACCAGTGATCACCATATAAAGGTTACGGGTGACGCTGGTTGATTAGTTTGCTTTTTATAGCATCAGGGCACCCGCCGTATATAACCCAATAAAGGTTTAACCCCCCTGATCGCCCGGCGGGTGAGATCAATTAGGTTTTAGCGCCAGAGAGGGTCTGCGTCGCCCCAGGCAGTGTTAGGTTAGTGCCAGTAACGCTAACACCCACGCGCAAAGCATACACCCCCCTTAGTGGTATAGTATCTGATCAGATCTATACTAGCATCCCCAGCGGTTTAGGGTTCCCAAAAACGCAGTGTTAGCGGGATCAGCCCAGATACCTGCTAGCGCCTGTGTTTAGCCCCTCCGCCCAGCCCAGCCCACCCAAGTGCAGTATCGATCGATCACTGTCACTTACCAAACACAACACACATAACTGCAGCGTTCGCAGAGACAGGCCTGATCCCTGCGATCGCTAACAGTTTTTTTGTAGCGTTTGATATATTTGCTGACGACAGTCAGGTGCTTTTTTTCCTGTGAATCTTACTAGTGTACCCCTAAATTTAGAGCCCAAAATGGCAAGACGAAGGTACACTAGTAAAGAGGCCTACGAGATTCTGAGCATGACAGATAGTGAAGAGGAGGTCACGTATCTGTCAGATTCAGGCTCAGAATATCTTCCCGTAGAAGACAGTGACGTCAGCGGCCCCACGTCAGATAGCTCTGACGACGAAGTTGAGGTCCCTGCTAAGGTCAGGTGTACCCGATCCCGATCTTCTGAGGTTGTTGAGGAGCAAGAACCGCAGGTCTCTCGTATCATGGAGCAGAGTAGTACTAGCGCCGCTATTCCTTCTGGTGAACTGGCAAGCACCAGCGGCCTAGTACAGCCTGGACGTACATCCAGCACTGCAGTAACACTTGGTGACGTGGCGAGTCCCATAAGTGCAGTTCAAGCTGGCGAGGTGGCAAGCACAAGTAGTGTCCCGCTGCCACCAAGAAGACAAAGGCAGGCCCGTCGTGCCCATACTGCCCTTCCTGCAGAATTCGCCTATCCTGATTGGGTCCCCACCACTTCTGCAGAACCCGTACTTCCCCCATTCACTGCCCAACCCGGTATTCAGGTGGAAACAGCTGATTTTATTCCAATTGATTTTTATTCACTGTTTTTCACGGAAGATCTCTATAGATCTATTGTGGACCAGAGTAATTTATATGCTGGTCAATTTATCGCCGCTAACCCCCAGTTGCCTAAAATTGCCAGAAATTGGAAACCAATTACGGTTTTCGAATTTAAGACCTTTCTGGGCCTTTCCCTCAACATGGGCACACATAAATTTCCGTCATTGCGTGCTTATTGGTCCACGCACCCAACTGACCACATGCCCGTGTTCTCTGCCTCCATGTCCAGGGCACGATACGAGCAGATTTTGCGGTTCATGCACTTCAACGACAATGAACTTTGTCGTCCACGTGGGGACCCTGAATACGACCGGCTCTATAAAATTCGGCCCCTCATAAACCACTTCAACGAACGTTTTGCAGCCTTGTTTACTCCCGATCAAGTTGTCTGCGTTGATGAGTCCCTGATTAAATTTTCTGGCCATTTGTCTTTCAAGCAGTACCTTCCCAGCAAGCGTGCCAGATACGGGGTCAAGCTCTACAAGTTCTGTGACAGGGCAACAGGCTATGTAGTGAACTTTACGGTTTATGAGGGAAAAGATAGTCAGATTGAGTCGGTCAACTGCCCGGATTACATAGGGAGCGCTGGCAAGATAGTGTGGAACTTGGTGTCACCCTTATTCGGAAAGGGGTACCACTTGTATGTGGACAATTATTACACGAGCGTGCCACTGTTTAGTCACTTGTTTGATCATCAGATTGGAGCATGTGGCACCGTGCGACCTAATCGCCGGGGCTTTCCCCAGCGGCTTGTAGATGCCCGTCTTAGGCTGGGGGAGAGAGCCTGCTTGAAGTGTAATAACTTGCTCGCTATGAAGTGGAGGGACAATAAGAATGTTTTCCTTCTTACCTCCCTTCATGCAGACACGACAGTCCAAATTCGTACGGCGACTGGTGTTGTGGAGAAACCCCTCTGTGTCCACGAATATAACCAAAATATGGGAGGGGTGGACCTCAACGACCAGTTGATGGCGCCGTATCTAATTGACCGTAAGGCGAGACGCTGGTACAAAAAAGTGTCTCTATCATTATTCCAATTGGCTTTGCTGAACGCTCATGTGCTATACAGAGCTTCAGGCGGGACGTTATCTCTTCTAAAATTCCAGAATGAGATAGTCACAGAACTCCTGTATCCAGGCGGTTCTGCACCTCACCATCCCCTACCAAATGCAGTAAGCCGGCTGCATGAGAGGCATTATTCGTATGTCCTCCCGAGTACCCCTACCCAAAGCCACCCCCAAAAAAGATGTCGTGTCTGTAGCAAGCGCGGATTTAGGCGTGACACCCGTAGTTTTTGTCCACTCTGTCCTAACAAGCCTGGTCTTTGCCAAGGTGAATGTTTTGAACGCTACCACTCAAAAGTGAAGTTTTAGCGTAGGGTACAGCATTTCACAGACAAGGACACACTTACACAGGGTCTCCCAAGATGCCATTACATTTTGAGAGACCCGAACCATTACAGTTGTAAAGTTACAAAAAAAAAGTGTAAAAAAGAAAAAAAAAAACGTAAAAAACAAAACACAAAAAAAATATAAAATAAAAAAACCAAAAATAGTTGTCGTTTTATTGTTCTCTCTCTCTCTCTATTTTCTCTCTATTGTTCTGCTCTTTTTTACTGTATTCTATTCTGCAATGTTTTATCATGCTTGCTTTTCAGGTATGTAATTTTTTGTTTTCAGGTGCGCCATTCAACTGCAGCGCGGAATTATTTATCTTGACAGCAACAGCGTTTGCTCCCACGATACATAAAGCCGTGACTCCAGTGCTGTAGGAGGTGATTTCACCACCACAGTTAAAAAAAAGAGCATATATGCCGAAGCATGGGGGCAGCAGGGGCGGAGGAGCGATTTTGCTCCTAATGCCGCGTACATACGGTCGAAATTCCGACGGAGGCCTGCCCGTGGAAAATTCCGACCGTGTGTACGCGGCATAACTTTTTTGCGTGAGGATGCCCCCATGCTTCGGCATATATATATTTTAGGCACAGGTTGCGTTAAAACATTTTTTTATTTTTTACTAGGTTTTGTTTTGGTATTTGCTTTGCAGGTATGGCATGGTAAGGTCTTACTGTTGTACTGTAATGTTACTTTGTTTTAATGTTAACCACCATTTGCTTAGCAGGTACGCCATTCAGTTGCAGCGCGGATCTATTTATCTTGACAGCAACAGCGTTTGCTCCCACGATACATAAAGCCGTGACTCCAACGCTGTAGGAGGTGATTTCACCACCACAGTTAAAAAAAAGAGCATATATGCCGAAGCATGGGGGCAGCAGGGGCGGAGGAGCGATTTTGCTCCTAATGCCGCGTATATACGGTCGAAATTCCAGCGGAGGCTTGCCCGTGGAAAAGTCCGACCGTGTGTACGCGGCATAACCTTTTATGCCGCGTACATACGGTCGAAATTCCGACGAAGGCTTGACCGTGTGTACGCGGCATAACTTTTTTGCGGGAGGATGCCCCCATGCTTCGGCATATATGCCCATCATTAGAAGTGGGTGGATGAAGGGAGGTATTCTAATGGTGGGCATACCCACCAATCAATCTCTTTTTTTCGTTCAGCCAATAGGCTGTATGAAAAAAAAGATTACAATACATGTCCAACAAGGACCAGCAACGTACTGGTATGTTGCTGGACTTTGAATGTTTATACCAGAATGATGCCTGCGGGTTTAGGTATCATCTTGGTATCATTCTTTTCAGCCAGCAGCCGGCTTTCATGTAAAAGCAATTCTAGCAGATAATTAGCCTCTAGACTGCTTTTACAAGCAGTGGGAGGGAATGTCCCCCCCCGGATATAAAAAGCGCCATTGGGAAATTGGGAAAGCATTTTATCACACCGATCTTGGTGTGGTCAGATGCTTTGAGGGCAGAGGAAAGATCTAGGGTCTAACCCCCCAATTTTTTTCAAAAAAAGAGTACCTGTCACTACTTATTGCTATCATAGGGGATATTTACATTCCCTGAGATAACGATAAAAATGGTAAAAAAATAAAATATGGAAGGCACAGTTTAAAAATAAAATAAAAAAGCCAAATAAATAATGAAAAAAAAAAAAAAAAAAAAAAAAAAAAGCACCGCTGTCCCCCCCTGCTCTTGCGCAAAGGCGAACGCAAGCGTCGGTCTAGCGTCATATGTAAACAGCAATTGCATCATGCATGTGAGGTATCACCGCGAAGGTCAGATCGAGGGCAGTCATTTTAGCAGTAGACCTCCTCTGTAAATCTAACGTGGTAACCTGTAAAGGCTTTTAAATGCTTTTAAAAATGAATGTAGTTTGTCGCCGCTGCGCGTTTGTGCGCAATTTTAAAGCATGTCGTGTTTGGTATCCATTTACTCGGCCTATGATCATCTTTTTTATTTCATCAAACATTTGGGCAATATAGTGTTTTTTAGTGCATTAAAAATAAAAAAAGTGTGTTTTTCCCCCAAAAAATGCGTTTGAAAAATCGCTGCGCAAATACTGTGTGGAAAAAAAAATTCAACACCCACTATTTTAATCTGTAGGGCCTTTGCTTTAAAAAAATATATAATGTTTGGGGGTTCAACATAATTTTCTTGCAAAAAGAATTTTTTTTTCATGTAAACAAAAAGTGTCATAAAGGGCTTTGTCTTCAAGTGGTTAGAAGAGTGGATGATGTGTGACATAAGCTTCCTAATGTTGTGCATAAAATGCCAGGACAGTTCAAAACCCCCCCAAATGACCCCATTTTGTAAAGTAGACACCTCAAGCTATTTGCTGAGAGGCATGTTGAGCCCATTGAATATTTTTTTTTTTTGTCCCAAGTGATTGAATAATGACCAAAAAAAAAAAAAATGTACAAAAAGTTGTCACTAAATTATATATTGCTCAAACATGCCATGGGCATATGTGGAATTACACCCCAAAATACATTCTGTTGCTTCTCCTGAGTACGGGGATACCACATGTGTGAGACTTTTTGGGAGCCTAGTCGCGTACGGGACCCCAAAAACCAAGCACCGCCTTCAGGATTTCTATGGGTGTAAATTTTTGATTTCACTCCTCACTGCCTATCACAGTTTCGGAGGCCATGGAATGCCCAGATGGCACAAAACCCCCCCAAATGACCCCATTTTGGAAAGTAGACACCCCAAGCTATTTGCTGAGAGGTATGTTGAGTATTTTGCAGATCTCGCTTTTTGTCACAAAGTTTTGAAAATGTAAAAAAAGAAAAAAAAAAAGAAAAAAAAATGTCTTTCTTAATTTTCAAAAACAAATGAGAGCTGTAAAATACTCACCATGCCTCTCAGCAAATAGCTTGGGGTGTCTACTTTCCAAAATGGGGTCATTTGTGGGGGTGTTGGGCTATTTTGACATTTTATGGCCTTCAAAACTGTGATAGGTAGTGAGGAGTGAAATCAAAAATTTATGCCCTTAGAAACCTTGAAGGCGGTGCTTGGTTTTTGGGGTCCCGTACGCGGCTAGGCTCCCAAAAAGTCCCACACATGTGGTATCCCCGTACTCAGGAGAAGCAGCAGAATGTATTTTGGGGTGTAATTTCACATATAACCATGGCATGTGTGAGCAATATATCATTTAGTGACAACTTTTTGTACATTTTTTTTTTCTTTTTGTCATTATTCAATCATTTGGGACAAAAAAAAAAAAATTCAATGGGCTCAACATGCCTCTCAGCAAATAGCTTGGGGTGTATACTTTCCAAAATGGGGTCATTTGGGGGGGTTTTGTGCCATCTTGGCATTTTATGGCCTTCAAAACTGTGATAGGTAGTGAGGAGCGAAATCAAAAATTTATGCCCTTAGAAACCTTGAAGGCGGTGCTTGGTTTTTGGGGTCCCGTACGCGGCTAGGCTCCCAAAAAGTCCCACACATGTGGTATCCCCGTACTCAGGAGAAGCAGCAGAATGTATTTTGGGGTGTAATTTCACATATGCCCATGGCATGTGTGAGCAATATATCATTTAGTGACAACTTTGTGCAAGAAAAAAAAAGTTTGTCATATTCCCGCAACCTGTGGCAAAATATAAAATATTCCATGGACTCAACATGCCTCTCAGCAAATAGCTTGGGGTGTCTAATTTCCAAAATGGGGTAATTTGGGGGGGTTTTGTGCTATTTTGGCATTTTATGGCCTTCGAAACTGTGATAGGTAGTGAGGAGTGAAATCAAAAATTTACGCCCTTAGAAATCCTGAAGGCGGTGCTTGGTTTTTGGGGCCCTGTACGCGGCTAGGCTCCCAAAAAGTCCCACACATGTGGTATCCCCGTACTCAGGAGAAGCAGCAGAATGTATTTTGGGGTGCAATTCCACATATAACCATGGCATGTGTGAGCAATATATCATTTAGTGACAACTTTTTGTAATTTTTATTTTTTTTTGTCATTATTCAATCACTTGGGACAAAAAAAAAAATATTCAATGGGCTCAACATGCCTCTCAGCAATTTCCTTGGGGTGTCTACTTTCCAAAATGGGGTCATTTGGGGGGGGTTTGTACTGCCCTGCCATTTTAGCACCTCAAGAAATGAGATAGGCAGTCATAAATTTAAAGCTGTGTAAATTTCAGAAAATGTACCCTAGTTTGTAAACGCTATAACTTTTGCGCAAACCAATAAATATACGCTTATTGACATTTTTTTTACTAAAGACATGTGGCTGAATACATTTTGGCCTAAATGTATGACTAAAATTGAGTTTATTCGATTTTTCTTATAACAAAAAGTAGAAAATATCATTTTTTTGCAAAATTTTCGGTCTTTTTCTGTTTATATCGCAAAAAATAAAAATCGCAGAGGCAATCAAATACCATTAAAAGAAAGCTCTATTTGTGGGAAGAAAAGGACGCAAATTTCATTTGGGTACAACATTGCATGTCCGCACAATTTACAGTTAAAGCAGCGCAGTGCCGAATCCCAAAAACAGGCCTGGTCCTAATGGCCCGAAATGGTCCGGGGCTTAAGTGGTTAAGTCAGAACATGAAAGATGCAATGTTATAAAGAAAACATTCACAGTGTAATAAGAACACAGACTGTAGCCCCCTTATACAGAGTGCAATGGTCAGAAGTATGTAACATTGGGCTGATTTACAAAAGCCAAATAGACAGTGCAGTTGCACTCATTTTCCCCAGAGATTAGTGAATGTGGTGAAGCTTCACTTTGCAAAGAATACCAAATAAGGTGCAAGGAAAAATAAATAAAAAAAAAAACAGCATTTTTGCTTACACATGATTGGATGATGGAAATCAGCAGTGGTTCACCACATTCACTAAGCTCTGGGGAAAATGAGAGCAACTGCACAGTCTATTTGGCTTTAGTGAACCTACCCCACTGTCTCTTACATCACTAGTAAATGCAAAAATTAGTTCTATATAAACTACAGTTGTCAACAATATTAAATATAATATATAAATAATTAGGAACAACAACTTGAAGGGATTGAGAAGGAAAATACTTTGGAAGTCACAGTATTTTGGGAGGCTTGGAGGGTATTGTTTGAAGAATTAAAGGGTTAGTTCACCTTTACCAAAAAATGCCTATGCAAGTAAGGAGTTCCTGTAGATAAAAACAAACTGGGAAGGGGCGGGTCTATACATGTATTGCAAAGTTAGAGAAGTTCCCCATCAGGTCCGCCCCCTCGGTATGTCGGACCCCGCCTACGTCATTGGCCTGAGCGGGGAACTCCCTTCACTGTGTAATTGACGTAGGCGGGGTCTGACATACCGAGGGGGCGGACCTGATGGGGAACTTCATTCACTGTGTAATACATGTATAGACTCTACATGTCTATACATGTATTATATAATGCCTACGTCATTGGCCTGAGCGGGAAACTTCCTTCACTGTGTAAATTTCAATTACACAGTGAAGGAAGTTCCCCGCTCAGGCCAATGACGTAGGCGGGGTCCGACATACCGAGGGGGCGGACCTGATGAGGAACTTCTCTCACTTTGTAATACATGAATAGACCCGCCCCTTCTCATGTTCCGCATCAGGTCCTCAGCCTTACACCGAGTCATTGGCTGAGCGGACCTGATGGGGAACTTTAGAAGGGGCGGGTCTATACATGTAATAGACTGCGGAGGAAGTTCCCCATCAGGTCCGCTCAGGCTCAGCCAATGACGGACAGCGCTGGACATCGGATCGCCGCGGGACACTGGATTTCTCCGCTGGAATGTTTTATTTTTTTTATTTTTTTTTTTTAATAAAGGACTTTTCCAAGGTGTTGGTGTGTTTTTATTTACATTTTTTGACACTCTCTTCGTGAAATGGTAGGGGTACAATGTACCCCTTACCAATTCACATAGGGGGGCCGGGATCTGGGGGTCCCCTTTGTTAAAGGGGTCTTCCAGATTCCGATAAGCCCCCCGCCCGCAGACCCCCACAACCACCGGGCAAGGGTTGTGGGGATGAGGCCCTTGTCCCCATCAACATGGGGACATCCTCCCCATGTTGAGGGCATGTGGCCTGGTACGGTTCAGGAGGGGGGGGGCGCTCTCTCGTCCCCCCCTCTTCCCCTGCAGCCGGCCAGGTTGCGTGCTCGGATAAGGGTCTGGTATGGATTTTTGGGGAGACTCCACGCCATTTTTTTTAATTTGGGGTGCAGTTCCCCTTAAAATCCATGCCAGATCTGAAGGGCCTGGTATGTATATTTGGGGGAACTCTACGCATTTTTTTTTTAAATTTGCGGCGGGGTTCCCCTTAATATCCATTCCAGACCTGAAGGGCCTGGTAATTGAATTCTGGAGGACCCCCACGCTTTTTTTTTATCAATGACTTTTGTATGTATTGCCGGGAGCCGACAATTCATTAATAGCCGTGAGTGAGTTTTAAAATAGGATTTTTATAACAGCTTACCTGTAAAATCCTTTTCTTAGGAGTACATCACGGGACACAGAGCGACATAGTCATTACTAATGGGTTATATAGATACCGTCAGGTGCTGGCACTGGCAACTTCCAAAACCGGAAGTACCCTCCCCTATATAAGCCCCTCCCATCCGGGAGCACCTCAGTTTTGTTGCAAAGCAATAAGTGTCCCCAAAGAGGGGCGGGAGCTCTGTGTCCCGTGATGTACTCCTAAGAAAAGGATTTTACAGGTAAGCTGTTATAAAAATCCTATTTTCTTTCTCGTACATCACGGGACACAGAGCGACATAGTCATTACTAATGGGATGTCCTAAAGCAATGCCCAATGAGGGGGGGGATACACCATATATAAGCTGAGCGCTATCAGACATGAGGATCTTTTGCGGCCTGCAACACACTGCGCCCAAAGGCGACATCCTCCTGACTTCTAACGTCCACCTGGTAGAACCTAGTAAACGTGTGAACTGAAGACCATGTTGCGGCCTTACAGATTTGAGCCAGGGAGGCCTGGTGATGCACTGCCCATGAAGTTCCAACTGCTCTCGTGGAGTGCGCTCTAACTTTGAACGGAGGCGGTCTCCTTCTCAAGCCATAGGCTTGTATTATGACCTGTCGAATCCACTTGGCTAAAGTAGATTTTGACGCTGCCTGACCCTTTCTGGGGCCTTCCGGCAGAATAAACAAAGTATCCGTTCTGCGAATCTGAGCAGTGGCTTTTAGATAAGCTTTAACTGCTCTTACTACATCCAAAGAATGCAATAACTTTTCCTCTACCGAAGTAGGTTTGGGGAAAAAAGAAGGAAGAACCACATCTTGGTTCAAATGAAACCTCGATACCACCTTAGGAAGAAAGGCTGGATGAGGGCGTAACACTACTCTATCCTTATGGATAACCAGATATGGCTCCTTACAGGACATAGCTGCTAATTCCGACACTCTTTTAGCCGAACAAATGGCTACTAGAAAAATCAATTTCCTGGTGAGAAGAACCAGGGAAATATGCTGTAATGGTTCAAATGGTTGTTTCTGTAGAACCGACAGAACCAAGTTTAGATCCCATGGACATATGGGAATATTAACCGGAGGACTAATACGCATCACTCCTTGTATAAAGGCTTTGACTAGTGAATGCGAAGCCAAGGGCCTTTGAAAAAATATTGACAAGGCCGAAATCTGACCCTTGATAGTACTCAAGGCAAGCTTCCTATCTACAGCCCATTGTAGGAAGTCCAGAATCCTACCTATTACGTATTTACGTGGATGCCATTTCTTGGCCTCACACCAGGCGATGTACGCCTTCCAGATTCTATAGTAGATCTGCCTGGATACCGGCTTCCTGGCATTGATCATGGTAGATACCACAGCATTAGAGAGCCCTCTCTTTTTTAGAATGCGGGCTTCCATAGCCAGGCCGTCAAACCTAGGGCTGGTAAGGAAGGGTGGTATATCGGTCCTTGCGAAAGCAGGTCCGGACGATGTGGGAGGGTCCAAGGACTCCCCACAGACATTTTTACCATCTCCGCGTACCATGCTCTTCGGGGCCACGCTGGAGCCACCAGAATCACTGGTTTCTTTTCTACCCTGATTCTGCGGAGTAATCGAGGTAACAATTGTGGCGGTGGGAATGCATATATCAGCTTGAACTGATCCCAAGGGAACACTAGGGCATCCGAGCCGCAAGCTAGGGGATCCCTTGTCCGAGAGACAAACCTGTCCACCTTTGCGTTGAATCTGGATGCTAGAAGATCTACATCCGATGTTCCCCACCGCTGACATATTGTCCAGAAAACCTCGGGGTGAAGGGACCCTTCCTCTGGCATAATTGCTGGCGACTTAGAAAGTCTGCCTTCCAATTCTCCACTCCTGGAATGAATACCGCAGATATGGCTGGGACATATCTTTCTGCCCATTTCAGGATGTAATTTACTTCCCTCTGGGCTGCACGACTCCTGGTGCCCCCCTGATGATTGATATATGCCACTGCTGTGGCATTGTCTGATTGAATTCTGACAGGGGACCCTTGGAGTTTGGATGTCCATGCTACTAGGGCATACCGGGCTGCTTGTATCTCTAAGAGATTGATGGGCAGGGCCTTTTCTGCATCCGACCATCTGCCCTGGAGAGACTATTGCTCCAGTACAGCTCCCCAGCCTATAAGGCTGGCATCTGTAGTGACCACCTTCCAAGAAATCGGACTGAAGGATTTCCCTTTTTCCAGATTCTGGGGAACCAACCACCAACGGAGGCTCTTGCGAACGAAAGGGGACAAGGACATTGTAAGTCTAGGGCCTGAACTATTTTGTTCCAGGCTGACAGTATGGCCCCTTGCAAATTCTTTGAATGGAATTGACCGTAGGGTACTGCTTCGAATGATGCCACCATTTTTCCCAGCAGCCTCATGCACAGGCGTATGGACGGCTGTCTTTTTTGTACCCACTAAGTGGATCAAATCTTTTTCAAAGACAACACCTTTCCTCGAGGCAAGAATATTTTTCTCTGGCCTGAATCCAACCTTAGCCCCAAGTATTCCAGACTTTTGACTGGTTTTTAGGGCTATCTTGTCTCGGTTGATAATCCAACCGTGAGATTCCAGATACTTGATTGTCTTGTGAACGACCACGTCTAGTTTTTTCATTGAGTGGTCTATCAGCAACAAGTCATCTAGATATGCCATTATCATTACACCTTGTGTTCTTAGATTGGCCAATAAAGGGCCAGAATTTTTGTAAACACTCGTGGTGCTGTGGCCAAACCGAAGGGTAAGGCTCTGAACTGAAAATGGCGCCCTTCTACTGCAAAGCGTAGAAATTTTTGGTGGACTGGAAAGATGGGAATGTGCAAATAAGCATCTTTGATGTCGATCGCGGCTAACCAATCCTCCCCCTTGTAGGGCAGTGGCCACCGATCGGATCGACTCCATCGGAAAGTCCTGATATACAGGAATTTGTATAGCCCTTTTTAGAATTAATATGGGCCTCCCGTCCGCGTTTGCTTCGGGACTGTAAAGAGGTTTGAGTAAAACCCGAACCCTCATTCTTCCAGGGGAACCTCCATAATTACTCCTTGGAGCAATAGTTGTTCTAGTGCCAACAGGAGGGACTCTCTCTTCCGGGGATCCCTTGGCACGTTTGACCTCAAAAATGGGAAGGAGGAGAGTCTTTTAACTCCAAACTGTATCCCAAACATACTGCGGAGAGCACCTATCTGTCTTGATCGTGTCCCGCCAGGTCTCTTGCGAACAACTGGAGTCCTCCCCCCACCCGACTGAGTGGGGGCAACCCTTCAATGAATTTAACTTTGGGGGAGGTTTTGTACCTCCCCTGACCCAGGGTTTCTCATTACCCTGCTATTGTCCCTGTTTTTTTACCCCCGGGAATTGACCGAGGAGGCCGTCGGAACTGTTACACAGCCGATGCCCCAGGGACTGGAGAAGCAGGCCTCTTAAAGAGGGACCTCTAACTCTGTTTTTAACCGGCAAGAGCGTATTTTTACCGCTGGAAATTTTCTGGATATATTTGTCCAGGTTTTCCCTGAATAAGCGTTCACCATGAAATAGGACGCTAACCAGCCATTCTTAACAGGGAGCTTCAGCAGACCAGTTTTTGAGCCATAGAAGCCTACGCATATGTACTATAGACAGCGTAAGGCGGGAGGCCTGATGGACTGAATCCTTTATGGCATCAACCGCAAAGCCTAAGGCTCTAGGTAGATCAGCTAGGGCAAAGCCTGCTGATCTGTCAAGTCCCTCAAGACCTGTTTCAACTGATCCTTCACTGCTTAGCAGACCCCAATAGCTGCTACTGCTGGTTGTGTCACCAAGCTTGCTGTAGAAAGAAGCAGACTTTCATAAGGACTCCAATCTTTTATCTATTGGGTTCTTGAACATTTGGACATTATCCACTGGACATGTCAGTGATTTATACATACAAGAGATGGCTGCGTCCACTGTAGGGACCTTCCATTTTTTTTTTTTTTTTTTTTTGATGAACTTATCCTCCATGGGATAGACCACCGGAAATCTCTTGGGGGAATAAATATTTTCTCAGGACGTTCCCAATCCTGGTAAATAAGCCCTTTCAGTAAAGGGTGAAGTGGAAAAGAACAGACAGTCTGGGGGCTTCTAGCGACCCCAACGAGGATACAGTAGTGGTTGATGGTTCCGCAAGGTGCATTTTTAAATGCTGATCGGACCATGTTAGTCAGAGACTGAACCCATAATCTTTTAGCTTGAGATGCTGAGAAAAGGTTCCCCCGCTGTTGACTCCTCTATAACAGAATCAACCTTATCCTGATCCCCTTCAGGCAGGTCGATCCCTGTATGGGACTGTTGCTCTGCTAACAGGCACTTTGAAGGAGGAGATGGAGATCGGGCGTGCTTTCCCTGACAGGGAGGCAGCGATCAATGTTGACAATCTCTCTCTAATCCTCCCAAAGCTGAGGAAAAAACCTCCTCTGTTACATACACAGGAGCAGGTGAACTGAGGACAGCCACAGTACCAAGTACCCCTGCGGGGTCTCTACGGTCACTTACCTCTGAACTTCAGGGGAGACTGGTGCAGCAGAAGTATGCCCAAGATCCTCAGAGCCCGATGAGACCCCCTTCGCTTCCTGGAAGATTCAGTTCCGGAGCTTCTGGACGGCATATTCCTAAGCCTAAAGCTGAGGTATTCCAGCCGTAATACACCACTTTTACTGAGAATAGTCTAGCACAATTGCTGCTATATCACAGTTGGTGTCTACTAAAGTGCCTTTCTAGGGGATGCCTGCATCAACCGCCTCTATGTGCCTTTATATTGTTGCTAGCTCTGTCTGTGCACTTCAACAGCCAGCTATAATGTGCTTTAAAACACGCTGGCGCCCGCACATGCGCAGTAGCGCCGCGGCGCACACCTGAGCGTCATCCACCCGCTCCGCCCCTTTTTCCAGATCGCCTCTATGAATAGAGGCGCGTGCCCGCGCACGCGCGCGGGCACGTGCGCCTTCGGCGCCTTTTTTGAAAACAACAAGGAGCTAGATGGGAGCCAGGGTCCCTTTGCCGCAGGGCCCGGGGATGGATGAGCGCAGCAACAGGGCAGAGGAGACAGCTTCCCAGGAGAGAACATACCAACTGCCTGGATTTGATTCTGGAAGAAAAAAATCCACATTACAAGAAAAAGAACCATAGCGGCCTCTAGTGTCTAACACAGGTACCGCGGTCTTACATTTTTTTTTTTCTTGCCTACTATTAAAATTTTTACATTTTCTCAGTAGTAACAGGCATACACAGAATATTAGCGGGAATACCGTTAGGTAACAGACAGAAAGACAAATTAGGCTTGGGGGTCCCCCAATAGAACCAAGTTCCTGGGGGCCCCCACTTACCTGTTCCCCGCCGCAGGACTTTGTTTGGTCCACAAAAGCCCAAACTTCACCTATCACGGCAGGCATTGTAATCAAACCTTCAGGGACCGGGTTCCCAAGGATTCCACTCCCCTGGACCTGTATAGCACCCTGCACAGAAAACATCTTGGTCGTGGGTATGACCAGAGCTCTGGATCCCAGGGTCCAGCTCTCCTAAGAGAAGCATTACAGGCAAAACCTTGCTCTTCTCTGCAAGGCCCGGGTACCGACCGTTTAGCTATGAAGCTTTTTTGGTCGGATCCGGAATAGCTTACTGAGGCCCAAAAGAACCTGTACGCAAGCTCAGTGAAAAACACATGTTTCTTCTTGGCCAACACCTTAGACACTGGCAAAAAACTGAGGTGCTCCCGGATGGGAGGGGCTTATATAGGGGAGGGTACTTCCGGTTTTGGAAGTTGCCAGTGCCAGCACCTGACGGTATCTATATAACCCATTAGTAATGACTATGTCGCTCTGTGTCCCGTGATGTACGAGAAAGAAATGACTTTTTTTCCTTCAAAAATGACATTTTTTTGCAGGGACAGTTCTAAGCACGGGAAACATGCGCCACTTTGCATGCATATCTCCCTCTGTCTCAGTAGCTCTGGGCACTGTCCCAGTAGCTCTAAGCAATGGAGGAGATAGTGGACCACACATGTTTGGGGGTTTGAGAGCTTGATCCTGTAATAGTGAGGTTGATCAGTAACAGCTGGGAGTGTCATCCTAGCAATAAGACATCACAGGGAGATGCAATCTCTGGGAGTTTTTTGGCCAGGCAGATTTCTCTGTACTTCCTGTCCCCGTGAACCAAATGGTGTGGGAGTTGAACTTCTCTCTTACCAGACCCAGGGTGCCATTTTCTCGGTCTCTGGTCACGTGCGCTGATTCAGTAAAAGTCAAGTTCAAGACAGACAGGGAAAGAAGTTGCTGTGATGTCTCTCTTTTAATCCTGCTGAGACAGTCCCTCCTTTATTTCCTAACAAGTGGTGGAATTGCTCTCCTTTACAATCTAATCTCACCAGGCATCCAAAGCGTACCCTCCCATTGAGAGTTCTCAGTCTCTTTGCTTCTCTGAATTCTCATCCGATTGTGGTCACCTATGGTAGGGATCCTTTCAGCCAGCTGCAGCAACTCAGTCTTTATTCCACAAACTGGTTGCATCCAGTCAGTCCTCTCCCCCCCCTTCCTCACTAGCCTGCATACCCCTTCTCTTTGCTCTGTTGCATCAGCCAATCATTTCCAGGATCGAATCAGACCCAGCCAAGATGGCTGCCTCTGCGCCGAAGACACTCCATAGGTGAGCATTGCAAAGCGGTTTCCTTAAAGATGGCTGCTGCACTTCTTCATTAATGAATATTCTGTTTAACCCTGTCCACACTGCAGCAGGATAATACAGCAGCAACAAAGGAAGAAGTTCTGCACCAGTTATCAGCTACGATTCAGGTTACATACAAATTCCCTGGCCCCATGTCATGGAGATGAAGAAAGGAAGACGTATTTGTAGTCCAAATCACCAGAGTGAGGGTTGAAATAGATGGGAGAGGGAGAGGGACAGGGCCGGCCCTACCATGGGTCCCAGTGGACCCAGGCAGCACTTTGAGAGGGGCTACAAATTGAACCACGACCACCTATCCTTCTCTTCTATTTACCCAGAAAATTAACAACCAAGATTTTTTTTGCAGCAGTTTTGTGTGTCATGATGACAACTGCGCCCGGGCCTCTCGGCCTACCTCTATACTACCCTAGTCCACCCCTATACTACCCTAGCCTGTCCAAATACTACCCTAGCCTGTCCATATACTACTGTAGCGGGTATTTGAATTTGTAAGGACTCTGGTGGTGTGAAGTTCCATGGGGTCTCTGGGTGGCGCTGTTGCCTTGGGCCCGAGCTGAACATACACTGCGAACCGTGCCTTTTTGTCCTCTCCTGGAGCTGGTACAGCGGGGCGGGGAACCCGCTGTGATGCAAAGGGAGAGGTCATAAAAGGGGCGGAGGCCCTGATTTTGGGGAGAGAGTCAGGGGACATGGCCGCACCCAGGCACCTTCAGCTTGGGTGCTGGCGTTCCGGTGTTCCAGGCCTAGGCGCCCTTGGCCTATTTGGAACAGAGATGGAGTCCATTCCAGGCACCTTTAGCCTGGGGTGAGGTACTTTGCGGATGCCTGGGGCTCAGTACCTTCGACTGAGTTCCGCGAGGGTGAGGAATCCGAGGGGGCCCTAACGCCTTGGGTGTCCGTGTCTGAGTTTGTGAGGACTGGTGCGCAGTAACTTCTCCGAAGAGTCCGGCGCAGCATCGCTGGTGACGGAGAGGCCTCCATTTCTCCCTTGGACGGATTTATTCCCTTAACAGGGGCAAAGTGAGCGAAGGTAATTCACGTTCTAAATTACCTAGTCAGTGGCAGTGACTATTCACCACTGGTGACAGTACAGTGGGCGGCAGAAAGAAGGGAAAGGATTGTGCCTCGATCTGTTTCCCCATTATTCAAAAGGAGAAAGACTGTTTTATTGCTTGGCAAGAAGAATAAAACTGAGTTGTACCTATTCACTGTGTGGAACTTGGGTTACTAAGCAAAGGAGTCAGGGACGAAGGACTGGACTTGGCTCTAGGACACCTACACAAAAGCCCAATCTCTGGCCTTCACCTCCTAGTTACGGGAGGACATGGGCCGTGGTGTGTATCATCTGTCTCTCCCAGGTACCCCTAGACAACAGCCATACAACCGATGAAGCAAGGGAGAGAGGTGAGGCTGCTACACTACCCTAGCCTGTCCCTTAGCCTGTCCATATACTACCCTAGCCTTTCCATATACTACCCTAGCCTGTCTATGTACTGCCCTAGCCTGTCTATATACTACCCTAGCCTGTCCAAATAGTACCCTAGCCTGTCCATATACTACCCTAGCCTGTCCATATACTACCCTAGCCTGTCTTTGTACTACCCTAGCCTGTCTATGTACTGCCCTAGCCTGTCTATATACTACCCTAGCCTATCCAAATAGTACCCTAGCCTGTCCATATACTACCCTAGCCTGTCCATATACTACCCTAGCCTGTCTTTGTACTACCCTAGCCTGTCTATGTACTGCCCTAGCCCGCCCCTTGCAACTGAACATAATGTCATATAATTTTGCATATAGACAAGATGCTGCTGCATGTAAATCTGACTTCCTGATAAATTAAATTTTAGTTTTAATTATCATGATATAAAATAATGGATGTAGGGGCCTTTTGGTGGACGTGATTTTTTATTTTTTTGGATAGAGTGAAGAGGGATCCCCATGTAATTCCCTTAGTTTGCAGGGATTTCCTCACACTTCCTGTTTGGCTATGGGACAGGAAGTGAAGGCAAATCTCCGCAATGGTATATAAATGATGAAAAAAAAGTCTGACAAGGGGTTATAACCCTCCCTTGCTCTATCCAAAAATGAAAAAAAAAAAGTTTTGCTTAATCCTTTCCCGCCGAGCGGACGCATATATGCAGCTGCAGGCATCATCCCGGTACCGTTGTTTAGAGCCGGCGATTGGCTTTCCAGGTATAACCACCGATGCGGCTAAAAGCCGCTCGGTTGTTATACCGGAGGAGCGGGAGGGGACATCCCTCCCCTCCCGCCGCCTCCGCCGCTCTTACTGGGCCTCCCGTCCCACCGGGAGACCCGATCCACGATCCGCCACCTCGAGAGACTGAACGGCTTTGATTTTTTCTCTTCACTGTAACCACGGAAGCGACGTCATGACGTCACGTCCGGGTTACTCGGCTGCCAATGGCGCAGAATTTAAAAAAGTACACAGTATTCAGAATCGCCGTTTTCAGCGATCTGAATACTTTGAAGTGCAAAGGAGGGATTGGGGGTCTTTTAGACCTCCGATCTCTCCATAAAGAGTACCTGTCACCACTTATTACTGTCACAAGGGATGTTTACATTCCTTGTGACAGCAATAAAAGTGATCAATTATTTATTTTTGTTTTTTTTTAAAAACACTATTTTTAATTATAAAAATAAATAAAATAAATAAGAAAAATTTTTTTTTTTTTTAAAGCGCCCCTGTCCCCGCGAGCTCGCGCGGCAAAGAAAACGCATACGGAAGTCGCGCCCGCATATGAAAACGACGTTTAAATCACACATGTGAGGTATCGCCGCGATCGTCAGAGCGAGAGCAATAATTATAGCCATAGACCTCCTCTGTAACTCTAACCTAGTAGCCGTAAAAAAAAAATTAAAGCGTCGCCTATGGAGATTTTAAGGTACCGTAGTTTGTCGCCATTCCACGAGTGCGGGCAATTATAAAGCATGACATGTTTGGTATCTATTTACTCGGCATAACATCATCTTTTACATTATACAAAAAAATTGGACTACCTTTGCTTTTAAATTTTTTTTAAATTCATGAAAGTTAATTTTTCCCAAAAAGTTGCGTTTAAAACACAGCTGCGCAAATACTGTGTGATATAAAATATTGCAACAATTGCCATTTTATTCTCTAGATTCTCTGCTAAAAAAATATATATAATGTTTGGGGTTTCTAAGTAATTTTCTAGCAAAAAATCCGCATTTTAACTTGTAAACACCAAATGTCAGAAATGGGCTTAGTCATGAAAGGGATAAGTTCTACTTTAACCACTTAAGCCCCGGACCATTTCGGGCCATTAGGACCAGGCCTGTTTTTGGGATTCGGCACTGCGCTGCTTTAACTGTAAATTGTGCGGACATGCAATGTTGTACCCAAATGAAATTTGCGTCCTTTTCTTCCCACAAATAGAGCTTTCTTTTAATGGTATTTGATTGCCTCTGCGATTTTTATTTTTTGCGATATAAACGGAAAAAGACCGAAAATTTTGAAAAAAAATGATATTTTCTACTTTTTGTTATAAGAAAAATCGAATAAACTCAATTTTAGTCAGACATTTAGGCCAAAATGTATTCAGCCACATGTCTTTAGTAAAAAAAATGTCAATAAACGTATATTTATTGGTTTGCGCAAAAGTTATAGCGTTTACAAACTAGGGTACATTTTCTGAAATTTACACAGCTTTAAATTTATGACTGCCTATCTCATTTCTTGAGGTGCTAAAATGGCAGGGCAGTACAAAACCCCCCCAAATGACCCCATTTTGGAAAGTAGACACCCCAAGGAAATTGCTGAGAGGCATGTTGAGCCCATTGAATATTTTTTTTTTTTGTCCCAAGTGATTGAATAATGACAAAAAAAAAAAAAAAAAAAAAAAAATTACAAAAAGTTGTCACTAAATGATATATTGCTCACACATGCCATGGTTATATGTGGAATTGCACCCCAAAATACATTTTGCTGCTTCTCCTGAGTACGGGGATACCACATGTGTGGGACTTTTTAGGAGCCTGGCCACGTACGGGACCCCGGAAACCAAGCACCGCCTTCAGGATTTCTAAGGGCGCAAATTTTTGATTTCATTCCTCACTACCTATCACAGTTTCGAAGGCCATAAAATGCCAAAATAGCACAAAACCCCCCCAAATGACCCCATTTTAGAAAGTAGACACCCCAAGGAAATTGCTGAGAGGCCTGTTGAGCCCGTTGAATATTTTTTTTTTTTGTCCCAAGTGATTGAATAATGACAAAAAATAAAAATAAAAAATAAATTACAAAAAGTTGTCACTAAATGATATATTGCTCACACATGCCATGGTTATATGTGGAATTGCACCCCAAAATACATTTTGCTGCTTCTCCTGAGTACAGGGATACCACATGTGTGGGACTTTTTAGGAGCCTAGCCGCGTACGGGACCCCGAAAACCAAGCACCGCCTTCAGGATTTCTAGGCACAAATTTTTGATTTCACTCCTCACTACCTATCACAGTTTCTAAGGCCATAAAATGCCAAAATAGCACAAAACCCCCCCAAATGACCCCATTTTGGAAAGTAGACACCCCAAGCTATTTGCTGAGGAGGCATGGTGAGTATTTTACAGCTCTCATTTGTTTTTGAAAATGAAGAAAGAAAATTTTTTTTTATTTTTATTTTTTTTTCAATTTTCAAAACTTTGTGACAAAAAGCGAGATCTGCAAAATACTCACAATACCTCTCAGCAAATAGCTTGGGGTGTCTACTTTCCAAAATGGGGTCATTTGGGGGGGTTTTGTGCCATCTGGGCATTCCATGGCCTCCGAAACTGTGATAGGCAGTGAGAAGTAAAATCAAAAATTTACACCCTTAGAAAGCCTGAAGGCGGTGCTTTGTTTTTGGGGTCCCGTACGCGGCTAGGCTCCCAAAAAGTCTCACACATGTGGTATCCCTGTACTCAGGAGAAGCAACAGAATTTATTTTGGGGTGTAATTCCACATATGCCCATGGCATGTTTGAGCAATATATCATTTAGTGACAACTTTGTGCAAAAAAAAAATTAAAAAAAAAAAATTGTCTTTTTTCCGCAACTTGTGTCAACATATAAAATATTCCATGGACTCGACATGCCTCTCAGTATATAGCTTGGGGTGTCTACTTTCCAAAATGGGGTCATTTGGGGGGGTTTTGAACTGTTCTGGCATTTTATACACAACATTAGGAAGCTTACATCCACTCTTCTAACCACTTGCAGACAAAGCCCTTTTTGACACTTTTTGTTTACATGAAAACATATTTTTTTTTTGCAAGAAAATTATGTTGAACCCCCAAACATTATATATATTTTTAAAGCAAAGGCCCTACAGATTAAAATGGTGGGTGTTGCATTTTTTTTTTCTACACAGTATTTGCGCAGCGATTTTTCAAACGCATTTTTTGGGGAAAAAATACACTTTTTTTAATTTTAATGCACTAAAACACACTATATTGCCCAAATGTTTGATGAAATAATAAAGATGATCTTAGGCCGAGTACATAGATACCAAACACGACATGCTTTAAAATTTCGCACAAACGCGCATTGGCGACAAACTACATACATTTTTAAAAGCCTTTAAAAGCCTTTACAGATTACCCCGTTAGATTTACAGAGGAGGTCTACTGCTAAAATGACTGCCCTCGATCTGACCTTCGCGGTGATACCTCACATGCATGGTGCAATTGCTGTTTACATATGACGCCAGACCGACGCTTGCGTTCGCCATTGGGCAAGAGCAGGGCAGGACAGGGGTGCTTTTTTTTTTTTTTTTTTTTTTTTTTTTTTATTATTAATTTTGCTTTTTTATTTTATTTTTAAATTGTTCCTTACATATATTTTTTTTTTTATAATTTTTATTGTTATCTCAGGGAATGTAAATATCCCCTATGATAGCAATAGGTAGTGACAGGTACTCTTTTTTTGAAAAAACTGGGGTCTTCTAGACCCTAGATCTTTCCTCTGCCCTCAAAGCATCTGACCACACCAAGATCGGTGTGATAAAATGCTTTCCCAATTTCCCAATGGCGCTTTTTATATCCGGGGGGGGGACATTCCCTCCCACTGCTTGTAAAAGCAGTCCAGAGGCTAATTAGCCGCTGTGATTGCTTTTACATGAAAGCCGGCCGCTGGCTGAAAAGAATGATACCAAGATGATGCCTAAACCCGCAGGCATCAATCTGGTATAACCATTCAAAGTCCAGCAACATACCAGTACGTTGCTGGTCCTTGTTGGACATGTATTGTAATCTTTTTTTTTCATGCAGCCTGTTGGCTGAACGAAAAAAGAGATTGATTGGTGGGTATGCCCACCATTAGAATACCGCCCTTCATCCACCCACTTCTAATGATGGGCATACATGCACCATTTATATATGCCGAAGCATGGGGGCATCCTCCCGCAAAAAAGTTATGCCGCACACACATGGTCAAACGTTTCCACGGGCAAGCCTCCGTCGGAATTTCGACCGTATGTATGCGGCATTAGGAGCAAAATTGCTCCTCCGCCCTGCTGCCCCTGCTGCCCCCATGCTTCGGCATATATGCTTTTTTTTTTTTAACTGTGGTGGTGAAATCACCTCCTACAGCACTGGAGTCGCAGGGATCAGGCCTGTCTCTGCGAACGCTGCAGTTATGTGTGTTGTGTTTTGTAAGTGACAGTGATCGATCGATACTGCACTTGGGTGGCCTGGGCTGGACGGAGGGGCAAAACGCAGGTGCTAGCAGGTATCTGGGCTGATCCCGCTAACACTGCGTTTTTGGGAACCCTAAACCGCTGGTATAGATCTGATCAGATCAGATATTGATCTGTTCAGATACTATACCACTAAGGGGGGTGTATGCTTTACGCGTGGGTGTTAGCGTTACTGGCACTAACCTGACGCTGCCTGGGGTGTGACGCAGACCCTCTCTGACGCTAAAACCGAATTGATATCACCCACCGGGCGATCAGGGGGTTAAACCTTTATTGGGTTATATACGGCGGGTGCCCTGACACTATAAAAAGCAAACTAACTAACCAGCGTCACCCGTAACACTTATATGGTGATCACTGGTGAAAGGGTTAACTAGGGGCAATTAGGGGGTTAAAACCTTTATTAGATCATATTTGGGGGTACCTGACGCTATAAAAACCTGCGGCGAACCTAAAAAAAATGACTGGCTACCGATTGGCATCACCGACACGAAGACAGCGATCAGAAAAACGATCGCTTAGTGACAGTGGTGATAGGGGGTGAAAGGGTTACCTGGGGGGCGATCAAGGGGGTTAAACCTTTATTAGATAATATATTGGGGTACCCGACGCTATAAAAACCTGCGGCGAACCTAAAAAAAATTACTGGCTACCGATCGCCATCACTGATGCTAAGACAGCCATCAGAAAAATGATCGCATAGCGACAGCGGTGATAGGGGGTGAAAGGGTTACCTGGGGGGCGATCAAGGGGGTTTAACCTTTATTAGATAATATATTGGGGTACCTGACGCTATAAAAACCTGCGGCAAACCTAAAAAAAATTACTGGCTACCGATCGCCATCACTGATGCTAAGACAGCATCAGAAAAACGATCGATTAGCGACAGCGGTGATAGGGGGTGAAAGGGTTACCTGGGGGGCGATCAAGGGGGTTAAACCTTTATTAGATAATATATTGGGGTACCCGACGCTATAAAAACCTGCGGCGAACCTAAAAAAAATTACTGGCTACCGATCGCCATCACTGATGCTAAGACAGCCATCAGAAAAATGATCGCATAGCGACAGCGGTGATAGGGGGTGAAAGGGTTACCTGGGGGGCGATCAAGGGGGTTTAACCTTTATTAGATAATATATTGGGGTACCTGACGCTATAAAAACCTGCGGCGAACCTAAAAAAAATTACTGGCTACCGATCGCCATCACTGATGCTAAGACAGCATCAGAAAAACGATCGATTAGCGACAGCGGTGATAGGGGGTGAAAGGGTTACCTGGGGGGCGATCAAGGGGGTTGAACCTTTATTAGATAATATATTGGGGTACCCGACGCTATAAAAACCTGCGGCGAACCTAAAAAAAATTACTGGCTACCGATCGCCATCACTGATGCTAAGACAGCCATCAGAAAAATGATCGCATAGCGACAGCGGTGATAGGGGGTGAAAGGGTTATCTGGGGGGTGATCAGGGGGTTAAACCTTTATTAGGGGGGGTTAGGGGGCTACACTGGACCTAAAACTAAACTTTAGTGACACTTTCACAGTCACAAATGTCACTGATTGCAGTGATCACTAAATAAATGGTCACTGCAATCAGTGACACTGTGACTGGGGGCTGGGGGGTGATCTGGGGGGTGATCTGGGGGGGTCTGGGGGTCCTGGGGGGGGGCGATTAGTGTTCCTATGTGTCCTGGTGTCAGTGTAGTGTTGTGCTCACTGACCTGATGTCTTCTCTTGTACGGCGCTCGGTATATGTGAGCGCCGCACAGGAGATGACATCACTTCCTCCTGCCTCCTCTGTCTGAAACAGACAGAGGAGGCATTTCCATTCGCCGGGAGCGATCGCGAGGGGGGGGCCGGAATCGAAAGGCCGCCCCCTCATCTGGGATCGCTCCCGGTGAAGTAACGACCGCTCACGGCACAGAAGGGGGGTCCGGATGGACCCCCCAACTGTACAAAGGCAGTCACGTAGATCTACGTGATTCTGCCTGTCCGTGCCATTCTGCCGACGTAAATCGGCGGTGGGCGGTCGTTAAGTGGTTAACATTTTTCTCTCCCCTATAAATATTTTGAGGCCAGATGAATATATTCTAAAAGACTGATGGTTAAAAAAAAAATCAGATTTTCTGATTTAAAATGTTCTGATTCTGAAAAAAGTGTAATTCTATATTCTATGTCACTGCTGGACAGTTCTGCATATACGTTTATGTGATTCACATAAATTACTAATCATAGCCCAAAATGGTCACAGCACGGAAAATTACATCATCCCATAGCAAATGCTAGTGGAAGTGAATGCTAAGCAGAGATTGCTAAGGGAAGGAAGTCGTTCCTCAGCAAAAGTCCTCAAATATACAATAGAAACATACTGGTTTACATACAAACATACATAAATAATGCATGGGAAAAATGATAGAACTGGGTAGAGAGCAAAAAACTTGATTTACTAGCTCACTAAATATAAAAAATAATAATTTTTTTAATTTATCAGAACTACCCAATCATTTCATAAAATTAAAGAGGTCTTCTGCCCCCCCCCCCCCCATGAAAAAGTAATAGGCAACAGCTGCAAATACTATAGTGGCTGACTTTTAACCACTTCAGCCCCGGAAAGATTTTTCCCCCTTCCTGACCGGGCCATTTTTTGCGATACGACACTGCGTCGTTTTAACTGACAATTGTGCGGTCGTGCGACACTTTACACAAACAAAATTGACGTCCTTTTTTTCCCACAAATAGAGCTTTCTTTTGGTGGCATTTGATCACCTCTGCGGTTTTTATTTTTTGCACTATAAACAAAAAAAGACAGACTATTTAAAAAAAAAAAGCAATATTTTTTACTTTTTGCTATAATAAATATCCCGAAAAAAGATATAAAAAAACAAACAAATTTCTTCATCAGTTTAGGCCAATATGTATTCTTCTACGTATTTTTGGTAAAAAAAAATCGCAATAAACGTATATTGATTGGTTTGCGCAAAAGTTATAGCGTCTACAAAATAGGGGATAGATTTATGGCATTTTTATTTTTTATTTTTTACTAGTGATGGTGGCGATCTGTGATATTTTTTGGGACTGTGACATTATAGGACACTTTTCACACTATTTTGGAACCAATGACATTTATACAGCGATCAGAGATATAAAATGTAATTGATTACTGTATAAATGTCACTGGCAGGGAAGGGGTTAACACTAGTGGGCGATCAAGGGGTTAAATGTATTACCTAGGGAGTGATTCTAACTGTGGGGGGATGGGACTGCCTGGGGGAGGAGATTGTTGCAGTAGAAACAACAGATCGCTCTCCTCACCCCTGACAGAACTGTTTACATTGATAGATCTCTGTTCTCTCCTTCTCAGGAGCAATCGCGGGTAGCCGACGGCCGTCGCGGTTCCATTGACATTTCTAAATAACTTGTTCATATTTGTTGTTTTAATAAAACAATCAGGCGAATGAATGAGTGCTTTTCAATGTTGGAAGCTATAGACCAGATTTTATGAATGTAGGGGGGGGGGGGGTTGGAGAGGGCAGGCATAGTCAGCACTCTTGATGAGAGCCTATGACAGATCCAGTGGCTTATATTAACCCCCACAGCACTGGAAGATTACCACCGTGGGGGTATGTGGGGGGCAGAGGACGGAAGATTTCAACTAAGAGATCAGCATCCAGCAAAAGGGACACTTCTAATTCAATGTAGGTACTGTCCCTTGTGCTAAACAAGAACTAAACTTAAAGCTGAGCTCCACCCAAAAGAGGAAACTCTGCTTGTCTGCCCCCCCCCCCCCCCCCCCATTGCCAGCAGGTACCTGGTTTTGACAGGTACTCAGTGCCACTTCCAGCTCAGTTTGCCAAGGCCCCCTCTCCTTCCTGCGCAGCCTTCTGGGACACATCACAGGTCCCAGAAGACTGCGGCCCATTCATAAAGTGCAGCGTGCTTCATGCATGCACTGCACAGTGGAGGTTTCTCTTAGTCAAGATGGCGGCTCCAGGTCCCGATAGCCAATTGAAGAACTGGCTCGGGTGAGGACACCGCTGGATGCCAGGACAGGTCAGTCCCCTAATATTAAAAGTCAGTAGCTACAGTATTTGTAGCTGCTGACTGTTATTTTTTTTGGGGGGGGGGGAGCCTGGAGCTCCTCCTTAAGCTTCTACATAATTGTCATTTAATCCCATTAGAATTCCGCAGGCAAATAAAAAACATTCCAGGTTATATGAAATTAGTTTTTTTATTTATTTCAATTTAGTTAATTGAAATAAGATAGGGGTCTGGTACAGATGTTAATAGGGGACCTGCACACAAAAAAATGGTGCAGGGTTCCAGATAAATATATACACTAGACCCTTATCCAGTTGTCACACAAAACAATGATGTGGGATCCCCCAAATTAAATGAGTAAGGGGTGCATAGTACCCCTAATCATTCACACAAAAGAGTCAACAGTACACAGTTTTTGGCAAGGTCTATATTACAAAAATAAATCATCATCAATGATGTCATCCAGCGATGCATATCCATGTCAATCATGATGAGGGATGCCCATTAAGGGAAAGGATGACTGACAGCTGCTAAAAAAAAAAAGAGGCAGGGGTTTTGTCATTGACCAACTATGTCCACTGCCATAGCACTGGGTGATGTCACTGGTTGCTAAGGACACAGGGGGGTGCCCCCATCACAAGTTTCTTAGAAACTATGG
Organism: Rana muscosa; assembly: GCA_029206835.1. Classification (NCBI taxonomy): domain Eukaryota; kingdom Metazoa; phylum Chordata; class Amphibia; order Anura; family Ranidae; genus Rana; species Rana muscosa. The sequence continues at coordinate 90,302,484 of CM055117.1, read as the reverse complement.
ACAGATAGGAAGCTGTCATTTATGGGAGCAGAAGAAATACTGTTACTATGTATGATGTCCCACATTTGGGCAAATTCACAAACAACCAAAGTTTGCAACCTTTAGCTCTGCTCTAGTCCTTGGATCCTACCAGCTGTTCACCTGTGTTACTAGAACTACTACTAGTGATTAGGGGTGAGCTTTATGTTCAGGTCGAACATGAGTTTGACTCGAACATTGGCTGTTCGCCCATTCGCCGAAAAGCGAACAATTTGGGGTGTTCGCGGCAAATTCGAAAGACGCGGAACACCCTTTAAAAGTCTATGGGAGAAATCAAAAGTGCTCATTTCAAAGGTTAATATGCAAGTTATTGTCCTAAAAAGGGTTTGGGGACCCGGGTCCTGCCCCAGGGGACATGTATCAATGCAAAAAATAAAATAAAAACTGACGTTTTTTCGGGAGCAGTGATTTTAATAATGTTTAAAGTGAAACAATAAAAGTGAAATATTCCTTTAAATTTTGTACCTGGGGGGTGTCTATAGTATGCCTGTAAAGTAGCGCATGTTTCCTGTGCTTAGAAAAGTCCCTGCACAAAATGAAATTTCTAAAGGAAAAAAAGCAATTTAAAGCTACTCGCGGCTATAATGAATTGTCGGGTCCCGGCAATACAGATAAAAGTCATTGACAAAAACGACATGGGTTCCCCCCAGTCCATTACCAGGCCCTTTGGGTCTGGTATGAATATTAAGGGGAACCCCGAACCAAAATAGAAAAAAACAATGCGTGGGGGCTCCCCCCAAATTTCATTACCAGGCCCTTCAGGTCTGGTATGGATATTAGGGGAACCCTGCGCCAATTTAAAAAAAAATGGCGTAGGGGCCCCCCTCAAAAAAAAAATGAAAAAAAATGGCGTGGGGAATCCCCCCAAAAATCCATACCAGACCCTTATCCGAGCACGCAACCTGGCAGGCCGCAGGGAGTGCAAGAGAGTGCCCCCCCCTCCTGAACCGTACCAGGCCACATGCCCTCAAGATGGGGAGGATGTCCCCATGTTGATGGGGACAAGGGCCTCATTCCCACAACCCTTGCCCGGTGGGGGGCTTATCGGAATCTGCAAGCCCCCTTTAACAAAGGGGACCCCCAGATGCTGCCCCCCCTATGTGAATTGGTAACGGGGTACATTGTACACCTACCATTTCACCCAAAAAAGTAAAAAAAAAACACACACACAGCTTGGGACAAGTCCTTTAATAAAAAATAAAAATAAAAATTCCATTGCCGTAATCCTTCTATGAGTCCGACCCACCCACTACGAATGATACCGCCTCCTCCATAGGAGGCACCCAGCCGAATGACGCGCGAGCTGTCTGACAGCTCTTAAGTAACCGAGGGCGGGTCCACCCATGATGGTTTCCGGCGGCTTCCCTGTGGTGTCCCGAGTGACCCCGCTCCCTCCCTCACAGGAAACCCCTATTGTGTCAGAGGGGGCGGGGTCACCCGTGAGACCACGGGGAAGCTGCCGGAAACCCCATTGTGTCAGAAGGGGGCGGGGTCACCGTCCACGTCATGGGTGGCCCCGCCCTCGGTTACTTAAGAGCTGTCAGACAGCTTGCTCGTAATTCGGCCGGGTGCCTCCTATGGAGGAGGCGGTATCGGTCGTAGCGAGCGGGTCAGACTCATAGAAGGATTACGGCGATGGAATTTTTTTTTTTATTATTAAAGGACTTGTCCCAAGCTGTGTGTGTGTTTTTTTAAACTTTTTTGTCACTTTTTTGGGTGAAATGGTAGGGGTACAATGTACCCGTTACCAATTCACATGGGGAGGCCGGCATCTGGGGGTCCCCTTTGTTAAAGGGGGCTTCCAGATTCCGATAAGCCCCCCACCCGCAGACCCCCTCAACCACCGGGCAAGGATTGTGGGGATGAGGCCCTTGTCCCTATCAATATGGGGACATCCTCCCCATGTTGAGGGCATGTGGCCTGGTACGGTTCAGGAGGGGGGGCGCTCTCTCGTCCCTCCTCTTTTCCTGCGGCCTGCCAGGTTGCGTGCTCGGATAAGGGTCTGGTATGGATTTTTGGGGAGAACCCCACGCCATTTTTTTTCTATTTTGGTTCGGGGTTCCCCTTAAAATCCATACCAGACCTGAAGGGTCTGGTATGGATTTTGAGGGGGACCCCTACGCCATTTTTTTTTAATTGGCGCAGGGTTCCCCTTAATATCCATACCAGAACTGAAGGGCCTGGTAATGGACTGGGGGGGGGGGGGAACCCATGTAGTTTTTTTCAATGAATTTTATCTGTATTGCCGGGACCCGACAATTCATTGTAGCCACGAGTAGTTTTAAATTACTTTTTTTCCTTTAGAAATGTCATTTTGTGCAGGGACTTTTCTAAGCATGGGAAACGTGCGCTACTTTACAGGCATACTATAGACACCCCCCAGGTACGAAATTTCACTTTTATTGTTTCACTTTAAGCATTATTAAAATCACTGTTCCCTAAAAAACTTCCGTTTTTAAAACTTTTTTTGCATTGATACATGTCGCCTGGGGCAGCACCCAGGTCCCCAAACACTTTTTATGACAATAACATGCATATTAACCTTTAAAATTAGCACATTTGATTTTTCATGTTCATGTCCAATAGACTTTAACGGTGTTCGCGTGTTCGAGCAAATTTTTTGCCTGTTCGCATGTTTTGCTGCGAACCGAACCGGGGGGTGTTCGGCTCATCCCTACTAGTGATTCTCAGCTTGACTTTCTATTGTCTTTTAGAGGCTATGCTATGCAGCCATATGTTGCCCTAAAGCTGGATACACACTATACTATTTTCTTTAGATTTTTTCCTTTAGACTTACCAAAACCATATAATATGAGGTCAAACCTTAAGAGTTTAAATATGTATACAATCAGGCAGGACCTTGCACTACATAGTTTTGGTAAATCTAAAGGAAATTAGACAATAAATGTTGTATAGTGTGTATGGGGTCTAAAGCCTCGTACACACGATCGGACTTCCATCTGACTTTTCCGTGTTTTTTTTTCTCGAACGGAGTTGGTCGGGAACACCCATAGCATACACACGCTCGGACTTTTCTGCAAACTTTCCCAAAACTTTTTGCAACATCACGTGGTTTTTCTGCTCTTTTCTGCTCTTTACCGCCACCCTTTGGTCAACTTCTGCTATTGTTGGTTGATTTTATCATTAGTTGATTTGTCCATCGGATAAAAGTCCGATGGTTTTCTGTACACACGGTCAGACTTTGCTCCATCGGACTTTTGTTGGGCAAAAGTTTGTCCGTTTGCAGACCCAACTTTTGTCCGATGAAAACAAGAAAAAAACAAAAAAAGTTTATCCGATGGAGCGTACACACGGTCGGATTGTTGGTCCAACTTGCTCAAAATGAAGTTTGTTGGCCAAAAGTCCGACCGTGTGTACGGGGCTTTAGAGTCCATGTTTGTGCACTTTCCTAATGTGTTTTGTATTATTCTGTAGTGTATGCATGCTCTCTGCCATCCTGAACCTATTTTGCATTATTGCTTCTAATTTTCCACCTGTTTAGTAAAAAGTTATTTCCTGTCTTAACATTTGGCCGATTAACAGGTATATAGCATATCACTTGATGGAAAAAAAAAAAAAACCTGTATTGCTGGAAAAGTAAAATATGCCACTTGATGCAGCGTTCCTGAATTTTACGTACATTTAGCCTTTAGTTATACTTTCAGGGGCCTCAAACTGGTGGCCCTCCAGCTGTTGCAGAACTACAATTCCCATGAGGCATTGCAAGGCTGACAGCTACAAGCATGACTCCCATAGACAGAGGCATGATGGGACTTGTAGTTCTGCAGCTGGAGGGCCACCTGATTAGCTGTTATTGACAGTTCTGTCCATAGACTGGTTGGCACCTTACTGGCTAAGCCAGTAAAACTGAGACTTGCCATTGTTTCTAATAGGCGTATATGTTTTTTCAGGAAAGGGGCAATCTTACGCTCCACAGGTGCAAGAAAGCTGCATGTATATACACGCACTAAAATGTTAGTCATATTCATATATTTTACTTTTTCTCTGCTGTTCTAGTTCAGGTCATGTCAGTTCACCTGTGTAATCAGCTGATTATCCTGATGAAATGGGTATTTTAGGCACCCCTGTAGTTTGCAAATTTAACAATTTAATGGCAAGAATTGTCATAGTTGTCCATGTGTGTAAATATTTGGCTACTGCCAAATATTTCAAAATTTTCAAAATCAGTCCAGAGCACCTGCTGCCATTTTTCTGCACACCAGTTCCTATGTTTTCCGGCAGTTGAGTCGCTTAGTCTTGTTTCCATGTCAGGAGGTATGGCTTTTTGGTCACAATTCTTCCATGAAGACTACTTCTGACCAGACTTCTCCGGACATTAGATGGGTGTACCTGGGTCCCACTGGTTTCCACCAGTTCTGTGCTAATGGCACTGCTGAACATCTTCCAGTGTCGAAGGGAAGAAAGTGTGATGTGTCTTTCATCTGCTGCATTAAGTTTCCTAGGCCAACCACTGTGACTATGGTCCTCATCGCTGCCCGTTTCTTTGTGCTTCTTCAGAAAGCTCACATCTTGAAACCTCCGTTTGCTTTGAAATCTTTGCCTGGAAGAGACGTTGCTGGTGCAGTATAACTCCCTTGTGTCTTGTGTCTTGTGTCTTGTTGCTGTGCTCAGTCTTGCCGTGGCACAAAACTGTCCCCCACAACCTCACCTTAGTAGCAGAGTTTGGCTGCTCCTCACCCAGTTTTAAGCCTCCTACAAAGCTGTTTCTGTTTTAGTTAATGATTATGGGGTTAATTTACTGAAACTGGGGAGTGCAAAATCTGGTGCAGCTCTGTATAGAAACCAATCAGCTTCCAGGTGTTATTGTCAAAGCCTAATTGAACAACCTGAAGCTGATTGGCTGCACAGATGCGCCGGATTTTGCACTATCCAGTTTTAGTAAATCAACCCCTATGTTTGATCCTTTATATGAAAATAAAGATTATTAGAACCTGCTTGGTATAATTGGTAATTATACACCTGACTCTAATCCTACAAAATCCCTCACTTTGTGCAAGTGTAGAACATTTGCAAGTGTAAGAATTGATGCTGCTTTGAAGCCAAAGGGTAGTCACACCAAATATTGATTTGATTTACGTTTTTCTTCTGTTTGCTTACTTTGCATTTTGTAAATTAATAAAAATAAACAATTAAAATATATATTTGTGAAAGCATTTCTACTTTACACCATCTCTTTACATCTGCCTAAAACTGCATATGTCACAATTCATATCCATGTTATGTGCACAGGGCAATTTTCTGGTTAAACAGTAAGCTCCAGTCAATCTTATCAGATACTTTTATCATACTGGGATAAATTCACCCAGTGGTGCTGTGAATGCTTAGGCCACTGCTCTGCGATAGCTGAAAATGCTTGGCCTTGATGTCCCAAAGTCTTCTCCAGAAGGGTGTGAAGCTCTATATTATTTCTCACTCTTATGCTAATTCCAAAGCAGCATTATCAAGTTACTGACCAGGAACAAGTACAATGGAACCTTGGATTACGAGCATAATCCGTTCCAGGAGAATTCTCGTAATCCAAAGCAATCGCATATCAAAGCGAGTTTCCCCATAGAAGTCAATGGAAACGAAAATAATTTGTTCCGCATTGACTTCAATGGCATGCAATACCGCATGTGGCCGGAGGTGGGGGGCGCCGGAGAAACTCGGAAACACTTGGAAAGGCCCGTGGACAGCTTGGCTGACCTCGGAAAGGCTCGGAAACACCTGGGAATGGAGTATTTCTGAGTATTTCCGAGCATTTTCGATCGGCTTCTCTCGGCTCTGCTCGGCTCCGGCGCCCCCGCATCTCAGGTCAAATGTGGTTCTGCACACCCCATTAGCTTGAATTCTGCTCATTTTGCGAGACAACAATTGCAAACCGAGTCAGAGTTAAAAAAAAAAGTTGCTTGTCTTTTAAAATGCTCGTTAACCACATTACTCGTAAACCGAGGTTCCACTGTATGTAGATAAGTATGTAAGTTTTGGTCTTACTAGCTGTATGTATATTACAAGTCAGTGATCCAGGAAGTACTGAACTCAGAGAATAACAGGTAACCAGAATTTTCCAAGGGAGGACAAGGATAGTGGACACATATTAGTCTAGATACAGTTTTCCTCTATGTAAAACATCAAACTGAATCTCCCCACCGGGGTAATTCCTACCATAGGCAGGATGGAAGCTTTGTCAGCAACAGCGTCCTCTAGGGGCAGCAGGAACAAAAAAAAAACTCTCCCTTTGTCTTATGACATCTCAACATTTGACTGCCACTATAGGTGCTACACAAGCAGTATAGGGATGCTGAATTTACATGGTTGTCCTCTTAGTGTCAATACTGCAGCCATAATTGGTTCCCTGACCTCAAAGCCTGGTGAAAGTTCTGTCTTTTGCAGAATCACACCTTAGTAATATTACAAAAGACCAGAATAGGCTTGTAAATTGCCAACATTTTGTATAGCAGCCATGTAGCTTATCTGGTATATTTGATAAATTACTTTTTTTCAGAACAGTCAGGCACATAAACTACATCTATGGTACCCAGGGTTATGCCCATTTATATTGTCTATCACAAAATCTTCTCCACAGGAAAAGTCTCTATTAAACTTCTATGACTTGGGTTACTTTATTACAAAGGTTATTGTTGAGTACATAGATGACTATATCTGCCACGTTTTCCACTTTTAGAAAAACTTTTGGATCAAGACGAAATGCGCTCTTGGGGGAGACCTCCACATCTGCTGGAAGAAAAAGGTCAGCTGGACATTGCTAGCATCAGGTAAGTACTGTCATCACCAATGAAAGCAAATACTGACTCACACTATGCTACATCATAACATAATAATGACTATATTTCACTTGTGGTATACCACAATACAAACGGAGAACAAACAAACTTAAAATATGCATGGGATAGTTTAGGGCTATACAGGAGACTGAGAACACAACAACCAACAAAACTAGCACATGCACATTCACAATTAGGTATGAGACAGCTCTCTGGAAGGTAATGGTAAAGGTACTATGGTGATGGTGCTGGCATGAATTCCTGGGAAAAAAGAGGCCTAAATCTAGGATCAATATTGAACCCTGCGGACTAAAACTGGGTGTAAAATCATAATATATATGAAAAAAAAAAAAGATAAATACATAAAGAGATAAGATACATTGCATCTATGATTGATAGATCAAATTAATTTATTTATCATAGGATGGATATATAAGATTATACTTTTTTTTATTATTTTTTATCAGAAAGGGTTTTTATTACAAAAAGTATACAATTCCACTGCATACAGTACACAATAAAGAGTATATGTGTAAGCAGTACACAGATCTACCAAATGGCACAGCCAACAGAGTGCACAATAACACATATATACCATTAATCACGCAAATAACCATGTTGGTCTAGTCTAGTGGTACCATTACAGAAAACAGAATTATGACATAGAGCTCCAAGCTTGCACACCATCTTAAAGAATCCTGACAATATCTAACTTAAGTGGACTGAGACCTGTGATATCTAACTACGGAGCCCAAAGTTTCTCAAATTTGTCAGGTCTGCCTCTGTGTTGATAAATGAATCATTGCAGTCTAAAGCCTACACTAGAAGTTTCTTTTTTGTTCAACCCAGCGGGCTGAATGAAAAAAAAACGAAGAGCTCGGGAGGAGCCACTTTACTAACAACCCAATGTTAGTACATCGATCTGCCCACTAAGCTGTTGTGTTCTGACAGGGGTACGCCCCCGCCAGAACACATCGGGTGCCAATCAGCAGACCTTTTTTTGGTCATGCCCCTTCGACAGAAGCCTGCCAACTGGCTGGCTTCTGTTGGACTGGCTGCTGTACACATGGGCCGAATGTAGGTCGGTTTCTATTGAACCAGCCGATACGCCCGATATTCGGCCTTTACGTGTAACTCCCATGTGCTTTAATCAATCTACATTTGTGGGTGGGTCTGCAGATTTCTAGGATAAGCTTAAGTGCTTAAAAATAAAGCCCTTGCAATAGCCTTTTCTTGTTGGAGAAATTGAGAACCAGCTCTCAAACATTTGTTGTCGGAAATTTCGACAGCAAATGTCCGATGGAGCCTACACACGGTCGGAATATCCAACCAAAAGCTCACATTGAACATTTGTTGTCGGAAATTCCGATCGCATGTACGCGGCATTAGTGTTTTAAATTGCTGTGGTCTCTCCAGCATTTACTGCATGGGGGATCCTCTAAAATACCTATTTAAAGAGTTTCCAAGGAGTGTAGTCAATACACAAAAGAATGTATAATTGCAAAGGCTTCTGAGCAAGGTTAAGTGAGCACACTTGAACTGCCTGGAGAGCTTCCTCCCATTGATCCTCTACAAAAGAACCAACATTTATTTCCCAGTGACAAACTAGTCCAAGAAGATAGTCTTCAAGAAAGGCAACCAATAGCATAGCATCTAGAAATAAATCCACTAGCAATGGTAGTAGTCTTCATTAAGTTTAATATTGGTGTAGGAGATTGTTGCCACACAATATCCTTATTGCCTTGCGCCTGCACTGCTTGCTGTAATATTACGTAATAGAAATACATACTGTATATTACAGAAGACAAAATCTATTCTGCAGATTAGAAAAAGGCTGTAAGGAGCCGTCCATAAAAAATGGGATATAGATATGTGATGAGATATAGATATGTGTAGCGCCCTCCCCAAAAGGTTGGGACGCTATCTTAAATTTAGAGGGATGTCTGGGCCGGTAGCTGGGCTCAGACTGTTTGAATTATATTGAAATTTGCTTATTTTCTAGCTGTGGTTCGCCCGATGGTAGTTTCCCTATTTGCCTGAAGGTGGCGTTACCACCTCAGGCACCTGTTGGAACACGGGTGAACCATGGTGCATTGAGTGACCCTTCTCGGCAACAATACAGTGGGAGTGGTTGCCCCGCTGTGCCTGCTGGGAGGGGATACTTAAGGGGCAGACGCCATTGATCGGGTTCGTTTTTCGCCTCGTGGCCCTCCGGGCGCGAGGTATGTGTCTGTGGTTCTGGTCTCTGGGCCACGTTGGCCCGGGGCTGCATCGCTACATAGTAGGCCCAGCTAGTCTGGCTGGGGCCTGCATACTGAGAGGGGATCCCAAGCTGTCCGTCCAAATGGGGAGGAAGCTATCTTAATGAAGGAGACCAGGGGAGGACCTGCCCTGGAGGAGACCGGCAAAGTGCTGCTGTCTCGGGTGAGGCCTGGTAACTTTATCAAGGAGGGATCCACTATACTACAAGCCCTGCAGTTCACTGGGTTGGCTTAAAGGCTCTTTTGACTGACTGGAAGTTTGGGACTTTGAAATCCTGTGGCAGAGGATTCCTGGACCATCCTTTCGCTTAACTTTAAAAGGTCTGTGGCAGAGACCCATTTCACCTGGGGCAGTCTGTGGCAGAGACTGTCCTGTTGCTGGTTCGTGTGTCACTCCGGCTGCTAGGCCATGTGAGAGGGCACTATCCGGGTGACCAATACCCACTCCAACAAGGAGAGTGGTGAATGATTTTGAACTGACACCTTTGCATAGTTGTGGGGAGTGCCTGAACCTTCTCCTGCTCTTCTCTACCTTCTACTTTCTCAATGTTTACTGCATAAGAAAAATAAAGCCTGACTGTTGAAGGTTTTACATCTGTGTGGACATTGCATTACTACAGACTTTCCTACCCGGACAAGGAAGCTGAAGAGGTAACGTGCAAAACCCAAAACTAACCAGCAGCTCCTACGGGGGTAATGCTACATATGTAACACTGAACTTCCTCTGATAACAACCATATTGAAGTTTGGCTAGTTTAGGGTAAGTATTATTGGACCAAATCAGACTGTGCAAAGTAAAACCTGAAACTATCTGGAGTTGCTTAGCCTCTTCCTGAATACTAACACCTCTAGACCCAATGGAGCATCCACATCCAGCTCTAGTTGTATGGAATATAATTTACAATAAAAGGTCCAGCTTAAGAGGGTCCATCCTCGGGGATTGCACCATATAATCTACCAAATGCTACGGTTGTGCAGCCACATAGTACAGCCAGGGTTTTGAAAGGACCAGTCCTCCCCATCTTTAGGCCTCTGCAAATGTTGTAACTTCATCCTTGGGGCCTTATGATGCCACAGCAAGGCATGAACAATAGAAGCAATAACCTGGGAAATGTTTAAGGGAATAGCCAAGGGACTACTATGAACGAAATACAGGAGTTGAGGAATAAGAATAATTTTGATAAGATTTATTTTGCCCACCAAAGACAAACACATCTGTTCCAAATCTCAACTTTATCCCTTTAAGGAGCAGGGGGGGGGGGGGGGGGGACTATATTACGCTGACAATAATCTGTAGGTTTTAGAGTAACTATTATCCTGAGATACTTTAAAGAAGTCGTAAGGAGTACAGGACACACTTGAGTGATTGGCCGAGAGGTGTCACCATCTAGTAACATTTGAGTTGATTTGGACCAATTAATAGTAAGACCTGAGTACAACCCAAAATCCATTGTAGCGGCCTCCTCACTCCCCTCTTTGCATCAGCTCGTCTTTCTCTTGTCTAGGGGTACCTTAGAGGGGAGAGAGCAGGGTCACCACGCCAAGCCTTCACTACATGTGTCCGTGCGGTGTAAGCAAAGTTCCTTCTCTACCTTCGGGTCAGTGTTGTGCACCTGGAGTTACCTTGAACAATGTCCACCAGAAAAGAGCCCCACACCATTAAAGTCCAACACTCCTTTATTCTTCTCGAGTGAACAGCATAATCAGTTAGACTCCTTTAAAGAACAGAACAAACAAGGAGGTGTGGATGCGAGTAGGCCCAGACACAATGAACTCTCCACTTTCCTCCCTGAAAGTGGGCTGAGATCTCCTAGCGAAGGGGGATTTTCCTTCCAGGCGGTCTCCGATGGGAGGCTCACCTGTCACTGGCAATCTCCTGCACCCGGTCTTCAAGTGAGTAGCTCCCCCCGGTCCATTACGCCTTCTGGATTCGGGTACCCAATCCCTGGGTTCCCTAGGACCTCCTTCCCTCGCGGAACTCAGTGTTCGGCACTGAGCTCCAGACCTCCATCCGAGTACCTCACCCCAGGCTAAAGGTGCCTGGGATGGAACACGACCTCCGGACGTCCTCTAGGCCTAGGCCGCCTAGAGGACCGACGCGAACCACCGCCCTCAGGCTGAAGGTGCCTGGGACTCGACCCCGTGACAAAGATGGCCGGCCCCTTTATACCCTCTCCCAGCAAGCACGGCGGGTTCCCCGCCCCACAATACCGCTGCCAAGGGAGGACAAAAAGGAGGCACAGCACACAGCAATGGTTCAACCCCAGCCCAAGGCGACAGCGCCACCCGCTGGACCGCAAGGAACTGCACATCACTGGTGTCTCTGCCAGTTTGAATTACACCCGGGAAAGTACATACCCGCTACACTCTCCCCCTGGTAATTTGACACTGGTCCCCAGTGTCTGGAACAAATCTTACCCTCAAGGGCTGGCATAATCCAATCCAGAGACCAACTAACAATTGTACAAAAATATAAAACTTTTTTTTTTTTAAACTTGATCAACTAAAGCAATTGTGTCTGAGCCCTATATAAAAAAACAAGAAACAACATTTAACCATAACTTTTTTTGAATCACATATTCACATTATACTTTATACCCATCCTGACTAAGACCCACCCCATACTTGGTGGTCTTGATGGGATGCTCTCCTGCAGAGGGAAAAGAAAGAAAATTACCACACATAAACCCTGACACATATATTCGTGTGAGAGAAAAGAAACCTCTTCGTAAAGAAATCCCCTTTCTCCAAGGAGTGAGTGTGTGAAAAGTGTTTAACGTTGCGCAACACTGCCACCTGGTGACAGCATCGCGGTAACTGCACTCGTGGAACTTCTTTTCCTCTTCTCTTGAGCCCTATCTACCCCAGAGTCTGTGATCTCTTGCTGGAAAGTGAAGAACAAAACAGGAACAGTCCTTCATTCCTCTGGGTACAAGGACAACGGGCCCCAGAAAGTTCAGCAGCATACAACATAAACTGAGTCTTTCTCTCCTACAGATAGAAGTGGGTATGCGGCAGAACAAGTGGCTTCAAGTGCTGGTCCATGGTCCCCAGATGATATTCTACATCTTCTCCTTCCTTGCGCCGGATCAGCACTTTGTCTGCATGAATGTGCCGTCCCAACATCCACTCTGCCTTGCAGTCCTTAAAACGCTGAGAGGCCTTGGGAGAGCATGCCAGGTATGTGGAATCTGAAGGTGAATCCACACAAAGTCATTGTACCAGCGCTCCCGGCACACTTCCACCTCATAGAGCAGCTCCTTGGACAAGTATGGATACTCCCATCCGTACTCTGCAGCAACCTTCTGGCCAAATAGGCGTTGTAGTCTGGCCAAAGAAGGCATAGTAGCTCTGTCCCCTTCGCCAGGCAAAACTATCGAATCCGGGTGGCGAGGGACCTTGATTACATCTGATCTGGGCATTGGTGCCCGCAACAGCAGTCTCTTTTCCCCGGTCTTCGGTACAGATGGTACCGGGGATGTAGAGGCAGGTGGGGGACGGGACCCCTCTTCAGGCGCTGGTGCCTCCACCCGGGGTGTACTTTCCCCTGTAGACATGGGTGGATCCCTGGTTCTGCGGGATGAAGCGAGGGGTACTTTGTCCCAGCCCTTTTCTGCAAACAGTTCGTCTATAGCAACGTCGTCTCCCATGTCCGAGAGCGACTCCAGGTCAGAGGTGTCACACTCCTCCGCAGGTAGGTACCCTGTAGTGGAGACTGAGTTTTCACCTCTTCCCACACACCAAATCTCTCCGCCTGGCTTACCTCGGCCTTTGCTTGAAGCAGGACGTCCGGAACTCTTATCGACAGATCCATCCGGGCCGGGTGTAAGCGGGCGAGACGGTCCACCACAACCGCTGGTCGGGGCTACCATGCCGGTCTTTATCTTCGGTGGTGGACGCTGCGAGACAGTGGTGACCGAGTCAGCATCCTCGGATTTCTCCCGTTGAGTACTCACGACCTCCTCCGCTGTCGTTGCAGTATGCGCAGTGATGGCTGTCAAAGCAGTGATTTCTCCTCTCTGAGTGGTGTTGCCTGCAGCCCGGCCGGGGTAAATGGTTCTCGGCTTCTCAACCGCTGGATCCACTTCAAAAAGGAACTCCCCACAGGCCTCGCATCGCCCGAACGGCTTCAGTTGGCACACCAGTCCCGAACAACCGGGACAAATCACACCCAGGGCTTCAACGTCCATGCACGAATACAGGGCGAATCGACCCCTTGGCTTTAGCCGGATCCCCGTATCTGTTACTGGAGCAGCAGCAGTCAGTGTCGTGGTAGAAGGGTGAACCGGAATCCACGATGTATGTCCGAACATGGTGACCTGTTGCTGATCCATCGCACACTGCCCGGGTTTTGCGCCAACGTCCCACGTGTAGTCCTTCACACGTATTGGACTCCTCTCCTTTGCTCCAGTTTGCGGGCTTTTCTTCTTTTCTGTTTCTGAGTCACGCCCACGAACTAAGCGGTGGGGGTGTGTCTGGTGGCGCAGTGCAATAGAAGCCCCCACGTGTACTACTTCACACGGCTGAGCTTCCCCCTTTTTCCACTCTTCTGCGCGGGCCTTTCCCTTCATTGGGTCATGTCCACGACTTCGAGCAGGGATGCACATCGGCCAATAAAGGCCTGCCTACTCGTAACTCCTCCGGGCAGACACATTCAATTCTGTGGTACATGAACACTATACCGGACCCGAGCCCCCACGTGTAGCGGCCTCCTCACTCCCCTCTTTGCATCAGCTCGTCTTTCTCTTGTCTAGGGGTACCTTAGAGGGGAGAGAGTGGGGTCACCACGCCAAGCCTTCACCACATGTGTCCGTGCGGTGTAAGCAAAGTTCCTTCTCTACCTTCGGGTCAGTGTTGTGCACCTGGAGTTACCTTGAACAATGTCCACCAGAAAAGAGCCCCACACCATTAAAGTCCAACACTTCTTTATTCTTCTCGAGTGAACAGCATAATCAGTTAGACTCCCTTAAAGAACAGAACAAACAAGCAGGTGTGGATGCGAGTAGGCCCAGACACAATGAACTCTCCACTTTCCTCCCTGAAAGTGGGCTGAGATCTCCTAGCGAGGGGGGATTTTCCTTCCAGGCGGTCTCCGATGGGAGGCTCACCTGTTACTGGCAATCTGCTGCACCCGGTCTTCAAGTGAGTAGCTCCCCCCGGTCCATTACGCCTTCTGGATTCGGGTACCCAATCCCTGGGTTCCCTAGGACCTCCTTCCCTCGCGGAACTCAGTGTTCGGCACTGAGCTCCAGACCTCCATCCGAGTACCTCACCCCAGGCTAAAGGTGCCTGGGATGGAACACGACCTCCGGACGTCCTCTAGGCCTAAGCCGCCTAGAGGACCGACACGAACCACCGCCCTAAGGCTGAAGGTGCCTGGGACTCGACCCCGTGACAAAGATGGCCGGCCCTTTATACCCTCTCCCAGCAAGCACGCGGTTTTCCCCGCCCCACCATACCGCTGCCGAGGGAGGACAAAAAGGAGGCACAGCACACAGCAATGGTTCAACCCCAGCCCAAGGCGACAGCGCCACCCGCTGGACCGCAAGGAACTGCACATCACTGGTGTCTCTGCCAGTTTGAATTACACCCGGGAAAGTACATACCCGCTACACTATATTAGTCTCCATGGCCACCTGGAGAGAGGAGAAGGTGTCGCCAATCACGTCTGCAGAGAGCATAATTTTTTCGTGGCCCTTACCATATTTAAAAACCTTTTATGGCAGCACTTGACTTAATAGAAGCCTCAAATGGTTCAATGGCCATGGCAAATAACAAGGATGGCAAAGGGCACCCTTGTCAAGTACCCCTGTCTAGATCAAAGATAGTCAATAATCCCCCTGCCTTGCTAATGGTTGCTTTTTATAAGATTATAAGTTTAACATAATATTAACACAGATAAAATGTAAAAAAAAAAAAAGAAGTAAAAAAAAATGGAAGCATTGGATAGATAATTAAGATACACTCAGGGAAAATTATCAAAACTGAAGCAGATGTGCATAACAATCAGTCAGCTTATATTTTTAATTTTCATAGTTGCCATCCACAGCTGCCCCAGATTTCTGGCTGCTCCAGTTTGATAAACTTCCCGTACTGTTTATATAGAATAGAATAGAATAAAATAAAATAATGAATGAATAAAATAAAATAGACTGGATAAAGTGAAAAGATGAGATAAATTAAATTGAATGTAGAAAAAAATACAGAAGCTAGAGGGATTAATAGATAAGTTAGAAGAAATAAATAAATAGGTTGATTGGTTAGCTTGTCACGGCAAACAGTGATCTGAAAACTTTTGGTTAGGCGCTGGTAACTGTGATGGGAGAACGCAGCATGCGCACTCTTGGCACAGTTCTATTGACAGCAATTCACACAAATATGTGGACTCTCTGCGCCAAGGGCCAGGGGCAGAGAGGCCGCATATTTGCGTGCGGCCGGCGCTAGGGGGTTAATATATTGCAACATAGGCATGTGTTTAGCCTATAATAGGAGGACGAGAAGGTTGTATTTGTTTTTCTTTTAGCTCAATTGAACCTACCTTATTTAATATTGGAATGAAGTCATGCTGCCTACAAAGTAAAGTGCTGTATGTTTTAGAGTGTTTTCTTTTTGTTTTAATGTCCTACCTAGTCTGTGCAAAAACTCCCCTATGCTGACAGCACCTGGAGATCCGCCAGAATGCTGCTCCCAAATACAGAGTAGCAAGTTGGATCTCTAGTGGCCCGACATACCCTCTGCACAGTGAAAATTGATAACACTGTTCAGACCGAGAGTGAGCATTGTTAGTTGTGACTGTGCAGGGGATGTGTCAGACCACTAAAGATCCAGACAGTGCTTTAATTAATTTATAGCTGTAAAAGTCAGAAATACCCCATCCCTAATCTACGATAGTCAGAGGTCAAGAAGAAAACATTCCAAGGAATGTGAAGTCCTACCCAGGACAGGTTCTTTTCTACCTTTCTTGCAGTGAAAATGCTTATGGTCCGTCCCCCCTTCTTAAATAATGTGTGCCATTGCTGTGGCATTGTTTAACTGAATTCTGATTAGATGACCCTCCAATTTGGATATTAAGTGCTGCAGGAAATTCAGATTGCCCAAATTTCCAGAATGTTGTTACAAAGACAAAATTCCTCTGACGTTCAAGACCCTTACAACGTTAGGTTGCCCAGAACCCCTCAGCCTGGTAGACTGGAATACATCATGAAGAACTCCCAGGCAACTGAAAGGAAGGATATTCCCAACTCCAGAGCAGGATTTGTTGGCCAGACAAATTGGTCTGTCCAAGAATTGGATTGACTTGTCAGGATGTTGTGCTGTAGGAGTCTGGAGTGGAACTGAGCAAATAGGAATGCTTCAATAGAGGCAACCATAAGCCCCAGATCTCTCATGTAGAAGAAAAGAGTTGGGAGATTCCTGGACTGAAGAGTTCAAATCTGGAAGCAGACAACTAGAAGTTTCTTCTGATGAAAAAAACCTTGGCTTGAGCTGTATCTAGGACAAGACCCAGATTTTCCAAGCAATAAGTCAGTTCAAACTCTGACTTCTGAATGGTCAGGACCTAGCCAAACGTTTGCAAGGTGTGGATGCCTGGTTGTAAAAACATTTTCCACTAGAATCTGTACCATTTGTTCCCTCAACAGGAGATCATCAAGATTAGGGATGAGCTCGGTGTTCGAGTCGAACATACGTTCGACTCGAACATCGGCTGTTCGATCGTTCGACGAAGATCGAACGATTTGGGCCGTTCGCGCCTAATTCGAGTGACGCGAACGGCCCACAATGCACTACGCCATCGCAGTGTCATCCAGGCGCTGTGATTGGCCAAGCATGCACTGTGACCCCGCATGCTTGGCCAATCACAGCGCCGGCAGCGAGGAGAGCAATGATTGGCCACAGGCAGGATGCCTGTGGCCAATTATTGCTGAGGGTGTTTAGTACACGCCCCACACTATAAAAGGCCGCCAGCACGGCGGCCTAGTGTAGTGTGTTCCGGAGCAGGGAAAGAGAAGCATAGGCAGGGACAGTGACATTTATTTTTTCTTGCTTAACCTGGATTCCTTTAGTTTAGGGAAAGAGAAGGATAGGTAGGGAGAGTGTCAGTGTGTTTTACTGTGCGAATCCTGTGCTATAGTGTGCTTTAAAAAAACATTTTTTCTAGGGACAGAAAACTATAGGTAGGAAGAGTGTCAGTTTCTTTCACTGTGATAATCCTTGTTTCTAGGGACAGGGAAGGACAGTGAGGGAAATTCTCCTTGTGCTATAGTGTGCTTTAAAAAAACATTTTTTCTAGGGACAGAAAACTATAGGTAGGAAGAGTGTCAGTTTCTTTCACTGTGATAATCCTTGTTTCTAGGGACAGGGAAGGACAGTGAGGGAAATTCTCCTTGTGCTATAGTGTGCTTTAAAAAAACATTTTTTCTAGGGACAGAAAACTATAGGTAGGAAGAGTGTCAGTTTCTTTCACTGTGATAATCCTTGTTTCTAGGGACAGGGAAGGACAGTGAGGGAAATTCTCCTTGTGCTATAGTGTGCTTTAAAAAAACATTTTTTCTAGGGACAGAAAACTATAGGTAGGAAGAGTGTCAGTTTCTTTCACTGTGATAATCCTTGTTTCTAGGGACAGGGAAGGACAGTGAGGGAAATTCTCCTTGTGCTATAGTGTGCTTTAAAAAAACATTTTTTTCTAGGGACAGAAAACTATACTAGGAAGAGTGTCAGTTTCTTTCACTGTGATAATCCTTGTTTCTAGGGACAGGGAAGGACAGTGAGGGAAATTCTCCTTGTGCTATAGTGTGCTAAAGCATTCCTCATCAACCATCTTTGAAATCCTTGTTTTTTGGACAGTCAGGGAAATTGTCGTTGTGCTATTCTGTGCAAAAGCAATCATCCTCAACCATATTTAGAAATCCTTAAGTAAAGGGACAGAGAAGGACACCTGAAGGTAGCCCTTATTGCTTTTTTCCCATCTCCCTGCAGGCCATCTATTAGAATGTCTGGAAGGCAAACAAGGAGAGGCAGACAGTCAGGAGGCAATAAAAGAGGGCAAGCAGGCTCTGTGTGTGGGGGCAACAGTGCTGGTCGTGGACGCGGTGCATTGTCATCAGCACATGGCCATGGGACACGCTTGTCCTTCTTTTCGGCAGCTGGACATGTTGAGCCACATCATGCCGAAGACTTGGTAGAGTGGATGACCAAGCCCTCCTCCTCCTCCTCATCCTCTCTCACCCAGGCTCAGGGTACTGGCAAAGCAGCTGCCAAAGCGTCCTCTTCCCTGGTATCAATGTCAGACTCATCATCAGTCACTCCTTCCCTAGACCCACCATGTCCTCCTCCTGAGGAGTCCCCCGAACTGTTTGAGCACAGTGTTGGGTACATGCTCCAGGAGGATGCCCAGCGTTTCGAAGGGTCTGATGATGAAACCCAGCTACAGGAAGGCAGTAGCGTGAGAGCAGACAGAGGGGATGCTCAAGAAGGACACCAATCTGGCAGTCATGTTCCAGCAGCTGCAGCATACTGCCAGATTGGCTCCAGTGATGAGGAGGGAGGGGATGATGAGGTCACTGACTCCACGTGGGTGCCTAATAGGAGAGAGGAGGAGGAGGAGGATGAGGAGGAGGCACATCTCCAACGAGGCAGGATGCCCTTTGGTGGCCAGCGTAAGGGCAGTACACCGACGGAATCACACCGCAGAGCTCCGCCTGTGCAGGGCGCTGCCTCTGCCCGTCATTCAAAAAGTTCTTTGGTGTGGGCCTTTTTTGAGGCTAGTGCATCAGATCGCACAGCTGCTGTTTGCAACATATGTCTCAAGCGTATATCGCGTGGCCAAAACATCAGCCGCTTGGGTACCACATGCCTGACCAGACATATGTTGACCTGTCATGCAGCTCGTTGGCAAGCCTACCTCAAAGACCCACACCAAAGAACAAAGTGGACCTCTCCTTGCACCGCATCAGCTGGGATCTCCAACCCCACTATAACTTCAGTCCTCTCTGAAACATGCACTGAGAGGAATGAAGGTGTAGAATTAGGTGTGTCACAGCCAAGTACTTGCGGCCACTCTGCTAGCAGTACACCGACGTCCGATTCTAGCAGGCAAATTTCCCTGCCCCAGCTGCTGGACCGTCGAAAGAAGTTCACTCCCAGCCATCCACATGCCCAGCGGTTGAATGCTAGCTTGGCTAAATTGCTAGCGCTTCAACTGCTGCCTTTTCAGTTGGTAGACTCGGCCCCCTTCCGTGAGTTTGTGCAATGTGCGGTTCCTCAGTGGCAGGTTCCCAAACGCCACTTTTTCTCACGGAAGGCTATTCCGGCTCTCTACCGGCATGTGGAAGGCAATGTCTTGGCCTCGCTGGACAGGGCGGTCAGCGGTAAGGTGCATATTACCGCTGACTCATGGTCCAGCAGGCATGGACAGGGACGTTACCTTTCTTTCACGGCCCATTGGGTCACTCTTTTGGCAGCTGGGAAGGATGCAGGACAAGGTGCAGTAGTGTTGGAGGTTGTTCCACCGCCACGCCTCCAAAATGCTACTACTGGTTGTGACACACCTCTCTCCTCCACCCCCTCCTCTTCTTCTTCCTCCATGGCCTCTTCCTGTGGTTTGTCCTATGAACCAGCGGTGCTCCGTAGCCGTTCAAGGGGCTACGCAAGTACGCAGGCAAAAAGATGCCATGCCGTGCTTGCGCTGGTGTGTTTGGGGGACAGAAGCCACACTGGGGCAGAGGTCCTGTCTGCTCTGCAGGGCCAGGCCGAGAGGTGGTTGACGCCACGCCAGCTTAAGCCAGGAATGGTGGTTTGCGACAATGGCACCAACCTCCTCTCCGCCCTCCGACAGGGACAACTGACCCATGTGCCCTGTGTGGCTCACGTCCTTAACCTGGTGGTGCAGCGGTTCTTGGGCAGGTACCCGGGCTTACAGGATGTCCTGAGGCAGGCCAGGAAAGTCTGTGTGCATTTCCGCAGATCTTATAATGCCAGTGCTCGCCTGGCTGAGCTGCAAAAGGAGTTGAACCTGCCCAAGAACCGCCTTATATGTGACATGCCCACCAGGTGGAACTCAACGTTGGCCATGCTGCAGCGGCTGCACACGCAGCAGAGGGCCATCAATGAGTACCTGTGCGACTACGGCACCAGGACAGGGTCAGGGGAGCTTGGTTTTTTTTCTCCACGCCAGTGGGGCATGATCAGGGATGCATGCACTGTCCTGGCACCATTTGAGGAGGCCACGAGGATGGTGAGCAGTGACAGTGCATGCATCAGTGACACTGTACCTCTTGTCCACCTGTTGGAGCACACGCTGCGTGGAATAATGGACAGGGCACTTGAGGCAGAACAGAGGCAGGAAGAGGAGGACTTCCTTGCCTCTCAAGGCCCCCTTTACCCAGACAATGTTCCTTCTGTCCCACCCATCGCACAGGAAGAGGAGGAGGAGGAGGAGGATTGTGTCAGCATGGAGGTGGAGGCTGGCACTCAGCATCATCAGCAGCAGTCTTTTAGGGATGATTTACAGTCCCAAGAAACCAGTGGACTTGTACGTGGCTGGGAGGAGGTGGCTGCGGATCATGTCGTCCTTAGTGACCCAGAGGACTCCGGAGCGAATGCCTCAGCAAACCTACGCTGCATGGCCTCCCTGATCCTGCAAAGTCTGCGGAAGGATCCTCGTATTCTTCGGATCAAGGAGAGGGACCATTACTGGCTGGCCACTCTCCTTGATCCACGGTACAAGGGTAAGGTTGCGGACCTTATGTTACCGTCGCAGAGGGAGCAGAGGATGAGACAACTCCGGAGGCCTTGCAGAAAGGTCTGTGCAACGCGTTCCCAGAGACTGGGAGGTTACAAACTCCTGGTCCTGGACAACGAGTTGCTGAGGCTTCGGCCAGTCAAAGAAGGAGCGGTGGGGAAGGTGGCCGTCTGACCGATGCGTTCAGACAATTCTTTAGTCCGCAGCCCCAAAGTATGATCGGTTCCAGCAACCATCGCCAGCGTCTGATAAACATGGTGCAGGAATATCTAGGGGCAAGGTCAGACTTGGACACCTTCCCCACCGAAAATCCTCTGGCTTACTGGGTCTTGAGGATGGATCACTGGCCAGAGCTTGCACAGTATGCAATTGAGCTACTGGCCTGTCCTGCATCCAGCGTTCTTTCGGAACGCACATTCAGTGCTGCTGGAGGATTTGTCACGGATCACAGGGTGCGCCTGTCCACCGACTCGGTTGATCGACTGACTTTCATCAAGATGAACCAGTCTTGGATCACCACCAGCTACCACACACCTGATGCTGATATAACAGACTAATTGATTTTAACATGTCACATCCCTTCAAGACTGATGCTGATGCTGAGTGCCTGTGCTGTTATGTTGACTGGCTATCCTCCTCCTCCGAGTCCTCAATGATACGATTGATGATGATAGCTTGGAAGATAATTTTTGTTTATGGGTGCCGCCACCAGTGCCTAACGCCCAATTTTTCAGCCCCTGTTTAACAGGGGCGTGTAATTACAATTTTTGAAGCAATACTTTGCAACAGGGCTCATTGCTGTGCTCCAAGTACAGTATCTGTGAGGGGTTGCAGTGTTGTGCCACCAGTGCCTAAGGCCCAATTTTTCAGCCCCTGTTTAACAGGGGCGTGTAATTACAATTTTTGAAGCAATACTTTGCAACAGGGCTCATTGCTGTGCTCCAAGTACAGTATCTGTGAGGGGTTGCAGTGTTGTGCCACCAGTGCCTAAGGCCCAATTTTTCAGCCCCTGTTCAACAGGGGCATGTAATTACAATTCTTGATCTAATAATTCACAGCAGGGCCCATTGCTGCACCCACCAAGAGTAACTCTGAGGGCTTACAGTGTTGTGGCAACGCCACCACCACGAAAGGCCCAATTTTTCAGCCCCTGTTCAAAAGGGGCATGTAATTACAATTCTTGATCTAATAATTCACAGCAGGGCCCATTCCTGCACCCACCAAGAGTAACTCTGAGGGCTTACAGTGTTGTGGCAACACCACCACCACCACCACGAAAGGCCCAATTTTTCACCCCCTGTTCAACAGGGGCATGCAATTACAATTCTTGATCTAATAATTCACAGCAGGGCCCATTGCTGCACCCACCAAGAGTAACTGTCAGGGCTTACAGTGTTGTGGCACCAGCACCACCATCAAAGGCCCAATTTTTACGACCACTGTTCAACAATTATATGTAATTAAAATTCCTGATATAATAGTTGACAGCAGGGCGTTCCAGCACCAACCAAGAGTAACTGTGAGTGCTTACAGTGTTGTGCCAACACCAACAACTAAGGGGCCTATTTCTGCAGAGTATATACGGCAGGTCCCTACTTTCAAACATCCAACTTACAAACGACTCCTACTTGCAAACGCAAGAAGACAACAGGAAGTGAGAGGAAATCTACCCCTTGGAAGGAAAATTCTCTCCTGTAAGAATTAATATGGGAGAAAGGTGTCTCCTCTGTACTGATGCTTTATCAGCAATCCTTGTTTCAAGAAAAACACCACATTTCAAAAACAGTTGTCATTGGGACGGAAAGTGAGGTGAAATGTTCTGAACAGGGGCACAGACAGCAAAACAAATGTTACAGGGGTGATAACCCTTACCTATGTTTTCCAAAAAGTTTAAAAATAGATTTTTGAGCTGGAGCTACACTTAAACAATGTACCTGTTCAAAATTACAAACAGATTCTACATAAGAACAAACCTACAGTCCCTGTCTTGTATGCACCGCCTGTATACGGCTGTTCAGAGTATATAGGGCCTTTTTTATTTTATGTGCGGGGTTCCCCTTAATATCCATACAAGACCCAAAGGGGCTGGTAATGGGCTGGGGTAGGGGGGGGGGGTCATGGGGTAGCTATGCCATTTTTCTTAAAGATTTTCATCCATATTACCGGGACCAGACATTACATTAAAGCCGCAAGCAGTTTTAAATGGCTTTTTTTTCCTTTAGAAGTGTCATTTTGTGCAGGGACAGTTCTAAACACGGGAAACACGTGGCACTTCACAGGCATACTTTAGACACCCCCCAGGTACGATATTTAAAGGAATATTTGACTTTTTTTTTTCACTTTATGCATCATTAAAATGACTGCTCCCGAAAAACGACCGTTTTTAAAACTTCTTTTTGCATTGATACATGTCCCCTGGTGCACAACCCGGGTTCCCAAACCCTTTTTAGGACAATAACATGCATAATAGTTGTTATAATTAGCACTTTAGAATTCGAACGTTCGCATCCATTGTATTTAATAGGGTTCTAATGTTCGTACGAACTTTCGGTCCGTTCGCGGGTTCTGGTGCGAACCGAACCCGGGGGTGTTCGGCTCATCACTAATCAAGATATACCACAATTTGTATGCCTTGAGAGCGGAGCAAGTCTAGTACAGGAGCGAGCACCTTGGTGAATACTCATGGTGCTGAGGAAAAGCTGAATGGCAGGACGACAAACTAAAAGTGCTGGAGAGTCACAGCAAATGAAGAATTGGGGCCGGCATTTACACATCCTTGATATCCACAGAGGCAGAAAGTCATCCTGATGAAGGGAGGCTATGATTGACTTAGTGGATTCTATTATGAATTTCTGGGCCCAATGAAGACATTTAGGTCCTTGAGATCCAAGATGGGGCAAATCCCTCTTTATGGTTCAGCTACTGTGAACAGGTTGAAATAGAATCTCTGGAACCATTCTGGCACAGGAAATGGGGCATGATGATTCTGAGTTCCAGAAGACCGGCGAGGGGTGCATGGAGTTCTGCTAATCTGGGCAGGGACAAAGATAGGTTGAAAAACATGAACCGAGGAGAATCTTTGATTGGAATTCTAGCTTGTAGCCCCTGAAAACCATTCCTGTACCCAGGAAGCCGAGATGCTGTCTGTCTAAGTGGTTGCTAAAGCTAACAGACATCCCTCCCCTTTTGAAAGTGGAGGCAACCCCTCATGCTATTGTAGAGTTTTTTGAGCTCTAGCCTTTTTCTGCTGGGGCAGATATGTGCTCTTCATCCAGTGACATCCTTGATAAGGGTGTCCAGAGCAGGTCCGAAGAGACACTGTCCCACGAAGGGGAAACCAAGCGCTTTTTGCATGCCGATTCCACAACCTATTACTTCAGCCAGAGTCCTCTTCATGTTCTCTGTCAGGAGGCTAATGCAAGAAATAAGACAGGAGAACTTTAACAACTTGTGAACACAATAGCTCAAAGCTGTAGGCATGAGCTCCAAATGCTCCATAAATAACTTGCATAGCAACATTATCACTTCTGAAGGACTTAGCCCAATCAATTAGAGTTTGGCAGACTGGATTTGCAACCAGGGCAAGTTGCATAGCAGGACCTGCCAGAGAATAAGCAGAGCTTTAAAAATTAGCCACAGTTGCTTATCAATGGAGTCCTTAAAGTGGAGCTCCACCCTAAATAGCAACTTTTGCTATTTGGACTCCCCCCCCCCTCCGGTGTCACAATTGACACCTTTCAGGGGGGAGGGGGGTGAAGATACCTGTCTAAGACAGGTATTTTCACCCACATCCGGGAGTCCTCTCTCCGGGAATCTGCGGGAGTTACGTCACTTCCCGCAGACTTCCCTTGGTGTTCTGGGAGACACTCGGCTCCCAGAACACAGGAGCACCAATCAGAACGGCGCAGCGCGACTCGCGCATGCGCCGTAGGGAACCGGGCATGAAGCCGCAGGGCTTCACTTCCTGGTTCCCTCAGCGAGGATGGTGGAGGGAGCAGCAGAGCGACGAGCGGTCGCTCGTCCTCTGCTGCGGACGTCGCTGGACTCCAGGACAGGTAAGTGTCCAAATATTAAAAGCCAGCAGCTGCTGTAGCTGTAGCTGCTGGCTTTTAATATTTTTTTTTCCGGCGGAGCTCCGCTTTAAATACGGGTGCATCTTCCACAGGGGAGGTTAAGGCATCGTTTAGACAAGATACTGCCAAATACACAGAAGGAGCATCCCATTTCATAACAAAGTCCTTCAAAAACAGATATTGTTATTTTACAGCCTTATTCCAAAATTATTTAAATTCATTATTTTCCTAAAAATTCTACAAAATTCTACAAACAATACCCCATAATGACAACGTGAAAAAAGTTTTACATTTTTTTTAAAAGAAAAAAACATAAAAAAACACATCAATATAAGTGTAGCGCCCTGCTCCTGATGACCAGGCGTTATGTTAAATTTAGTGGGTGTCTGAGCTGGTAGTTAGCTCAAACTTTGACGATTAAGGCTAAATCAGCCTCTGTTCCGGCTATGGCTGTGCTTGTAGGGATTTCCCATTGTTTGCCTGAAGGTGGCGTTACCGTTACAGGCCGGTGTTGGAACACAGGCAGGCCAGAGTGTATTGGGTATTTTTCCCCGGGAACAGCTCAGTGGGAGTGGTCTCCCCGCTCTGCATGTCGGGGAAGGGTACTTAAGGGGCAGACACCATGTTCTCTGGGCTCTTCGCCTTATGGCCCTCCTGGCTCAAGGTATGTGATGGTCACATTTCAGCCGCGGAGCCATGTTGGCCTGAGGCTGCATCTCTGCCGGGTAGGCCCAGTAGTTCTGACTGGGGCCTGCACTTTGAAGGTGATCCTGCGCTGTCTGTCCTGCGGGAGGAAGCCACTCAATGGAGGAAACCAGGGGATGACCTGTCCTGGAGAGGACCAAGCGGAAGGCTGGTATCTCGGGGAAGGCCTGGTGACCTTATTGGAGGATGCACCGTAGCTTATGTTACCTTACAGTGTGCTGGGTCGGCTTAAAGGCTCTAAAACTGTAAGGCTGGATCTCTGGATACTAAATCCTGTGTCAGAAGATAATTGAACAGCTTTATCGTCTTTAAGTCTGTGGCAGAGACTGTTGTTCTTCAATTTGTTCGTGCATCATCCCTGCTGCTAGGCTAGTGAGAGGGGCCTGTCCGGGTGAGCAATACCCACTTGAAGGAGAGTGGTGAGTGTGAATTTTTTGAAGCTTAGAAGTTTCCCCAGTGATCTGCATCGTGTGCCTGAACCTTTCCTCGACCCTCCATCCCTCTACCTGTGCAAGTTTGTGTGAAATAAAGCCTAACGAAAAGGATTTATAACTTGTGTGGACATTGAAGTTTCTACAGACTCTCATCCCCAAGACAACAAATGATGAGGTAACGTGCAAGGCTCAAATCTAAACCAACAGCTCCTACGGGGGTAGTGCTACACGTGGGGGCTCGAGTCCGGGATTTGCCGTTACCTCCCGCAACTCAAGAAACTATTACCTGGGAGTTTGTGCTACAAACAGGGCTCTGGACTGTGTATTTCTTTAAAGAGGGGGGTTAATTTGTGGATCATTTCTAAGCTGCGTGGACTGTGGGCAGAGCCAAGAAAGGAAAAGCCCGCAAACTATGTGACTGAAGAAGCGAGGGGGAGGAGTTCCCGCCTGCTTGCTGCGTGAGACGCCACATGTGTGTCCAGCACCCAGAGAAACGGAGCACCGCCATGTCTTCAGTGCTATCATTACAGTCTGCTTTTGGGCCCAGGATGTTTCCTGTGGGTACCTGTCAGGGAACCAACAGCAGGCGAAGGACTTTAGGACCCAGCATCTCTGGCAGGAGAAGGGCTTTAGGACCCAGGATCTCTACAAGCAGGTCACATGGGCCTATATAAGGAAGTCTGCTAGTGTCTGCATTTGCTGGATTATCGTCAGCTTCTCCTGTGTTCCTGTGTCTTGCATCACCTGCCTGTCTGATCTCCTGTGTACCAAACCCGGCTTGCCTGACCTGCTCCTGTTGACTTCCTAGCGTATACCTGACCCCGGCCTGGCTAACGGACTCCGCTTACCTTGTCTTCTGTGCTAAGACTCAGCTCTGCTGTGTTCTCGGACTGTCTTGCTGTGTTTGACCCTGCTATCAGAACATTCCACTAGTCCTTACCCTTTGGACCTCCTAAGCACGCCTGCTGTCCTGCAGTCTGCCTGTCCTACCAAGTTCCTGGCAACCAGCACTACCTACCAGGCAACCCCTGCTTCTGTGGGCACCACACCCCCTGTGTCATCTTCATGGCTGTGCTGCACTCGGCCGCATGGGGCGCCCTCTCTGCTACTCGGCCTCACATCAGAGACTTGACAGTATAATCCAGCCATGTCTGAGGCCGGCAGAGGTGCGTCCCTGTTAGAGGCATTATGTCAACAGGCCGCTACTCTGACCCAAGCAATCCAGACACTGCAAGAAGGATACCTCCAGCTAGAGGAGAGATTGCAACACCTGTCAGAGTCATCTGCTTCTGCGGACCCGGTCCCAGCTTCTCCCAGTTCCACCCACGTACGTTCCTCTGTGGCTCCTACGATGGTGTTCCCTCCTCCAGAACCCCGTGTTCCTGTCCCTGAACGGTTTTCCGGGGATCGAAGAAAGTTTAGATCCTTCAGGAATGCCTGCCTATTGTACCTATCATTGCAGCCCCGGACTTTTGCTTTAGAAACTGTTAAGGTCGGGTTCCTCATCTCCCTGCTATCCAATGAACCCCAGACCTGGGCCCACAGTTTATGGGAAGAAAGAAGCCCAGTCATTAACACAGTGGACACATTCCTGGCAGCCATGTCACAACTCTACGAGGACCCCCAGCATACAGCCACCGCCGAAGCTGCCCTGCATTCACTACAGCAGGGTAGTCGACCAGTGGAGGACTATACCGTGGACTTCCGTCGGTGGTCTGCAGACACAGGCTGGAACGAGGCTGCCCTCAAGCACCAGTTCCGCTTAGGACTTTCTGAGTCTCTCAAAGATGAGCTGGCCAGGATTGGGGTCCCCACTACACTTGAGGATCTCATCCAGTCATCCATCCAGCTGGATCGACGTTTACGTGAGAGACAGTCCGAACAAGCTCAGTCCTCCAGGCCTGCCATGATGCCGCCTAAAGTTTCCACTTCATCAGTGCCTGCTCCCACTGATACTTCTATCCCAGTTCCTAGACAAATCGGCCTGCTACGTTCCGCATTAACCCCTGATGAAAGGCGTCATCGTATGCAATCAAGGCTCTGCCTCTATTGTGGAGGAAGCGGACATTTCTTGTATAACTGCCACAGAAGGCCCAAGAAGCCACCTTCCTACCCTCCAGTGTATTTCCAGGTTTCCGGAGCTTCTCCTTCACACCTAGTGCTACCCATTACGCTGCAATTTGGAAAAGAAGAGACCCGGCTGCAGGCCATTATTGATTCTGGAGCATGCAGCTGCTTTGTGGACTTGAACCTGGTGAGAAACCTGATGTTGCCCCTCCTCCAAAAGAAACAGGGACTTGAAGTCTGCCTGGCCGATAGCACATTGCCTAGTTCTGGCCCTGTTACCCAGGAGACTGTCCCTCTGCTTATCACCACTCCTGATGGCCATCAGGAATTCATACGCTTTGACGCTCTAAGCTCGCCTATGTCTCCAGTTATCCTAGGAATTCCATGGCTCCAAGCCCACAACCCTCAGATCAATTGGATCAAGAAGGAGGTCCTGTTCACCTCTCCCTATTGCCAGCAGCATTGCTTTATTCCTGAACCCAGAGACATTACCAGTTGCTTGACAGTCCACCCTGTATCTACCTCTAACCAGAATATACCCCAGGCATACCAAGAATTCCTGGATGTCTTTGATAAGAAAAAAGCTGACGTTCTACCACCACATCGGCCATATGACTGTCCAATAGAATTACTTCCAGGGGCCGAGATTCCATTTGGACGAATATTCCCTCTCTCTGAAATGGAATTGGGAACTCTGCGACAATATATCGATGAAAATTTGGCTAAGGGCTTCATCCGAGGCTTCCTCCTCTCCTGCCGGTGCCGGAATCTTTTTTGTCGAGAAGAAAGACAAGTCTTTAAGACCATGCGTGGATTATAGGGAGCTCAATAAAATCACAATAAAGAACCGCTACCCACTGCCATTAGTTCCTGAACTTTTCCAGAGATTCCGTACGGCCCAAGTATTTACCAAGCTCGACCTCCGGGGTGCCTATAACCTTGTTCGGATCCGTGAGGGCGATGAATGGAAGACAGCATTCAGAACGAGGTTCGGACACTTCGAGTATCTTGTAATGCCCTTTGGGCTCTGTAACGCCCCAGCGACGTTCCAGCACTTCGTCAACGATATTTTCCGGGAATATCTTGACTACTTCGTCATCATCTATCTGGATGACATTCTCATATTTTCGGCTACTCTGGAGCTCCACCGGACCCATGTAAAGACAGTGCTGCTCACACTAAGAAAACATGGACTTTATGTGAAAGCGGAAAAGTGTGACTTCGAGAAGAAATCAATACAATTCCTAGGACTGATCATCTCCACGGGCGGTGTAGCTATGGATCCACAGAAAGTGCAGGCAATCCTGGATTGGCCAACTCCATCAGATAAGAAAGGGGTGCAAAGGTTTGTGGGCTTTGCGAACTTCTATAGGAGGTTCATAAGAAACTTCTCCTTCATCATCTCACCCATTACCCAGTTGACCCGCTTACATACCCGTTTCCAGTGGTCCTCCGAAGCCCAAACTGCTTTCGAGAGACTAAAGTTATTGTTTACCTCTGCACCAATCCTTCAACACCCTGAGCCTACCCTGCCATACATCTTGGAGGTCGATGCCTCAGAAGTAGCTACAGGGGCAGTCCTTTCACAACGCCAGGGACCCAAGTCCTTGCTTCACCCCGTGGCCTTCTCCTCGCGGAAAATGAGCCAGCCCGAGAGGAACTATGATGTAGGAGACCGCGAGCTCTTGGCCATTAAAACAGCCTTAGAGGAGTGGAGATACCTTCTTGAGGGGTCTGCTCACCCCATAATGATATTTACAGATCATCGGAACCTCGAATACCTCCGTACTGCCAAACGTCTGAGACCCCGTCAAGCCCGCTGGGCTCTGTTCTTTTCAATGTTCAACTTCCACATCACCTACCGTCCCGGCTCCAAGAACGAAAAGGCCGATGCCCTATCCCGAATGTTTCCCGATACTCCGGAGGAGACAATATCTAGTACAATCCTGTCACCTCAGAACTTTCTTCTGATCCAACCCGATCTAAGATCTTCTCTTGAACAGGCTTCCCTCCAATGCCAGGAACCAGAAGCATCCTCTCTAAGAAACCAGGAAGGGAACCTCTGGCATCAGGACAAGATCTTCGTTCCGCAACAAACCCGAATACAGGTACTGAAGACCTTGCATGACCACCAACTCGCTGGCCACTTCGGAGTGCGGAAAACTACGGATCTTATCCAACGATCCTTCTGGTGGCCTACCTTGAAATCTGATTGCAGGGAGTTTGTTAGCTCCTGCACTACCTGCCAGCGAAATAAAGGGTCCAACGTCAAGTCATGGGGTCTGTTACGTCCTCTGCCAGTGCCAGAACAACCATGGAGAAATATATCTATGGACTTTATAGTAGAGCTGCCCCCATCCGAAGAATCTACAACAATCCTGGTAGTTGTGGACCGTCTATCCAAAATGGCGCACTTCTTGCCCATGGCAGGAACTCCTTCTGCTGCAGAAACAGCAAAAATTTTCATAAGGGAGATAGTCAGGCTCCATGGCCTTCCTGACAGCATTGTGTCTGATAGAGGGGTACAATTCACCTCCCGGTTCTGGAGAGAGCTCTGCAAAGCACTATCAATCAAGGTGTGCCTGTCCTCAGCCTATCACCCCCAAAGCAACGGTCAAACTGAAAGGACCAACCAGACCTTAGAACAATATTTGCGTTGCTTCTGCTCCTTCTCCCAGGACGACTGGATCTCTCTACTCCCTTGTGCGGAGTTTGCTTACAACAATGCAGTACACTCAACCACCAATCAATCTCTGTTTTGGGCCAACTACGGTTTCCATCCTTCATTTCTACCTAATGTCATTCCAGAAGCCTCAGTTCCAGCAGTTCAAGACAGGATAAGTTCCATTCAGGCTAATTACCAAACCCTCCGGCTAACCATGCAGAAAGCACAAGAGGACTACAAGAAACAATATGACAAGAGGAGAGGAGAGAGTCCTAGCTTTGAGGTTGGAGATAAGGTCTGGCTCTCTTCAGCAAATCTCAGGCTCCCTTGCCCCTCCCGGAAATTGGGTCCAAGATTTATCGGTCCATTCGAAGTTAAACGAAAAATCAACCCAGTAGCTTTTGAACTGTTACTACCAAGTTCGTATAAAGTGCATCCTGTGTTTCACGTTTCTCTTCTTAAATCTGTTGTCTCTAGTCCTTTTCCAGGAAGAGAAGAAGACCCTTCGCCTCCAGTCTCAGTGGGAGATGAAGCCGAATTCAAGGTAGAATCCATCCTGGACTGTCGCAAAAGAGGTAGGACTATTCAATTTCTTATTAAATGGAAGGGTTATCCAGCAGAAGAGAATTCTTGGGAACCTGCAGGCAACATACATGCTCCTAGACTTCTCCAGAGATTCCATGCCAGATACCCTGAAAGATGGGCACGGGTGGGCATCCGGAGGCTGCCCCTTGGGGGGGCACTGTCAGGGAACCAACAGCAGGCGAAGGACTTTAGCACCCAGCATCTCTGGCAGGAGAAGGGCTTTAGGACCCAGGATCTCTACAAGCAGGTCACATGGGCCTATATAAGGAAGTCTGCTAGTGTCTGCATTTGCTGGATTATCGTCAGCTTCTCCTGTGTTCCTGTGTCTTGCATCACCTGCCTGTCTGATCTCCTGTGTACCAAACCCAGCTTGCCTGACCTGCTCCTGTTGACTTCCTAGCGTATACCTGACCCCGGCCTGGCTAACGGACTCCGCTTACCTTGTCTTCTGTGCTAAGACTCAGCTCTGCTGTGTTCTCGGACTGTCTTGCTGTGTTTGACCCTGCTATCAGAACATTCCACTAGTCCTTACCCTTTGGACCTCCTAAGCACGCCTGCTGTCCTGCAGTCTGCCTGTCCTACCAAGTTCCTGGCAACCAGCACTACCTACCAGGCAACCCGTGCTTCTGTGGGCACCACACCCCCTGTGTCATCTTCAGGGTTGTGCTGCACTCGGCCGCAAGGGGCGCCCTCTCTGCTACTCGGCCTCACATCAGAGACTTGACAGTACCGCTACAGGTGCCATGGTGCCGAGAACCGTGCTGACGGACACTGGCATTCGATTGAAGCCTCATGGGCGGTTCATGCTCTACACGATCAGTGATGCGGATGCGTTGGGTATGCTGTGTAACAGGTGTGATGGACTGGCTATGCACCCCTGTCCATTTGTTCTGTGCCTACAGTGCGGAGAGTGCCTGTTTTCTGTGGAGCAGCCCATTATGCCGGCCTGCGCCTACAAAGTGGATTGGTCCGCGGGCAACGTAACAGAAGAAGCTGCTGCCTTCGACCAAATCGTCCGGCCCATTTCCGCCACATCTGCTGCTGTGAGTAATCCTGAAGGGAATGTTGCTGTTATCACTGTGAGTGGGTCGCCAGTGGACACCACTACCACTGTTACTTCAACCGTATCCACCTTCGCTGCACCTGTCCAGAAGAAGGTGGGATACGTAAAGGCCTCCCGCGGCCGCGGTAGAGGCCTACCCCAGAGACCACCGGAACCGGACCCCGAGAGAGGTGATATCCCCGGGAAGTCCATGTCAGGAACCGGTAAAACATCTGGGTAAAAAGTACCTGGGACTGTGGGCAACTGTCTGTCGGCGGAGGAGTGGGGGACTCTCTGTCGGACATTGGAGATGATGACTTGTTCGAGACCATGTCTCAGGAGTTGTTGTGGAGCAACATGGAGGATGTTGCCTCAGTGCATAGTTTTTCGGACAACTATGGATTCTCGGGGAGACAACACCCAGTGTGGAAACCCCGGTTGCTGTTAATAAAATCCTGCCCAAAGTCAGTAGTTTGTATGGGTCAGGAAAACTGTCTGTGAATCCTATGTTGCACAAGTCCCCAGTTTCTTGTATACCTCCCGGATATGGAAGTACCAGATCTTTGCCTAGGCTTGCTCGGTCACAAAGATTATTAAACAAGCGGGTGGCCACTGAATACGGATTGGAGTTTCCTTATGTTCCCAGGGAAGTCATGCAAGAGATCGAGGTCAACAGAGAGGAATGGTACGGTGAAGTGGCTTGGAACTACCTTGAAGTACCTAAGCCGTTCCGGAAAATAGGCCATTCCTTTACTATGGATGAACGTTTCAAGGGATGCCTACTGCACTGGAGTTATGGTAGACATATCCACGCTGACAAAGTGGTTATCTGCCGGCCTGGAAAGGACAACTACGTTTATTTTATCACCACTGTGGACAAAAAGGGGAAGTCACTGACTCTGCCTGACCCCCAATTTTACTGGTGATCATTCATAGTGATACATACATACATACATTCATAGTGACGGTTTTGGTTGTCACTTTTATCAAAGAAGAAGATACCTCTTGCTTTCTATTAAAGGACTGTGGGGCATCTAGCTAAGTTAGTGCTAGGTTACCAGGAAAAACGTCGGAGTCAAGATTTCCTACCCGGATTTAGCCCTTAAAAATTGAGGACTCTGGCATACTGTATTTCTGCCACGAGGTGGTGGGGGTTTTGTTTAAACCAGGGGTCTCAAACTGGTGGCCCTCCAGCTGTTGCAGAACTACAATTCCCATGAGGCATTGCAAGGCTAAACAGTTACAAGCATGACTCCCATAGGTAGAGGCATGATGGGACTTGTAGTTCTGCAACAGCTGGAGGGCCGCAGGTTTGAGACCCCTGGTTTAAACAAAACTAGATTCTTTCAGCTAGTAACATGTGTATAGAGAGAGAGAGGCTCATTACTCAGGAAGTGAGGCTCTGCTTCTTGATTGTATAGAGAGATATTTTATACCATTGTGTATGTTTGTTTGTTTGTTTTGTTTTTCAGATATGATTGGATCTTCTATCAAGCCACCAGAGAGTGGGTGGGTTAGATAGAGAGATAGGAATACTGGGAGGTACATTGATGTGATGTTATTGTGTGTGTAACATGTTAAAATGTATGTCTTCTTGTATTATTTTACCCTTCTCTTCCTCATCCAGGTTTTCTTTTGAGGTTCAGGTACTGGTCCTCAGGATTGAGGGCCATGATTTTTTTTCCCAGACACTTGGGACAGTGTCTTGTTGTAGTGGGGGGAGTATGTAGCACCCTGCTCCTGATGACCAGGCGCTATGTTAAATTTAGTGGGTGTCTGAGCTTCTAGTTAGCTCAGACTTTGATGATTAAGGCTAAATTAGCCTCTGTTCCGGCTATGGCTGTGCTTGGAGGGATTTCCCATTGTTTGCCTGAAGGTGGCGTTACCACCACAGGCTGGTGTTGGAACACAGGCAGGCCAGAGTGTATTGGGTATTTTTCCCCGGGAACAGCTCAGTGGGAGTGGTCTCCCCACTGGGCATGTCGGGGAAGGGTACTTAAGGGGCAGACGCCATTTTCTCGGGGCTCTTCGTCTTGTGGCCCTCCTGGCTCAAGGTATGTGGTGGTCAAATTTCAGCCGCGGAGACATGTTGGCGCGAGGCTGGATCTCTGAAGGGTAGGCCCAGTAGTCCTGACTGGGGCCTGCACTTTGAAGGTGATCCTGCGCTGTCTGTCCTGCGGGAGGAAGCCACTCAATGGAGGAAATCAGGGGAGGACCTGTCCTGGAGAGGACCAAGTGAAAGGCTGGTATCTCGGGGAAGGCCTGGTGACCTTATTGGAGGATGCACCGTAGCTTATGGCTCTAAAACTGTAAGGCTGGATCTCTGGATACTAAATCCTGTGGCAGAGGATAATTGAACAGCTAATTTTTATCGTCTTAAAGTCTGTGGCAGAGAGATAATTGAACAGCTCATCTTTATCGTCTTAAAGTCTGTGGCAGAGACTGTTGTTCTTCAATTTGTTTGTGCATCATCCCAGCTGCTAGGCTAGTGAGAGGGGCCTATCCAGGTGGGCAATATCCACTTGAAGGAGAGTGGTGAGTGTGACTTTTTTGAAGCTTAGAAGTTTTCCCAGTGATCTGCATTGTGTGCCTGAACCTTTCCCCGACCCTCCATCCCTCTACCTGTGCAAGTTTGTGTGATATAAAGCCTAACGAAAAGGATTTATAACTTGTGTGGACATTGAAGTTTCTACAGACTCTCATCCCCTAGACAACGAATGGTGAGGTAACGTGAAAGGCCCAAATCTAAACCAGCAGATCCTATGGGGGTAGTGCTAGATAAGCATTCACAGCCTTTGTCATGACACTCAAAATTGAGCTCAGGTGCATCTTGTTTTCATTGATCATCCTTGAGATGTTTCTACAACTTGATTGGTGTTCACCTGTGATAAATTCAGTAGATTAGACACAATTTGGAAAGACACACACCTGTCTATATAAGGTCCCACAGTTAACAGCGCATGTCAGAAGTCAAACTAAGCCATGAAGTTCAAGGAATTGTAGGTAGACCTCAAAAAAAAAGGGGCGGGTGGGGTTCTCCCTAAAATCCATGCCAGTCCCTTATCCAAGTGTAGTGCCCCTGCTCCTGATGACCAGGTGCTATGTTTAAATTTAGTGGGTGTCTGAGCTGGTAGTTAGCTCAGACGTTGATGATTAAGGCTAAATCAGCTTCTGTTCCGGCTATGGCTGTGCTTGGAGGGATTTCCCAGTGTTTGCCTGAAGGTGGCATTACCACCACAGGCCAGTGTTGGAAAATAGGCAGGCCAGAGTGTATTGGGTATTTTTCCCCGGGAACAGCTCAATGGGAGTGGTCTCCCCGCTGAGCATGCTGGGGAAGGGTACTTAAGGGGAAGACGTCATTCTTTTGGGGCTCTCTTCGCCTCGTGGCCCTCCTGGCTCGAGTTATGTGATAGTGAAATTTCAGCCACAGAGCCATGTTGGCCCGAGGCTGCATCTCTGCCAGGTAGGCCCAGTTATCCTGACTGGGGCCTGCACTATGAAGGTGATCCTGTGCTGTCTGTCTGTCTAGAAGTTTCCCCAGGGA
The DNA here is from genome assembly GCA_029206835.1 of Rana muscosa. Classification (NCBI taxonomy): domain Eukaryota; kingdom Metazoa; phylum Chordata; class Amphibia; order Anura; family Ranidae; genus Rana; species Rana muscosa. The sequence goes on along the minus strand of CM055117.1, from coordinate 90,266,544 downwards.
TCTGCATCATGTGCCTGAACCTCCCCCTAACCCTCCATCCCTCTAACTATGCAAGTTTGTGTGAAATAAAACCTAAGGAAAAAAGGATTTATAACTTGTGCGGACATTGAAGTTTCTATAGACTTTCATCCCCTAGACAACGAACGGTGAGGTAACGTGCAAGGCCCAAATTTAAACCAGCAGCTCCTACGGGAGGTAGTGCTACACAAGTATGCAGCTTGGCAGGCCAGGTAAGGGGAGTACAAGCATGTGCTCCACTCACACCATACCAGGCCATGTGCCCTTAACATGGGGGGCACCTTGTTCCTCCCTTTCCTGACCTGTCAGGCTGCATGCTCGGATAAGGGTCTGGTATGGATTTTAGAGGAGATCCCGTGCCATTTTTGAAAATCGTTTTGGCATGGGGCCCCTCCTTAAGATCCATACCAGATTTAGGGGCCTAGTATGGATTTTGGGGGGGGGGGGACCACGCTTTTTTTTTTGCATGGGTTCCCTCTTAAAATCTATACCGGACCCAAAGGTGGATGCTGGCTCATTAGCAGCTTTACAAGTGACTCAAAAATCACACCAAAAATGCACTACGGGTGCGTTTTTTGATAAGTTGTCATTGACTTCAGTGGTTTTGGTATGCTTTTTAAATGGCACACCAAAGATGCTGCATGCAGGACATTTCAAAATGCACCACAAATACAGCTCACTGATGTGAACAATTACATTTAAAGGGGAATCATTTTCATGCACCTTTGTTGTGCTGGAAAGGTGCATTCTGGCACTGCAAAAGTGCACCTATGTAAAAGGGGCCTAAAACTTTAAAACCCATGGTAGCTCCTATATTTGTATTCTCTGAGGTTCTTTTTAAAATCCTAATGGCTTGGACCTTATAGAGTGGACAGTGTTGGAGTGTCGGCTTTTGCATCCTTCCAACAATGATAGCACTAGGAAATCTGTTTATGATCGTTAGAATGTTTGGAGGAAAAAAATAAACTTTTTTTGCTTTGATTTCTTGTTACCCCATATGTGTGCCTTTCCTCTGGCCACACAACTTATGACAAGTTTACCAGCTGTCATCACTCTCTTAACATCCTGCCCGTTGTCATGCAACACTCCGCCAGGACTTGAAACATCTCCATTAAACTCAGAGATCATGGACTGTTATGCTGAACATCAACTGCCAGCAACATTAATTAAAAAAGTTCAACACACATTAAATCACTCAGAATAAAAAGCCAACATATACATTATTAATCTAACATATGCTAATAATATAGCGGCGGTCAGCTGCTCATCACATGACACTGACTGAGAATCACAAACTGTGAAAAACAAAACATTATAATCACTAGCAAAAGTATGCCTGTTCCAGAATAGGAAATGTTGGGGCTGTAACAAATACTGCTAAAGAAGTGTTTTTTAAGCAGCAATTTATACTGGAATATAATGTAAACAGTATGACAGAAGGCAGTGTGTGCAGGAGGAGAGGGTATGTTAGCAGACAGTGTGTGCAGAAGAGTTGTGCGGAGAGTAGGGATGAGCTGAACACCCCCCGGTTCGGTTCGCGCCAGAACCTGCGAACGGACCGAAAGTTTGCGCGAGCTATCGAACCCCGTTAAAGTCTATGGGACTCGAACGTTCGGAGTCAAAAGTGCTAATTTTAAAGGCTAATATGCAAGTTATTGTACTAAAAAGGGTTTGGGGACCCGGGTCTTGCCCCAGGGGACATGTATCAATGCAAAAATAAGTTTTAAAAACGGCCGTTTTTTCGGGAGCAGTGATTTTAATGATGCATAAAGTGAAAAAAAAAAGTGAAATATTCCTTTAAATATCGTTCCTGGGGGGTGTCTATAGTATGCCTGTGAAGTGGCACATGTTTCCCGTGCCTGCCATCTGGAAAGCTGAGTCTCAACTAGGGTTGAGCGAACCCGAACTGTAAAGTTCGGGTTCGTACCGGACTTTTGGGTTTTTGGTACCCGGACCTGAACCCGAACAATTTACTGTATGTTTGGGTTCGTGTTCGGTGTTCGGCAATGTAATGGCGCATTTTAAAAAGCTGCAGGGCAGCCAATCAACATTCGTTTAACTCTTGTACCCTTAGAAGCCATCACAGCCATGCCTACTAATGGCATGGCTGTGATTGGCCAGTGCAGCATGTGACCCAGCCTCTATATAAGCTAGAGGCACATAGCACAGCACGTCACTCTGCTTTAGATAGTGTAGGGAAAGGTTGCTGCTGCTGCTGCTGCTTTGAGGGAGAGAATTAGATAGGAGTCCTGATTCAGAAATCAAATTACTCAGCGATCTACCTTGCTTTTGTTGTGTGGGTGCAGTGCACAATCTTTTTATCCTGCCCTGAGCCCAGTGCCAGAGAAAAGATAACTTTTATCCTTCTGTTAGTTAGGTTGGCGTCGGTGGGCATTTTATGCAAGCTCAGTGCACCAGCACTGCATATGTTACTGTGAGATACACATTTTAGATACTGTTCTCCTATTCTGCTATTCAAAAAAAAAAAAATTTAGGGCAAAAAAAATTTTTTTTGGTGCGTTTTCTGCATATCTGTACATGTGAGATACACACTTTAGATACTGTTCTCCTATTCTGCTATTCCCAAAAAGAAAAATTTAGGGCAAAAAAAATTTTTTTGGTTTGTTTTCTGCCCAAAAAATTTTTTTGCTGCATTTTCTGCTATTCAAAAAAAGAATAATTTAGGTAAAAAAAAAATTTTAGGTGCGTTTTCTGCATATCTGTACATGTGAGATACACACTTTAGATACTGTTCTCCTATTATGCTATTCAAAAAAATAATAATTTAGGGCAAAAAAAGAAATTTTGCTGCATTTTCTGCATATCTTTACGTGTCAATTACACACTTTAGATACTGTTCTCCTATTCTGCTATTCCAAAAAATTATAATTTAGGGCAAAAATAAAAATTTTGGTGCGTTTTCTGGGCAAATTTTTTTTTTGCTGCATTTTCTGCATATCTGTACGTGTGAGATACTCACTTTAGATACTGTTCTCCTATTCTGCTATTCCAAAAAATAATAATTTAGGGCAAAAAAAAAAATTTTGGTGTGTTTTCTGCCCAAACATTTTTTTTGCTGCATTTTCTGCATATCTGTACGTGTGAGATACACACTTTAGATACTGTTGCTCTATTCTGCTATTTAAAAAACACCCATTTAGGGCAAGATCCTAAATTTGAGAAATATGAGGAGAACGTCAAATAAGGGACATGGCCCCGGTCGTGGTGCTGACGGTGGAGCTCCTGTTGCAGGGAGAGGACGTGGTCGATCTGTGCCAGATACACGCACAAGTGAAACACCTTCCTCAGGTGCTAGTAGGCGACAGAGCCTGCAGCGGTATTTGGTCAGGCCTAATCCGGCTCTACGAATGTTGAGGCCAGGACAAGTACAGGCGATAGTAGATTGGGTTGCTGACAGTGCCTCCAGTTCCTTCACATTGTCTCCCACCCAGTCTACTGCTGAAAGATCAGAGTTGGCACCTGCAGCCGATGTCCATCAGTCTTTCACCTCACCCCCTTGCAAATCAGCCAAGCAGTCTGAGCCCCAAGTCATGCAGCAGTCTCTTCTGCTTTTTGATGACTCTGTTAGCAGGGTTTCCCAGGGCCATCCACCTAGCCCTGCCCCAGAAGTGGAAGAGATTGAGTGCACCGATGCCCAACCACTTATGTTTCAAGATGAGTACATGGGAGGACAATCGCAGCACGTCTCGGATGATGAAGAAACACAGGTGCCAACTGCTGCTGCTTTCGCAATTGTGCAGACCGACAAGGAGGGCAGGGGTGAAGATTGGGTGGAAGACGATGTGGAGGACGATGAGGTCCTTGACCCCACATGGAATCAACGTCATGCAGGTGACCTGTGTAGTTTGGAGGAAGAGGCGGTGGTTGCACAGAGCCACCAGCACAGCAGAAGAGGGAGCAGGGTGCAAAAGCGGAGCGTCCGTCCCCTAGACAGTACGCCTGCTACTGCCCAACACAGCAAGGGACCAAGCACACAAAAGCCAGGTCCAAGGAGTTCCCTAGCGTGGCAGTTCTTCAGACAATGTGCTGATGACAAGACACGAGTGGTTTGCACTAGGGTGACCACATTTCCAAACTGCCATTCAGGGACACCCCCCCCCCAAAAAATGATGATTTTTGACCAAAAAAATGCAGATTTTTGGGGCAGGGGCGTATCATGAAATCAGCGGGCCCGTGTGCAAGATCAAAAGTGCTCCCTAGGCATCAAGAAGAACAAAAATATGGCGCGGAAAGCGCATCGTGGTGAACAGTGGACATGTCTTAAATTGCGCTAAATATTGGCTTAAAGGGGGTGTTGTTAAAGAGTCTGAGATGGCTTATATAGTGCAAAATGTGATAATGTTAAATAGGGAATGCAGAGTGTATGGTGGTGAGTAGTATGTACAGGAGAGGAGTGCGGAGTGTATGGAGGGGGGTAATATGTACAGGAGAGGAGTGCAAAGTGTATGGCGGGGGGTAATATGTACAGGAGAGGAGTGTGGAGTGTATGGCGGGGGGTAATATGTACAGGAGAGGAGTGTGGAGTGTATGGCGGGGGGTAATATGTACAGGTGAAGAGTGCAGAGTGTATGGCGGGGGGTAATATGTACAGGTGAAGAGTGCGGAGTGTATGGCGAGGGGGGTAATATGTACAGGAGAGGAGTGCGGAGTGTATGGCGGGGGGTAATATGTACAGGTGAAGAGTGCGGAGTGTATGGTGGGGGGTAATATGTACAGGTGAAGAGTGCGGAGTGTATGGCGGGGGGTAATATGTACAGGAGAGGAGTGCGGAGTGTATGGCGGGGGTAATATGTACAGGAGAGGAGTGCGGAGTGTATGGCGGGGGTAATATGTACAGGAGAGGAGTGCGGAGTGTATGGCGGGGGGTAGTATGTACAGGAGAGGAGTGCGGAGTGTATGGCGGGGGGTAACATGTACAGGAGAGGAGTGCGGAGTGTATGGCGGGGGGGGGGGGTAATATGTACAGGAGAGGAGTTTGGAGTGTATGGTGGTGAGTAACATGTACAGGAGAGGAGTGCAGTGTATGGCGGTGAGTAGTATGTATATGAGAGGAGTGCTGAGTGTATGGGGGGGTAGTTAGTGGAGAGAGGAGGAAGAGGAGTGAAATACCACCTCCTGATAGTCTGTCAGCCACTGCTATACCACCTTGGTGATGGGGCACTCCGAAGGATGTAAGGGGGCACTCTGGAGGCACTAAGGGGGCACCCTGGAGGTTGTAAGGGGGGGATGTAAGGGGGCACTCTGGCGGTACTTAGTCAGAGCCCCCTTACATCCTCCGGGGGGCCCCCTTAGTGCCTCCTTACATTCTCCTCCAGAGTGCCCCCTTACATTCTCCAGAGTGCCCCCTTACATTCTCCAGAGTGCCCCCTTACATTCTCCTCCAGAGTGCCCCCTTACATTCTCCTCCAGAGTGCCCCCTTACATTCTCCTCCAGAGTGCCCCCTTACATTCTCCTCCAGAGTGCCCCCTTACATTCTACTCCAGAGGGTCCCCTTACATTCTACTCCAGAGGGTCCCCTTACATTCTACTCCAGAGTGTCCCCTTACATTCTACTCCAGAGTGTCCCCTTAGTACTACTGTACTAAGGGGCACTCTGGAGGAAGTAAGGGGGCACTCTGGAGAAAGTAAAGGGGAGGTAGGGAGCACTCTGGAGTGTGACAAGGGGGTCATAGAAACATTGGGGGGGAGACAGTGTGACAAGGGGGGTCAGTGTGACAAGGGGGGTCATAGAAACATTAGGGGGGAGACAGTGTGACAAGGGGGGGTCAGTGTGACAAGAGGGGGTCATGGAAACATTGGGGGGAGACAGTGTGACAAGGGGGGTCATAGAAACATTGGGGGAGACAGTGTGACAAGGGGGGTTCATAGAAACTTTGGGGAGACGGTGTGACTAGGGGGGGTCAGTGTGACAAGGGGGGTCGTAGAAACATTGGGGGGAGACAGTGTGACAAGGGGGGGTCATAGAAACATCGGGGGGGGCAATGTGACAAGGGGGGTGATAGAAACATTGGGGGGGGAGACAGTGTGACAGGTGGAGGACATGTGGAGTGGACACTATTCTCCCTCATGTGCAGGGCACTCTGTCTTATGCTGGCACCAGCCCTGACTGACAAAATCATCTCACGCCACAACACAGATCAGAGAATCCTCAGAACTCCCCCCCCCCCCCCCTTCTCCTCCTCAGGTCGGCGTTTCTCTTACTGTGGCTGGTCTCCTGAGTCCTGCAGCATCTGTTCCTGGTCGGCTGTGTGGACAAAAGACATGCTGCTCAGCCAATCATCCCCGATCCAGCACTGAGGTCCCTTCATTTTGCAGTTCCGCGCCAACACTATGCAGACTGCCATGTGACACACGGGGCCTCTGAATGGGGAGGGGGCGGGGCTGGAAGGAGAGGACAGCCAGACAGGCTTCAGCTGACGTCACTGGTTGCTAGACGCGGAGCGGCCCCTAGCCTAGCAACCAGACTGTATCATCAAGTGAGAGATGCCTTAAACTTTCTAAGGTGGTGGCGGCAGGTGGGCAGAGTTGGCGGAGCGGACTGGTGTGGACTGGTCACTGTGGTTTTTGTTCATTCCGGGACTTCGTATTGTCCCGGAATGAACTAGCCGGGACACGGGACAAAAATCACCAATCAGGGACTGTCCCGGGCAATCCGGGATACGTGGGCACCCTAGTTTGCACGCTGTGCAATCAGAGCCTGAAGCGAGGCATAAACGTTCTCAACCTGAGCACAACCTGCATGTCCAGGCATCTAAGTGCAAAGCACGAGCTGCAGTGGAGTAGACACCTCAAAAACCAAGAAAGGTCTCTGGCTCCTCCTGCCTCCTCTTCTGCTGCAGTCTCGGCCTCTTCATCCACCTCTGTAGTGACAGTGGCACCTGCCACCCCGCAAACAGAGGATCTGCCAGCAACACCTGGGTCACCAAACATCTCCACAATGTCCCATGGAAGCGTTCAGCTCTCTATCTCCCAAACACTGGAGCGGAAGAAGAAGTACCCCCCTACCCACCCGCAATCCCTGGCCCTGAATGCCAGCATTGCAAAATTCCTGGCCTTTGAAATGCTGTCATTCCGTCTTGTGGAGATGCAGAGTTTTAAAAGCCTGATGGCATTGGCTGTCCCACAGTACGTCGTGCCCAGCCGCCACTACTTTTCCAGGCGAGCCATCCCTTCCCTGCATAACCAAGTGGGGGACAAAATCAGGTGTGCACTGCGCAACGCCATCTGTGGCAAGGTCCACCTAACTACGGATACGTGGACCAGTAAGCACGGTCAGGGACGTTATATCTCCCTAACAGCACACTGGGTAAATTCAGTGGTGGCTGGGCCTGAGGCGCATAGCAGTTTGGCGCATGTCCTTCCACCACCGAGGATTGCAGGGTGCTTCAGTTTGCCTCCTGTTGCTAACTCCTCCTACTCTGCTTCCTCATCCTCTACCGCGTCCTCATCCGGTCAGCGTAACACCTTCACCACCAACTTCAGCACAGCCAGGGGTAAACGACAGCAGGCAGTTTTAAAACTTTCCTGTTTGGGGGAAAAACCCCACACCGCGCAGGAGTTGTGGAGGGACATGGAACAACAGACCGATGAGTGGTTGGTGGCAGTGAGCCTCAAGCCCGGCCTGGTGGTGTGCGATAATGGGCGAAATCTCGTAGCAGCTCTGGGCCTAGCCGGTTTGATGCACATCCCCTGCCTGGCGCATGTGCTGAATTTGGTGGTGCAGAGGTTCCTTAAAAATGACCCCGATATGCCAGAGCTGCGGCAGAAAGTGCGGGCCGTCTGTGCGCACTTTCGGCGTTCTCACCCTGCTGCTGCTCGCCTGTCAGCGCTGCAGCATAATTTCGGCCTTCCCGCTCACCGCCTCATATGTGATGTGCCCACAAGGTGGCACTCCACCTTGCACATGCTGGCCAGACTGTGCGAGCAGCAGCAGGCGATAGTGGAGTTTCAGCTGCAGCACGCAAGTGTGAGTCGCTCTGCGGAAGAGCACCACTTCACCACCAATAACTGGGCCTCCATGCGAGACCTGTGTGCCTTGTTGTGCTGTTTCGAGTACTCCACCAAAATGGCCAGTGCCGATGACGCCGTTCTCAGCGTTACTATCCCAGTTCTATGCATCCTTGAAAAAACGCTTCGGGCGATGATGGAAGAGGATGTGACACAGGAGGAGGAGAAGGAGGAGGAGGAAGAGGGATCATTTCCAAGGCTTTCAGGGCAGTCATTCACAAGTGGCTTCGAGGGTGGGTTCCTGCACCAACAAACGCCAGGCAGGGGCGGACTGACAGCTCATGGGGCCCCCGGGCAAAAGGAGATCATGGGGCCCCTTGTGTCTCCGCCCATGTGTCCCCGCCCATGTGTCCCCCGACTGTGATATTGCAGCAGACATTTGGACACTAACTGACACTTTGTGGGAACCAGTGACACTTATACAGTGATCAGTGCTGAAAGTATGCACTGTCACTGTACTAATGACACTGGCTGGGAAGAGGTTAAACATCAGGGGCAATCAAAGCGTTAAATGTGTGCCTAGCCAGAGGTTTGTGTGTACTGTGATTGGTGCTTTTACAGGGGAGGTGGGGAGAGGGTGTAGGAAGAGGTGGGTAGTGAGAGAGGGGGAGAAGGATGTAGGAAGAGGAGGGTAGTGAGAGAGGGGGGTGTAGAAAGTGGGGGGGGGAAATGGGAGAGGGGGGTGAGGGGGTGTAGTGAGAGAGGGGGAGGGGGTGTAGGAAGTGGGGGGTTGTGAGAGAGGGGTGTAGGAAGAAGGGGAGCTAGTGAGAGAGGGGAAGGGGAGTAGGAAGTAAGGGGGTAGTGAGAGAAGGGGGAGAGGGGGAGGGGTGTAGTCAGAGGGGGGGCTAGTGAGAGAGGGGGAGGGTGGTGTAGGAAGAGGGGGGCTAGTGAGAGAGGGGAGGGAGTGTAGGAAGTGGAGGGCTAGTGAGAGAGGGAGGAACTGTAGGAAGTGGGGGGCTAGTGAGAGAGGGGGAGGGTGGTGTAGGAAGAGGGAGGCTAGTGAGAGAGGAGGAGGGGGTGTAGAAAGTTGGGGGTAGTGAGAGAGGAGGAGATAGGTGTAGAAAGTGGGGGGGTAGAAAGAGAGGGGGGAGAGGGGGAGGGGGTGTAGGAAGTTGGGGGGTAGTGAGAGAGGGGAGGTAGGGAGAGGGAGGTTGAGAGAAAGAGGGTGGGTTGATCAGTATGTCTGCTATGTGACATCACTTATAATCCTTTCCTTTGCTGTAACAATTTTATGAAGCATTCTTGTTCTTTATAATGGTGGGACATAGCCTATGTCCCACCATTATACAGAACAAGAATGCTTCATAAAATTGTTAAAGCAAAGGAAAGGATTATAAGTGAAGTCTCCGCAGATTGCAGCATGGCATTCAATAACATGACACATGGGGGCAATGCATAGGACTTGGCATTTTACAACTTTTTTTTTTGTACAGTACATCCCTCATTTGCATACACAGGTTTCCTCTGGTCTCACCCTTCTCTGTGTAGAAGACGGGCTGTCCGGCCGGTTCTTAGCTGCTCGCCGGTCCCTCCTCCCATCGTCCTCCTCCTCCCCGGGCTCTCTCGGTCCCTCTCTCTCTCCTCTCAGGACCAGGAGCCCGTTAACGCCGTCGCCATCCATCCCACAGCCGAATCCATCCTGGAGCCTCTCATAGTTCCCTCGGCCCACGTGTACTGTACTCAGCCCGGGAGCCTGAATGGTCAGTCCACCCCTGGGGGCGGGCCTGTCACATAGCAACCACGGCCGGCTGGCGCTGCTTGCTCTGAGTTGGAAGAAGATGACAGAGGAGTGAAGGAGGCATGATGAGCAGGGGCGGACTGAGCCGGCCCGGGGCCCCCACCCACCACGGGGCCCTCGGGCGGCCACAGAGTCACCGAATGGTCAGTCCACCCCTGACGCCAGGTACACAATTGTCCAGCAAGGGCACAGTTCTTGAGGATGAGAAGGTGGAGGATGAGGAGGAGGAGATGGAGGAGGAGGAACCATGTTCACAGCAGGGTGGCACCCAGACCAGCTCATGGCCATCACTGGTGCGTGGCTGGGGGGATACAGAGGACACAGACGATACACCTCCCACAGAGGACAGCTTTTCGTTGCCTCTGGGCAGCCTGGCACACATGAGCGATTACATGCTGCAGTGTCTCCGCAATGGCCGCCGAGTTGCCCACATTCTAACTGGTGCTGATTACTGGGTGGCCACGCTGCTGGATCCCTGTTACAAGGACAACGTACCGTCCTTAATTCCCTCACTGGAGCGTGATCGTAAGATGTGCAAGTACAAGCGCACGCTGGTAGAAGCGCTGCTGGTGGCATTCCCACCTGACAGCGGGGGCACAGTGGAAGCACAAGGCGAAGGCAGAGGAGGAGGAAGAGGTCGCCAATGCAGCCAGGGCACCGCCAGCACCTCAGAAGGCAGGGTTAGCATAGCCAAAATGTGGAAAAGCTTTGTCAGCACGCCACAACAACCAGCACCACCAACTGATATGGAACGTCTTAGCAGGAGGCAGCATTTCACCAACATGATGGAGAAGTATGTGTGCACACGCCTACACGTACTGAATGACGGGTCTGCTCCCTTCAACTTCTGGGTCTCCAAATTGGGAATATGGCCTGAGCTTGCCCTTTACGCCTTGGAGGTGCTGGCCTGCCCTGCAGCCAGTGTATTATCTGAACGTGTATTTAGCACGGCAGGGGGCGTTATCACAGACAAGCGCAGCCACCTTTCCAGAGCCAATGTGGACAAGCTCACGTTCATTAAAATTAACCAGGCATGGATCCCACAGGACTTGTCCGTACCTTGTGCAGAATAGACATGTATACCGGCCTTACCCAGCCATTGTTGTATTTTTGATATTTCTCACTCTTTTGGGGTGTACCCTAATTTAAAAAAAATTTAAATTCAAAACAAAAACCAGTGTTGGCTACCTCGTCCTCCTCCACCGCCGCTTTCACCTACACCGCCACATCCACCGCCACCTCAACCTCCTACTCCATATGGACCTCGTCCTCCTAGGTCAACATTATTATTTTTTATTTTTATGTATTTTATGTTATTATAAGTTATTTCCCTATCCACATTTGTTTGCAGAGCACTTGACATGCTCTTAAAAAAAAATGCTGCCATTTGCAGCCCTCTAGCCCTTTCCATTACTTTTTTAGAGCCATTTTAGGCCTTAAAAGTTTGGGTCCCCATTGACTTCAATGGGGTTCGGGTTCGGGGTCAAGTTCGGGTCAAGTTTGGGTCCCGACCTCTAACTTTTTTGCGAAGTTCGGCCGAACCCGTCAAACCCGAACATCCAGGTGTCCGCTCAACTCTAGTCTTAACTCTTTCTCTCCATTCTGGAGGAAGAGTGGAGTCCTTTGGATAGAACTCTTCTACTGAGACCTCATCCTTCTCTTGCTTCTTCAAGTCAGACGGTGCAACTGGGGTGGCCGTGCTCACTTGGCCCAACAACATCCGAGCTGGGATCTTTACAGGTGAGGTGGTTGTGCTACGGACACTCAACAAAACCTCCCCATGATTCCTCCGCAAGGCCTTCAAGGGGACCACTTCGGGAATGATCTCTATTCCCTTGTCTTCCTTCTGTTGTTCAGCTTCAAGGACGATGAAGGGGCCTGGCTGCTTCCAAGTAAGCTTGACGGAAGCCCTCAAACAGGCCACTTCTCCTGGCTGCAACACTCTCTCTTTCCTGTCCAAACGCCAGATTTTTCCCACTCTTTCAGCTGGGACCTTCTGCTCTCGTACCAGGCGCTGGTAAGCCTGTCTCAGCATGGGGTACACTTCTGAAGTTGCGGCATTTTGTCCCTGGGCCAGAGGTGTTAGTAGTCTCCTGACTAGGTCAGTGTTGGTCCCTATAATGAGGGAACTTTTACTAGCCCCTGGTGGATAAGGGCAGATGACTGCCAAAGTGTCAAAAGTCTCTGCCTTTCCAGCTACTGAGGGGTCAAAGGACAGCTTGACCGGTAGATAGCCATCATAGGGAAAGTTCTGAGTCCCAATGCCCCAAATTTCCAACTCTTCTAACTTCTGCAATGGCAAGTGTTTCAGGTGCTTGTCATAGAAATCTCTGTATAGAAGAGTTACATGGGCTCCAGTATCCAGGAGAGCCTTGGTATAAATCCCTTCTACTTGGATGGGGACAACTGGAGAAGGCCCCACTAATTTGGCAGGAAACTTCCGGAGGGAGGCCTGTTTGGCTTGTTCAGTGGTTTGGATCCTCACTCCTTTCTTTCCATTCTGACCTGGATTTGACCTCTGTTGGGTCTGGTGTGCACTGACTCTCCACTCTGGGGCATGCTGAGTCAAAGAGCGTGGTGCCCTGAGTCACTCAGAGACAACAACGGGGGCCCTCTGCACGGGCCTGGACCCCTGAGGTTGCCTCCTTGCGACGTTGGGTTTTGTGGCGTTAGCTGAAATAGGTGGGCACCCAGTTGACTCCCTCACCGGGGCCCTCTTGAGTTTTCCGCTGGCTTTTGTTACTGTGCCGCAGCTTTCTCTGGGCTCGGGCATACTCCTTGAAAGTGTCCAACTCCTCCACAGTTGAAACAAGTCAACAGCTTCTTCATCTTCTGCACTTGGGCGACAGTATAACTCAGTATAACAGCTCTATCAGCTGTGTCACTTGAGTCTTTAGGAGCTCTATCTGAGGGTCACCATCATCAGCATTTATCACCCTGACCCCGGCAGAAGGTTTAGGCTTCTGATTCTTCCTCTTGCTGTCCAGCATAACTTCTTCTTCTCTGACAATCCGAATCAGGTCTGGATACTTCAGGATACCTCCATCTTCCCGAGTCCTCAGCAAGAGGGTAATGGGATCTAGGGGTTGAGCCCCTCTCAGGACTTGCGTGGCTCTGGTCTTATCCACATCCTGAGGGTCCAAACCCTTTTTCAGCAAGATCTGATGTATAATCTTGTCCAGACGCCTCATGTATTCTGACAACTTCTCTCCTTCTTTTTGATAAGAGTGTTCCATCTGATAGATAAGATCAAAGACTTTCTCAGAGCAGACAAACACATCCTGGAGAATTATCAGGTAGTTCTGGGCATTACAATTTCGCTTACTGAGCTTCAGGTTGCGAATGGCTTCCAAGGCAGGTCCCTTCAAGCTCTCTGTAATTCTTTGTTTCTTATGAGTCTCTGGGATGTCCCACTCATCCAGAGCTTGGGTGGCCTGATCCAGCCATTCTTCAAAGCTGTCTTCCACTGAAGGTACTGGTTGCCTTCCACTGAAAACCCTGAGCTTTCTGTAACCGGCTGCCGAGTAGGTGTGGGGGTCTTTTTGACATTTTGCAACAAATTCCCCAAGGACAGCACAGAGTTCTGGCCTGATGGTGGCCAGGGGTGACTTGGCAGGAACGTCTTGTTCACTGGGGTCAGCTTGACTGGACGAGGTAGGGCCTTCTTTTGGGGCCTCTGGGTGTATTACAGCGAGTTCCGTCTTGTTGGCCAGTTTCACACTTGCGGCCTTGAAGTGTTCAGGGATTTCCTGTTTCCATTCCACTAATGCATAGATATGGGAGGTCCTGAGTCTGTTTTTGTAGCAATCACCCACGCCTTCTTATCTGGGGACAGTGTCTTCATAGCTTGACTTATCTGTTCCTCACCCCAGATTCTCCCTGAATTTCAATCACCACGCTACAATCTGGGCGGGCGTTCTCTTCCTTGCACCACTGGATAGCAGCAGCAGAATCCATGATGATGCCTTAGAGGGGGGTTAGATTGCAGAGTCTCAGGAATCCCGGACGAGCCCCCACATGTAGCAATACCCCCGTAGGAGCTGCTGGTTAGTTTTGGGTCTACACTCTGCCTATCATCCCCCAGAAGTTTGGCTCGAACCCTCCCTTGGCACAAGTGGACAATAGTGTGATTGTGGAACCCAATGGCAGTAGGGAACCACAATGATACCATACAGTTATGAATATATATATTTAAATATCGTTACCTTGGTGCTGGTCACCTGCCTCACAGCTGCAACAGACAGAGATCCACACAGGATGTAGCTTAACCAAAAGTAAGATTTTTACTGAGCAAAGAAATGAAACAGTGATTACACAGACAACCCTTGATCAGACACAGATCCCTATGCAAGTCAATGGGGTATAACAGGTTCAAGATTTTGTTGTGCAAAAGACCCAATTAATCAACATGACCTGGGGGTCAGATTTGAGTGGGTATATGGTGAAGGAATTCCCCAATACAATGATGCCTGCACTGGGATACCTCTCCATCAAGTCCCACACAACTCACTAAACCAGCAAAACAGTAACAGTGATACAAGCAGTCATATCCACATAATGAGTTCATAATCTATATGGCCCCCCTAGCGGACAGCTCAACTGGTGCATGTCCCGTGCAGAACTTCTGAAAGTAAGCCCGACTGTTCCTTTTAAATGTCTGATAGTCTTCCGCTAGCTTCGTTGGTGCACTTATCTATTTGTATTCCAATAAAAGATGAAAATAAATAATAATCACTTGATGCAGTTAAGGTAGTGGTAGAACGAACCCTAGTTCTTTTCCAACCGATGTATTACACGCGGGTGTAACGTATCTCCACTTGCGGCACTGCAGATGCCAGCAAGTACACGTGCAACTATGGACATCACTTTCCTATGGCCCAGTCAACTATGTCAATAGGCAAGTGCCCTCTCACCAGATGAGGCCTGACCTCGCTTCGCCGGTACACTCCGTCAGGAACACCTACTTGGCTCGTTCTCTCCGTAACTCGAGGCCTCGAGTCCTCCGTGGCAGTTCACAAGGTGACGGTGGGTAGATGACTCCAGATGCTGTAAAGAACAGGCCGGTCCCTCTCTGTCCCGACCAGCGAGGCTGTACACACGGATCCCTCCGTCAGGTGATCCTTCCTCTCGGTAACTTTAGGCCCAGGCTTCTCCGGCCTAGGCGCGCTCACAGCAGGCCTCTTGCCTGTTGAAGATGGCGTCCCTAGAGAGCGGAGCTGAGTCCCCGCCTTTGCCTTAAATAAGTTCTCCCAACAGGCTGTGCGGTGGCGCACTGCTTCCACGTAGCACAGTGGCATTGTGGGTACTGTAGTCTTTAATCCGACCCACGGCAATAGAGTCTCTGTCTCTTGTACTACAATGCCCAGCATGCTTTGTCCTTGACATTATTGAACCAAACAAACCGCAATAACATCATGCTAAAAGGGCACCAGAGGGAGCCAAGTTCCTAATTAAGCACAAATTGCAATCTGGTATAATATGTTAAAATATACAACCTTGCTACATATATAGTATCTCTGCTGTGTATTTAGCTGTTTACCTACACAACTGTAGTTATTATTTAGTATCTTTTGCTTAGGCATCTTGAATTTGGAATATCTATTACCAGTGGTCACAACCAGCCAGAGCAGAAGATGTTCTATGGTCCTTATCTTGTTATGACTGTAGATTTGGGCGGGCTGCCCAGAGTGTTGACTGAAATCTTTAAGATTCCCTTAAGTGGATTTGTCACATGTCATTTACTTTGAAAATACGAAAGATTTGAGCTACAGCCTTCTGAAGAGAATCCATTTTAAATTTACCATGCAAGGAATAATGAGCTGCTGACGTTTTTCTCCTAATTGTTTTCATACACTCTGTAAACAGAGTCCTCATCTCTTCTTGGGGGAAATTCAAGAGTCTGGGCTGCTGTCTCAGCAGAAACAACCTTCGTCTGGGCCAAATACTGCTTTATACAAACATAATGGATTTTTCTTCATTGCCAGAGGCCTAATCACTGTGCAATATGGTCCTGTTTATTTAAACGTTTAAGCACTGTCCAAGCAGAGCGATAAAGCAATAAGCATCAGGAAGTTTCCCAAGGATGTTAAATATCATGCATGTGACAAACCTGCAACTAGGGCGTCCGAACGCAGTCCACATAATATGTCATTAAACTACTGACTATGTCACTACATATTAAGCGGGGTCCCCAAATTTAACCCAAACAGTATAAAATATTGTGTTTTTTTTTTTCAAACTTGTTACTCTTCTTTTGTTTATAGCGCAAAAAATAAAAACCGCAGAGGTGATCAAATACCACCAAAAGAAAGCTCTATTTGTGGTGAAAATAAATCATAACAATTTTATATGGGTACAGTGTTGCATGACCGCGCAATTGTCATTCAAAGTGCAACAGCGCTGAAAACTAAAAATTGGCCTGGGCAGGAAGGGGGTGAAAATGGCCTGTATTGAAGTGGTTAAACTGAATGGGTTGTTTTACAAGGTGAAGGTTACATATACTTAAGACTGGGTTCACATCTAATACTGATGCGACTGACAGCAGGGATCCAGTGCATCCCTGTTCTCCATTTTAGGGAGGAATCAGGCCCGAATTTTTGCCTGAATCCAGACCTGAATCTGAGCTAAAGACACACAGAATCCCTGTGCAATCTGCTCCGCACCCGCCACAGAGATTTGTGAACTGGCTCCATTGGGAGCTGGTTACAAACTCCTGTCATGCGAATTGGATGCCGGGAAACCCGCATTCAATTCGCAATAGTGTGAATCCAGCCTTAAACTTGTGGAGAATACAGTATGAGTTGCTGAGATATGCAAAATTGATAGCAACACTCAAAATTTCCAGGTATATATGAACTTGGTAACTATGACAGGGAGACCTCCCCATTGGAGAATCTAAGAGATATAGGTGAATATAAGGATGGCAGCTTCCAGGATTCCTAATGCACATTGAGATACAAGAATGCCAGCTTTCAGGATTGGTAATGATGAATATTGGGTTAAAAGGGTGGCAGCTTTCCAGATTGGGAAGCCACATAGGACAACAAGGATGCCAGCTTTCAGGATTCTGAATGTGCATAGGGACCCAAGTATGTCAGATTTCGGGGCTGATAAGGCAGTACGCACCACAGACCCGGAAGTGTCAGATCATGTACTAGGTACTAGGTACGTGATCTGGCACAGAGCGGCCGCCCTGCCGCAGTATATCTACAGTGGGCGGTTCTGAAGCGGTTAATCAAAAGTAAAGCAGACCTGATGTGGAACTACTCTCTCGGTTTTCTATCAGGCTCCCCCACCCAGTGACATTTTCTAAATATGGGCATTGCCATACTTAAGTAATGACATTACCACTCTCCCTGGCCCCTTTGTGTACATTTAGCTTTCAGCCAGGGAGTCTCATAGCCGGGGATAGAGCCCTGTGTGGAAAGCTGTCACATTCATGTCCCACTCTAAGCATTGGAGTACCTCTGTACACCATCTCGGAGTTGGTCTTAAATACCTCCAATTTCCTGATTTGTGAACTAGCAGTAAATCTTTAAGAATCTGTGGCTGCCATATGGACAAGTTCATGAAGTTAGAACTACACAAATTTGTCATCTATGTCAGTAGTGTTACCAAAACTGGCACAAATGCTTGCCTGAATCAGGCGCAAGTAGTCCTAAAGGAAACTACTTCTAGAAATATGTGGGCACTGCTTTATTGATTTCCCTCCACTGTGTCTGATGCCTTATCCCCTACTGTACACACTGTGTTTCCTTCTGCTGGCCCCGGGGTCCTCTGTCATGTAGGGGTCAGTAGATGAAACCACAGAACATAGCAGGGAAGTTGGCATCTGACACTCCTGTTAGCGCTGAATGTAGAGAATGTAGCGTTGAAGATCTTTCAGCAAGATTGTCTCAGTGCAGAGGAGTTCAATGGTAAGGGCAACAGGACAGGTGAGTACTAAATGCTCGCTCTGCCTGGAATGCCACTGCTTATCTTTAAAAAATAATGACAGAGCTATTTTAAGGAAAAATAATCTGTGTAATAAACGTCCTGAGTTTACTTTAGAATAAAGCTCAGAGTACAGATTCTGGGGCATGTAACGTATAACACAGCATATGGTGTGTAGCAATATGTGGTAATTAATGTATAGTAGAATGTTGTCCAGTGCATGTAATACACACGGCCTACAGGATTTTATAGTCTAGACCAGTCTTTTTCAACCTTTTTAATCCAGAGGAACTCTTGAAAAAAAAAAAAAAACTGATCTCGGGGAACCCCTAGTAAGATTTGTTCATCGGGGGTCATTGGAAAAATGCCCCTTACATTGGTGGTGGTAAGTGGGAAGAAAGCAGCCCTTACAGGGATGGCTAGAATGACACCCTTGCACCCATGTGTTGGATCTGGCACTAGGCAGGCACCATCAGATGGGAGGTCAGTAAGCCACAGCTCAAGGAATCACTAGCTAACCCATGAAACCCTGGTTGAGAATGACTGGTCTAGACTATGTAGAGTAAAGCAAAGTGCAGCGGTCCATTGCATGTAATATATAAAACTATATCCAGCGTACATCAGTCTGCAGTATACTGTAAACATATTAAATGTTATGTAACATACAACACAGTTTACAGAAACTAGTTGTTGTGAGCAGGTAATGTAGAGCATAGCATATAGAGTGCAGCAGTTCAAAGTATTTAAATTACAGTATAAAGTGTAAATTGGTCTGCCGTATACACATGTTATATATCAGGGATATGCAATTAGCGGACCTCCAGCTGTTGCCAAACTACAAGTCCCATGAGGCATAGCGAGACTCTGACAGCAGCAAGCATGACACCCAGAGGCAGAGGCATGATGGGACTTGTAGTTTTGCAACAGCTGGAGGTCCGCTAATTGCATATCCATGTTATATATTATGTAACATACAACAACTTGTACAGAACCCAGTGATCCGTAGTAGGTAATGTAAAGCATAGCATATAGAGTGCAGCAGTTCATTGTATATAAATGACCATATAAAGTATGAAGCGGACTGCGGTATAAACATATTATATATTATGTAACATACAACACCATTTACAGACATCAAAGGTTGGGAGTAGGTAATGAAGAGCATAGCATATAAAGTGTAGTGGTTCTGAGTATATAAATGACAGCATGTTCAACAGACTGAAGCAGTCAGTAGAATGTCATATCATGACTGAGATGTATACTAGACCAGTCAGCCTAACATCAATAGTATGTACAGATCCTCCAGGGACAGATGCTGTTTAGTAATCCCAATAAGGGATTCTTGGAGTCTCTCTGCTCCAGGGAAGGGGAAAGACGTGTTGCTGTGGAGCTCCGCTTACCCTGCTGAGATCCACTGCCATCCTGATCCAGCGATCACATTCTTGGCCACCAGGAGGTCCGTCCAAGTCCCAGGGCATCCCCGGAGCTGATCCCGACTGGAATTGGAGTCCCTGGCCGACCGTACGCTCTGCTGCCCAGCCCGCGGCCGGCTCCATACACCGGGGACCCGCCGCCATCTTGAGGCCTATGAGACCTCTGCAGCCTCTGCGCTCGAGTGCCGCAAGGGACGAACGGCTGCCCCATCCGTGAACACCAGTGACAGCTTCACCAGACTGGGAGGGCAGCAGATATAACATCTGAAGTCCGGAGACTGGGTGTACCAGTACTACACACCCGCGGCCCGACGCCATCTTGAGGCCTAAGAAGTCAGCCGCATCATCACCTCTAAGGTACACTCCTTCCCCTGTGTCAGCACTCCTAATAGCGGCGGACTGTCTGAACATCAGCTAGGGACAGTTCTAAGAGCTCTGCCCTAGACGGAGCGACGCTCCTCCGGACGGTGGCTGTTTTAGGAAAGGCCGCGGCTTCGGCCTACTCCTGGAGGTCAGCGGCCATATTGCTGCACCCAGACTCCCGGCCAGTTCTTGATCCCGGTCTCCCTGGCGCATTATCTTCCCTACTTGGTTGCTAAGGCACTAGTTAGACACCCAGAGCCATATAGCAGCACACTCACTAGGCCTCAGCTTGTTACATCCTTGGCCTAGTAGCAGCAAGGGCCCAGTCATCCCTGTCCTCTCCAGCTCAACCCCTATTCAGCAGATGAAGCTCAGCATGGGCCTGAATAACCATATGTTCCATACTACGCTGTACACATGTTGTTAAGCGAATGAGACTGAGGGGCGCTCCACTTAGCATTCAGTTCTGAAGCTCCAACTATGCACCATTCTTGGACAGACCATCACCCCGAGCACCAAAGTCAAAAGTCTCGGAGTCATTTTTGACTCGGAGATGTCGATGGACGCTCAAATAGGATCAGTAATCAGCGGATCTCATTATCTCATCCGCCTGCTGCGTAGACTCATTCCCTTCATCCCAGAAGAGGACACAGCAGTAGTAGTTAGATCAATTATCAACTCCCGACTCGACTACGCAAACTCCCTCTACCTCGGACTACCCAAATACCAAATGTCACGCCTACAAGTCGTCCAGAACACGGCAGCCAGACTGATAACAGGAAAAAAAACCTGGGAATCCATCACCCCTGCACTGAGGACCCTTCATTGGTTAACCGTAAAGGATCGGGTCACATTCAAGACCCTCTGTCTCACCCACAAGTGCACACAAGGAATCGCTCCGCAATATTTATGCGAGAAGATAAAGCATTACACCCCCAAACGCAGTCTCCGATCAACAAACCAAAACCTCCTTCACATCCCCAAATTTCGCTACAAATCAAAGGGAGAACGAAGATTTGCAGTCCAAGGACCACGGCTATGGAACGCGCTACCCACGGATATCCGTATGGAAGAAAACCATCGGGCCTTTAGGAAAAATCTTAAGACCCACCTCTTCTGATGGATCATGAAGCTACTGGATGCTAAGCGCCTTGAGGCGATTTAGTTCGCATTTGTTAGCACTATACAAGTTTTTCACTCACTCACACTCATTCACTCATGCCAGCAAAGATACACAAAATCCGCTCTACAACTCCCAAGACACATAGTAAAGGAACGGCGACTAACCAAACCACCTCTAGTTCCATACAGCGATTCCTTGTTGCCAGTGGAACCGGCCCCGGCGCATGTAGCAGTCAAGCTAGACGCACGAGACGCAACGCATCTCTCGCTTCACTAGCAACCTCTGTAAGAGAAAGTTCGCCTGTATCATCTTACTGCTCAGATCTCATGGAAGAACCTGAGTCTCCTACAGGCTCAGATATGGCGACTCTGCTGAGCGGCATCAGAAAAGAGTTAGCCGGGATGTTCCATGGACTCGAAAAATCAATAAAAAAGGAAATCACAGGGGTAAGAACAGATATGGCGCATATTCTCGATAGGGTGGAGGGCACAGAGCAGAGACAAGATACTCATGAAACAGATATAAGAGAACTACAAAAGACTGTCACACAGCTAGCCCTTGCTCAACGTGCCTCACTATATAAGTTAGAGGACCTCGAGAATAGAAATCGCAGAAACAACCTACGAATTAGAGGTCTGCCCGAAGTGACTGGAGATAAAGATTTGGAGTCGCAGATTAGAGGTATATTTAATTCAGTGTTGGGAAATGAACCCACTGATCCGTTGCGTTTTGATCGGGTTCATCGGGCTCTTAGGTCTCGTACCGTTGCTCCTGAGCAACCCAGAGACGTAATATGCCATCTACATTATTTCACAGATAAGAACGCCATTATGGTCAAGTTGAGGAGCATTCCCAACATTGACCTTGATGGAGCAACTCTCAATATTTTCTCGGATTTATCTAAAGAAACCTTAGACCGCCGCAGAGCCCTTAAACCACTTTTGGAACAGTTACATTCTAAGGAGATTACCTATAGATGGGGTTTCCCGGCGTGCCTTATTGCTACCAAAAATGGTCGCTCCCACACCCTCCGGTTCCCAGAGGAATTGTTACAATTTTTAAAGGACCTTAATCTGCCCTCAGTGGACCTCCCGGGCTGGCATGATCCGGTCCCTAAGTTTTTACATATCCAGGACTCCCATTGGCAAAAATCTCCTACTACTAAAAAAGGGCGCTCTTCAGCGTCAGGTCCTGTATAATAACATAGAAGAGTAAAGGGTGATTATGCCTATGTACTTTCCTTTTTTTTCTTTGGTTGAGTATGCCTGTAAGTTATTATATCTAATGAGATGTGACTTGGCCGCTAAAGTATATTTGTTATAAAAAGGTTTATGGTTTACTGTTGGAGCAAAAAGTATTCCTCTGCACATTATTTGACGCAAGCTGAATGCGGGTGGAGCACAATGCTTCTATGTGTCTTTTATACGACATGTTCCCATCCCCTTCTTCCCTTTTGGGGTTGTGGAGAGTGGGTAGCCTTCGAGTTTTCTTATCCGTTCTCCTACGGGAGTTCTGGACGGCTGCCCGTGCTCTCTCCCCCCATAGGGACCACCGCAAAAATCTGCGTGATAAATTAAGGTTTCCCACATGCGTCCAGATGGACGTTTTTGTTGTTTATGTAAATTTGTCTTTTTGTTTTTCTCAATACTTACCCGTTTCTTTCTTGTTTTATTTTCCCTATCAAGGCTGGCATGCATGGTTAAGTAGGTTCAAGGGTTATGCTCTACTGTGATAAATGGCCACACTTAAAGTTACTTATTATAATGTTAGGGGTTTAAATGCTGCGGCAAAACGGCATCAGGTTATCCGTGAATTACGGAAACTTGCCTCTTCTATTGTGTTTCTTCAGGAAACACATTTAACCCATACTACGCAGGTCAAATTGACCTCGCTTTATTTTCCTCAGTGGTATTATAGCCTTTCAGATACGAATAAAGCTAAGGGGGTGGCTATTGGTTTTAGTAGTAGCGTACCCTTCCGTTTTGCAAACGGATGACCATGGTCGTTTTCTTTTTTTAAAGGGCTTTTTAGGTACTACCCAATGTACTCTAGCAAACATATACTGCCCGAACCAAAATCAACCTACCTTTTTTTCTCAAATTCTTACTGATTTATCACAATTTGCTGAGGGTTTAATCATACTGGCAGGAGACATAAATATGTCTCTAGATCCTGTTTTGGATACATCCCACGGTCGCTCTAACATCTCTTTTAAGCGCCTGTCCTTTGTTAAAAAGAGACTAATAGACCGACAATTGATAGATGTATGGCGTATTTTACATCCAAAAGAAAAAGATTTTTCCCATTTTTCGAAGACTCATCAGTCTTATTCCCGAATAGATAATATCTTTTTAGACCATTACCACCTCCCATTAGTACAATCGGCGAATATAGGTACTGCGACACTGTCAGATCATGCACCTGTGTCGATGAGTATGACTATGCCCACTTTGACTCAGCGCTCCAATAATTGGAGACTCAATGATTCTCTTCTTTCTAACCCAACAGAAGTTTCTGTGTTTGCCTCTCATATATCACAATATTTTAAAGACAATAAACCTTCCGAGACATCCCCTGCTATTGTATGGGAAGCTCACAAGGCAACTATGAGAGGCCGACTCATAGAACTTGGGGCAAGGAAAAAAAGAGAGCGTGGTCAACAACTTGAACAGGTCCTGCACCAAATAACAGAACTTGATAAACAACATAAACTCACTTTGCACACATCCCAGCTAGAAGCTCTCACATTGAAACGAGAGGAATTAAAAAATCTTCTTAACCTCGATACAGCTCGGAAATTCCAACGATATTCGCAAAAATTCTATGAGTGGGGGGACAAACCTAGCAGACAATTAGCAAGATCCCTCAAAGAAAAACAGACTAGATCGTTTATTCCTAAAATAAAGCTATCAAACGGAAATTTAGTCCATGCGACTCCTCACATTTCTAAAGCTTTCAGGGACTATTATGCAGATTTGTACAAAGTGCAGTGTGACTCTCCGTCTCTGACTGTGAAGGAGAGACGTAACCTTATGCTTACATATCTAAAAGAAGCAAATTTGCCCAAACTTTCAAATTTGACTCTCAGGGAATGTGAATCTGAACTTTCGGTTGAGGAATTTCAGGCGGCTCTGAAATCTTCACCGACAGGTAAAGCCCCGGGACCGGATGGTTATACTATCCGGTACTATAAAACATTCAGTGATATCCTTCTGCCCCGCCTTACGGCTTATGCCAATTCAATCTCACAGACCTCGGGACTACGCCCGGAATCTCTTACAGCCCATATTTCAGTTATCCTTAAAGCAGATAAGGACCCTACTCAATGCAGTAGCTATAGGCCAATTTCCCTATTAAATGTTGATATCAAATTATATTCTAAGGTAATGGCCAACAGACTACTCCCTCTTATACCTAGTTGGGTTTCTACGGATCAGACGGGCTTTATGCCACACAGAGAAGCCAAGGATAATTCTCTCCGGGCGATATCTCTTATACAATACGCCCAAAGGTCTTCCCAGTCCACCCTATTCGTATCTACAGATGCTGAAAAAGCGTTCGATAGGGTGGACTGGGATTACTTAAAATTGACCCTGCGACATTTTGGGCTGGGACCCAAGATGTTTTACCGCATTACTTCCCTCTATTCTAACCCCACGGCACAAATTTGCATAAATGGCACTTTGAGTGACTCATTCCAATTATTTAATGGGACCAGACAGGGCTGCCCTCTTTCTCCCCTTTTATTTGCCCTTACCCTCGAACCCTTTTTGGCAACCATAAGATGTAATTTAAATATACATGGGATTCAAGTAGGTAATAAAACGCACAAATATGCGGACGATATTTTATTTTTTATCCAGCAGCCTCGTATCTCGCTTCCTATTTTAATGTCAGCGTTTTCTACTTTTCAGACACTCTCTAACTTTAAAATTAACCTATCTAAGTCTGAAATTCTAAATATTAATCTACCTGGAAGGGAGGTGGAAAATTTAAAACCCCTCTTCCCTTTTAGATGGGTTCAACGAAGTATGAAATATCTGGGAGTGAATCTTGTGCCTCACATTCAGTCCCTCTTTAAATATAATTACATCCCATTATTGAATAATATTAGAAGGGATCTACAAAAGTGGAACACGCTGACACACTCATGGTTGGGTAAAGTGAGTATAATTAAAATGAACATTCTGCCTAGAGTTCTTTTTTTCTTTCAAATGATCCCATTGGGTGTGCCTATAGGATTTTTTTCCCTATTACAGACCATGGTCTCCCGCTTTATTTGGAGGAACAGTCACCCCAGAGTAACTAAGAAAGTACTATTTCGCTCCAAGGAAGCTGGGGGACTGGCCCTTCCAAATTTTAAGGCTTATTATAATGCAGTGATTCTGTCTAGGATATCCGAATGGAAATATGCTGCTAATTCCAAACTTTGGGTGAGTTTGGAACATGTTCTTAGTAACACAGACCTAGCAACTACACCCTGGTTGCCACGCTTACATAGACACCTTGCTCCAAGTACCTCCATTTTAACCACTTCCACCCTTGATGTATGGGATGCCTTACATAGGAAGTTCTCGTGGTCATATGCTTCTCCTCTGTTACCGCTTTTGGACCACGATTATTTCTTACCTGGCCTACTAGATCCTGGCTATAGGACGTGGTTGCCAGAAGAACCTCTTCTACTACATTATGTTCTTCGAGCAAATGCGCTTAAGCCTCTTAAGGAAATTCTCGGCCTCAAGCCCATTATGTTTCTTGATAAATGGAGATATAATCAATTGCAAGGTTTCCTTAGAACTCTGCCTCAGCCGCTTAGAGGGATACAGGACTTAAACAGTATTGAGGAAGTTTTTAATTCAATGGACCCACCTGAACATTGTATCTCGGTATTCTACAAATTACTCATCAAGCTCCAAGGTGATACTTATCCTCCCTTTCTCGCTAAGTGGGAGGCAGACTTGGAATCCTGCCTCTCAGACAGCCAAAAGGATAAAGTCCTACAGCTGACTCATATCTCTTCAATTGCATCAAGGATGGCTGAGGTCAATTACAAACTACTAACCAGATGGCACTACACCCCATCAAAGCTTCATCAGATGTTCCCCGACAACTCCCCGTTGTGTTGGAGGAATTGTGGGAACAGAGCAACCCACGCTCATATATGGTGGTCGTGCCCACTCATCCGCCCCTTCTGGTCTAGCATTATTCGAATTATCCAACAAATATCCAATATTAATCTTCCTGCTGATGCATGGACCATTCTTTTCCATGCTACCAAGGAACCTGTCAGAAAATACAAATGTTCTTTAGTTCCACATCTGCTTAATACGGCTAAAGCACTTATACCTACCCTTTGGGGTCAGCCTGAGACTCCATCCGTGAAAAAGTGGTTTCAAAAAATTTCAGAGGTCCATCTCATGGAAGATATCACTCATTGTAACAAGGACACTTTTCAATGACACACTTTAACTTGGACTCCGTGGATGGAGTTCAAGGACACCACAACCTATAGAGAGATACTTGCACAATCCCACTGAGACCCGTTTACATCTATTGAATAAGCTATCTATATCTTAAGGATGATTCCCTGTGGTTATTCTTTGGCTTATCCCTTAAGAGACTAAAATGTAATGTGACAAACATTTTATTGGATACCATGCATGCCGGCCTTCCCTTTCCTCCCTTTTCTTTCCTTTTTTATACCCCTATTTTTGTTCTCTTCCTTTTCTCGGAGAGAGTGAGAGAGGGGGATTCGATTTGTTCTTCCCTGAGGCTTCCCATACCCCCCCTCCTTCCCCCCCCCCCCTTTTTTTTTTTTTCTTTTTGGGCACAGGTGACGATAATTTTACCTGTTATTTTTCTCTCTACATATATGTTTTGTCACTTCATCAGTGTAGTCACTTGTAAATTCATTCCTTAGTCCTCCATACAGTCCACTTTTAGATTTTAACACTTGTTTTTCAGTTTGTAGTAGTTTTTGAAATCACTTTTTTTCACTCTTTTTTTAATTAATTTTACGTTAGAAGACATCAACACTAGAGTGATAGCACATAATATATGTGGGGGAGAGTATGGGGGATCGTATTCCCCCATCCCCCCCCCCTTTCTAAAATCTTCCCCCCTCCCCCCCCTTTTTTTTTTCTGGCACAGGTGATGATAACTTTTCCCCTCACTTTTCTCTTTATATACATATTTTGTCACTCTATCAGTACAGTCACTCATAAATTCATCCCCTAGTTCTTTATACTGTCTACTTTTAGATTTAACACCTGTTTTTTAGTTCGTAGTAGTTTTCGGAACCACTTTTTGTCTCCCTTTATTATTTAATTCCACTTTAGAAGACATTAACACTAGAGTGATAGCACATAATATATTTGGGGGAGAGTATGAGGGACTGTATTCCCCCATCCCCCCCTTCTAAAATCATCCTCACTCCCTCCCCCCCTTTTTCTCTCTCTCTCTCTCTCTCTCTCTCTCCATTTCCCCATCTCTCCCTCTTTTCTTCCCCCCCCCCTTTTTTTTTTTTTTTTTTTTTTAATTTGTAATGGGAAATATTGAGACTGTAAATGTGTTTCATGTATTGTAATGTGTGTTATATATGTTTTTGGAAAATTAATAAAAAAGATAATAAAAAAAAAAAAAACATCAATAGTATGTAAGGTATTTGAGGAAATGGACACTATTCAGACATTTTTATGTGATAAAGGCAACCAGCATTGATTCATGAAAGTCTCTTCTTGCCAGACTAACCTGTTATTGTTCTCTGAGGAAGTAAGTGAGGAATTGGATGGTGGCTGTTCAGTGCAGGTAGTTTATGTAGATTTTGCTAAAGCATTTTACACACACACACACACACAGGTTGAATAGGATGGACATGTGTCTTTCTTTCAAACTTAGTAACTACTGTATGTACAGTAACTACTATATGTGTAGCACATTGTGCAGGTGTTCAGAGTAGGTCATATACAGCGCAGTATACAGGGTGCTGTGGGCTAGAATATATAACATACAGCAGGACGCAGTGCTCAGGAGTATGTAGCATGCATAAAAACTCATTCTCCATTTCCAAGCTTTAATTGTAATATAACTACGTGATTTGATGGTAACAAATGATTTAAAAAAAGCACAATTCCATGAAACTGAAATTGATTCCCTGCTTTAGGGCTGCACCTGCACTGCCATGGGTAATTACTCGCTTAGATTTTGGGAACTCGTTAGAGTATACCTCACCTTTAAAACAACCCATTTAGTTTAACCTCCCTGGCGGTATGATTATGTCAGATTTTTGATGCTTAAAGCGGCACATGGTATTTGCATGTAAATTTGGCGTTTTATATTGTAGGACTGTAATTCTTAGGAATAACTCACTTAAATCTGTCCAAACAAGAGTCTAGCAGACATTCCGGGTATGATAACGTTTAAAACACAAAATCATAAATCATAAATTATAATATAATAAATAACTATAAATAATTATAACAAATAATTATATAATAATAAAATGTATTCAATAATGTAATCAAATCAAAAACACAGAAATTTGCTCAGTTGCAGAATTGTCGCTGTCGTTACTTTCAGTGTTTGATGACGAATTTCCTCACAAATCGATACCGCCCAATTCTGCAAGTGATTCTAATTTATTATCGCTGTTTTCTAGCTGGTCTAAAACCACTTTTGACGTAAAGGGACACTTTTTGGTTGCTATGGACAATCTCCAGTTTCCAGGCAGAAAGAACAGTTTATATAATATAAAAGTGCATGCAGGACACTGGACAAAACATTAGGGACAAAAAAGAGGTGAAATGATTTGAAACAGTAAAGTAATCTGTAAGAATTTGGCACCGGGCTCCGTCCCCGTGCGTCACGACGCTCGCAGGGAATGGAGCCTGGCACACAGTACATCGGGCGGAGGACACAGCCCGCACACACATCGGGAGGATATTGCAGGATCCCGGGGGGACAAGGTAAGTAACTTTGCCTGGATCCTGCATGGCAATCCGAGTGTGGCTCGGGGTTACCGCTTTTAGAAATGAAAATTCACCCCGAGCCACACTCGGAAATACCGCTAGGGAGGTTAAAAACAGAAATGAAGGGCAAAACATTTGGACATAGATATAAAAAAAACTTTATAAAAAAAAAATGTTCCCCCTTTTTTTATAAATGATCACATTCTCTTTGTTATTAGCTGCATATGAGCTGTTGAAGAAGAAACAGCAGCACATTGGTCTACCCAGTGAAAGGCTGTGCATAGAAGGGTGGGGTGGGGGGCGGGGGTTGTCAGGACAAGTCTGTTTATTGGAGGAGAGCACAGTGGGGGCACAATTTACTAAAACTGGAGCGTGAATAATCTGGTGCAGCTGTGAATGTTAACCAATCAGCTTCTAACTTCAGCTTGTTCAATAAAGCTATGATAAAAACAAAACCTGGAAGCTGATTGGTTTCTTTGCAGAGTTGCACCAGATCTTGCACCCTCTAGTTTTAGTAAATCAACCCCACTGAGTTCTCAGCACAGATAGAGAACTGACCACGCTGTGCTCTCATGCCTAGCGTGGTCTTTTTTTTTTTGTAGGAAAGCAGAAGGACTGGCAGGAACACCAGAGATTTCACACAAAGGAAGCAATACAAAGAGAACAGCATACCTTTTCATATAAGTACATGGTACAGCAGGCGCATATCAGGAATAATTAATGTTAGGTTTACATATTCTGTAGCCACTCTGGCGGTATGATTATGTCAGATTTTTGCGTCTCAAAGCGGTACATTGTTTTGCATAGAAATTTGGCGCTTTATATTGTAGGCCTGTAATTCTTAGGGATAACTCACTTAAATCTGTCCAAACAAGAGTCTAGTAGACATACCGGGTATAATAAAGTTTGAAACATGAAATCATAAATTATAGTATAATAAATAACTATAAATAATTATAATTTTTTTTTATATAATAATTATAATAAAATAGATTTCCCCACGATTCACTATCGCTCAATTCTACAAGTGTTCTAATTTGTTATCGCTGTTTTCTAGCTGGTCTAAAACCGCTTTTGACGTAAAGGGACACTTTTTGGTTGCTATGGACAATCTCAAGTTTCCAGGCAGAAAGAACAGTATTTATAATATAAAAATGCATGCAGGACACTGGACAAAGCATTAGGGACAAAAGGGATGTGAAATAAATTCATACAGTAATGTAATCTGTAAGATTACAGTGTACTGTATGTATTATGAATTTTGTAATTTTAGAATTTGCCGCCGGGCTCCGCCCCCGTGCATCCTGACGCTCACAGGGAATGGAGCCCGGCACACAGAGGCATCGGGCAAAGGACACAGCCCGCACACACAGCGGGGGGGACATTGCAGGATCCTGGGGACAAGGTAAGTATACTGCACCAGGATCCTGCAATGCAATCCCGAGTGTGGCTCAGGGTTACCGCTAATGGTACTGAAATTTAACCCCGAGCCACACTCGGGAATACCGCCAGGGAGGTTAAAGAAGATTTAGTTGCCCAAACCTTGTGCTGCTAGATCGTTCCCTGCAACATCTTCTCCCCCATGCTCCGCTGATCTGAAGTTCTGATGTCATCAAGAATGTGAGGTCACCAAGGGATGGTCCACCGCCAGGGCGTCATCTGCTGGGGGAGTGGCGGATCAGGTCAGTTAAAGTGCTTTTACTGTCCCCTAGACCAAGGCAAGCAATACACGGTTTGAATCTGGGCCAGTTCAGCAAGAACCAGCCTAGATTGGAACCATGTATGGGCAGGCTGAATGTACCAAGTTGATTGATCAACCAGCCTATCGGATTTTCCTTTCGATTATCATGAGCGGCTGGTATAGCTCCTAGCAATAATCACTGTCTTCTCCCGGCAGGGACAGCCAGTGGTGTAGCGTGGGGGGGGGCAGGGGGCGGTTGCCCCGGGCGCAAAATTTAGAGGGGTGCAGTGGCAGGCGGCAGGTTACCTGCGCTGTGCTGTCTAGGAGACTGTGAGCTTCACTATGAGAAAGAAGTTGCGGAGCAGTCCCGGCTTAGGCTCCAGCGGTGACACTGACACAGCAGTGAGTAAATGTACACTGAAGACCATCCATGATGATCCCAGGGATAGTGACCTTGTGGAGACTGGGGGGAAGGAGGAAGGCAGGTCAGTATTAGTCAAGGCATTACCCGCGTATATTAGGGACAGTAAACAGGTCATTAATTTACTAGGGGATTTGCCATATGAGGATGATGTATGGATGGTCACTGCAGATGTGACATCCTTATACACCATCATACCCCATTAATGGGGGATTTCTTCTGTAAAACATTTTTTGGATAGGGATTCAGGGTTACCTTGCAAACACAGGAAGTTTATTATGGAGCTCTTAAATTTTGCAACTACTCATAATTTTTTTTGGTTTAGCCTGCCTGGCAAATCTCTTTATTGGGAAGTGGGAGGAGGACGTCATCTTTGCTGTCGGGAGGCCCAAATTAGTTTTGTGGGCCAGATATATCAATGACGTCCTCCTCCTGTGGAGGGGATTCAGGGAGTCTCTTGATTCTTTTATGATGTCACTTAATGTGAACGATAGGGGCATCGAATTTAAATACGAAGCAGATCAGGATTCTATACATTTTTTAGATCTCCAGATTAAAGTAGAAGAGAGACGGTTCATTACCTCCACGTATTTTAAGACCACAGATAGGAACGCTTTCATCCCTCAAGATAGCTGTCACCACCATTCGTGGCTTAATTCAGTTCCAAAAAGCCAATTTGTGCGCTTAAGGCGCAATTGCACTAAATTAAGTGACTACAGAGAACAGGCCGATATCCTGACGGAGAGATTTCTTGAGAAAGGATATTCTGCCAGTGATTTGGAACAACGATCTCTGGAAGTTGAACAGCTTGATAGAAATTTACTCCTAGCCGATAAAGTAGTCAATAAAGATGAAAAGAATTATTTTCCTGTGCCGTTCATTACGGGTTTTTCCAACCAACATTATTTGGTGAAACCTCAGGTGGTGTTTAGGGGTGTACCCTCTTTAAGAGATTCATTGGCACCAAATGTATGTGACCCTCCTATTAATAAACCTATGTTTTTCCAAAATTTGGTGGGTTACCACAAGTGCAAGAAATGCAGTTTGCAGCATTAACCATATTAAGGAACGAAAAACTCTAAATTTTGTTTCTAATAGCACTTCTCAACAGTTTGACATCAAATCCTTTATTACGTGTTCCACTACTCATGTAGTATACCTCCTTACCTGCCCTTGCGGGTTACAGTATATAGGAAGGACTGTACGTGCCTTTCAAGTTAGGCTTAATGAACACATTGGGAATATAAGGAGAGGATTTAAGGGGCATTCAGTATCTAGACATTATAGGGATGTCCACAATAGAGATCCTAGGGGGACCTCTTTTGTGGCCATTGATAAGCTGAAGAGCCATTGGAGAGGTGGCCCTAAAAGGAGAGCGATATCTAAACTCGAAATTAGTTGGATATATAGGGTGAAATGACCTCTGGGATTGAACATTGACATTGAAATTAAGGCCCCTTTCACACGGAGGTCCGTTCAGGTCCGCCTGTCAGTTTTTTAGGCGGACCTGAAACGGATCCTCCATGTACCCCTATGGAGGCACGGATGTCAGCGGAGACATGTCCGCTGACATCCGCTCCGCTCCGCTCCGCCAAAGTGTGACGGAGGAAAACCCTATTTTTCCTTCCGTCGGCGGAGCGGATCGGATGACAACGGACTCTACGGTCCGTCGTCATCCGATTCCCCATAGGGGAGAGCGGCGCTCTGACAGGGCGGTCCCTGCACAGTGTGCGGGGACCGCCCAGTCATCCGTCGGCTCAGCGGGGATCAACGGAGCGATCCCCGCTGAGCAAGCGGAGCTTCACGGGGCGGATCTGCACGGATCCGCCCCGTGTGAAAGAGCCCTAATGCATTCATAGACAACGCATGAATTTCTTCTCCCCGTTTTCACCCTCTTTCTTTCACATGAACAAATAAATTTACAATGATTTAAGAAAACTTTCCCCTTTTGGAATAGCCTTATTGCATTAGTGGTTTTGGCCTAATTAAATATCAAATTTAATTTTGACGTATTTCATTTAGTTCTCGAGGTGAGACCAATATTTCTGATTTGTGGTTCATTTCAATGTTGTTGTAATTGGTCGCAGGCATCTCTATTATCATCTTTAGATTGCCTGTTTAGTAGGGTATAATGTTATGACCTAGATTCGTAAGATGCTTAGTTTCATTCGGTATTCGAATATATGTATAACACCTGGTATTTTGATTAGTATTTAGACGTTAGGATTTTATGTCAATACATATTTTAATGTTTAAGTTTTATTCTGTCGTTTAGATGTGAGGATTCATTATTAGCGTAGGATGTTATTTTTTGCGTCTCCAACGTTCTTCCTTTCGTAAGGGAGGTGCCTGTATTAGTGTAGGAGGGTTTAGGTGATTGTATTCCCTCCCTTCGTAACAATAAGTTCGAATTGAGCGACGGATATTACTTCACCGTCATGGCCGCCGTTACGGAAGCGAGGCGTGGATGTGCTTTGTATGTATAAATTGAGTGACGATTCAGTGCGTCGCCCGTGCCCTTTGATCACGTTCTTTTGTAACCAAACTAGTCAGGGCGGTGCTGCGCACTGAACGTCACTTTTACTACGTGACCCCGGAAGCACGGGCGAACGCTACGACTTTTTTATGCCGGCAATTTTAAACTGTTTTTATTAAAATTTGTACGTTACTATGTACCTCAACGAATCAAATAAATTTCTATTGAGGTAATATACTATTCGAGTCCCTCCCTTCTTCCTTTTTTCTGTCGATATCTACATTGGAGGTCCGTTCGATCTTTCTGGAACGCTCGATCCTACTGGCCCCCAGCGGATGGAACAGTACAGTGAGAGGTAGAGGGAGCATCTTGGAATCGTTATATCCCCAGGAGCAACACTAATACCCCGCAGAGGGTGATTTCTGCAGGCCTATCCGAACTTGCCACAGTGGGGGTCCACCTTTTCTGGTAAAGAACCCATCTGGAATATATATTCACTGTGGTGGACGGAGCCTCCTCATGGAATTTTTTTGGGCACTATTCTTTTTTCAACATCTGCTATGGGTTCCTGTTCTTTTTTCCATCTGAAGTAATTTTTTGTGTATTGGAATTCTTTCCCCATTTGTGTAGGGAACTTTTGGATACATTGGACTTCCTAATTATTCACTTATTTATTAATATAAGAAGTTTCACACAAGTGTTATTTTTTCATTTGAGATTGACTTGTGTATTCATGTAGGTTTACTTATATAGTGTAGGAGGATTTGGACAATTTTTTCTCATATGTTTTCACTCCATGCATAATATATAATTTTTTTGTTTGTACACTTTGATGGTGGTTATTCTCTTTATCATTATTGTTCTTTTTTTGATTGATTTGTACATATATCAGTGTATATTACAATGTGTAGGAGAATTGGATTAGTTTTCCTTCACATGCTTTTTCATTTTTTTATGTATGCACGTTTATGGTGGTTATTCATTTTATTATTCACCAAGTTTCATTAATTTATTAGAACTCTTTAATTGAGTTCTATTCTTTATCCATTTTGTGCGCGACATATTTCCTTAATCAGTATAGGAATCCGGTAGGTCAGTGTAGTGGTCAGTATAACAATCAGATAGGTCAGTTTAGTGGTCAGTGTAGGAATCAGGTAGGTTAGTATAGTGATCAGGTAGGTCGGTGTAGGAGTCAGGTTGGTCAGTATTACTGTACTAGTGGAAGGGACTCAGAGAGTGCTAAAAATCCGCGGGTTAGGGGGCGAAAATCTCTTGCCCTGCCCCAGGCACTGACAACCCACGCTACGCCACTGGGGACAGCTTATCTACAACCCCCCCTCTGCCCGCTGGGAGAATACAATGGCTCTGCAGGAGGGATTTCTGCATCAACACTGTTTGTGTTGATGGGGTAATCAAGTGAATTTCTTTCCCGCAACCCGTGGACACAGGAAAGAAATTCTCACCATGTATGGCCGGCATAAAGGAGTAGTCAACCATTGCCTTGAGGGTGCAGCCCCACTGCAAGGGAGGGTTTTCAAAGTTCCCGGAATTGGGCTTTCTTTTACAGCACAAAGTATTTCCATTGATAACAGAACATAATCCCTTTTGCGAATTAGCCAATGTGAGATTTCCACAGAGATTAGTATCTCAGAGTAAAGTACATAACGTTTTGTGTATTGACCTGTGTCGAGGACTGCAGAGCTTTTTATTCTGCTCAGTTGATGGTGACGAGTGGCCCTTCAAATTGAAATGAATTCACCATGTAACTCAATACTTTGAACTTGCTCTTAAAGGCCACTTGTTGTGTAAACACAATTAAAATGAAAGCTTCCCCTGGAGTAATAGATGTCTGATTATGTAACTGCTACATTTAATTCAACATCATTTCAACTTCAAAGGGATACTATATATATGCCTGTTAATCAGGGCTGTGTGATGCACTGGAGTCGCCTAAGGCACCATGAATAAACACTCCCCAAAGGACATCGTTGTATAAAGTTTTACCCCAAACCACCAAATCAACATCTAATTAAAGCTGAATAAAAATAAAAATTTGCTCGGAGGTAGGGAGGTTTGGCAGAAGAGACGAGCAAAGTCTTTCCTGCCAAACAAATGTCTTCCTCTTCTCCATGGATATTTTTATATTTTCTGTGTACGCTGTATGACACATGCTCAGTGTACACACCAGGCTCATTCCCAGAATCCATAAAATGTCAAGATGCCAGGTGCCAGAATGTTGTGCGCATGCAAAGTAGTTACGTCATCGGTGGCCACTCAGTAATAGAAGAGGATGTCTGGGAACCCAGAAGAAGCGGTGGAGGAGATGGGGGCAGCAGGAACCAGAGCAAGGGGCAGAGCCTGCATTGTACAGCACTGGGGAAGGACACATTTGTAAGATAAGTGTGCCATAATGTGAGAGTGCCCACTAAGTATACAGTGATTAAGTCCAACTAATAAAAAGCAATCAAGTTTGAAACAAAGCTCATGCCCAAATTTTTATTTTATAAAAAAGACTATTTACAAAAATATATTTATGTTTCAGGAATTTATTAAAGTATGAAAGTGGATTTTTCTTAAAGTGGTGGGGTGGGGGGTGTAAGTGTTGTTTGGGTGGTCATACTTGTTTTTTTTTTTTTTAAAGGTAGCTTTATTGTTTTCAACGTAAAAGGTACAAACAAAAGCAAATAATGCTCACATACATATGGTATATTGCAAAAGACAGAGGAAGAATGTCCATTCAGTATAGCGTCACCGTATATTGAAGGACCATGCGTAGAATAAAAAGATATTAAACATAACCTATGCAGAATCTAAGAAATGCAAAAAGCAATGAGGAAAGGGCTACAAAAGTTTCCCTAGGCCATAAACCATATAAACAAGGCATATATGTGTAACAATCAGTACAGAAATAATGTGTCCTGGTTCTGAAATATACCTCAACCATCAGATGACTCTACCCATGGGTTCCAAATTTTATGGAATTTTTTAGGGCAACCCTTGGCCTTATATGTTAGTTTGTATTGTGTAGTTTAATTGCCTGATTGACTGGTCATTATATTTGAAGAGATTGTTTTTTTTTTTAAATAACTAACATGTCTATACCTACCTGCTCTGTGCAATGGTATTGCACAGAGCAGCTGTGAACCTCCTCTTCTCAGGTCCGCTGACACAGACAGCGGGACTCGGCCCCACCCCCCGCTCCCTAGTCACTGGTTTTATTTGACAGCACTGGAAGCCAATGGCTCCCAGTGCCCCAGAAAAGCTAGCAAGACCTGGAAGAAACTGGAGAGAAGAGCTACAGATATGCATTGCACAGCGCTGGATAGAATAAGGGCTCAGATAAATAAAAGGGGCGGGGGGTGCTTATGTCTAAAAAAAATGTACCTTAATGTATTCTTTGCATTAAGGTAAAAAATATTTAGGCTTTAGAATCACCTTAAAGCTGAAATTTAGGTGTGGCAATTTTTACATAGTTACATTGTTTCAGCTTAATACAATGTAAGTATGTACAGTATATGTCATACCTAGACATGTGCACTGCCGAAAAATTAGTTTTTTCTGTTTTTTTGCTTTTTTCGGAAATTCTAGAAATTCGAAAAATTTGGTTTTTTTCGTTTTTGTTTTTTTTTGTTTTTTGCTTTTTTCGGAAATTCGGGAAATTCGAAAAATTCGTTTTCGTTTTTTGCTTTTTTCGGAAATTCGGGAAATTCGGAATTCGGAAATTCCGAATTCCGAATTTTCAAATTCCGAATTTTCGAATTTCCGAAAAAACGAATAAAACGAAAACGAAAAAATTATTTTTTTCGAATTTCCAAAAAAAGCAAAAAAACGAAAAAAAAAGAATTTCCGATTTTCGGAAATTCGGAAATTCTATAAATTCAGAATTCGGAAATTCAACTTTCCAAATTTCCCATTTTTAGATTTTCGAATTTTAGATTTTGCAATTTCGAATTTTCGAATCTCGAATTTTCGAAATTTCCAATTTCCGAGATTCGGAAATTCCGAATTTCTGAAATTCGGAAATCTGAGTTTTGGAAATTCCGAATTTCAAAAATCTGAAAATCCGAAAATTCTTCAATTGATAAATTCGGAAATCCAAAAATTTCTCTAAATTGAAAAATTTGGAAATTCGGAAATTCGACATTTCGGAAATCCGAAAATCCGAAAATTAAAAAATTCGGAAATTTCGGAATTAACTAATTTCTCTAAATTCGTGAAGAAACGAATTAGAAACAAAACAAATTGCACATGTCTAGTCATACTTTGGGATCCCCGTGGAAGCTGGATATCACTTTAGTAGGCATAGCTACTATACTGACTGTCAGGGGATGAGCCAGAGAAGGAAAGCACAGGGCCTGGCACATTTGCCAATATCCAGCATGGCCGTGCTAACTTACGCAGGAATGTGCGCAAAGCAACGACATGGAGCCGGCGCATGCTAGTGCACGATAGTTCCTGTTGGCTTGTGGCTTTTATAAGGATGACAGATGCTCTCAGGTTTGCTTGCTTCTGGACTTATCCCTTGCTTACAGTATCTCCTGACCTTGACTTGCTCCGCGGACCTACTCCTACTTACTTCCTGTGTATGACCTTGGCCTGCCCCTGACCATGTTCCTGCTCAAGCTCCAGTAGCTTGACTACTGTGTTTTGACCTTGGCTCTCACTCCTGACCACATCTCCTGTCTAAGCCCTGCCTGCGGTGTATGCTGTAGAGTAAATGTAAAGGCCAAAATGTGTTTTGTTTTGTTTTTTTCATTTTGGATGGAGTGGGGAATGATTAGCTTTTTAAAGGGATAAAGCGAGGGAAATGCTCATGTATTGCAGCAGAGATGTGCAGAATATGTTTTTGTTCATATTCTCAGACTAATTTTATTCCAAGCTCCCCAGTGACCTTTTTTCTCTTTGCTCCAATTTTCAGGGCTAGTTAATGATTAGAATACTACACTGTTTATAAATTGCAGGAATGTAGCCAGTAAGTAAAATGCAGTGTTACGAGGTTTGTTTGAATGAAACAGAATGATTAGAGTACACAGAGGACATTTATTATGGCTGTCAACTTTTACACATATCATAAAACCATACTACTCATCTCAAAGGTTCAGATCAGTAAAGTAAGGTGACCTTCTCTACAAGAACTGAATATGAATATATAGTAAGTGCTCCTATGACCTGTTAAAGCACACTCTCCACCTCGGTGGAAAGGTCCACTTTCAAGGTGTCTCTTCATTTCCTTCCCTCCTTCTTACGCTCCCTAAAATGCTACATAAAACTACCTGTGCAGTGAAAATAGTTAAATAATATACTCACCTTTCCCTGACTTCCTCCTGCAGTGTCTAGACAAGGGTGGCATCATACTCCTACTAACAAGATCCCATGGAATGTGATGTAATCCCGTGAGAAAATGCTGCAGCCCATTGAAGGATCAACTTCTTGGGTGATATGTGCTACTCAACATTCTCCAAGATCTGTCTGGAAGGAGGATTATGTCACCCTCGCCTAGGCACTGCAGGAGGAAGTCAAGGAGAAGTAAGTAAATGATCAAACTACTTGAATAAGCAGACCTTGTCACTGAGGTGTGTGAGCAAGGTGCAGTGTGGTGTGGCAGTGGTAAGAAGCACACGGAGGCTAATTGCAGCAAACTGAATATATAGAGAATATTTCAACAAGTTACACACAGGCCCGGCCGGTGACCACAGCCATCTGGAAACTCATGCATAACTCACAGCAGCGGTCCAGAGGTTTAGAGTGACGCTGACAGCATCTGCAAGGAGGAGTGAACCTGGCCGGTCCAACCCATTTGGGGAACTACTCCAGAGAGAGAGACGTAGTCCCTGCACTTTTCCTACTACTCTGGAAATCTTTCCTACCATTTAGTGCTGTTGCTAACAGGTGGGGAACCTACTCTAGCACTTTCAAAACGTGCCAAATTCAGGGGGGACAGGGAATTATATAAGATCTGCCCTCACCTAAGATGGCGGAGTGCTGGCTTTTTGCTACCAACTTGTCAAATTAAGGTGCCTCTGGCCAAAATGACCCCTCAATTCTGCTCTGCCTCTATTGCAACTACCTCTCCCTACACACAGACTGTCAGCTCTTCCTAAATTACTGCAACTCCGTTGATAAATCACTATTTCATAATGAAGGGGCCAGCACATAACAAAACCCCCATTATTGGCCCTTCTAAGCCAGCTGACCCAAGTTTAAAGGCCATGTAGTGTATTATGGTTATAAACAATTCACCATAAATTTAAGGTTGCCACCTTGTCTTCAAGCCAAACCCAAACACTTTTGCGGCATATGGCAACTTTTCTTTTAAAGGGGGAACACAGTGAACTCTGGTGTAATGTATACTCTGATGTAGGGTGATTTCTGGTCACCGAAGCCTCCACTTTCATCAGAGTTCCCAGCATCCCCCCTTAAATCAGGGTTCCCAAAGCCCCCCTTACATTAGAGTCTGCAGGGCACCCCTTACATCTGAGTCCCCCTTATCTTAGCCACTTTCTCAGAGGCAGGAAAGAGAAGGAAGGGAGGGGAAGACATCAGTCACAGACAGTCAGACAGTGGATGGTGAGCTCACTCACCCGAGGATGGAGCCTCAGGCATCAGCGCAATTCATTCATAATTTATCTGCCGGCCGCTGGGCTTCAAATTTCCTGCCCATATATCCCTTTTCTGAGACACAGAACGCTGTGCATAGGAGTGTGGGTGCGCAAACACAGAGGGCAGAGGAGGAGGAGCAGATTGAGCCCTCTCTCCTAGGGCAGTGTGAGAGAGAGTGTCACAAATAGGGATGAGCTTCGTGTTCGAGTCGAACATACGTTCGACTCGAACATCGGCTGTTCGATCGTTCGACGAAGATCGAACGATTTGGGCCGTTCGCGCCAAATTCGAGTGACGCAAACGGCCCACAATGCACTACGCCATCGCAGTGTCATCCAGGCGCTGTGATTGGCCAAGCATGCACTGTGACCCCGCATGCTTGGCCAATCACAGCGCCGGCAGCGAGGAGAGCAATGATTGGCCACAGGCAGGATGCCTGTGGCCAATTATTCTTGAGGGGGTTTAGTACACGCCCCACACTATAAAAGGCCGCCAGCGCGGCGGCCTTGTGTAGTGTGTTCCGGAGCAGGGAAAGAGAAGCATAGGCAGGGACAGTGTCATTTTGTTCCCTTTACTAATCCTGGATTCCTTGTGTTTAGGGACAAATAAGGATAGGTAGGGAGAGTGTCAGTGTGTTATTCTGTGCTAAACCTTGTTTGTAGGGACAGAGAGGTACAGTGAGGGAAAGTGTCAGTGTGCTATTCTGTTCTAAACCAATCTTGCTGAACCATATTTGAAATCCTTGAGTTTAGGGACAGAGAGGTACAGTGAGGGAAAGTGTCAGTGTGCTATTCTGTGCTAAATCTTGTTTGTAGGGACAGAGTAGGACAGTGAGTGAAACTGACAGTGTGCTATTCTGTTCTAAACTAATCTTGCTGAACCATATTTGAAATCCTTGAGTTTAGGGACTGAGAGGTACAGTGAGGGAAAGTGTCAGTGTGCTATTTGTGCTAAATCTTGTTTGTAGGGACAGAGTAGGACAGTGAGTGAAACTGACAGTGTGCTATTCTGTTCTAAACCAATCTTGCTGAACCATATTTGAAATCCTTGAGTTTAGGGACAGAGAGGTACAGTGAGGGAAAGTGTCAGTGTGCTATTCTGTGCTAAATCTTGTTTGTAGGGACAGAGTAGGACAGTGAGTGAAACTGACAGTGTGCTATTCTGTTCTAAACCAATCTTGCTGAACCATATTTGAAATCCTTGAGTTTAGGGACAGAGAGGTACAGTGAGGGAAAGTGTCAGTGTGCTATTCTGTGCTAAATCTTGTTTGTAGGGACAGAGTAGGACAGTGAGTGAAACTGACAGTGTGCTATTCTGTTCTAAACCAATCTTGCTGAACCATATTTGAAATCCTTGAGTTTAGGGACTGAGAGGTACAGTGAGGGAAAGTGTCAGTGTGCTATTCTGTGCTAAATCTTGTTTGTAGGGACAGAGTAGGACAGTGAGTGAAACTGACAGTGTGCTATTCTGTTCTAAACCAATCTTGCTGAACCATATTTGAAATCCTTGAGTTTAGGGACAGAGAGGTACAGTGAGGGAAAGTGTCAGTGTGCTATTCTGTGCTAAATCTTGTTTGTAGGGACAGAGTAGGACAGTGAGTGAAACTGACAGTGTGCTATTCTGTTCTAAACCAATCTTGCTGAACCATATTTGAAATCCTTGAGTTTAGGGACAGAGAAGGACACTCGTGGAAACTATCAGTGTGCTATTCTGTGCTAAATCTAGTTTGTAGGGACAGAGTAGGACAGTGAGTGAAACTGACAGTGTGCTATTCTGTTCTAAACCAATCTTGCTGAACCATATTTGAAATCCTTGAGTTTAGGGACAGAGAAGGACACTCGTGGAAACTATCAGTGTGCTATTCTGTGCTAAATCTTGTTTGTAGGGACAGAGTAGGACAGTGAGGGAAAGTGTCAGTGTGCTATTCTGTTCTAAACCAATCTTGCTGAACCATATTTGAAATCCTTGAGTTTTGGGACAGAGAAGGACACTCGTGGAAACTCTCAGTGTGCTATTCTGTGCTAAATCTTGTTTGTAGGGACAGAGTAGGACAGTGAGGGAAAGTGTCAGTGTGCTATTCTGTTCTAAGCCAATCTTGCTGAACCATATTTGAAATCCTTGAGTTTAGGGACAGAGAAGGACACTCGTGGAAACTCTCAGTGTGCTATTCTGTGCTAAATCTAGTTTGTAGGGACAGAGTAGGACAGTGAGTGAAACTGACAGTGTGCTATTCTGTGCTAAACCAATCTTGCTGAAGCATATTGCAAATCCTTGTGTTTAGGGACAGAGAAGGATAGGCAGGGGACAGTGTCAGTGTCATTGTTGCTAAGCCTCCTGCACAGTATACACCTGAAGGTAGCCCTTATTGCTCTTTTTCCCATCTCCCTGCAGGCCATCCATTAAAATGTCTGGAAGGCAAACAAGGAGAGGCAGACAGTCAGGAGGCAAAAAAAGAGGGCAAGCAGGCTCTGTGTCTGGGGGCAACAGTGCTGGTCGTGGACGTGGTGCATTGTCATCAGCACATGGCCATGGGACACGCTTGTCCTTCTTTTCGGCAGCTGGACATGTTGAGCCACATCATGCCGAAGACTTGGTAGAGTGGATGACCAAGCCCACCTCATCCTCCTCATCCTCTCTCACCCAGGCTCAGGGTACTGGCAAAGCAGCTGCCAAAGCGTCCTCTTCTCTGGTATCATTATCTTCATTAGTCAATCCTTCCCTAGACCCACCATGTCCTCCTCCTGAGGAGTCCCCCGAACTGTTTGAGCACAGTGTTGGGTACATGCTCCAGGAGGATGCCCAGCGTTTCGAAGGATCTGATGATGATACCCAGCTAGAGGAAGGCAGTAGCGTGAGAGCAGAGAGAGGGGATGCTCAAGAAGGACACCAATCTGGCAGTCATGCTCCAGCAGCTGCAGCATACTGCCAGATTGGCTCCAGTGATGAGGAGGGAGGGGATGATGAGGTCACTGACTCCACGTGGGTGCCTAATAGGAGAGAGGAGGAGGAGGAGGATGAGGAGGAGGCACATCTCCAGCGAGGCAGGATGCCCTTGAGTGGCCAGCGTATGGGCAGCACACCGACGGAATCACACCGCAGAGCTCCGCCTGTGCAGGGCGCTGCCTCTGCCCGTCATTCAAAAAGTTCTTTGGTGTGGGCCTTTTTTGAGGCGAGTGCATCAGATCGCACAGCTGCTGTTTGCAACATATGTCTCAAGCGTATATCGCGTGGCCAAAACATCAGCCGCTTGGGCACCACATGCTTGATCAGACATATGTTGACCTGCCATGCAGCTCGTTGGCAAGCCTACCTTAAAGACCCACACCAAAGAACAAAGCTGACCTCTTCTTGCACCGCATCAGCTGGGATCTCCAACCCCACTATACCTTCAGTCCTCTCTGAAACCTGCTCTGAGAGGAATGAAGGTGTAGAATTAGGTGTGTCACAGCCAAGTACTTGCGGGCACTCTGCTAGCAGTACACCGACGTCCGATTCTAGCAGGCAAATTTCCCTGCCCCAGCTGCTGGACCGTCGAAAGAAGTTCACTCCCAGCCATCCACATGCCCAGCGGTTGAATGCTAGCTTGGCTAAATTGCTAGCGCTTCAA
Organism: Rana muscosa; assembly: GCA_029206835.1. Taxonomy (NCBI): domain Eukaryota; kingdom Metazoa; phylum Chordata; class Amphibia; order Anura; family Ranidae; genus Rana; species Rana muscosa. The sequence continues at coordinate 90,223,156 of CM055117.1, read as the reverse complement.
CTGCTGCCTTTTCAGTTGGTAGACTCGGCCCCCTTCCGTGAGTTTGTGCAATGTGCGGTTCCTCAGTGGCAGGTTCCCAAACGCCACTTTTTCTCACGGAAGGCGATTCCGGCTCTCTACAGGCATGTGGAAGGCAATGTCTTGGCCTCGCTGGACAGGGCGGTCAGCGGTAAGGTGCATATTACCGCTGACTCATGATCCAGCAGGCATGGACAGGGACGTTACCTTTCTTTCACGGCCCATTGGGTCACTCTTTTGGCAGCTGGGAAGGATGCAGGACAAGGTGCAGTAGTGTTGGAGGTTGTTCCACCGCCACGCCTCCAAAATGCTACTACTGGTTGTGACACACCTCTCTCCTCCACCCCCTCCTCTTCTTCTTCCTCCATGGCCTCTTCCTGTGGTTTGTCCTCGGAACCAGCGGTGCTCCGTAGGCGTTCAAGGGGCTACGCAAGTACACAGGCAAAAAGATGCCATGCCGTGCTTGCGCTGGTGTGTTTGGGGGACAGGAGCCACACTGGGGCAGAGGTCCTGTCTGCTCTGCAGGGGCAGGCCGAGAGGTGGTTGACGCCACGCCAGCTTAAGCCAGGAATGGTGGTTTGCGACAATGGCACCAACCTCCTCTCCGCCCTCCGACAGGGACAACTGACCCATGTGCCCTGTATGGCTCACGTCCTTAACCTGGTGGTGCAGCGGTTCTTGGGCAGGTACCCGGGCTTACAGGATGTCCTGAGGCAGGCCAGGAAAGTCTGTGTTCATTTCCGCAGATCTTATAATGCCAGTGCTCGCCTGGCTGAGCTGCAAAAGGAGTTGAACCTGCCCAAGAACCGCCTTATATGTGACATGCCCACCAGGTGGAACTCAACGTTGGCCATGCTGCAGCGGCTGCACACGCAGCAGAGGGCCATCAATGAGTACCTGTGCGACTACGGCACCAGGACAGGGTCAGGGGAGCTCGGGTTTTTTTCACCACGCCAGTGGGGCATGATCAGGGATGCATGCACTGTCCTGGCACCATTTGAGGAGGCCACGAGGATGGTGAGCAGTGACAGTGCATGCATCAGTGACACTGTACCTCTTGTCCACCTGTTGGAGCACACTCTGCGTGGAATAATGGACAGGGCACTTGAGGCAGAACAGAGGCAGGAAGAGGAGGACTTCCTTGCCTCTCAAGGCCCCCTTTACCCTGACAGTGTTCCTTCTGTCCCACCCATCGCACAGGAAGAGGAGGAGGAGGAGGAGGAGGAGGATTGTGTCAGCATGGAGGTGGAGGCTGGCACTCAGCATCATCAGCAGCAGTCTTTTAGGGATGATTTACAGTCCCAAGAAACCAGTGGACTTGTACGTGGCTGGGAGGAGGTGGCTGCGGATCATGTCGTCCTTAGTGACCCAGAGGACTCCGGACTGAATGCCTCAGCTAACCTACGCTGCATGGCCTCCCTGATCCTGCAAAGTCTGCGGAAGGATCCTCGTATTCTTCGGATCAAGGAGAGGGACCATTACTGGCTGGCCACTCTCCTTGATCCACGGTACAAGGGTAAGGTTGCGGACCTTATGTTACCGTCGCAGAGGGAGCAGAGGATGAGACAACTCCGGGAAGCCTTGCAGAAAGGTCTGTGCAACGCGTTCCCAGAGACTGGGAGGTTACAAACTCCTGGTCCTGGACAACAAGTTGCTGAGGCTTCGGGCAGTCAAAGAAGGAGCGGTGGGGAAGGTTGCCGTCTGACCGATGCGTTCAGACAATTCTTTAGTCCGCAGCCCCAAAGTATGATCGGTTCCAGCAACCATCGCCAGCGTCAGATATACATGGTCCAGGAATACCTAGGGGCAAGGTCAGACTTGGACACCTTCCCCACCGAAAATCCTCTGGCTTACTGGGTCTTGAGGATGGATCACTGGCCAGAGCTTGCACAGTATGCAATTGAGCTACTGGCCTGTCCTGCATCCAGCGTTCTTTCAGAACGCACATTCAGTGCTGCTGGAGGATTTGTCACGGATCACAGGGTGTGCCTGTCCACCGACTCGGTTGATCGACTGACTTTCATCAAGATGAACCAGTCTTGGATCACCACCAGCTACCACACACCTGATGCTGATATAACAGACTAATTGATTTTAAAATGTCACATCCCTTCAAGACTGATGCTGATGCTGAGTGCCTGTGCTGTTATGTTGACTGGCTATCCTCCTCCTCCTCCTCAATGATACGATTAATGATGATAGCTTGGAAGATCATTTTGGTTTATGGGTGCCGCCACCAGTGGCTAAGGCCCAATTTTTCAGCCCCTGTTTAACAGGGGCGTGTAATTACAATTTTTGATGCAATACTTTGCAACAGGCCTCATTGCTGTGCTCCAATACAGTATCTGTGAGGGGTTGCAGTGTTGTGCCACCAGTGCCTAAGGCCCAATTTTTCAGCCCATGTTCAACAGGGGCATGCAATTATAATTATTGATCTAATAATTCACAGCAGGGCCCATTGCTGCGGCCACCAAGAGTAACTGTCAGGCCTTACAGTGTTGTGTCAACACCACCACCACCACCACCACCACCAAAGGCCCAATTTTTCAGCCCCTGTTCAACAGGGGCATGCAATTCTAATTATTGATCTAATAATTCACAGCAGGGCCCATTGCTGCGCCCACCAAGAGTAACTGTCAGGCCTTACAGTGTTGTGTCAACACCACCACCACCACCACCAAAGGCCCAATTTTTCAGCCCCTGTTCAACAGGGGCATGCAATTCTAATTATTGATCTAATAATTCACAGCAGGGCCCATTGCTGCGCCCACCAAGAGTAACTGTCAGGCCTTACAGTGTTGTGGCACCAGCACCACCATCAAAGGCCCAATTTTTACTACCACTGTTCAACAATTATATGTTATTACAATTCCTGATATAATAGTTGACAGCAGGGCGTTCCAGCACCCACCAAGAGTAACTGTGAGTGCTTACAGTGTTGTGCCAACACCAACACCTAAGGGGCCAATTTCTGCAGAGTATATACGGCAGGTCCCTACTTTCAAACATCCAACTTACAAACGACTACTACTTGCAAACGGAAGAAGACAACAGGAAGTGAGAGGAAATCTACCCCTTGGAAAGAAAATTCTCTCCTGTAAGAATTAATATGGGAGAAAGGTGTCTCCTCTCTACTGATGCTTTATCACCAATCCTTGTTTCAATAAAAACACCACATTTCAAAAACAGTTGTCATTGGGACGCAAAGTGAGGTGAAATGTTCTGAACAGGGGCACAGACAGCAAAAAAAATGTTACAGGGGTGATAACCCTTCCCTATGTTTTCCAAAAAGCTTAAAAATAGGTATTTGGCCTGGAGCTACACTTAAACAATGTAGCTGTTCAAAATTACAAACAGATTCTACATAAGAACAAACCTACAGTCCCTGTCTTGTATGCACCGCCTGTATACGGCTGTTCAGAGTATATAGGGCCTTTTTTATTTTGTGTGCGGGGTTCCCCTTAATATCCATACAAGACCCAAAGGGGCTGGTAATGGGCTGGGGTAGGGGGGGGGGGGGGGGGTTGATGGGGTAGCTATGCCATTTTTCTTAAAGATTTTCATCCATATTACCGGGACCAGACATTACATTAAAGCCGCAAGCAGTTTTAAATGGCTTTTTTTTCCTTTAGAAATGTTATTTTGTGCAGGGACAGTTCTAAACATGGGAAACACGTGGCACTTCACAGGCATACTTTAGACACCCCCCAGGTACAATATTTAAAGGAATATTTGACTTTTTTTTTTTCACTTTATGCATCATTAAAATTACTGCTCCCGGAAAACGTCCGTTTTTAAAACTTCTTTTTGCATTGATACATGTCCCCTGGTGCAGAACCCGGGTTCCCAAACTCTGTTTAGGACAATAACATGGATAATAGTCGTTATAATTAGCACTTTAGAATCCGAACGTTCGCATCCATTGTATTTAATAGGGTTCTAATGTTCGTGCGAACTTTCGGTCCGTTCGCGGGTTCTGGTGCGAACCGAACCCGGGGGTGTTCGGCTCATCACTAGTCACAAACAATCGGCTTAGGCAACTGCAGCCAGCCTTCCTGGCAGTTGGCAAACCTGGTAATTACGGTGTGCCCAGGCACACCCAGCCTGTGCGCATGCCTATGCACTTGGTGGTTGTGGTAATCAGTTACTTGGGGAGTCACAGCTCGGTCTGAATAATGTGTCAGGATTTCAGGCAGTCTGAAATCTGGACACATTATTCGAAACCCGGACACATGATTCAAAACCCAGACTCTGCGGGTGAATCCCAGACAGGTGGCAACCCTACATAAATTCACCAGGAACCACGATCGGGAACCTCAACCATGCAGGATTAGTTTTGTGTATTTATTCCTGCGCTACCAAAGATAAATGCTAAATAATAAATTGAAAGAAGTGGAAACTGCTGCAAACACCGAAAGGGTTAAACCAAACCCATGTGGCAGTATAAAAACGTGTGGGGGTGTGGTGTTGCACTGTTTCTAAAACCTGCTAATAATGTGCAAACGATAAATTACCTCAAAGACTCAATAAAAATAAAAATATATGTATAAATGAATCCAATAGTGCATATATACTAAAATGGATAAATAAAACTGGAATGAGTCTGATCAAAGTCCATAAATAAAAATAAAAAACATGAAAAGCATAAATATTGTATACACAGTGACATAAAACTTGTTATGGTGGTGCAAATGAACTAAAACCATAAAACCATATCACGATAAATTGCCAAAGTGCAGTGTGCATACAGTAACAGTATTGTGCAAAAAACAACAAAAAGTGCAAAAAAGGGAACGTGCAGGCAGAAAAGGCCTGCAATGTGCAAAACCAGAAATAAATCAATTGCGTGCAAGTGCTACATGCAAAAGTGCACAATGTGCTAAAATTGCAGGAAATGTCCACTATAAACTGGAACAGAAATAGTTCAATAAGCTGAATGGAGTGTATAACGCATAAGCTGCTGGTGCCACTGGCAACAGGATGCTCTCTTCAAAGTGGGTGTCTTGTTTCCATGCAAAAACCCGGAGGTGGTGCAGAGATAGATTAATCTCTATTTCCTGTGACACACACAGTATAGTGAAGATGGCCTCTTACCTTGCAGTAATGAGGTAACCGCATATAGAAGTACTGGGAGTAGTAGTTCCTAACATGGGGTCCTGGGCCAACACTGGGTCCTAAATATTGTCTTTGTTTCTCAAATGGCATCAAGGTTTAAAGGAAAAAAGGAGGGTCTCGATAGTGAAGTATGTATAAAACCATCACGGTATATGTATTGGTGCAACAGTAAGGTACTCACATTAAAACTTATCTCCTACGAGCGGCAAGCTTGTCAGCCTCCGTCTATCACTATGCCTTTCCGTCCCTACGCGTAGGGATGAAGTCACGTGACCGTGACGCCACGCGTAGGGACGGAAAGGCATAGTGATAGACAGAGGCTGAGGAGCTTGCCGCTCGTAGGAGATATGTTTTTTTAATGCAATTTTTAATGTGAGTACCTTACTGTTGCACCAATAAATATACCGTACCTCCTTTTTTCCTTTAAACCTTGATGCCATTTGAGAAACAAAGACAGTATTTAGGACCCAGTGTTGGCCCAGGACCCCATGTGAGGAACTACTACTCCCAGTACTTCTATATGCGGTTACCTCATTACCGCAAGGTAAGAGGCCATCTTCACTATACTGTGTGTGTCACAAGAAATAGAGATTAATCTATCTCTGCACCACCTCCGGGTTTTTGCATGGAAACAAGACACCCACTTTGAAGAGAGCATCCTGTTGCCAGTGGCACCAGCAGCTTATGCGTTATACACTCCATTCAGCTTATTGAACTATTTCTGTTCCAGTTTATATTGGACATTTCCTGCAATTTTAGCACATTGTGCACTTTTGCACTTAACACTTGCACACAATTGATTTACTTCTGGTTTTGCACATTGCAGGCCTTTTCTGCCTGCACGTTCCCCTTTTTGCACTTTTTGTTGTTTTTTGCACAATACTGTTACGGTATGCACACTGCACTTTGGCAATTTATCGTGATATGGTTTTATGGTTTTAGTTCATTTGCACCACCATAACAAGTTTTATGTCACTGTGTATACAATATTTATGCTTTTCATGTTTTTTATTTATGGACTTTGATCAGACTCAATCCAGTTTTATTTATCCATTTTAGTATATATGCACTATTGGATTCATTTATATATATATATTTTTTTTTTTTATTGAGTCTTTGAGGTAATTTATCGTTTGCACATTATAAGCAGGTTTTAGAAACAGCGCAACACCACACCCCCACACGTTTTTAACCATGCAGGATTGCATCTCTGTTGTTGTCGCAAACCCAACGTGATTGTGTCTAACTTCCGAAAAAAGCAGACGAGTCTGGCTCTGTCTAGGTCTACTCCTGCGTATGTCTGACAGCCACAGATATTAGGACAATTCCTGTGTGTTATTGCAGCAGGTTCATTAAGCCCAATTTATATTCTCCCTGTAATAAACAAAGGCGAGGGTTTTGACCTAGAATGTTCTATAAATATCTGTTTATTTATAGTCAAGTGCATAACAAAGATTAACAAAATAACAATGATTTCCTGCTGGACTGGCGAGCCGGCGCTAGAATTCTGCATTGGCAATTAGAAAAGGATAAGGCTCACTAAGGCTGGAAATGTTTTCATAATGCCATCCTTTATTTCCAATAATATGTTACACAAACTCATAGTGGTTGATTTACTAAAAGAAAATAGACTACTCACTTTGCAAGGGAAGTTTCCCCGAGTTTAGTGAATGAGGTGAGGCTCTGCTGATTTTCATCATCCAATCATGTACAAGCAATTTTTGTGCATATGCATTTTTTTTTTCCTTGCAAATTATTGGGTATTCTTTCCAAACCAAATTTACTAAGCTCTGGGGAAAATTCCCTTGAAAAGTTAACAGCCAATTTGCCTTTAGTAAATTAACCTCACTTTTTCACTTTTTTCACCGGGAGGTACTGGCTTAGGGTAATTGTCTTGAGACCCAAGGCCAGTGCCACAGGGGCCAGTGACTGGCAAAATTATATAATTGTAAAAATACTATTAAAACAGTGAATAGTATAGGTGTCTGTACATGCATGAAAACATGCTTTTTGTACAAAGAATGCATACCTCCCAACTGGCACGGATTGTGCGGGTTTTACCCGCAGAGGCTCCTCCTTCCCGCACTCCCGTCAGAATGTCCCTCCCGCGAAGGGACTTTACAAAGTTGGGAGGTATGAGAATGTTTTTTTTTTACCTAGCTGAAATTAAAAACATGTGACATATCCTGTGTATTTTACCTAAACCTCATTGTGCTAAAAGGTGACCTTTATTATCTCAGAAAGGTGGAAGATATACATAATAGGAGCATAGCTCCCATCTAGGGATGAGCTTCGTGTTCGAGTCGAACATACGTTCGACTCGAACATCGGCTGTTCGATCGTTCGACGAAGATCGAATGATTTGGGCCGTTCGCGCCAAATTCGAGTGACGCGAACGGCCCACAATGCACTACGCCATCGCAGTGTCATCCAGGCGCTGTGATTGGCCAAGCATGCACTGTGACCCCGCATGCTTGGCCAATCACAGCGCCGGCAGCGAGGAGAGCAATGATTGGCCACAGGCAGGATGCCTGTGGCCAATTATTGCTGATGGGGTTTAGTACACGTCCCACACTATAAAAGGCCGCCAGCGCGGCGGCCTTGTGTAGTGTGTTCCGGAGCAGGGAAAGAGAAGCATAGGCAGGGACAGTGTCATTATTTTTCCTTTACTATTCCTGGATTCCTTGTGTTTAGGGACAAATAAGGATAGGTAGGGAGAGTGTCAGTGACAGTGTGCTATTCTGTGCTAATCCTTGTTTGTAGGGACAGAGAGGTACAGTGAGGGAAAGTGTCAGTGTGCTATTCTGTTCTAAAACTATTTTGCTGAACCATATTTTCAAACCTTGAGTTGAGGGACAGAGAGGTACAGTGAGTGAAACTGACAGTGTGCTATTCTGTTCTAAACCAATTTTGCTGTTCCATATTTTCAATCCTTGAGTTTAGGGACAGAGAAGGACACTCGTAGAAATTATCAGTGTGCTATTCTGTGCTAAATCTTGTTTGTAGGGAGGGACAGAGTAGGACAGTGAGGGAAAGTGTCAGTGTGCTATTCTGTTCTAAAACTATTTTGCTGAACCATATTTTCAATCCTTGAGTTGAGGGACAGAGAGGTACAGTGAGTGAAACTGACAGTGTGCTATTCTGTTCTAAACCAATTTTGCTGTTCCATATTTTCAATCCTTGAGTTGAGGGACAGAGAGGTACAGTGAGTGAAACTGACAGTGTGCTATTCTGTTCTAAACCAATTTTGCTGTTCCATATTTTCAATCCTTGAGTTGAGGGACAGAGAGGTACAGTGAGTGAAACTGACAGTGTGCTATTCTGTTCTAAACCAATTTTGCTGTTCCATATTTTCAATCCTTGAGTTGAGGGACAGAGAGGTACAGTGAGTGAAACTGACAGTGTGCTATTCTGTTCTAAACCAATTTTGCTGTTCCATATTTTCAATCCTTGAGTTGAGGGACAGAGAGGTACAGTGAGTGAAAATGACAGTGTGCTATTCTGTTCTAAACCAATTTTGCTGTTCCATATTTTCAATCCTTGAGTTGAGGGACAGAGAGGTACAGTGAGTGAAACTGACAGTGTGCTATTCTGTTCTAAACCAATTTTGCTGTTCCATATTTTCAATCCTTGAGTTGAGGGACAGAGAGGTACAGTGAGTGAAACTGACAGTGTGCTATTCTGTTCTAAACCAATTTTGCTGTTCCATATTTTCAATCCTTGAGTTGAGGGACAGAGAGGTACAGTGAGGGAAAGTGTCAGTGTGCTATTCTGTTCTAAAACTATTTTGCTGAACCATATTTTCAATCCTTGAGTTGAGGGACAGAGAGGTACAGTGAGTGAAACTGACAGTGTGCTATTCTGTTCTAAACCAATTTTGCTGTTCCATATTTTCAATCCTTGAGTTGAGGGACAGAGAGGTACAGTGAGTGAAACTGACAGTGTGCTATTCTGTTCTAAACCAATTTTGCTGTTCCATATTTTCAATCCTTGAGTTGAAGGACAGAGAGGTACAGTGAGTGAAACTGACAGTGTGCTATTCTGTTCTAAACCAATTTTGCTGTTCCATATTTTCAATCCTTGAGTTGAGGGACAGAGAGGTACAGTGAGTGAAACTGACAGTGTGCTATTCTGTTCTAAACCAATTTTGCTGTTCCATATTTTCAATCCTTGAGTTGAGGGACAGAGAAGGACACTCGTAGAAATTATCAGTGTGCTATTCTGTGCTAAATCTTGTTTGTAGGGAGGGACAGAGTAGGACAGTGAGGGAAAGTGTCAGTGTGCTATTCTGTTCTAAAACTATTTTGCTGAACCATATTTTCAATCCTTGAGTTGAGGGACAGAGAGGTACAGTGAGTGAAACTGACAGTGTGCTATTCTGTTCTAAACCAATTTTGCTGTTCCATATTTTCAATCCTTGAGTTTAGGGACAGAGAAGGACACTCGTAGAAATTATCAGTGTGCTATTCTGTGCTAAATCTTGTTTGTAGGGAGGGACAGAGTAGGACAGTGAGGGAAAGTGTCAGTGTGCTATTCTGTTCTAAAACTATTTTGCTGAACCATATTTTCAATCCTTGAGTTGAGGGACAGAGAGGTACAGTGAGTGAAACTGACAGTGTGCTATTCTGTTCTAAACCAATTTTGCTGTTCCATATTTTCAATCCTTGAGTTGAGGGACAGAGAGGTACAGTGAGTGAAACTGACAGTGTGCTATTCTGTTCTAAACCAATTTTGCTGTTCCATATTTTCAATCCTTGAGTTTAGGGACAGAGAAGGACACTCGTAGAAATTATCAGTGTGCTATTCTGTGCTAAATCTTGTTTGTAGGGAGGGACAGAGTAGGACAGTGAGGGAAAGTGTCAGTGTGCTATTCTGTTCTAAAACTTTTTTGCTGAACCATATTTTCAATCCTTGTGTTTAGGGACAGAGAAGGATAGGCAGGGGACAGTGTCAGTGTCATTGTTGCTAAGCCTCCTGCACAATATACACCTGAAGGTAGCCCTTATTGCTGTTTTTCCCATCTCCCTGCAGGCCATCCATTAAAATGTCTGGAAGGCAACCAAGGAGAGGCAGACAGTCAGGAGGCAAAAAAAGAGGGCAAGCAGGCTCTGTGTCTGGGGGCAACAGTGCTGGTCGTGTACGCGGTGCATTGTCATCAGCACATGGCCATGGGACACGCTTCTCCTTGTTTTCGGCAGCTGGACATGTTGAGCCACATCATGCCGAAGACTTGGTAGAGTGGATGACCAAGCCCACCTCATCCTCCTCATCCTCTCTCACCCAGGCTCAGGGTACTGGCAAAGCAGCTGCCAAAGCGTCCTCTTCTCTGGTATCATTATCTTCATTAGTCAATTCTTCCCTAGACCCACCATGCCCTCCTCCTGAGGAGTCCCCCGAACTGTTTGAGCACAGTGTTGGGTACATGCTCCAGGAGGACGCCCAGCGTTTGGAAGGATCTGATGATGATACCCAGCTAGAGGAAGGCAGCAGCGTGAGAGCAGAGAGAGGGGATGCTCAAGAAGGACACCAATCTGGCAGTCATGCTCCAGCAGCTGCAGCATACTGCCAGATTGGCTCCAGTGATGAGGAGGGAGGGGATGATGAGGTCACTGACTCCACGTGGGTGCCTAATAGGAGAGAGGAGGAGGAGGAGGAGGATGAGGAGGAGGCACATCTCCAACGAGGCAGGATGCCCTTGAGTGGCCAGCGTATGGGCAGCACACCGACGGAATCACACCGCAGAGCTCCGCCTGTGCAGGGCGCTGCCTCTGCCCGTCATTCAAAAAGTTCTTTGGTGTGGGCCTTTTTTGAGGCGAGTGCATCAGATCGCACAGCTGCTGTTTGCAACATATGTCTCAAGCGTATATCGCGTGGCCAAAACATCAGCCGCTTGGGCACCACATGCTTGATCAGACATATGTTGACCTGCCATGCAGCTCGTTGGCAAGCCTACCTTAAAGACCCACACCAAAGAACAAAGCTGACCTCTTCTTGCACCGCATCAGCTGCGATCTCCAACTCCAGTATACCTTCAGTCCTCTCTGAAACCTGCTCTGAGAGGAATGAAGGTGTAGAATTAGGTGTGTCACAGCCAAGTACTTGCGGGCACTCTGCTAGCAGTACACCGACGTCCGATTCTAGCAGGCAAATTTCCCTGCCCCAGCTGCTGGACCGTCGAAAGAAGTTCACTCCCAGCCATCCACATGCCCAGCGGTTGAATGCTAGCTTGGCTAAATTGCTAGCGCTTCAACTGCTGCCTTTTCAGTTGGTAGACTCGGCCCCCTTCCGTGAGTTTGTGCAATGTGCGGTTCCTCAGTGGCAGGTTCCCAAACGCCACTTTTTCGCACGGAAGGCTATTCCGGCTCTCTACAGGCATGTGGAAGGCAATGTCTTGGCCTCGCTGGACAGGGCGGTCAGCGGTAAGGTGCATATTACCGCTGACTCATGGTCCAGCAGGCATGGACAGGGACGTTACCTTTCTTTCACGGCCCATTGGGTCACTCTTTTGGCAGCTGGGAAGGATGCAGGACAAGGTGCAGTAGTGTTGGAGGTTGTTCCACCGCCACGCCTCCAAAATGCTACTACTGGTTGTGACACACCTCTCTCCTCCACCCCCTCCTCTTCTTCTTCCTCCATGGCCTCTTCCTGTGGTTTGTCCTCGGAACCAGCGGTGCTCCGTAGGCGTTCAACGGGCTACGCAAGTACGCAGGCAAAAAGATGCCATGCCGTGCTTGCGCTGGTGTGTTTGGGGGACAGGAGCCACACTGGGGCAGAGGTCCTGTCTGCTCTGCAGGGGCAGGCCGAGAGGTGGTTGACGCCACGCCAGCTTAAGCCAGGAATGGTGGTTTGCGACAATGGCACCAACCTCCTCTCCGCCCTCCGACAGGGACAACTGACCCATGTGCCCTGTATGGCTCACGTCCTTAACCTGGTGGTGCAGCGGTTCTTGGGCAGGTACCCGGGCTTACAGGATGTCCTGAGGCAGGCCAGGAAAGTCTGTGTGCATTTCCGCAGATCTTATAATGCCAGTGCTCGCCTGGCTGAGCTTCAAAAGGAGTTGAACCTGCCCAAGAACCGCCTTATATGTGACATGCCCACCAGGTGGAACTCAACGTTGGCCATGCTGCAGCGGCTGCACACGCAGCAGAGGGCCATCAATGAGTACCTGTACGACTACGGCACCAGGACAGGGTCAGGGGAGCTCGGGTTTTTTTCACTACGCCAGTGGGGCATGATCAGGGATGCATGCACTGTCCTGGCACCATTTGAGGAGGCCACGAGGATGGTGAGCAGTGACAGTGCATGCATCAGTGACACTGTACCTCTTGTCCACCTGTTGGAGTACACGCTGCGTGGAATAATGGACAGGGCACTTGAGGCAGAACAGAGGCAGGAAGAGGAGGACTTCCTTGCCTCTCAAGGCCCCCTTTACCCAGACAGTGTTCCTTCTGTCCCACCCATCGCACAGGAAGAGGAGGAGGAGGAGGAGGAGGAGGATTGTGTCAGCATGGAGGTGGAGGCTGGCACTCAGCATCATCAGCAGCAGTCTTTTAGGGATGATTTACAGTCCCAAGAAACCAGTGGACTTGTACGTGGCTGGGAGGAGGTGGCTGCGGATCATGTCGTCCTTAGTGACCCAGAGGACTCCGGACTGAATGCCTCAGCTAACCTACGCTGCATGGCCTCCCTGATCCTGCAAAGTCTGCGGAAGGATCCTCGTATTCTTCGGATCAAGGAGAGGGACCATTACTGGCTGGCCACTCTCCTTGATCCACGGTACAAGAGTAAGGTTGCGGACCTTATCGTACCGTCGCAGAGGGAGCAGAGGATGAGACAACTCCGGGAGGCCTTGCAGAAAGGTCTGTGCAACGCGTTCCCAGAGACTGGGAGGTTACAAACTCCTGGTCCTGGACAACGAGTTGCTGAGGCTTCGGGCAGTCAAAGAAGGAGCGGTGGGGAAGGTGGCCGTCTGACCGATGCGTTCAGACAATTCTTTAGTCCGCAGCCCCAAAGTATGATCGGTTCCAGCAACCATCGCCAGCGTCTGATATACATGGTCCAGGAATACCTAGGGGCAAGGTCAGACTTGGACACCTTCCCCACCGAAAATCCTCTGGCTTACTGGGTCTTGAGGATGGATCACTGGCCAGAGCTTGCACAGTATGCAATTGAGCTACTGGCCTGTCCTGCATCCAGCGTTCTTTCAGAACGCACATTCAGTGCTGCTGGAGGATTTGTCACGGATCACAGGGTGCGCCTGTCCACCGACTCGGTTGATCGACTGACTTTCATCAAGATGAACCAGTCTTGGATCACCACCAGCTACCACACACCAGATGCTGATATAACAGACTAATTGATTTTAAAATGTCACATGCCTTCAAGACTGATGCTGATGCTGAGTGCCTGTGCTGTTATGTTGACTGGCTATCCTCCTCCTCCTCCTCAATGATACGATTAACGATGATAGCTTGGAAGATCATTTTGGTTTATGGGTGACGCCACCAGTGGCTAAGGCCCAATTTTTCAGCCCCTGTTTAACAGGGGCGTGTAATTAAAATTTTTGATGCAATACTTTGCAACAGGCCTCATTGCTGTGCTCCAAGTACAGTATCTGTGAGGGGTTGCAGTGTTGTGCCACCAGTGCCTAAGGCCCAATTTTTCAGCCCCTGTTCAACAGGGGCATGCAATTATAATTATTGATCTAATAATTCACAGCAGGGCCCATTGCTGCGCCCACCAAGAGTAACTGTCAGGCCTTACAGTGTTGTGGCACCAGCACCACCATTACCACCACCACCAAAGGCCCAATTTTTCAGCCCCTGTTCAACAGGGGCATGCAATTATAATTATTGATCTAATAATTCACAGCAGGGACCATTGCTGCGCCCACCAAGAGTAACTGTCAGGCCTTACAGTGTTGTGGCACCAGCACCACCATCACCACCACCACCACCACCAAATGCCCAATTTTTCAGCCCCTGTTCAACAGGGGCATGCAATTATAATTATTGATCTAATAATTCACAGCAGGGACCATTGCTGCGCCCACCAAGAGTAACTGTCAGGCCTTACAGTGTTGTGGCACCAGCACCACCATCACCACCACCACCACCACCAAAGGCCCAATTTTTCAGCCCCTGTTCAACAGGGGCATGCAATTATAATTATTGATCTAATAATTCACAGCAGGGACCATTGCTGCGCCCACCAAGAGTAACTGTCAGGCCTTACAGTGTTGTGGCACCAGCACCACCATCACCACCACCACCAAAGGCCCAATTTTTCAGCCCCTGTTCAACAGGGGCATGCAATTATAATTATTGATATAATAATTCACAGCAGGGACCATTGCTGCGCCCACCAAGAGTAACTGTCAGGCCTTACAGTGTTGTGGCACCAGCACCACCATCAAAGCCCCAATTTTTACTACCACTGATCAACAATTATATGTTATTACAATTCCTGATATTATACTTGACAGCAGGGCGTTCCAGCACCCACCAAGAATAACTGTGAGTGCTTTCAGTGTTGTGCCAACACCAACACCTAAGGGGCCAATTTCTGCAGAGTATATACGGAAGGTCTCTACTTTCAAACATCCAACTTACAAACTACTACTACTTGCAAACGGAAGAAGACAACAGGAAGTGAGAGGAAATCTACCCCTTGGAAGGAAAATTCTCTCCTTTAAGAATTAATATGGGAGAAAGGTGTCTCCTCTCTACTGATGCTTTATCACCAATCCTTGTTTCAATAAAAACACCACATTTCAAAAACAGTTGTCATTGGGACGCAAAGTGAGGTGAAATGTTCTGAACAGGGGCACAGACAGCAAAAAAAATGTGACAGGGGTGATAACCGTTCCCTATGTTTTACAAAAAGCTAAAAAAAAGGAATTTGCCATGGAGCTCCACTTAAACAATGCAGCTGTTCAAAATTATAAACAGATTCTACATAAGAACAAACCTACAGTCCCTGTCTTGTATGCACCGCCTGTATACGGCTGTTCAGAGTATATAGGTCCTTTTTTATTTTGTGTGCGGGGTTCCCCTTAATATCCATACAAGACCCAAAGGGGCTGATGGGGTAGCTATGCCATTTTTCCTAAAGATTTTCATCCATATTACCGGGACCAGACATTGCATTAAAGCCACAAGCAGTTTTAAATGACTTTTTTCCCTTTAGAAATGTAATTTTGTGCAGGGACAGTTCTAAACACGGGAAACACGTGGCACTTCACAGGCATACTTTAGACACCCCCCGGGTACAATATTTAAAGGAATATTTGACTTTTTTTTTTTCACTTTATGCATCATTAAAATGACTGCTCCCGGAAAACGTCCGTTTTTAAAACTTCTTTTTGCATTGATACATGTCCCCTGGTGCAGAAGCCGGGTTCCCAAACTCTGTTTCGGACAATAACATGGATAATAGTCGTTATAATTAGCACTTTAGAATCCGAACGTTCGCATCCATTGTATTTAATAGGGTTCTAATGTTCGTGCGAACTTTCGGTCCGTTCGCGGGTTCTGGTGCGAACCGAACCCGGGGGTGTTCGGCTCATCACTACTCCCATCTATCCCTGATTTTGAGGGACTGTCCCTGATTTGGAGCAATGTCCCTCTGTCCCTCATTCCTCCTCGTTTGTCCCTCATTTTGGTCTGATCTATATAGTTGTATATAAAATGCACTTTGTATCTAAATGTGTTTTCCCAGAACTAAGCCTTTCATTTGATTTCTAAATTGCTGCATTTGTAAATTCCAAAAGCCAATATAAAGGAATAGTAGTGGTAAAAAAGAGCACTTGTGGGTTTAACCTCCTTGGCGGTAATCCCGAGCGTGACTCGGGGTTGTTTTTTTATGCTAGGATCGGTAACCCCGAGTCACGCTTGGGGTAGACATTGCAGAGCCCGCAGCGGAGTTTCCTTACCTTCTCCTGGCGATCCAGCGATGATGTCCTCTGCTGTGATCGCCAGCGAGATCTCCGGCGAGTGTCGGCACTTTCGACCCCATCTGACTTCCTAGTTCCGTTCCCTGCGAGCCGCAGCGGCGCATGGGAGCGGAACTGGGCGGCAAATTCAAAAAGGTAAACACATAGTATACATACAGTATACTGTAATCTTACTGATTACAGTACTGTATGTAATAATTACACACCCCCTTTGTCCCTAGTGGTCTGTCCAGTGCCCTGCATGCAGTTTTATATAATAAAAACTATTCTTTCTGCCTGGAAACTGGAGATTGTCCATAGCAACCAAAAAGTGTCCCTTTATGTCAAAAGTGGTTTTAGACCAGCTAGAAAACAGCGATAATAAATTAGAATCACTCGCAGAATTGAGCGATAGCGATTTGTGGGGAAATTCGTCATCAAACACTAAATCTAATGACAGCGACAATTCTGCAACTGAGCAAATTTCAGTGTTTTTGATTTGATTACATTATTGAATAATTTTTATTGTAATTAGATTACTATTTTTTATAATTATTTATAGTTATTTATTATATTATAATTTATAATTTTGTGTTTCAAACTTTATCATACCCGGGATGTCTACTAGACTCTGGTTTGCTCAGGTTTAAGTAAGTAATTACTAAGAATTGCAGGCCTACAATACATAACACCAAATTTCCATGCAAAATAATTGTACCGCTTTTGGTACATAATTCCAGAAAGAATCATACCGCCAGGGAGGTTAACCAATCTTGTTTTTTTTTTGTACAATTCCACTTTAAGTGGGAATGGCAAGGGACTCCTTTGCCTGCATACTTTTGCTGATAGGTGTCCCTCATTCCCATCTCAAAAAGTTGGGAGGTATGTAGAAGGGGTTCAGGATTCTCAGCAATGTGCTGCAGAATAGGTTGGTGCCATATTAACAATTGACTGGTATCGAAAAATAAATAGAAAACTCAGAAAACATCTTAGCTCCTTTAAAATAGCCTCCAGAACCTGAGAGTAAATTAATTGGATGTACAAAAAAAAGTGTATTAATTTATTTATAGTGAACCCGTCAGCTTATATGGCCCCTTTTAGAACATTTACATAACAAAAAAAGCTTCTTTGCTTTTCAGTACCTTAGTCACTGAGTTATTTCCGCTGATTGTATAACATGGCACTGCGATTATTGCAATCCTTTCTATATCCTCTATAGTATTTGTGCCACTTCTAAGCTGCCCACACCAATAGACATTACTGGCCAAATTAGTTGTATTAATCCCAACCTTCCAATAATTGCCCAGTAAATGAGTAGTAACGTAACCATAAAAGGCCCAATCTTGCCGTGAACCAATAACTCACCCCAAATGCCATGCTATGGTGAAGATATAGGGTTACCTTCAGGAGGTGGTAATGAAAGCTTTATAAGTGCTTGTTGTTACAAGTAAAAGTTATCCAAAATCTACATGGTAACTGAAATTCTTGGGTGAGATGGACAATTCATTCTAAATATGCAGGTGTTGGGAAACTGCATCTTTTGTCCTTCAAGATCTGTAAAGGTGATCAAAGATATTCAATAAATGAATTTATAAATATAGTCCACAATGTGATGAATTAATAAATGTGATCCATGGGTGGAAGATGAAATATAGTGTTGATCCCAGTGAGTGGATGACCACCTTGAGGCGTCAAATGTAGGGCCAAGTGTGGAAAGAAGATAATGGGAGAAGCCACCACCAGCATAAGGAAGGCTTACCAGAGCAATTGGACTCAACAAGGCATATGTCCAATGAGTCATCAAGGCTTATGGTGTCAGCACACCAATGGATAGGGACATCCGCATCTATAAATGTTGCCACAGGAGGATGGTGATCACACTGTCCCTCAGATGACTCTCAGCAGAGAAGGGAAGCTCAGAGGGAGATTGGTTGGATCCTTTCCATAGGCTCACAGGGTAAAACCAAAAATGAAACAAAAGTTTCACAAAGTTCTACAAGTGTAAATCTGCATTACAAAGAATATTTAATAAAAGTTTGAGGAACACTCACATTTGAGCAGGGTAAAAAAGCACTTGTAATATATACTGAAAAGTTTACCGCAATGGCATCAGCAGGCTCGTCCTGACGCGTTTAGTCTAAGGAGACGTCGTCTGGGGTGTGCTGACACCATAAGCATTGATGACTCATTGGGCATATGCCTTGTTGAGTCCAATTGCTCTGGTAAGCCTTCCTTATGCTGGTGGTGGCTTCTCCCATTATCTTCTTTCCACACTTGGCCCTACATTTGACGCCTCAAGGTGGTCATCCACTCACCGGGATCAACACTATATTTCATCTTCCACCCGTGGATCACATTTATTAATTCATCACAGTGTGGACTATAGTTACTATATTCATTTATTGATCTACATGTGTGTCATTTAGAGTGTACAACGTTTTCTCTCCCTTTTTTGGCACCATATACAGTCTTATCTATATGACTGTTCTTATTTAGCACTGCACAATTATCTGTTATTTTCCCACTTACAATTGTCTTTTGCTGTGCTGGCTGCTTATTTATATTCTAGGTGATAGCTTGGTATTTTTCACTGATCAAAGACATTCAACTACCTAAAGATGTCTTTATGTTTAGCTTCAGATATAAACATAAATGCGCCCAAAGTTCATATTCATGTCTATGGATCTGGAAGAGAAGGGAGGTGCCTGTAGGCACTTCCAGCACCAGATTATTTAATGTTACAGTAATAGCAACAACAGAAGGTTCCCTTGACTACGATGACACTCTTTTCTAGAAGATTTCTTGTTGGGGGAAGTCTCTAGATGTAGGTCCTGACAACAATGGCATCACCTTGTAATTCATTAAAAAATTATTTATTGGAACCCCAGGACTGATCATGTGATGAATAGATGGGCATTAAAATGTAATTATCTTTTTTACAATGTTAAAGGAGATGTGAACCCTAACTGGACAATATTTTGTTTGCTGAAACTTCCAAAAGGGTGGCTACTTGCAATCTGCTTGTCCTGTCAATACAGTCTACACCAGTGGTGTCCAACCTTTTGACCTTCCTGTGCCACATTGGAAGAAGGGGAATTGTCTTGGGACAAAATACCTTAACAATAAGGATAGCTGATGAGCAGAAAAAGGCAGATCACTAATATAGATAATGTACCTATCTGAGTAATAAAACTTCATTTTTTTTGTAATATTTTTTATTAGCAACGTCAAAGAGGACAACATAAAACTAGTAACATTTTTGACACTGTTTTTGATAAACTGACACATCAATATCTTGTTTGATGGATGTAATAGCAATTCTCAATGAATTCCAAAGGTACTCAACTGGTTATTTTGGTTCTAATGTTGCCCTTTATGTCCTTCATCCTTGAAAATAGTTGCATACAAATATGGGTGAATCGCTGAAACTGATGACATGAATAAGGCGTGATTGTGAAGAGTGGGATAATGTTTGGAGGGAAGATAAAATGCATGTTCTCACTAAGTGTAAAGGCATTTTTACAAAAACATTTAAAAAAATCTACTTTTTTAAGTAAGTTTACCATTTTGTGTTTGCCCGCATTCATAGCCATCTTGGGTCACATGCAACCCATAAGCCACAGGTTGGACACCCCTGGTCTACACAATTTCATGCGGATACATACAGCACTGGCATGTACATGCATACAGGTTTCAGCATTAATGAGTTAATATATTGTATAGCCTACAGGACCACCAGTGTAATGCGTATTGTATGTTGTAGTTTAAGTAAAGTGGTGCATGTGACTGCAACACAATTTCTTGCCTGGAAATAGATGTAATGCAGGAGCAGTGGAGAGCATGTGCAAAAGATACAGATCAACAAAAAAGGTATACAGCAATATTTGACAAATTTGGGTCAAACATGGTGGTGAAGAACAATAAGGACTAGCATATAGTTTTAACAGGGGCCATTTAGTGGCATTTTAACACAATAAAGCTTATATGAGACTTTAGTGATTGTCTTTAAATTTACTTTATTTTGCATCTTTAGACATGGCTGTCCTCTAAACCCCATTAACTGAACGCCTGGCGGCAATCTAGAGTCCACGCAGCTCTCCCATATTTTTGGGAACAGAAATTATATACATTTCTCATGTCCATCTGGATTTTCATAGCTTTCATTTGCAGGGCTTTGAAGGCTGGCAAGCCAGACAGTTGACAAGAGGGGACCGCTTTCTCTAGGCTTATTCATAAACAAGTGACATGACAAATTGAGAGCTTCATGGGGATGTGAAAACCACCACATCTCTTCTCCTTTGATATGGAAATGTCTCGGATGGAACAATTGTTCAGGGGAGGTTTAAGACAGTTTTTTGGTAATTCAGAAGGACAAAACATCATCATGTGTGGCCATTCTGCCCAAGCAGTTACTCTCTCCGGTGTCAGAGTGGCCTATACAGAACCACAAAGCGTGACTCTGCGATTAGTAACGGCCCCAGTACATGGCTGAATTTGCTTTTAGCCTAGTCAGAATTCTTAGGACTGACAGTGATTATACAATACGAGTGTTGTTGTACATGGCCAGAAGATAGCCAAACGCAGATACGAAGAAAACATACTTCATCCAAAGTGTAACATTTGAATTGTTAATCAGCCATCGTAAATATTAGGTTATAATGTTTATACAGCTTACGTGTGTATAGCACGGCTTCACATGAACTGTTTACTTTATGAAATAGAAGTCTGTTAACTATCAGAGGGTTAGAGGCAGTAAGAGGCCAAATGTTCAGAGGAACCAACTGAATAAGTATTGGATCAGTTAAGGGAAACCAACTTATGAGGAACTCCACCCACATTTGGTGCAGTTTCAAATAGATCAAGCAAGTTTTCAGTCTCCTACCAAGTTTTTACTGTTGTCTAAGACCCGGAAAGGAAGATCTTCTGCAATGTCCGGTCCTACCACAACAGCCAAGGCTCTGCTGTGAGATGAACTTCCTGGGGACCCTCTCTAGCATGTATTTATTTTATTTATTTAACTAGGCCATAGTAACACCTTGGCCTCTGACCTCTCCATATGAATATATATGGAGGATTAAGCTCAGAAGGGGTGGCCTGGAAGTTCATCTCACAGCAGATACTTGGCTGTCATGGACATACTGGGGTTAGCTATGTGTTGTCTAACTAGAGTAGTTTGTTTCTAAAAGTGGAAAAAGGGAAGCAAAGCTAGGGCTTCGTTTTGTAGGATCATTGAGTAACTGGATACCCAGGTATGGGAGGTAGACCACTTAAATACAACATTTGTCTTGAGCCTGAGTCTTTGTTGGTAGGGTCAAATAAATGCCTCTGATATTTAGTAGTTGATATGAAAGTTGAAGAGCTCACTATAGGTAATGCATTCAGCCATCAGATTAGGAATAGTGACATCTGGGTTGCACATAGAATTTATTACTTTACAAATATCTGGAAGATGTTAGATTAACTGGAAATGAATATAGACATTTAAAATCAATATTGCAAAAGAGAGTACTTGTGAGCCCACAGAAACTCCCTGCACCAGTCAAATTTTTGGGGGACCAGTAGTTATCCCCTGAAAATTCCAATATGGCTGCCTGTTGAGGTCTGGGTTTGATGTAGATACCAAATGCATATATTGTGTACAGGAACAACCATATAGAAGCCCTAATGCATCCTTTTATACCTACACATTTAGGAGAGGGTCTGTCTGATAACTGGATGATTCTCTTCTTTAAAGAGGATCTGCCCTCTTTACTAGACATGTGCATTCGTTTTCGTCCGAATGCATTTTCGTCCGAATTTCAGCTATTTTCGTTATCGTTTTAACAAACGAAAACGAAAGCACAGAATCCGAAAACCGAAAGATCCGACATAAACAAATGCTTTATTTTCATTTTCGTTGCTACAACAGTTCGATATAGATAGGAGATTCGATGTGACGCTGACAATAACAATCTGTGTCTATCGAACCTGTGGTCGAATGTGCCTAACCTTAACTCTATTAGTCCAAGATTATTCTACATAGGAGAGAAAAGATTCGACATTATAGAGAGAAAAGATTCGACATAGGAGAGAAAGATTCGACATAGGAGAGAAAAGATTCGACATAGGAGAGAAAAGATTCGACATAGGAGAGAAAAGATTCGACATAGGAGAGAAAAGATTCGACATAGGAGAGAAAAGATTCGACATAGGAGAGAAAAGATTCGACATAGGAGAGAAAAGATTCGACATGGAGAGAAAAGATTCGACATTATAGAGAGAAAAGATTCGACATAGGAGAGGAAAGATTCGACATAGGAGAGGAAAGATTCGACATAGGAGAGGAAAGATTCGACATAGGAGAGGAAAGATTCGACATAGGAGAGAAAAGATTCGACATAGGAGAGAAAAGATTTGTTATTATAGAGAGAAAAGATTCGACATAGAGAGAAAAGATCACTGCTGGAATTGGGTAGGGGAAGTAAAATAAAAATAAAGTTGATGATGAATGTTATTGGCTGATTGTAACCAAAGAGGAGGAGCAGTAAAATAGCTAGAATGACGAAGATTCGACAAAGCATCGAAAGTTAGAAGATTCGACGGTGCAGCAAAACTGTACGACGCTGCAATCGTACATTTCCGGTCAAATGCATCCGCCCATAGGCTATAGAAGAATTCTAATGTTGGTTGACTAGTAATAGTAATGAATAAATATAATTATTACTAGTCATACAACATTAGAATTCTTCTATAGCTTGTGGGCGGAACATTCGACCGGAAATGTATGATTGCAGCGTCGTACAGTTTCACTGCTCCGTCGAATCTTCTTTGAACATTCAACAGACACCATAAGCTTTCAATGACAGATTCGACCTTAATTAATTCAGATTTTCGGACGAATGAAATTTCTAACGAAAAACGAAATAAATAAAAACGAATTTCGGGAGTAACTAAATAAATTTATTTTTCGGACAAAGACGAAATTCCGAAATGAAATATTTCAGTGTGCACATGTCTACTCTTTACCACATCTGTTTCTTTCCTGGTTCATCCCCCTTCCTTCTTATGCAGTTGGAACCCATTATTTGAATTGTTTTCCTGTTTTAATACTGCACTGTAGCATTCCCTCCTTTCTCACCTAGGCAAGAATGACATTTGGCCCAGCTGCCCCCTGGGTTGGCCATGTCAGGAGGCAGTGGGGTTGATTTACGGTATATTTGGAAATAGCCCCATACATGCGCAGATGTGCTGAGGATTTCTGCCAGGTCCAGAAGACCTGGAAGAGACTTGTGGAACATTTGTGCATGAGCAGCAGGATATCTAGAGATGCTGGGACGAAAGAGGACAACACGCCTTGGGTGATTTCTCTTTAAGTACAACCTCTGATTAGTGCTAACAGCCAAACAATGAATCACGTGGTTGCAACTCCATACTTTAGACTGGAGGTTTGATTGTTATTAAACCAAACAATAGAACAAAGAAGATGTGTAATCTAATGCCGCGTACACACAGCCGGACTTTGCCATGGGCAAAACTCCGTCGGAATTTCCGACGGAAAAATAGAGAACCTGCACTCTATCTAAGTCCGTCGGAAATTCCAACGGGAAAAGTCCGATGGGGCATACACACGTTCGGAATATCCGATGAAAATTTCCCATCGGACTTTTTCCATTGGAAATTCCGACCGTGTGTACGCGGCATAAGAGAATGCAGTCGTAGTATAATTTTTGGTGCCTATGTGGTGGATGCAGCATCTTAGAAACTGTTGGCCTGTTATTTTCTCGGTCTATGGTTTCCAGTGTACAAAAAAAAAAACGGAAAAGAAAAAAACAAAAAAATAAGGAAAAGCCAGTTCTTTAGGTGAAAGGGGCCAGAGGAAATGGACAGGAAGTTGACAGTAAGTCTACACTCACTTTCATAAATGGTCTTTACAACTGAGGTATGTATCAGAACGTCTCTCTCTAAACAGCAGAAGTCCACACTGGGTTCCATTATTTACATCACCTAACAGGTAAATGCAGGTTCACTGGGCATAGGATTATCAAAACTCAACAGAAAAAGTGTTTTCCAATCTGATCAGAGCAAATTTTTTGGTTCCGATGGTAGAGTTAGAATTTGGAGTACATGGCAACAGGGGCTGAGGGTTATTTAATGTTGATGGTACCTTCACGCAAACCTGTTCCCATGTCGCTCCTTTCAGCTAATGGGAGGAAAGAAAATACCTGGTATTTCTGGGAGCACATACCTCTCTCCATGCAACTGTGTTGGCGCTTGACCCAGTGCTCTCACATGGGGGCAGAGAAAGTCCTCAGCCCTGTATAAGCTCCAACTGGAGCAATTTGGAGCTTACACATTATTGTCTTTCTTATCTCCTGACAGATGAACGTAGCAGATGGGGAGTGAAGCAAAGGTAAGTATGTACGTATATGCTTTAAGGTGAAGTTGTTGCTGTTTCCTGTATGGACAAGGCCCAAGTTCAAGTCACAAACTAAATAGGGCTCCCATGATATCAATGTTTTACACAATTTTGGCTACGACTTCTAATTGGTGAGGTGTTTTTCAGCTATTAGTTCATCTGTACTCATGACTTGAGACTCCATTCTTAGGGAAATCATCTGGAAATATCTGGGTTTAAACCATCATGCTTAAAGTTGATTTTCACCCCCCCCCACATTTTTTTGTAACCCGCACTTACCTGATTGTGGGTCATGCACAGTTAAGATACTCCCCTGCCTAGTGGATCCATTGATGTCCCGGTGAAATCCTCTTCTCTTCTTCTTCCTGCTTGATCCTGCCCCCCATCTTCTTGTGTGATGTCATTGGGAAGCTGCCAACTATTCTGAGATCAGCCAACAGCTCTGCCAATGACTAGCATCTAGGTCCACCCCCCTCCCCCTTACTCAATGAAGGGTTTATACCTCCTGGGATATGTGACATACATATCCCAGGAGGCACAGTGGGCAAAGTGCATGTCATTCGTCTAGGTGGGTGATGTGCATTGGGGAGGGGGGGGGGCAGGTTCCAGAGTTTTTTTTGTAAATAAAAAAAAAAATCTATTTACACAGTGGAGGAGACTCAGTAGAGAATGGATGGAGAGGAGCAGGGCCATAGATAAGGGGGTACCACCAGTCCTCCTGTACAGGACCCGGGCCAGCAGGGGTCCCAGGCAGCAGGGTGAATCAGATGTGGGCAGGAAGGGTGATTGTGCGACAGGGGGTAAGTTACTGCAACCAATCCCCTGTATGGCTCTTTCTGGCCTCTTCTCCTCTCCCTCCCATTGACTTTCAGCTGGTGCAGAGAGAGAGAGAGTCATATAAAGGATCGCCCCACCCCCCGTCCCCCACCCCACCACACACATCCCAGATAGCAAGGATAACTTGCCACAAATTTGTGGCAGTGTTTAATTGTAAGTCTGTTAACTTGCTGCACATTTTCACTGGCAATTTGTACATTTGCAGGTTGCTTGAAGCACAAGTTCTGGTTGACGCTTTTCCAATTTGTAGCAATATTGGGTGGCAAGTCTTTAGCAAGAGCAAAGTTGCAGTGGTGAGTCTACAGCAAGAGCCATGCAATTCTACAGCATGTAAATTCAGCCACAGTGACCCCTGTGGTGGGATGACTATTGCACAACTTAACTGAACCAGAACTTGCAGTAGACTTGCAGAATGTTTGCAAAGAAATTTGATCTGGAGTCATGGAATGCAGGCTTCCTGCAACTGTGCAACAAACATGTAAAGCCTGGCAAGTCTAGCAATAGCTTAGCAAGTCATTTTCAAACTTGCAGCACAACTGCTTGCTATCTGGGATCCCCCACATTGATCACCCTTCCTGTGCACCCTATGTTTCCCCCTGTTGCCCAGCCCCCCTGTGTGCCCCCTACCCCCGCAGTGCTGCTGGCTTCCCTCCTCTCCTTCCTGCCAGAAGCTGCAATCACTCAAAAAGAACTTCAAAATTGAGAGTGGGGGAAGAGTCCGGTAAAGATGTCAGATTTACCAGCTTCTAGCTTACCTGAATGAACACGATGAGTGATTGGTACTGTGTTAATTTATAACTGAAGCATTGGCTGTAAAGGGCCCCATATCAGGTTGTCTTTATGGGGCCCCATGGTTTCTAACAGCAGTCCTTGAGGGGGGGGGGGAGCAACATCAAACTGAAGGTGAAGATCCGCTTTAAACTGGCAATACACTAGTAGAATTAATTAGAAAAAGTAAATTTTTTCGACTTTCTAGTCATTAGTGGGGTCAAATTTGACATTTGTTTCAACTGCATTAAAGAAAAATTTAAAAGAAACAGGATGAACATTTTTCCTTGAATGAATCTTTTCTAACAGTGAATTTCGTTTTTTGTTCAGGAAGGTCCATTTACTCAAAAATCTAATGTTAAAACCAAATATTTTTTGAAGTATATTTAAATGACGTTCATCACATCATCGAATGTACATATGAGAGTTTGCGTGCAAATGTTTGTACGAACGTTTGTTCAAAATTCTACTATATGTGTATAGACAACTTTACTGCCGAGTTTGCACCACTCTGTATGTGTTGTGCTCCTCAGACTCCTTTTGTTTTTACGAGGAAAAGGAACGTCCTTCACTGTGCACATACAATGGCAGAAACACATAGACTGGTGTCTTCCCTATTACATGACATTACTAGTGGTGCCCCCGTCTCCCCTAGATGCCTAAGTACCTCCTCTATTCCACCCACCAGTGAACAGAATGGGGCTTCCCACTTCAATCCTAGATGGAGCTTTCAGCTGGCAAGGGATAACTCAATTTAAATGCGTGTCGCGTTATAACACTAAACTTAAACTAGTTAAATATTTTTTTTGCTGAAATAGAAAAATACGCTAAACAGCTTTGTCTGTCGGAAATCATTCTTTTTAATCTTGTGCTTTATGTTTGTAGCACCCTCTAGTGTGTGCTAGAAGTAGTTGTTAGTGTATGAAAATTGTAGCTTGGCTAAGTGCCAGGCCTGGGCTGTAAATCTGGGTCAGGGTTTAGGGACTCAGGGGGCTGAATGACTCATGTGGCAGCTCTCTCTGACACTTCCCCCTGGTCTGGAAGTTTGTAGAAACTTCCAGAGCTGGAGGGTGGGAGTAAGGAGGGTCTGCCATTCATATTTATGAGGCCTCGGCCAATCCCCAGCAATGGGTCGGCAGGGGGCAGAGCCTACCTCATAAATAGACATGGGCCATGCCAGCCAGGGGCAGTTGGGTGGAAGATGGAGATGGAGTGTTGAAGAGGCTGTCTGTGGGCCTTCAGGGTGCCCCCTAGTCTGGGGGGGGAGGGTGACCTTGGCTCGGGTGCTGGAAGATTCCCCCTAAAACATACAGAGGAAACCCTTCCTGGAGGCACAGGAGCAAGAGAGAGAGAGGACAGAGGGAGCAGGTCAGCACGTCTGGGAAATCTCCTGAGAGTCAGCTGGGTGGGCAGGTAAGTGTCAGTCTGGAGGACTGTGGTGGAGAAGTTAGCCTGGAGGGCTAGAGAAAGGGGCAGCTGCAGCCAGGTGGGTTGGCAGTGCCAGAAGAGGTGGGGCTGGGATCAGTAGCCACAGGAGTGATGCAAGCTTGACACTGAAATTCTGCTACACAACCAAGGGGCCTCGGGTTCCTGCCTGTAATGGGTCATTGCTTCATCTGAGTGACTGTTGGGTATACACAATGTTCCTGCTGGGTTTTTCAAGCAAGTGAGTGCTGGAGGAAGAAGAGGAGCTGTATATAGAGACTGTATATAAGAAAGTTGTCCCTGAAGTTTGTTGTTGAAGTCAAGTGGCCATCCCATAACCTCCCGTCCTTATCCAAGTTATTAACCCTTAATAAATAACATAACAAAGTGACGGACTGCTTTCTGACTCAAGTGTGCCTGTGAAGATTCGGTGTGCCTGGCTGTGTAGGGTGGGGGATGCCAGTTCATCTGTGGCCCCAAGGGGGTGCGCTACATTTTTAATCTTGTGCATTGCTGTACACTGCACAATAGAGCCCACACCAAATGCATGGAGGTCCTCATTTACCTACTTCTCCGCAAGCTATCCCCTCTTTAGTCTATCATGAATGCCGCTGCCAGACTTATCCACCTTACCAACCATTCAATGTCAGCCACTCCTCTCTGCCAATCCCTCCACTGGCTTCCCATTGCCCAACGAATAAAATTCAAAACACTAACAATAACATACAAAGCCAATCAACATTCTGCCCCGAGCTACATCACCAATCTTATCTACAAATATCACCCAAACCATCCTCTCCGCTCCTCCCATGACCTTCTGCTCTCTAGCTCACTTGTCTCCTCCTCCCATACTCATCTCCAGGACTTCTCCAAAGCCTCTCCCATCCTCTGGAACTTGCTACCCCATTCAGTCCAGCTATCTCCTACTCTGTCCACTTTTAGGCTATCCCTGAAAACTCATCTTTTCAGGGTGGTCTATCCAGCCTTCAGCTAACAACTAAATCTTCTACTCTCAGCAGTTCATCCCTCACAGTCCCATCCCTCACCAGCCCCTCTCTCTAAGCCTCATACACACGATCAAATTTTCTACGGACAAAGCGTAGGACTTTTGTCCGAAGGGTGTTGGCCAGGAACTTGTATTGCATAAAAACGGCAAAAAATTGTCGGCCAACAAACACGAAACTGTGTTTTTTTCAGCTCTTTAGCGCTAACCTTTGGGCAACTTCTGCTAATGTTGTGTTATGGTTAGCATTGCTTCTGAGCATGCGTGTTTGTACTTTGGATTTTTTTCCGAAGGACTTCTGTACACACGATTGGATAATCCGACAGCAAACATTTGTTGTTGGAAAATTTTAAAGCATGCTATCCAACATTTGTTGTCGGAAAATCTGACAACAGTTGTCCGATGGAGCATACAAACGGTCAGATTTTCCGACAAAAACCTGGCATCACACAATTCCCATTGGAAAATCCGATCGTGTGTACGGTGTGTAGATTGTAAGCTCCCAGGGCTCCTCTAAGTGCCGGTTCACACAGGGGCGGCACGACCTGCCACACGACTCGGCAAGGCGATCTGCACACGACTTCAGAGGCGACTTGCAAAATGACTTCTGTATTGAAGTCAATGGAAGTCGCCCCCAAAGTAGTACAGGAACCTTTTTCTAAGTTGGGGCAACTTGAGTCGCTCCTATTAGAACGGTTCCATTGTACCGAACGGATCGCGGCTTGTCAGGTGGCTGAGTCGCCTGACGTGTCGCCCTTGTGTGAACCGGCACACACCCTCTTGTTTTGAATCGTACTGTTGGTGTTGTGTCTCCCTACATTGTAAAAAACTGGTGACAGGACCTCTTTAGAAGCAGTCAGAGTTCTTTTTTCCCAAGTAATTTCCACTTCTTACTACCCACACAGAGCACACACACACACAAAATATTTGGCCCCCTTACAGGACTCTTTCCATAATGGATTGCATTTTTTTTTCTCTGGCAAAATATCAATTTTGACTTAATGAACTTGCCACGTTATATAGCGTTCTCGCTGTGCTGAACATACAGTATGAGAGGATGACGGCGATGTACCCTGAAAGGTCAAATTAAAAAAGAGATCCGTATCATAAATGGTGGACCTCCGCAGAGGTCAGAGGGAGAGTTTAGTTCCTATTATCAGCAAACTCTAGAATGAATTTACTAAATACATATTCCGTGGTTCGTTTAAACAGGATTCACATTTAAGTATGTGAGAGAGCATACAAGAGGGATTGTAGATTGCTGAAGATAATTGTTTTTTGAGAATGTTTTGGTATAAACTTTAGCTGGTGATCCTGCCAGTAACTGCATTAGGCAATAAGCTTCTGGTTGCAGGCTGACAACACTGAGGCACGGCACGGATCATACTATACGGTAGTACTCTGGGAAAGGGAGGCACGTGACCAGGAGCCAATCAGGTGATCTGTATACAAATGTGTTGACAAGGAACATGCTAATAGGAGGAGAGAGCAGAATGAGCAAGGTGATTATCTCATCAGTCCACAGCTGCTCGTTTATTGCCCAGACAGCAGGCTGGGGATGAAGAAAGCATACCAATGGATTCCTTATGGGTCTGTTCACACTTGTGCATTGTGGTAACACACAGTTAAACATGTGTGTTACCATAACGTAAATGCTGTGTTTGGTGTGTTGCAGTTTTAAATGGCATCTTTTACAGTGCACCGCAACACACCACAAGCTTAAAAAAGGGTCAAGTGTTTTAGGGTGTGTTGGCAGCCCATTCAGAATGCATGGGGTGCGTTAATGCACATGTGCCCAACACAAGGCCCACCAGCCTAATGCGGCCCGCCAGGCCATTTTATGTGGCCCTTGCACCTTTCCTGAACCTGTGGCACCCCCTCATCTCTGCCTAGGGTGACCACATGTCCCGGATTGCCCGGGACAGTCCCGCATTTTGCAGGTCTGTCCCGGGCACATTCATTCCAGGACAATACAGTGTCCCGGAATGAAACTGACACAACCACCCCCTGGGCCGATCTGATGCCCCCAAAAAAGGCCGGCACATCACCGCTTTACTCACTGACAGTATTTGTCCTGGCTGGGAATGCCTGGAGGAGCACAATCCCACCCCCTGCTTGTGATTGGAGAAATCATAAATCCCGCCTCTTATGTCCAATCACTGTGCTGTGATTCGTTACAACACAAGCTGATTTTTGGGAAGGGAGGGTGTCCCTAAATGGTAGTTTAAAAATGTGGTCACCCTATCTCTGCCCCCACATTATCTGAGCGGCTAGCAGCAGAGAGAAGGACAGAATTCCTCCTACAGATCCTGCACGTCTCCGTGCACCCAAAGCTCCCCCTCCCTGGTCTCAGCATTCAGCAGACTCTGGCATCTGACTCAAACCCTCCTCTGGTCCTTCTCCAGACCCTGCACTTCCCAGGTCTGCCCCTGGCTTCTTCCCGGCAGCAGTACAGGGTAAAAGGGTGCACTGTGATGTAAGTGAGGGTGGGGGACTCTTAACTTCTGATGATGGGGGGGGCTCTTGACTTTGATTTAAGAGGAGGTGGGGTGCTCTGGACATCTAGTTTTACAGATACAACCGGCCCTTAGAGGGCAAACCTAACGCTGATGCGGCCCGCAATGAAATTTAGTTTTACACCCCTGTATTAATGCAATGCAAGCTAACACACAACATAACATCTGTATGGAGAGAAGTTATTCTCAGGACTGTATGGACAGAAGTTATTCTCAGGACTGTATGGACAGAAGTTATTCTCAGGACTGTATGGAGAGAAGTTAATCCCATGACTGTATGGACATAAGTTATTCTCAGGACTGTATGGGGAGAAGTAAATCTCAGGACTGTATGGAGAGAAGTTATTCTCAGGACTGTATGGAGAGAAGTTAATCTCAGGACTGTATGGACAGAAGTTATTCTCAGGACTGTATGGAGAGAAGTTAATCTCAGGACTGTATGGACAGAAGTTATTCTCAGGACTGTATGGAGAGAAGCAAATCTCAGGACTGTATGGACAGAAGTTATTCTCAGGACTGTATGGACAGAAGTTATTCTCAGGACTGTATGGGGAGAAGTAAATCTCAGGACTGTATGGAGAGAAGCAAATCTCAGGACTGTATGGACAGAAGTTATTCTCAGGACTGTATGGAGAGAAGTAAATCTCAGGACTGTATGGAGAGAAGTTAATCTCAGGACTGTATGGACAGAAGTTATTCTCAGGACTATATGGAGAGAAGTAAATCTCAGGACTGTATGGACAGAAGTTATAATCAGGACTGTATGGAGAGAAGTAAATCTCAGGACTGTATGGACAGAAGTTATTCTCAGGATTGTATGGAGAGAAGTAAATCTCAGGACTGTATGGAGAGAAGTTATTCTCAGGACTGTATGGAGAGAAGTAAATCTCAGGACTGTATGGAGAGAAGTAAATCTCAGGACTGTATGGACAGAAGTAAATCTCAGGACTGTATGGACAGAAGTTATAATCAGGACTGTATGGAGAGAAGTAAATCTCAGGACTGTATGGACAGAAGTTATTCTCAGGACTGTATGGACAGAAGTAAATCTCAGGACTGTATGGAGAGAAGTTATTCTCAGGACTGTATGGAGAGAAGTTAATCTCAGGACTGTATGGACAGAAGTAAATCTCAGGACTGTATGGACATAAGTTATTCTCAGGACTGTATGGAGAGAAGTAAATCTCAGGACTGTGTGGACAGAAGTTATTCTCAGGACTGTATGGAGAGAAGTTATTCTCAGGACTGTATGGAGAGAAGTTATTCTCAGGACTGTATGGAGAGAAGTTATTCTCAGGACTGTATGGAGAGAAGTTATTCTCAGGACTGTATGGACAGAAGTTATTCTCAGGATTGTATGGACAGAAGTAAATCTCAGGACTGTATGGAGAGAAGTAAATCTCAGGACTGTATGGAGAGAAGTAAATCTCAGGACTGTGTGGAGAGAAGTTATTCTCATGACTGTATGGAGAGAAGTTATTCTCAGGACTGTATGGAGAGAAGTTAATCTCAGGACTGTATGGAGAGAAGTAAATCTCAGGACTGTATGGACAGAAGTTATTCTCAGGACTGTATGGAGAGAAGTAAATCTCAGGACTGTATGGAGAGAAGTTATTCTCAGGACTGTATGGAGAGAAGTTATTCTCAGGACTGTATTGGAGAGAAGTTATTCTCAGGACTGTATGGAGAGAAGTTATTCTCAGGACTGTATTGGAGAGAAGTTATTCTCAGGACTGTATGGAGAGAAGTTATTCTCAGAACTGTATGGAGAGAAGTTATTCTCAGGACTGTATGGACAGAAGTTATTCTCAGGACTGTATGGACAGAAGTAAATCTCAGGACTGTATGGAGAGAAGTTATTCTCAGGACTGTATGGAGAGAAGTTAATCTCAGGACTGTATGGGGAGAAGTAAATCTCAGGACTGTATGGACATAAGTTATTCTCAGGACTGTATGGAGAGAAGTAAATCTCAGGACTGTGTGGACAGAAGTTATTCTCAGGACTGTATGGAGAGAAGTTATTCTCAGGACTGTATGGAGAGAAGTTATTCTCAGGACTGTATGGAGAGAAGTTATTCTCAGGACTGTATGGAGAGAAGTTATTCTCAGGACTGTATGGAGAGAAGTTATTCTCAGGACTGTATGGACAGAAGTTATTCTCAGGATTGTATGGAGAGAAGTAAATCTCAGGACTGTATGGAGAGAAGTAAATCTCAGGACTGTATGGGGAGAAGTAAATCTCAGGACTGTATGGAGAGAAGTAAATCTCAGGACTGTATGGAGAGAAGTAAATCTCAGGACTGTGTGGAGAGAAGTTATTCTCATGACTGTATGGAGAGAAGTTATTCTCAGGACTGTATGGAGAGAAGTTAATCTCAGGACTGTATGGAGAGAAGTAAATCTCAGGACTGTATGGACAGAAGTTATTCTCAGGACTGTATGGAGAGAAGTAAATCTCAGGACTGTATGGAGAGAAGTTATTCTCAGGACTGTATGGAGAGAAGTTATTCTCAGGACTGTATTGGAGAGAAGTTATTCTCAGGACTGTATGGAGAGAAGTTATTCTCAGGACTGTATTGGAGAGAAGTTATTCTCAGGACTGTATGGAGAGAAGTTATTCTCAGAACTGTATGGAGAGAAGTTATTCTCAGGACTGTATGGACAGAAGTTATTCTCAGGACTGTATGGACAGAAGTTATTCTCAGGATTGTATGGAGAGAAGTAAATCTCAGGACTGTGTGGACAGAAGTAAATCTCAACTACAGTAAATGTCAGGACTATTTGGTTAGAACTACAAATCGTTCGGCAGATATAACAGTTCCCTTCTCAGCTTGAAAAATGAATCATGTGCCACCCCACCTGCCCCCTCACACCAGTGGTGGCTGGTGCTCAAAATTTTTGGGGGGGCGCAAAAAAACTTAAAAAAAAAAAATCAATTGCCGCCACTGTGCCCATTAAACGCAGCCACTGTGCCCAAACGCCACCAGTTTGCCCCCTCAAATACAGCCAGTTTGTTTCCATATACAGCCAGTGTGCCCCCATATATACAGCAAGTGTGCCCCCATATACAGCCAGTGTGCCCCCATATACAGCCAGTGTGCCCCCATATATATATATATATATAGCCAGTGTGCCCCCATATACAGCCAGTGTGCCCCCATATATATATAGCTAGTGTGCCCCCATATACAGCCAGTTTGTCCCCATATATATAGCCAGTGTGCCCCCATATACAGCCAGTGTGCCCCCATATATATATATAGCCAGTGTGCCCCCATATACAGCCAGTTTGTCCCCATATATATAGCCAGTGTGCCCCCATATACAGCCAGTGTGCCCCCATATATATATAGCCAGTGTGCCCCCATATACAGCCAGTTTGTCCCCATATATATAGCCAGTGTGCCCCCATATACAGCCAGTTTGTCCCCATATACAGCCAGTTCCCCCCAAATGCAGCCAGTTTGTCCCCCATATACAGCCAGTTCCCCCCATATTCAGCCAGTTTGTCCCCCATATTCAGCCAGTTCCCCCCACATACAGCCAGTTCCCCCCAAATGCAGCCAGCGTGTCCCCCATATACAGCCAGTTCCCCCCAAATGCAGCCAGTGTGCCCCCATATACAGCCAGTTCCCCCCATATACAGCCAGTTCCCCCCAAATGCAGCCAGCGTGTCCCCCATATACAGCCAGTTTCCCCCATATTCAGCCAGTTTGTCCCCCATATTCAGCCAGTTCCCCCATATACAGCCAGTTACCCCCAAATGCAGCCAGCGTGTCCCCCATATACAGCCAGTTCCCCCCATATTCAGCCAGTGTGTTCCCCATATACAGCCAGTTCCCCCCATATTCAGCCAGTTTGTCCCCCATATTCAGCCAGTTCCCCCCATATTCAGCCAGTTTGTCCCCCATATTCAGCCAGTTCCCCCCATATTCAGCCAGTTTGTCCCCCATATTCAGCCAGTTCCCCCCATATTCAGCCAGCGTGTCCCCCATATACAGCCAGTTCCCCCCATATTCAGCCAGCGTGTCCCCCATATACAGCCAGTTCCCCCCATATTCAGCCAGTTTGTCCCCCATATTCAGCCAGTTCCCCCCATATACAGCCAGTTACCCCCAAATGCAGCCAGCGTGTCCCCCATATACAGCCAGTTCCCCCCATATTCAGCCAGCGTGTCCCCCATATACAGCCAGTTCCCCCCATATTCAGCCAGCGTGTCCCCCATATACAGCCAGTTCCCCCCATATTCAGCCAGCGTGTCCCCCATATACAGCCAGTTCCCCCCATATTCAGCCAGTTTGTGCCCCATATTCAGCCAGTTCCCCCCATATTCAGCCAGTTTGTCCCCCATATTCAGCCAGTTCCCCCCCATATTCAGCCAGTTTGTGCCCCATATTCAGCCAGTTCCCCCCATATACAGCCAGTTACCCCCAAATGCAGCCAGCGTGTCCCCCATATACAGCCAGTTCCCCCCATATTCAGCCAGCGTGTCCCCCATATTCAGCCAGTTCCCCCCATATTCAGCCAGCGTGTCCCCCATATACAGCCAGTTCCCCCCATATTCAGCCAGCGTGTCCCCCATATACAGCCAGTTCCCCCCATATTCAGCCAGTTTGTCCCCCATATTCAGCCAGTTCCCCCCATATACAGCCAGTTACCCCCAAATGCAGCCAGCGTGTCCCCCATATACAGCCAGTTCCCCCCATATTCAGCCAGCGTGTCCCCCATATACAGCCAGTTCCCCCCATATTCAGCCAGCGTGTCCCCCATATACAGCCAGTTCCCCCCATATTCAGCCAGCGTGTCCCCCATATACAGCCAGTTCCCCCCATATTCAGCCAGTTTGTGCCCCATATTCAGCCAGTTCCCCCCATATTCAGCCAGTTTGTCCCCCATATTCAGCCAGTTCCCCCCCATATTCAGCCAGTTTGTGCCCCATATTCAGCCAGTTTGTCCCCCCCCCCCCCGAGCCCTGCACTTACCTTCCTCGGTCCGCGCCATCCTCGATGTGTTCTCCCGCCCTCAATGTCGCTTCAGCCAATCAGGTTACCGGTAACCAGATCCGGTGAACCTGATTGGCTGAAACCTCCACACAGTCTTCTTCCAGGAACGCACCCCCGTGCGTACCTGGGAGGAGTTTTTGGAAGCCGAATACAGCGTGAGAGCTGTATTCGGAAAGCCTATCAGAGCTGCTGGCTCTGATAGACACTTCCAGATCACACCCACCGCCGGCCGCCGCTCTAATTCATATGGCCAGCGCTCACCGGGAGGCCGGCCATATGTATAGTGGGCAGCGCGGCAGCAGGAGCGAGAGGGGGCGGCGCCCTCTATGGACGCACCGCCACTGCCTCACACATACTCTGCAAAATGTAAATGTTAACTTTGTCTGGAGGTAACAGAATAAACACAACTATGGTATTCTTTTCTGGCAGCCGGTGCTCTTCTCTGATCTCCAAAGCTCCTTAGATGTGGGCAGGCCCTCCGCATCCTTATTATTGGTCCTGCATTGTATGCAATGACATCAGACAGTGAGCTTTGTGTGACTGGCAGTAAAGGAAAGAGGATGCCTGTAAGAATAAAGGAATATGGTAAGTATTACTGTAGATCAGGGATCTCCAAGCTTTTCACTACAAGAGCCATATCAGATATTTAACAAATTTTCCCACAGCGAAAAAAATCCCCATCAGAATTCCTCCTTACATCAGGGTCCTCATCAGAGTCCCTCTTTTACACCAGGGGTCCAATCAGAATCCCCCTTACATCAGGGTCCTCATCAGTGTGTCCTCTTATATCAGGGTTCCCACCAGAGCCACCCCCTTACATCAGGGTTCCCATGAAAGCCCCTCCTTACATTAGCATAATTCAGAGTCCCCCTTACATCAAGGTCCCCATCAGAGCGCCCCTTACATCTGGGTTCACATCAGAGTCCCCCTTACATCAAGGTCCCCATCAGAGCGCCCCTTACATCAGGGTTCCCATCAGAGTCCCCCTTACATTAGGGTCCCCATCAGAGTCCCCCTTACATCAGGGTCCCCATCAAAGCGCTCCTTACATCAGGGTCCCCATCAGAGTCCCCCTTACATCAGGGTTCCCATCAGAGTGTCCCCCTACATCAGGATACTCATCAGAATGTACCCTTACATCAAGGTCTCTTCCTGAAAGTACTTACTTACATCAGGGTCTCCATCAGAGTCCCCCCTTAATCAGAGCCCCAGCTTACATCAGGGTCCTCATCAGCATGTCACCCTACATTAGGGTCCCCATCAAAGTCCCCCGACGTCTGAATCCTCTCTTACATCAGGGTTCTCCCCATCAAAGTCCCCCTTACATTAGTCCACTGTTATATCAAGTTCCTCTTTACATAACAGTTCCTCTTTACATCAGGAACTCCTTTCAGAGTCCCTCCTTCCATGAGGGTCCCCCCTTACATCAGTCCCCTGGTATAAAGGCTTAAGTGGAGAGCATAGGGAGCCTGCGCTGACCATAATCTTCAAGCTTTGAACATTAGGGATATGCCAGACCCCTACTGCGGGTTACATAAAATGTAGTAGTGGGCCAGATGTTGCCCACAGGCTGTAGTTTGGAGACCTCTGCCCTAAACAAGCACTTAACCCTTTCAGTGAAGGGGCCTCCTGTTGATGTTAACAGCTGTCTAGAGCTGAGCTTTAATAATTCTGAGTCACTGATGAGGATCAGAAATTTCTGAGAAAAGTCAGAATGCTTGTCTGCTTACTTTTTGGGGTCAGTGATCCAAAGTATTGAAGTGTAGCCCCCTAGTCCTAAACTGGGGCGACTATGCAAATTTAATTTTTTGCTGGGCTGTAGGCAACTCAGACTGATTGTACAATTTATATTTACAGTGAAACCTTGGTTTACTAGTAACGCAGTAAATGAGCATTTTGAATAACGAGCAACTTTAAAAAAAAATTCTGACTCGGTTTGCGAGTGTTGTCTCGCAAAACAAGCAGAATTCAAGCTAATTTGGCATGCAGTACCGCATTTGGCCAGAGGTGTGGGGGTGCCGGAGCCTAGCAGAGCCGAGTGAAGCTGTTCGGAAATACTCAGAAATACTCGGTTCCCGGGTATTTCCGAGCCTTTCCGAGGGTTTCCGATGTCAGCCGAGATGTCCCCGGGCCTTTCTGAGGGTTTCTGAGACTCTCCGGCTCCCCCCCACCCCTGGCCACATGCGGTATTGCATGCCATTGAAGTCAATGTGGAACAAATTATTTTCTTTCCATTGACTTCAATGGCAAAACTGGCTTTGATATGCGAGTGCTTTGGATTACGAGAATTCTCCTGGAATGGATTATGCTCGTAATCCAAGGTTCCACTGTATTTGGCTTTTCCCTAAGCTCAGATGGGCTGTGCATTTCTCACTGTCGCCAGTAGGTCTGGTCACTGGTACCACAGGCCATAGTACAGTGTTGCAACCTACCAGATTGAAATTTACTGACACAACATTTACTGGCACAGTCAAGTTTTCACTGGCATATCCAAAAGTTCCAAAATTACAGTTTTAAGTGCACATTTCAGTATTTAGGCTACAAACAAGTACAATATGCAATTAGCAATGTGATTTAAGGTAGATATTAAGGCAAAAACATATTTCTTATTTTATTTTCAATATAGTAATTAAGTAGCTCGGGGACAGGAATCGAGAGGGCAAGAAATTAGAATGGGCGGCACACACATGAAACTGACTCTCACAGTGACACTGACCGCAGTGTGCAGAAGCACAGATGATGATGACACCTCACCAACATGACATGTCCCCTCCAGAGTCACAGTGACCCTCTCTCTCCATGCAAGGTGGTCCCATCAGTCCTCTCCCGGCTTGCCTTCCTCCCGTTTCGCAGACCTGCACATGAGGCTCCGGCTGCTCCGTTCCTTTGCACCATGACTTCACATGACACACTGCCGGCACAGTCTGAACACACTGTAGCAGGCACTGGGATGGTCTCGACCAAGCGTCACAGACATATTTTTTACTGGCAACCTTTTTCTTTCACTAGCATTTACAGGCATGAGAAAAGTGGCCATTTTTTACTGGCTGTCAGTAAAAATACTGGCGGTTGGCAACACTGCCATAGTATGAGATTTCACGTACAGGCTGAGGTATGAATATTTATATTTCTTCCAGCCAGCCCAGGAGTAGTGATGAGCCGAACACCCCCGGGTTCGGTTCGCACCAGAACCCGCAAACGGACCGAAAGTTTGCACGAACATTAGAACCCTATTAAATACAATGGATGCGAACGTTCGGATTCTAAAGTGCTAATTATAACGACTATTATCCATGTTATTGTCCGAAACAGAGTTTGGGAACCCGGCTTCTGCACCAGGGGACATGTATCAATGCAAAAAGAAGTTTTAAAAACTGACGTTTTCCGGGAGCAGTCATTTTAATGATGCATAAAGTGAAAAAAAAAAAGTCAAATATTCCTTTAAATATTATACCTGGGGGGTGTCTAAAGTATGCCTGTGAAGTGCCACGTGTTACCCGTGTTTAGAACTGTCCCTGCACAAAATAACATTTCTAAAGGGAAAAAAGCCATTTAAAACTGCTTGCGGCTTTAATGCAATGTCTGGTCCCGGTAATATGGATGAAAATCTTTAGGAAAAATGGCATAGCTACCCCATCAACCCCCCCCCCCCCCCACCCCAGCCCATTACCAGCCCCTTTGGGTCTTGTATGGATATTAAGGGGAACCCCGCACACAAAATAAAAAAGGACCTATATACTCTGAACAGCCGTATACAGGCGGTGCATACAAGACAGGGACTGTAGGTTTGTTCTTATGTAGAATCTGTTTGTAATTTTGAACAGCTGCATTGTTTAAGTGGAGCTCCATGGCAAATTCCTTTTTTTTAGCTTTTTGTAAAACATAGGGAACGGTTATCACCCCTGTCACATTTTTTTTGCTGTCTGTGCCCCTGTTCAGAACATTTCACCTCACTTTGCGTCCCAATGACAACTGTTTTTGAAATGTGGTGTTTTTATTGAAACAAGGATTGGTGATAAAGCATCAGTAGAGAGGAGACACCTTTCTCCCATATTAATTCTTACAGGAGAGAATTTTCCTTCCAAGGGGTAGATTTCCTCTCACTTCCTGTTGTCTTCTTCCGTTTGCAAGTAGTAGTAGTTTGTAAGTTGGATGTTTGAAAGTAGGGACCTTCCGTATATACTCTGCAGAAATTGGCCCCTTAGGTGTTGGTGTTGGCACAACACTGAAAGCACTCACAGTTATTCTTGGTGGGTGCTGGAACGCCCTGCTGTCAAGTATAATATCAGGAATTGTAATAACATATAATTGTTGATCAGTGGTAGTAAAAATTGGGGCTTTGATGGTGGTGCTGGTGCCACAACACTGTAAGGCCTGACAGTTACTCTTGGTGGGCGCAGCAATGGTCCCTGCTGTGAATTATTAGATCAATAATTATAATTGCATGCCCCTGTTGAACAGGGGCTGAAAAATTGGGCCTTTGGTGGTGGTGGTGGTGGTGATGGTGGTGCTGGTGCCACAACACTGTAAGGCCTGACAGTTACTCTTGGTGGGCGCAGCAATGGTCCCTGCTGTGAATTATTAGATCAATAATTATAATTGCATGCCCCTGTTGAACAGGGGCTGAAAAATTGGGCCTTTGGTGGTGGTGGTGGTGGTGATGGTGGTGCTGGTGCCACAACACTGTAAGGCCTGACAGTTACTCTTGGTGGGCGCAGCAATGGGCCCTGCTGTGAATTATTAGATCAATAATTATAATTGCATGCCCCTGTTGAACAGGGGCTGAAAAATTGGGCCTTAGGCACTGGTGGCACAACACTGCAACCCCTCACAGATACTGTACTTGGAGCACAGCAATGAGGCCTGTTGCAAAGTATTGCATCAAAAATTTTAATTACACGCCCCTGTTAAACAGGGGCTGAAAAATTGGGCCTTAGCCACTGGTGGCGTCACCCATAAACCAAAATGATCTTCCAAGCTATCATCGTTAATCGTATCATTGAGGAGGAGGAGGAGGATAGCCAGTCAACATAACAGCACAGGCACTCAGCATCAGCATCAGTCTTGAAGGGATGTGACATTTTAAAATCAATTAGTCTGTTATATCAGCATCTGGTGTGTGGTAGCTGGTGGTGATCCAAGACTGGTTCATCTTGATGAAAGTCAGTCGATCAACCGAGTCGGTGGACAGGCGCACCCTGTGATCCGTGACAAATCCTCCAGCAGCACTGAATGTGCGTTCTGAAAGAACGCTGGATGCAGGACAGGCCAATAGCTCAATTGCATACTGTGCAAGCTCTGGCCAGTGATCCATCCTCAAGACCCAGTAAGCCAGAGGATTTTCGGTGGGGAAGGTGTCCAAGTCTGACCTTGCCCCTAGGTATTCCTGCACCATGTATATCAGACGCTGGCGATGGTTGCTGGAACCGATCATACTTTGGGGCTGCGGACTAAAGAATTGTCTGAACGCATCGGTCAGACGGCCACCTTCCCCACCGCTCCTTCTTTGACTGCCCGAAGCCTCAGCAACTCGTTGTCCAGGACCAGGAGTTTGTTACCTCCCAGTCTCTGGGAACGCGTTGCACAGACCTTTCTGCAAGGCCTCCTGGAGTTGTCTCATCCTCTGCTCCCTCTGCGACGGTACGATAAGGTCCGCAACCTTACCCTTGTACCGTGGATCAAGGAGAGTGGCCAGCCAGTAATGGTCCCTCTCCTTGATCCGAAGAATACGAGGATCCTTCCGCAGACTTTGCAGGATCAGGGAGGCCATGCAGCGTAGGTTAGCTGAGGCATTCAGTCCGGAGTCCTCTGGGTCACTAAGGACGACATGATCCGCAGCCACCTCCTCCCAGCCACGTACAAGTCCACTGGTTTCTTGGGACTGTAAATCATCCCTAAAAGACTGCTGCTGATGATGCTGAGTGCCAGCCTCCACCTCCATGCTGACACAATCCTCCTCCTCCTCCTCCTCCTCCTCTTCCTGTGCGATGGGTGGGACAGAAGGAACACTGTCTGGGTAAAGGGGGCCTTGAGAGGCAAGGAAGTCCTCCTCTTCCTGCCTCTGTTCTGCCTCAAGTGCCCTGTCCATTATTCCACGCAGCGTGTGCTCCAACAGGTGGACAAGAGGTACAGTGTCACTGATGCATGCACTGTCACTGCTCACCATCCTCGTGGCCTCCTCAAATGGTGCCAGGACAGTGCATGCATCCCTGATCATGCTCCACTGGCGTGGTGAAAAAAAACCGAGCTCCCCTGACCCTGTCCTGGTGCTGTAGTCGCACAGGTACTCATTGATGGCCCTCTGCTGCGTGTGCAGCCGCTGCAGCATGGCCAACGTTGAGTTCCACCTGGTGGGCATGTCACATATAAGGCGGTTCTTGGGCAGGTTCAACTCCTTTTGAAGCTCAGCCAGGCGAGCACTGGCATTATAAGATCTGCGGAAATGCACACAGACTTTCCTGGCCTGCCTCAGGACATCCTGTAAGCCCGGGTACCTGCCCAAGAACCGCTGCACCACCAGGTTAAGGACGTGAGCCATACAGGGCACATGGGTCAGTTGTCCCTGTCGGAGGGCGGAGAGGAGGTTGGTGCCATTGTCGCAAACCACCATTCCTGGCTTAAGCTGGCGTGGCGTCAACCACCTCTCGGCCTCCCCCTGCAGAGCACACAGGACCTCTGCCCCAGTGTGGCTCCTGTCCCCCAAACACACCAGCGCAAGCACGGCATGGCATCTTTTTGCCTGCGTACTTGCGTAGCCCCTTGAACGCCTACGGAGCACCGCTGGTTCCGAGGACAAACCACAGGAAGAGGCCATGGAGGAAGAAGAAGAGGAGGGGGTGGAGGAGAGAGGTGTGTCACAACCAGTAGTAGCATTTTGGAGGCGTGGCGGTGGAACAACCTCCAACACTACTGCACCTTGTCCTGCATCCTTCCCAGCTGCCAAAAGAGTGACCCAATGGGCCGTGAAAGAAAGGTAACGTCCCTGTCCATGCCTGCTGGACCATGAGTCAGCGGTAATATGCACCTTACCGCTGACCGCCCTGTCCAGCGAGGCCAAGACATTGCCTTCCACATGCCTGTAGAGAGCCGGAATCGCCTTCCGTGCGAAAAAGTGGCGTTTGGGAACCTGCCACTGAGGAACCGCACATTGCACAAACTCACGGAAGGGGGCCGAGTCTACCAACTGAAAAGGCAGCAGTTGAAGCGCTAGCAATTTAGCCAAGCTAGCATTCAACCGCTGGGCATGTGGATGGCTGGGAGTGAACTTCTTTCGACGGTCCAGCAGCTGGGGCAGGGAAATTTGCCTGCTAGAATCGGACGTTGGTGTACTGCTAGCAGAGTGCCCGCAAGTACTTGCCTGTGACACACCTAATTCTACACCTTCATTCCTCTCAGAACAGGTTTCAGAGAGGAGTGAAGGTATAGTGGGGTTGGAGATCCCAGCTGATGCGGTGCAAGAAGAGGTCAGCTTTGTTCTTTGGTGTGGGTCTTTAAGGTAGGCTTGCCAACGAGCTGCATGGCAGGTCAACATATGTCTGATCAAGCATGTGGTGCCCAAGCGGCTGATGTTTTGGCCACGCGATATACGCTTGAGACATATGTTGCAAACAGCAGCTGTGCGATCTGATGCACTCGCCTCAAAAAAGGCCCACACCAAAGAACTTTTTGAATGACGGGCAGAGGCAGCGCCCTGCACAGGCGGAGCTCTGCGGTGTGATTCCGTCGGTGTGCTGCCCATACGCTGGCCAGTCAAGGGCATCCTGCCTCATTGGAGATGTGCCTCCTCCTCATCCTCCTCCTCCTCCTCTCTCCTATTAGGCACCCACGTGGAGTCAGTGACCTCATCATCCCCTCCCTCCTCATCACTGGAGCCAATCTGGCAGTATGCTGCAGCTGCTGGAGCATGACTGCCAGATTGGTGTCCTTCTTGAGCATCCCCTCTCTCTGCTCTCACGCTGCTGCCTTCCTCTAGCTGGGTATCATCATCAGATCCTTCCAAACGCTGGGCATCCTCCTGGAGCATGTACCCAACACTGTGCTCAAACAGTTCGGGGGACTCCTCAGGAGGAGGACATGGTGGGTCTAGGGAAGGATTGACTAATGAAGATAATGATACCAGAGAAGAGGACGCTTTGGCAGCTGCTTTGCCAGTACCCTGAGCCTGGGTGAGAGAGGATGAGGAGGATGAGGTGGGCTTGGTCATCCACTCTACCAAGTCTTCGGCATGATGTGGCTCAACATGTCCAGCTGCCGAAAACAAGGACAAGCGTGTCCCATGGCCATGTGCTGATGACAATGCACCGCGTCCACGACAGCACTGTTGCCCCCAGACACAGAGCCTGCTTGCCCTCTTTTTTTGCCTCCTGACTGTCTGCCTCTCCTTGGTTGCCTTCCAGACATTTTAATGGATGGCCTGCAGGGAGATGGGAAAAAAAGCAATAAGGGCTACCTTCAGGTGTATACTGTGCAGGAGGCTTAGCAACAATGACACTGACACTGTCCCCTGCCTATCCTTCTCTGTCCCTCAACTCAAGGATTGAAAATATGGTTCAGCAAAATAGTTTTAGAACAGAATAGCACACTGACACTTTCCCTCACTGTCCTACTCTGTCCCTCCCTACAAACAAGATTTAGCACAGAATAGCACACTGATAATTTCTACGAGTGTCCTTCTCTGTCCCTAAACTCAAG
Organism: Rana muscosa; assembly: GCA_029206835.1. NCBI lineage: Eukaryota > Metazoa > Chordata > Amphibia > Anura > Ranidae > Rana > Rana muscosa. The sequence continues at coordinate 90,178,452 of CM055117.1, read as the reverse complement.
GACTGAAAATATGGAACAGCAAAATTGGTTTAGAACAGAATAGCACACTGTCAGTTTCACTCACTGTACCTCTCTGTCCCTCAACTCAAGGATTGAAAATATGGTTCAGCAAAATAGTTTTAGAACAGAATAGCACACTGACACTTTCCCTCACTGTCCTACTCTGTCCCTCCCTACAAACAAGATTTAGCACAGAATAGCACACTGATAATTTCTACGAGTGTCCTTCTCTGTCCCTAAACTCAAGGATTGAAAATATGGAACAGCAAAATTGGTTTAGAACAGAATAGCACACTGTCAGTTTCACTCACTGTACCTCTCTGTCCCTCAACTCAAGGATTGAAAATATGGTTCAGCAAAATAGTTTTAGAACAGAATAGCACACTGACACTTTCCCTCACTGTCCTACTCTGTCCCTCCCTACAAACAAGATTTAGCACAGAATAGCACACTGATAATTTCTACGAGTGTCCTTCTCTGTCCCTAAACTCAAGGATTGAAAATATGGAACAGCAAAATTGGTTTAGAACAGAATAGCACACTGTCAGTTTCACTCACTGTACCTCTCTGTCCCTCAACTCAAGGATTGAAAATATGGTTCAGCAAAATAGTTTTAGAACAGAATAGCACACTGACACTTTCCCTCACTGTCCTACTCTGTCCCTCCCTACAAACAAGATTTAGCACAGAATAGCACACTGATAATTTCTACGAGTGTCCTTCTCTGTCCCTAAACTCAAGGATTGAAAATATGGAACAGCAAAATTGGTTTAGAACAGAATAGCACACTGTCAGTTTCACTCACTGTACCTCTCTGTCCCTCAACTCAAGGATTGAAAATATGGTTCAGCAAAATAGTTTTAGAACAGAATAGCACACTGACACTTTCCCTCACTGTACCTCTCTGTCCCTAAACTCAAGGATTGAAAATATGGTTCAGCAAGATTGGTTTAGAACAGAATAGCACACTGACACTTTCCCTCACTGTACCTCTCTGTCCCTACAAACAAGGATTAGCACAGAATAGCACACTGTCACTGACACTCTCCCTACCTATCCTTATTTGTCCCTAAACACAAGGAATCCAGGATTAGTAAAGGAAAAATAATGACACTGTCCCTGCCTATGCTTCTCTTTCCCTGCTCCGGAACACACTACACAAGGCCGCCGCGCTGGCGGCCTTTTATAGTGTGGGGCGTGTACTAAACCCCCTCAGCAATAATTGTTCATTGCTCTCCTCGCTGCCGGCGCTGTGATTGGCCAAGCATGCGGGGTCACAGTGCATGCTTGGCCAATCACAGCGCCTGGATGACACTGCGATGGCGTAGTGCATTGTGGGCCGTTCGCGTCACTCGAATTTGGCGTGAACGGCCCAAATCGTTCGATCTTCGTCGAACGATCGAACAGCCGATGTTCGAGTCGAACGTATGTTCGACTCGAACACGAAGCTCATCCCTACCCAGGAGGAGGTTCGTGGCCACTGATGCATTCTGGGAGAGGATATATATATTTGGGTGGGCCATATGCTCGCTCTCTTGCCTCAGGCTGGGGCCTGAGGAGGTGCTGCTGAAGTGAGTTCTGTGCTTAGGCCCAGAAGTCTGGGGCCTACGAATGCTGAGGTGGTCTTGAGGCTGTCCTACCCTGTGTGGTGAAACCTGAGCCAAGGTGAGAAGACCCAAGGGAGGACCCTTGCTGGAGAGAGCGGGAGAGAGCAAGCTTAACCACTTGACAACTGGGCACGTAAACCCTCTTAATAACCAGACCAATTTTCAGCTTTCTGTGCTCTCACATTTGAATGACAATTACTCAGTCATACAACACTGTACCCAAATGAAATTTTTGTCCCTTTTTTCACACAAATAGAGCTTTCTTTTGGTGGCATTTAATCACTGTTGGGTTTTTTATTTTTTGCGCTATAAAAGAAAAAAGACTGAAAATTCTGTAAAAAAATGATTTTTTTTTGTTTCTGTTATAAAATTTAGCAAATTAGTAATTTTTCTTCATAAATCTTGGATAAAATTTATACTGCTACATATCTTTGGTAAAAATAACCCAAATTGGTCCACAAGCTATGATGCCAATATCTGAAAATGAATCACACCTGAAGTACTGACGGCCTATCTCATTCCTTGAGACCCTAACATGCCAGAAAAGTACAAATACCCCCCAAATGACCCCTTTTTGGAAAGAAGACATTCCAAGGTATTTAGAAAGAGGCATGGTGAGTTTTTTGAAGTTGTCATTTTTTCCCACAATTCTTTGCAAAATCAAATTACACCCCAAAACACATTCTGCTATTACTCCCAAGTATGGCGATACCACATGTGTGAGACTTTTACACGGCGTGGCCACATACAGAGGCCCAACATGCAGGGAGCACCTTCAGGCGTTCTGGAGCACCCAGGCCAATTCTGACATTTCTCTCCTACATGTAAAAATCAAAATTTATTTGCTCGAAAATTACATAGAACCCCAAAACATTATATATGTTTTTTAGCAAAGACCCTAGAGAATACAATGGCGGTCATTGCAACTTTTTATCTCGCACAGTATTTGCGCAGCAATTTTTCTAACTAGTTTTTTTTGGAAAAAAACAGTTTTGTGCTTAAAAAAAAAAACAGTGAAGTTAGCCCAATGTTTTTGCATAATGTGAAAGATGAAGTTACGCCGAGTAAATAGATGCCTAACATGTCACCCTTCAAAATTGCACACGCTCGTGGAATGGCGCCAAACTTCGCTACTTAAAAATTCCCATAGGCGACGCTTTAAATATTTTTACTGGTTACATGTTTTTAGTTACAGAGGAGGTCTAGGGCTAAAATTATTGCTCTCGCTCTAACGTTCGCAGCGATACCTCACATGTGTGGTTTGAACACAGTTTTCATATGTGGGCGGGACTTACGTATGCGTTCGCTTCTGTATGCGAGCACACGGGGACAGGGGCGCTTTAAAAAATATATTTATTTTTTATTGTATATTTTACTTTATTTATTTTAGTTTGACATGTTTTTCCCCCCACAAAATTGTTTTTTTATCACTTTTATTCCTATTACAAGGAATGTAAACATCCCTTGTAATAGGAATATGACATGACAGGTCCTCTTTACAGTGAGATGTGGGGTCAATAAGACCCCACATCTCACCTCTAGGCTGGGAAGCCTGAAATAATAATAAAATAAAAACGATCCTGGCTTCGATCGTAGCGGTGAGTAGGTAGAAGAACCGGAGGGTGGCGGGAGGGGGGGGACGTCCCCTCTCACCTCCCGTAAGAACGATCAAGCGGTGGAACAGCCGCTATGATCATTCTTATGGTGTAGGTCAGGGTTTCTCAACTCCAGTCCTCAAGGCGCCCCAACAGGTCATGTTTTCAGGCTTTCCATTATTTTGCACAGGGGATGTAATCAGTTTCACTGCCTTAGTAATTACCACAGCTGTTTCATCTGAGGGAAATCCTGAAAACATGACCTGTTGGTGCGCCTTGAGGACTGGAGTTGAGAAACACTGGTGTAGGTAATCGCTGGCTGAAAAAGCTGATATCTAAATTATGCCTGTAGCTGTATGCATCATTCAGATATCCCTGCACAAAGTCAAGGACGTCATATGACGGCCGGTGGGCGGGAAGTGGTTAAAACGTATATTTTTTTAACACAAAGTTGTCCATTTATACAAAATTTCTAACACATAGCATGTACATACCAAAAATGACACCCCAAAATAGATTCTCTTACTCCTTCTGAGTACGGCGATACCACATGTGTGAGACTTCTACAGCCTGGCCACATACAGAGGCAGAGTACAGCCGAGTATTGCAGAGTATGGCTGAGCATGGCAGAGTATGGCTGGGTATTGCCGGGTATTGCCGGGTATGGCTGGGTATTGCAGAGTATGGCTGGGTATTGCAGAGTATGGCAGGGTATTGCAGGGTATGGCAGAGTATTGCAAAGTGTGGCAGGGTATTGCAGAGTATTGCAGGGTATTGCAGAGTATGGCAGGGTATTGCAGAGTATTGCAGAGTATGGCAGGGTATTGCAGGGTATGGCAGAGTATTGCAAAGTGTGGCAGGGTATTGCAGAGTATTGCAGGGTATTGCAGAGTGTGGCAGGGTATTGCAGAGTATTGCAGGATATTGCAGAGTATTGCAGGGTATTGTAGAGTGTTGCAGGGTATTGCAGGGTATTGCAGAGTATTGCACAGTATTACAGAGTATTGCAGGGTATTGCAGAGTAGGGCAGGGACGGCTGAGCGGGGATGGATGGATCTCTCCCCTCTCACACTGTACCGATCGGTACAGAGAGGGGAGAGAGGAACCGGCGTCATGACATGACGCCGGTTTGTTTACAAGTGATCGCTTCGTCATTTGACGGAGCGATCACGTGGTAAACGGCCGCTATCAGCGGCTATTTACTGCGATCCGTGATGCGGAGGGTCCTCTGGACCCGGCGGTCACGGACACTCCCATGTGCGCGCCCCACTGGGCGCGCGGGAGCGCGATTCTGGGAGGACGTTATATAACGCCCTCCCAGAGTTAAGGAACCACCCTGTCGCCGTTATTCGGCGGTGGACGGTGGTTAAGTGGATAAAGACTGGTCTCTCAGAAGGGCCTAGTGACTCGCTTTGAGGATGTACCAGAATTTTAAAAACTTGCTTGCAGTGTTGCTGGGTCAGCCTAAAGTTTCTGACACTGTGAAGCTGCACTTTGTTCTGGATTTGAGGAGTCTGTAAATGATCTGCTGTGGTATCTGAGACCCCTTAACTCTCTCTCCTTCTTCCTCCTTTCCAAGTTCAACATTAAAGCTTTGAAAAGACCAAAAGTGACTGTTGTCCAATTTCTGTTCAAAACTCCCCATTATAGACATGGACTTAGTCCTGGGGTATATGTTAGCTCGCTCGCTCACTGAGTCTAGAGGTGTTATCTTGCCTTTAGGGTACCAGGGGGGCGCTACAGAAGCAAGGTAGTAAGCTTGGCAGGCAGACAATATTTTTAAGAGGAAGAGGCGATTAAGTGGAAATATGATTTCCTTGTATGAATACATGAATTGTCCATGTAGTAAATTCACCAGGAAGTTGCTTGCTTTAAGGTTTCCAAAAGGGAATTCCCCATCAGGTCAGCTCTCTCTTTGTAAATGAAAGCAGGCAGTGGGAAGAGCTAGCTGGCTATTGGCTAATGATCTGCACTGCCTGCTGTCAATCACAAGGGGGCAGACCTGATGGGGAACTAGTGTCTGTGAACCCCCATCAGGCCCCGCCCACCTAACTTCAATACTACGCTCCGCTCCACTCCCCTCCTTGTGACAGCTGCAGCGTTTTTTAGCCATTGGAGTAAATTAGACCTTACTTTTGTAGGGTTTTTTCCCTGAGAATCAACTGTGGGTTTTCGAATTCTGAAGACTTTTATTTTTTCCCTAAAACTAAACTAGGACCTTATTTTCTCTGGCCTATGTAATTATGTAATGGTAGCCTGCATGTTTTAGTTATGAACTTTTTCTGTTAAACGATAAACTGACACTAATTCCTTTGACCCTCAACTAGTCAAAGAATCTCAGTTGAAAAAAGGCCCAGCTCTATAGCTTGGACCTAAACTATAGACTTCCACCTGCTTTATTAGGCTTCCAGCCATTTAGGTGGAAGGCAGGTGTTGTAAAGTGATCAGTCAGTCCTACCTTTGGGCTCTAGAACATAGGTCTGGAGATGCTTCCATTCTGGGTCATATGACCTGAGGTTGGCATGTTAGGTCATGTGACCTGAACATGGCAATTTAGGTTATTTGACCTAGATAAATAGGAAAAAGCCGCGCTAATTAAAGTCCAAAATATTTTGAGTGAATTGATTAAAGAACATAAACTTATTCCAATAATTCCAAAGGCAAAATTAATTCATCCAGTAGTAGACACCACAGTGATTGATTCACAAAAGTGCACCGCGATCTTATAGAAAACTTGCTTACCAGATAGCAAGCAAACCAGGCATGTGGCTATAGCCCAGCCAAGGCCTTTGCTTGCATGGAAGATCTCAAGGAACCCTGGATGGATGGTTGCAATGACTTGCACACCGATGACATCATCAGCTCTGTATCGTAATGTTCAGCAAAGAACCCAAAATGGGAAACTGACCATAGCGTAATAGTGACTAATTCCTAGTTTTATTGCTCAGTAAAAAATAGTTGCACTAACATTTCCAAAGTTTTAAAAATCGCGCACAAATTGTGAAGCCGGCCAGCTACAAAGCAAACTCCCGTCCTCCTAACGAGACAGCGTGGTGACGTCAGCACGTACCCTCCTCCAGATGCGTTTGGTCATATGTGACATTGTCAATGGGGAGATCGATAGGTTATTTGACCTGCAGCAGCTCTCCATTGTTGCAACTTTAGAATAAACTTGTAAAAATACCAATGTGAGATGGAAAAAATGGTAGCCAGAAAAAACTTGACCATGGACAAGTTTCTCTTCAAATGGTCCTCTTGGTTATCCCATTCTGCATGAACTGTTAAATTATAATGTTTCTTGTTGAATTTTACCGTGTTTTGATTGATAAGCTGATACTCCCCCCTCCTCAATCTCCTCCTATACCCCTTCTGGAGCGATTTCCATTAATACCTCCAGGTGTAATCTATCCCTACAACCTAGTTTGAACTTGACTAATTTGCTACTTGTTCTAAATATGTTACACAAGTTGAATTTAACCTTATGCTCCGGTTGGAGCATCTGCCGAATTACTACATGTATTATTAACGATGTATGTAAAAAAAAAAAAAAAACTTGTAAAAATAACTTATTAAAATATGTACATTCTGAATGATGTTTTAGTTTGTTACTGATTTTTTATATTTTTTATATTTGCCTTCCATGGTTACTCCAATCCCCCTTCCATATAAAAAAACAAAACAAAAAAATAAAAAAATAAAAACCTTCCTGTTTTCATTACATACCTTTATTTATTTTACACCCAGTGACATCTGTACTTTTGTCTGCAATGCAAGCAGATCATGGCTGGTGGGAGCCCAGCAACCTGCCCCAGTACTCCTTTTAAGAGTCCTTAGCTCTGTTGCAAGCAGTGCACTAGCTCTTGGGAGGAATTATGTGATAAATGCCTTAATGGGCAGTCTGCAGTAGTGGGCATTCCTAGGCAGGCTGCATTTCAATGCAGACTGCCCTAGGTAACTCTCACATGTGTTGCTGAGCCTCCATGATTGTAAGTGGGTCAAAGCATATTAAAGCCAGAGGATCATTAATAGCAAAGCAACTAGCATTCGGTTATCTTTGGCAGCCTCTGTAATTCTGTCATGACAAGTTTACTAGACCCATTACTTCATTGGATATACATGCTGACAAATTCCCTAGTAAAAACAGATAAAAATCTTTGAAATACCTTGTTATTGGCCAATGCCCTTTCAATAGGAAATCCAGTACAGTATGAGCTATCCAACCCACGTCTAGTTTAAATGGGCCCCTATGCCCCAGGGAGCTTTTGTGTAGCTGCACAGTCTGTACAAATGATATGTCTGAGCCTGCTCCCTAAACATGCTAATGGGTTAATTGGCTTCTATCCAAAAATAGTCCTACCATGTATATGACTGGCATTAGACTGTAAGCTCCTTACATTATTGGTTCTTTTTACTGTGTAAAGTACAGCAGACTATGCCAGCCCTCTGTAAATCCAGAATATACCCTGAAGTATTTGAAAGAAGAATTGTTCTTGCTGTCTGCAGACACCAAATCCCCCCTTCAATCCCCCATTTTGTATCAAGAGAAGAAAGGAACAGCTGTCTTCTTAGGGTCCTTCTCTGGCCTGGTTATCTGCCCCACCAATATGAGGGACTTCACTGTCAACAGGAGAAAATAACTACAACATCTGCAGAGACCATGTGGCAAATCTGGTAGAGTTAAGAATTCAGATAAATATTCTTTATTTCGATATTCCCTTAAAGAGGGCAAATTCTCTTGTTAGGACATCCCCATGGCCATTGATATTAACCTTCCACACATTTTCTGTTACTCTGTTCATCTATCAAAACCCTGAATTTAAGTGTTGGTCTGTGTTGGACGTTACACGGGTATAATAACCAATTTGCCACAAATATTGGGTATTTTTGAGGGCTTCAACAGATGAATGATGCAGCACTTGAACATTGTTAAGGCAAGAATCAATGGGCATATGGGTGTACTGTCAATAGAATCTTCTGTTTAAGGGCCTAAACAGGCAGTGATTGATGGATCAGATGATGTAGGGCGAAGACACCTCGTGATAAGGTAACTTTCCAGCAACACTGGATATCCAAAGTGACAATTCCTCCACCGCCAAGTATATGTTCTTAACAGGTAAGGTGTTCATTCGGAGGTCCACCTTATCTGGTAGGAACATATACTTGGCAGTGGAGGAATTGTCACTTTGGATATCCAGTGTTGCTGGAAAGTTACCTTATCACGTGGTGTCTTCGCCCTACATCATCTGATTACCCATTTCACATGGACTTATTCATATTGCGCTGCACTGTTTTATTTTTTTCTGCATTTATTGGGAGTTGTTGTGATTAGCCTTTGGTGTACAGCTTGCAATTATCTTTGTTCATTTATTCACTAGGTGTGTGCGCTCATTGTCCTTTTTATTCATAGTGATTGATGGATCCCCTCAACACTTACTCATGGGTGAATAGCACACTTTGAGTTGACCTACGCTTTAAATGGTTGTTACGCTTGGTCAAGGTTGAGTATCTCAAATTCATTCATAAATTAAAAGACAAGTTATAATTTTATCAGTGGGTTGCCTTCATGCTAACCATAGAATTTCCAATACATACTTTACTTTAAGCTAGCTTTATAGCCTTATAAGGTAAAAACCATAAAACATGGAAGTTTGCTTTGATCAGTTGTTTTAGTGGTCAAAAATGTCTATAGTTGTCAAAAAATTGCAATGTTTATAACGTCATTCCCAGCTGATGAATGCATTGCACAATACACACGCTGTTTTATACACCTCAGACTTATTTGGCTGTGTGATTTATTATTCCCTTGCTTACCAAAGCAAAGAGAGTACACAAGTGCACAGACCACAATAGCCATGCTTTGCAAACTCATAAAGAATTCGAGCCAAGAGCTGACACATTTACAATCATTTTATCATGTGAAATCAAGATAGCAAACAAGATAATCGAGGAATGTCACTGTGTTCTTTTAATAATTCTAGTAACATACAATACAGCATAAATACTCTTTTCTTTGTTATAGAAAGCGATAACTTAATATATAATCGGACTTGATGTACAAAAATAAATAGGTATATGATATGACATTAAAAACGATCCCTTCATAGAAGAGGCAGACGCAAATACTTATGAAGTATACTTGGTGTATATACACATTAAAAGTCATATTCTCCAACCTGACCCAGGTAAGTGACACATAGCGGTTGGCCAACAGCTGTGGATGGACCTGCTATCCCCAGGACTGTCAAATATACTTCCATATTGCATCAATTGAAATATGGAAAATATAGAAATTTCTGTTTACATCTCTATACATATAGAAGAATAATCCTACACTCTATACTGGCCTAAATTTAGACCGACCCCCTCTCTCCGCTGATGTCATTGGCTTTCTTGGAAAACTATTTACAACCAGATGGATTATGATACGTGTTTAGTCCACATATAACTGATATTTCAGCTACATGTAGACTCACGGTTTTTGAATTACCCATTGACTTCTTATATCTCTTAATGACTCCCTTCCTGAGCTTCCGGTTTGGATTTGATTGAGCTCATACCAAAGGTGGAAGTCTCACTCTTCCAGCTGCTTTCTTGTAAAGAAACCAGCAGTATGAGTGAGAATCCTTTTCTAGAGCCTACAACAGTGATGGCGAACCTTGGTACTTCAGATGTTTTGGAACTACATTTCCCATGAGCATCATGGGAAATGTAGTTCCAAAACATCTGGGGTGCCAAAGTTCGCCATCACTGGCCTACAAGAGGGGAAGGTGTAAACTCAGGTACAGGGAAACTTACCACCAAGAGTCCTAAAAGAAGTTTGAGGGTGCTTTAATTTAAGGGCAGAAACAAAAAAAAAAAAAAACATAAGTATCGGTTCATTTGAAGATCTGGTTGCCAACAGTCAACTTTTGAAGAATAAAGTTATCATTCTTATATTTCTATACTATATTAGCAGGCTGCAATATAGCAAATTTGTATTGGTCCAACTAATCTGCACATCCCATATGAATAAGAATATGGCTTTATTTCTTTATAAAAAATATATATATATATACTGTGACACGATAGCAGCCATTGTTATTTTACCTTTTGAGCTCCCGATTTTACCCTTCTTGACTGAGGTAGGTTAACCCCACTATGGACAATATTCAAGAACAGATCCGAATACCCCTAAAGAAAAATGCCATGCATGACTGGCTTACAGTCTGTTCGAAGCCCAGGCTTTGTCAGCTACAGGATTAGATGAATAAATGTAAAAATTCAGGAGCCAGTCAGTCCAATCTAAAAGCCACAAAACAGACCACTCCAAAAATAAAGAAGTTATTTTAGGCTCATTGGCTATTTGGCTCCAGGAGCTTGTCCAGACCTGTGTCAACAACCAACATGGCTGCCAGTTAGCTTCATCTAACTTGTAACAGACGCTAAGGTTTGAAAAACAGACAATGCCTCGGGGTCCTAGCGTTGAAGGGTTTAGTGACACTAATTTGCCCTTCATACAAACCTACATGTGCTGCTCAACCTGATGGTCCAATCCAACAGGCAGTTATCTGCACTGTTCCTTCTAAAAAACTTTCCATCCTCTCACCCTATGCACATTGACCAAACACGTTCTACCTGACCCTTCTGCTTTCAGCATGTTCAGTTTTGTTTGATAGACCCTAGTAATGTTCTGAGTCGGTTGCTGTTTAACTGCAGTTGGAAAGAGTACAAAAGTCTATTAAATGTTTAGGCTTCTTTGAAGGATCGCAGTTGTCCTGAGGCAAGTTGCTACCTTCATAAGAGACACATTTTAAAAGTCTCTTTCTAAAGCCCTTTCCACAGGTCTTAGAACATGAAGACCACTCTCCCAATTGCCACTGGGGGCAAGGGATGTCCGCACATGGCCTAACATCATCCGGCTTTAGTTCGTTAGCGCAGTCTTTTGAAGGCTGACCCCTCAAGTCTTTGCACTCGACTGATCTTCTCTGCCAGCCTAATCCACAAGTCTTTGAGCATTCACCCCACTCCTTAATGACCCATTCAGAGAGAATGGTTTCTTTAATGGCGTTAAAGGACTCTTTCTTTTTATTCAAGGTCTTTTCTGGTTGAGCTGCTTTCTTGACAAAATAAATGTACTTGATTTTCAGGCGTTGAGATTCTCCCACCGTGAGGACCTGTATAGTAATCGGTTCTTTCAAAGGCTTGTAGCTTCGGATTCTTTCTAAGGATGCCGTGGAACCGCTGTAGGTCAAGAAGTTGCCATTGTAAGAGATGTCTAGCTCCAGTGTGGACAGTGTATAATCGCCATTAAGGATGTAAGTTCCATCGGCAGCCTTAATTGCCAAAAAGCTGCCGTCATGCATAGATCCCCTGTTGTTACGTTGTTTGATCTCAATGTTTGTTGCTCCCGCAGGAATTGTAACAACGTCGTGGTACCCCGGTCTGTTAAAATCAAAATAACAATGTTTTAACACACAAAAATAGAATAAAAGTGTAAATCCAGTTTACATAATATTGTGGTCTTTGTTAGTAAGAATTTTTTTTTTACTTTCATTTATAAACCATAAGCAGTGATGTCTACCTCATTCATAGGAGAACTTTTAAAGTGAGGTTCTTCACAAACTAAAAGGTGAACTCTGTGCAAACTGATCAAACTGAAAATCATGGTAAGGATATTGGGGTTGATTTACTAAAACTGGAGAGTGCAAAATCTTGTGCAGCTCTACATAGTAAACAATCAGCTTCCATTTTTTTAAATTAAACAAGCTGAAGTTAAAAGCTGTTTGGCTACCATGACCAGCTGCACCAGATTTTGCACTCTGTTTTAGTAAACCAACCCCATTATGTGTAAATGAAACTCAGTTCTCTTGATGACAACTTTAAGGACCCATGCTCAGCCTCCTAATCTCCACGGGTGTCAGAGATTTCCCATAGTCTTCTTTGGGACTGACAATTTCTGCAGGGGGGTTTAGGTGAAAGTTGGTAGAACCTCTAAACTGCCTGGATGAGGACTAGCATTAGATGAGTGATAGGGACAACATTTTACACCAAACATTCACCTCTATTCATTGTTCATCTTTTTCATGGAGCTAGCCTTTAAGTTTCTTAGGGGCATATTCATAAAGCAGTGAATGTGACATTCATCAAATGTTCTAGTTCTCGATAAAGCAAGGAAGGGTTAAAATACCTGCCAAGATTTATTGCTGTCTGCGTCCCTGCTTAACAGATTCTTCCTTTATATTTGTCCTGGTAACCACTGTTTCATGGTTTCCAATACAGAAAGTGATGGGAAATCCAAAACATTACAGTTGGCGCATGAACAGGAAGTAAGGGAAATCTTCCAATAGGGGCCATCTATACCAGTGCTGGATAGGAGATTTCCCCTCGCTTTTGGAGGGATTTTATTTTGCATCTTAATGGTTGCTTATAACTGACCACTTTCCTTGGATTTTTTTTATTACAGTCACCCTTTAAGTCACAGCCACCCTTTTAGATGATAAGGAGCTCTAAGTCCCAACAACTCTCAGTTTTGAAGTAAAAGAGCTGTATGCACATGTGTTCTGTGTTAGCAGAAGCAAAAAATGGCAAAAGAGAGAAAAAGTTGTCCCCCCAAGATGGGGAACCAAATAGGCTGAGATAGTGACAAGGAGTGTGGACAACTGTTATACAACAAATAAATAAATCATTTATTGGTTGTCAAAAATGTATCGCCTAAAAACATGTAGATCTTAGTATATACAAAACACCCAGATAGGGTACACCTAGAACAACTTGTGCAAGGCATGACAAGCATGCTAACTTTGGACAAAAACATAGACAATGACATAAAACACAGTCCCCGCTGCCCCCAGCTCAGGCCTCCAAGGGGCTAACACATGGCAGCACCACCTTGACAAAACGTGTTTACAGTAATTCATTATACGGGCATTTGCCGTGGTGATGCCCCGTGTGTCAGATAACTTGGCGTCCGTACGTTTTTGTTTCATGTGTTTTATGTTACTGTCCATGTTTTTGTCCTATGTTAGCATGCTTGTCATGCCTTGCTCAAGTGGTTCTAGGTGTACCCTATCTGGGTGTTTTGTATACCAAGACATACATGTTTTTAGGTGATACATTTTTGACAACCAAACAAATATTTATTTATGTTTGTATAACAGTTGTCCAAACTCCTTGTCACTATCTCAGCCTACTTGGTTCCCCATCTTGGGGGACAACTTTTTCTCTATATGCCCCTAGGCTTCTGTAACAGAACCATACTGGTATGAGTAGGATGGACATATTGTTTTGATTTACACCCGTTCTTATATGCTTAGAGCAAAAATGGCACCATCATCAAAAGATAGGCATCTAAGTCTTTTGGTACATTTATGGCGGTGTACATATTTCTACCTGGCCAGTTTTTAAACGTTATGGATCTGGTATAATTTCCATTTAAATAGTAACAGATTAACTGGACTTTTGTCCTTTGAATGAGTTAAACTGTAAACGTGTCAAAAAACACACACTACTCTTCCATTTAATGTAATGTCCTACTGATTCTTTTCAGTGAGTGCATTATTTATAATCTTACAAAGGCTTAAGCAACTCATTAACTTTGGAGGGTGAAAGATGAAGAGAAGCTCAGTGAATAGAAAATGTGAAAATAGACTTAAGCCCCGTACACACGGTCGGACTTTTTTGCCAACAAACTTCATTTTGAGCAAGTTTGACAAAAATCCGACCGTGTGTACGCTCCATTGGACAAACTTTTTTGGTTTTCATCGGATAAAAGTTCGGTCTGCAAACGGACAAACTTTTGGCCAACAAAAGTCCGATGGAGCAAAGTCCGACCGCGTGTACAGAAAACCATCGGACTTTTGTCCGATGGACAAAACAAATAATGTTAAAATCAACCAACAATAGCAGAAGTTGACCAAAGGGTGGCGGTAAAGAGCAGAAAAGAGCAGAAAAACCACGTGATGTTGGAAAAAGTTTTGGGAAAGTTTGCAGAAAAGTCCTGTGGTGTGTATGCTATGGTTGTGCCTGGCCAACTCCGTTCGGACAAAAATCCACGGAAAAGTCCGATGGAAGTTCGACCGTGTGTACAAGGCTTTAGTTGCAACATACCGTGCTTTGGTGAAGGTTGCAGAGACTTTCTTGCAGGTGGATCCATTTCCTCCACAGACGCCACACTTGTCAAACTTTTTGCTGGACCCAATAATTCTGTCACAACCAGCCTTGACGCACTGACCCTGGATGCAGATAGAGGTGGAGTCGGGGCTACATGGAGTTCCATCAGCAACCTGTATTGAGGCAACAAAAAACAGCTCATTAGATCCAACCACTAATTTACTGGGAAGCACACAATAACGATACTGGTAAAATATGAGCTCAGTGTGGTTTTAAAACCCTGAAACCTGTGTTTATCTTTAAAGCTTAACTTATGGAAAGAGGTAGAAACTTTATGAAGTATTGTGCATCAATTGCCATACCTAGAATAATGGTTTAACTGCCAATAAATGTGTCCTGGATGAATAAAAGGCTTATGATGGGCAAGAACAATTGGCTACCCTGCAGATTCCCTATGAAGAGACTGGTCAATTCAACTACTGTCTTTTGTGCCAAGTACCCTCACGTATTAAGGCAGGGCTCTTAAGTCATCAAGTGTTCCCACTTGCCTAAATACTTCCTTACAAATGGTAAAATTGGGTGGTGACAAGGCATAATCCACCAAAAGAGTCATGGCTTCCCACAACAGCTGCTGGGATTGCACTGCTCTTGCCAAAAGTGGCATGTTTTAAAGGAAGATTTAATTCAATATTTAGGATGAGAGCCCAGGGAAAAGTAAAATATGCAGACACTTATAATACGTTTTTTTTTAAATTCTAGGGTAGGAACCAAAAGAGTATTTTTATTCTTGGCTGGAGTTCAGCTCCAAACAACATTACAAGACTATCAAGTTGTTTTAATTTCAGGGTATTGTGATTAAGGATTTCCTTACTATAGCTCACAACAATAGGCGCTGAATCATATATGTAGATATATATATCGGAATATAAGTTCAGGAGTTAGGAGCTTACCCTGGGGTTCAGTACGAAGAAGAATCCAGTGCCCTTAGCTCGGCACATTAGCTTGCATCGGTCTTTTGGACGAACACCGGCAAACTTAGGCGTCCATTCAACAGCAGGTCCATTTCCAATGGCAGACTTGGAGATGTCATTATGGGCTTCACATTGTTCTTCGCGGAATGTCTTGCCTGAGGAGAATACATAAGACACATCAGGCCATGCAAACAACTATAATTATGATTTTTCTCTATGTTCAGGATTCAATTGTGAAACTGAATGTTATTATTAATTTACCATCATTTTCAGGGCATTCATCGGTATTGCATGAGCGGTACTGAACTCTTTTCCCCTCGCAGTATTTGCCTCCATCCTTTGGCACTGGATTGTTACATTCTCGCACCGAATACTGGACTCCACCACCACAAGTTCTGGAGCACTCTCCCCATGATCCCCATGCTCCCCAACCACCATGTACTGGAGTCTGTAATTATACAAAAAAAAAGGATCATTAAGCATTTTTAACTACACAAAACACATTCACAATATAGGCAACTGCAAAACCATGATTATCTTGCAAAGATAAATACTGATGGCAACCTTCAACAGATCAGCATTCTTTAGGTGGATCAAGTAGATTTCTGTGAACAAATATACAAATTGTTGCTATAGAAATATACAGTCTAAAGGGACGTACACATGGGCTGAATGTGGGGCGGCATCGGCCAGTTCAATAGAAACCGTCCAACATTCGGCCTGTGTATGGCAGCTGTCTAAGGGGCATGACCGAAAGAGGTCTGCCGATCAGCACCTGATCAGTGCTCTCAGCCATTGGTTCCCCTGTCAGAACACAGTAGCTCAGCAGGGGAGATCGCTGTACCAACAAAGGACAGTTAGTACAGTGGCCCCTCCTGAGCTCTTCAGTTTCTTTTTTTTTTGTTAAGCCTGCTGGGTTGAACAAAAAAAAAAAACTGTTAGTGTGTACAAGGCTTTAGGTAGCTAAGTGCTTAAATACCCCCTTTTTGAGAAGAAATGTATCTGACTATCAACCTCGCCTGATAAAAAAACAAAGTTCTTGCCTAAAGACATACTGGTAGGTTAACCAGATCCTGTCTAAAATTGGCCCTAGTATGTGTATGTAAGGGCATCGGGATCCTACGGGGTAAATGACCGCGCTATATCAAGATGCAACTCAACTCATTGCATCTAAACTATATCTGAGCCATGATTTAAATATCAAACTAGAATAAAGCATAAAGACTACACTGGAAAGTCTCCAAACAGGGCAACCTTGAGTTTATTGCCAGTTACAACATTTACATTTAAAGGTATCATCTCAAATTTGTGTAATTTTGCTCAAATGAATTAGATATTCTAATGAAAAGAAAGCTGCCCCACTGCCAGGGTTTGGAAATTGCCCAATCTTGAAATCTGAATGTAGTTGAATGATCCAACAAAAATACTGAATTCCAAATACTAACGAAAAAGAATTATACAGCGAAACCAGAAACATACCTCATAATGCTTCTTGTCCATCTGCTGAATGCACTTCCCATTAAGACACCATTTCCCTTCTCCACAACTGGTCCCATCAGCCCAGGGGAAGTGTTTAGTTTGGCACACGAGCAGCCCTCCGGAGACTCCGGTGCACCACAAGGTCGTACACGTGCTGGCGGCATCTGGACAATGTCTGGAGTCTTCTCCAAATGTAAATTGGCACTGCTTATTGGCATCATACAATGTTCCAGGGAGATCTGATGGGAGCTGGATGGGTCGGCTTGGCTTGTCCAATAAGCACTCTCCTAATTAAATTAAAAAAAAAAATAAGGTTAACAGCAAATATTTTCAGAGAACATGCTCTCACAACTTGTGACATCTCGCTTGACTATGTGCCCAGTTAAATGGAGTCTTGGAAAACATTTAAAGGGCAATAACTCTCAATAAGATGGAAAGGACGCTTTTTTTACTTTATTTCAAGCTACTCGCAAGCTAAAGCTGCACACATCCTTCATAAACAATAAATATTTAAATAGCTATTGTATTTGGAATAACTATCTATATTTTGATTCTACATACAAAATGTTTACTTTATGAACCAACTGGGACAACTAAGACATCAAAAGAGTTAAAGTGGTTGTAAACCCTTACATATACCCAGTGAAGTGACTGGCCTCAAGTGATGCACAGAGATGAAACAAATTATCCTACATAAGTTGTACCCGTCTACCTGCAGCTTGCTCTTCTCTACATCTGTTCAAAGTGCTGAATTCTAAAGCTTGTCTGAGAGTTCAGAAAAAAGGGGGCGGAGAACTGAAGTTACACTCTGCAGAGCAGTGAGGAGAGCTCTGAGAGCTGATTGAAGGAAAGGAACCCCCCCTCCTTCATACAGCACACCGGAACAGAGCTGAGTCTATCAATCTGCTGGAGGTCCCTCCCCTGTCACCATTTTTCTCTTGGTGTCAGGAAAACTTTTTAGAAGTCATTCATGCTGATAGCAGAGGAAAGAAGCAGCAGACAAAAGTGACACTTTTAGTGCTCTGCATTGAGACAAGTACACACTATAAAGGAATATGCATTGTTCATATTTAATTTCTGAGGTTTACAACCACCTTAAAGCATTTATGCTGGTACTCAGCTTTTGGAAGACAATAGAAGTCTTCAAAAAAGGCCCTCTTGGTTTTTAGTCTTAACTGTCATCTGTATCTTTGCAACCTATCTTCAAAAAGTATATTAGACAAACGTGATATTGTATTATCACACACTTACCATGACCGTTGTCCAAGAAAGATGTGATCATGTATGCACTACATAGAGACCATGGTTCCTGTCTATCCAGATTGGAGAGCATTGAAGCCATCATATGTGAACCTTTATTATCAGCATTGTAGCTGGAGCAGTGCTTGGCATCATCATGTGGCATATTAAATACATGACCTGAAAAGAGAATTTTTTCATTATAGAAAAATGCAGGAGAGGGTTCTGATTTCCTCAAAAATTGGAAAAATTCACAGTGTGAAGTGTACTTTACAACCCTTCCCCAAACTCAACAATGCACTCGAGGGAAGTCTTCCGCTAATCAAGACAATATTAAACATTTTGAAAACTTCCCAAGTGTTCAAGTATTTCCTTATCATAAAAGTTTAACAGTTCAAAACGCATTCCTTTCCAGGTTGCTTTGTAGCTTAGGGTGCCATAAACATCTTCTGACCATCTGTTGTGTCTAATCAAATATTAGGTTCCTTCCTGAGAAGTTTCTGTTTGAGCATAACTTATACCCTATCTAGCCTGACAGCAAACCCCAGCTTTCCTATATAAAGTCAGAAAGTCCTACCTAGTTCATGGGCCGTTGTAAAAGCTGCTTGCAAGCCGTCATCTTCAATGATGGAGCAACTGCGGCTGGGATCGCAAACTGTTCCAACGTCAGCCATGCCGAGGGTATCACATGTTTGAGCTCCGCAAAGGTCCTAGAAAACAAAACCGTTTCAATATTAATTGGTTTCCCCCTGGTACTCGGGTTTTCTTTCCACACTCCAAAGACATGCTGGTAGGTTAATTGGCTCCTGTCTAAATTGGCCTTGGTATGTATGAATGTGAGATAAGCCCCGTATACACGGTCGGACTTCCATCGGACTTTTCCGTGGCTTTTTGTCCGAACGGAGTTGGCCGGGCACACCCATAGCATACACACGCTTGGACTTTTCTGCAAACTTTCCCAAAACTTTTTGCAACATCACGTGGTTTTTCTGCTCTTTTCTGCTCTTTACCGCCACCCTTTGGTCAACTTCTGCTATTGTTGGTTGATTTTAACATTAGTTGTTTTGTTCAGCGGACAAAAGTCCTATGGTTGTCTGTACACACGGTCGGACTTTGCTCCATCGGACTTTTGTTGGGCAAAAGTTTGTCCGTTTGCAGACCCAACTTTTGTCCGATGAAAACAAGAAAAAAAGCAAAAAAAGTTTGTCCGATGGAGCGTACACACGGTCGGATTGTTGGTCCAACTTGCTCAAAATGAAGTTTGTTGGCCAAAAGTCCGACCGTGTGTACGGGGCTTAAGGCTGGCCATACAGTGTGAATTTCTTTCCTGCAACCCATGCAACCATGGGTTGCAGGAAAGAAATTTGGATGATTCCCCCATCAACGCAGACAGTGTTGACAGAGGAATCAGCAATTGTCTTCTCCCGGTGATGGGGCAGCCGCTAGCGATAATCGAAAGCGAATCCAGCAGGCCGGTTGTACCCAAGTTGATCGATTGATTAACTTGGTGCATTCAGCCTGTCCACTGTTCAGCAGGAACCAGCCAAGATTTGAACCGTGAATGGCCCGCCTTAGGGACCTTAGATTGTAAGCTCCTTGAGGGCAGGGACTGATGTGAATGTACAATATATATATATATATATATATATATATATATATATATATATATATATATATATATATATATATATCTCTGCATAAATTGATGACGCTATATAAATATCTGTAATAAATAAATAAATCAATTAGCTCAAGGACAAAACTTTGGCGGTAAATGTTTAACTTTGGCTGCTGTCCCTGGCTTAAAAGACCATACATGTTTGAGGAACTTAGGAAACTTTTTTTTTTCCACTTTAGAAGCACATCACACATCACAGCTAGAAACATTCTGGGCTGCAATTGCATATCTAAGATGTTTATAGAAGATTAGGCAGACATAAACTTGACTTACTTGTCTCGTAAACAGAATGGCTGTATCGTAATGTTCAGCATGCCGATCGCTGGGTGGGTTATGTTGCTTCTGCCAGCTGCAGAAGTTCCTCAAAGTCATGGCGGCATTGGTTGTGACCTCGGGTCCTTTCTGTTCATCGTAGATGACCAGGATCTTCACTACCACTATACTGATGGAGTTTCGGATGCTGGGATGCTTGTAAAGCTTTGCAGCCACTGACATCAATGTGAGAAGGTAGTGCTTTAAATTGCTCCCATGAAATTCAGCCATAGACTGGTCGGCTACCAGCATGGTTTCAACATAGCGTGGGCTGGAGACAAATCTCTTTTTCCGTGTGTTTCCCAATCCTGCACAGGAGAACATACAAAAGAGAAAACTGTCAGTCTGCTGCACAGTTTAAATGGGAAAAAAAAAAAAGAAAAACTTAGAAATGACACTCAGGATTTGCTATTTTTAGCATAAGTGTCAAACCATTCCAACAGCAAGTTGTCCTGGTTTCTCACATTAAGTCATCTTTGGCTTGCAAGTCAAGATATGAGTCACCTACCAACTTTTTAACATTGAATAAGTAGCAAGCAATCCCTGTACAGTGCTTGTATGTGGGGCCGGTGACAGATTACATCTCCAAGCCCGAAACTTCATCACATTTCCAACACACTGTACCCTTGTTCTGACAATCTGGAGCTTTATTAACCACTTCCCTAGCTGCAGCACCATCTCTATAAGTTGGCCAGAAACATGCAAGGTGTGCAGCCGTTTCCTCCATTTATAATACTTTATATAATTTGCAATCACAAGTAGCATTTTTTTTTATTATTATTATGAATGGAGGCTCATGTTTTACAAGCCTTGTATAACAAGGTGCAAAACCATAGAAAGGTATAACTCTTTTCATAAAACTTAGGGGAACCGTGCAAGCAGCGACCTGTCCAATTTCTGCAATGATATCATTCCTAAGCACACATGGTTTAACTCCTGCAACTCCGGGCTCACCGCGAGCCTCTTCTCCAACCTGCTCTGCAGTACTGCCGAACTGTGAATGGTACAGCCCCATGGCTTGGCTCCATGGCATGCTGCCCTGCTCATTTATGGGTTAGGGAAGAGCCAATAAACTAAAGGCATGGAGTCTATTTTACTTTAATTATCAGGTGTTCTGCATTAAACTTCTGGTGAAAAAAATAACAGAAAGTATTTTTTTAATGAAATATGAGCGGAGCTAATCCCAGGACTAGTCTGGGTCCTTAATGGGTTTATTTGGAAATTTTTGCCTGGTTTTAGATTTTTTTGTGCAATATATATATATATATATATATATATATATATATATATATATATATGGGACAAAGTTGAATTTTAGGAAGCTCTTAATTATGCAATGTTCGAAAAAAAAAAAAAAAAAAAGTGTATACAGTGTAGATCACAAAAGTAAAAAAATAAATAAAAAAAAAAACACACCATATAATAATATATTAGCAAACTTCACAGGAATTCCACACAGTCCCAGTTTTGGCAGTCTTGGATTTAAGGACATTTCCACGGACAGAGCTTGCAGCTATGCACAGTTTGCTAAAATGTTTGAATATATATATATATATATATATATATATATATATATATAATGTGTGCAAGTGCAAAGTTATAACCTTCTGTGCAAAGTTACCAGCTTCTAATAATTCCACACTATTCCAGTTTTTGGAGATCAGTCCCTGGAAATGTCCTTAAATTGCAAAACTGAACATCTGCTGCACAGAACCCCTCTACCTATTCACTGAATGATCTTTATTTGTTATAAATAGGAGTTGATACTCCTATTTATAAACAATGTTATAACTGTTTTTAAAGTTTTGCAACAAAGTATGTTTGGACATAATGCAGGCTGTTGCCACTCTGAAGGGTGTGTGGAGTTGTGGTACAGGGTGAGGAGGATCTTGGTGGTGGTTCAGGGTGAAGATCCCGCTGGTAATATGGTGCAGGGTAAGGATCTTGGTGGTTGTACAGGGTGAAGATCCTGGTAGTGGTGTAGTGCAGGATGAGGTGTGGTGCAGGGTGAGGATATTGGTGGTGGTGCAGAGAGAGGATATAGGTGTTAGTGTGGATAAGGGTGAGGATCTTGGTGGTGGTATAGGGTGAGGATCTTGGTGGTGGTGTGTTGCAGGGTGAGGATTGAAGTGGTGGTGTGGTGGTGCAGGGTGCGGATCTTGGTGGTGGTGCAGGGTGCGGATCTTGGTGGTGGTGCAGGGTGCGGATCTTGGTGGTGGTGCAGGCTGAGAATATTGGTGGTGGTATAGTGCAGGGTGAATATCTTGGTGGTGGTATGGTGCAGGGTATAGATCTTGGTGACACCGTGGTGCAGGGTGAAAATCTTGGTGATAGTGTGGTGCAGGTTAGGATCTTGGTGGCAGTGAGGTGCAGGTTAGGATCTTGGTGGCAGTGTGGTGCAATACCTGGAGGAGTGAAGATATTATTGGTGGTGTGGTGCAGGCTGAGGATGTTGGTTGTGGTGTGGTGCAAGGTGAAGATCTTGGTGATGGTGTGGTGCAGGGTGAAGTGGTGGTGCAGGATAAGGATCTTGGAGGTGGTGTGGTGCAGGGTGCAATACCTGGAGGAGTGAGGATCTTATTGGTGGTGTGGTGCAGGGTGAGCACCTTGGTGGTGGTGGTGTGGTGCAGGGTGAGGATCTTCTTGGTGGTGTGGTGTAGGGTGCAGGGTAAGGATCTTGTAAGAGGTGGTGTGCAGGGTGCAGTTCCTGGAAGGGTGAGGATCTTGGTGTAGGGTGCAGGGTGAGGATCCTATTGGTGCTGGTGTGCAGTACCTGGAGGGGTGAGGATCTTGGTGTAGGGTGAGAATCTTATTGGTGATGTAGGGTGTAGTACTTGGAGGGGTGAGGATCTTGGTGTAGGGTGAGAATCTTATTGGTGTGCAGGGTGCAGTACCTGGAGGAGTGAGGATCTTGGTGTAGGGTGAGAATCTTATTGGTGTGCAGGGTGCAGTAGCTGGAGGAGTGAGGATCTCGGTGTAGGGTGAGAAGCTTATTGGTGTGCAGGGTGCAGTACCTGGAGGAGTGAGGATCTTGGTGTAGGGTGAGAATCTTATTGGTGTGCAGGGTGCAGTAGCTGGAGGAGTGAGGATCTCGGTGTAGGGTGAGAAGCTTATTGGTGTGCAGGGTGCAGTACCTGGAGGAGTGAGGATCTTGGTGTAGGGTGCAGGGTGAGAATCTTATTGGTGATGTAGGGTGTACTACTTGGAGGAGTGAGGATCTTGGTGTAGGGTGCAGGGTGAGAATCTTATTGGTGATGTATGGTGTAGTACTTATAGAAGTGAGGATCTTGGTGTAGGGTGCAGGGTGAGAATCTTATTGGTGATGTATGGTGTAGTACTTATAGAAGTGAGGATCTTGGTGTAGGGTGCAGGGTGAGAATCTTATTGGTGATGTATGGTGTAGTACTTGGAGGAGTGAGGATCTTGGTGTAGGGTGCAGGGTTAGAATCTTATTGGTGGTGTAGGGTGCACTACCTGGAGGGGTGAGCATATTGTTGATGGTGTGGTGCAGGGTGAGAATCTTATTGGTGGTGTAGGGTGCAGTACCTGGAGGAGTGAGGATCTTGGTGTAGGGTGAGAATCTTATTGGTGTGCAGGGTGCAGTACCTGGAGGAGTGAGGATCTTGGTGTAGGGTGAGAATCTTATTGGGGTGCAGGGTGCAGTATACCTGGAGGAGTAAGGATCTTGGTGTAGGGTGCAGGGTGAGAATCTTATTGGTGGTGTAAGGTGCAGTACCTGGAGAGGTGAGGATCTTGGGGGGTTCCTCAGAGTCCAGCTGTTGGGGGGTACCATCAGTCACCCCACATTTAGCCTTGGCACGGCTCCTCTTGCTGACCAGGTGAAGGAGTAGGGGGGTGTCAGACTTGGGTGAAGCCGGGGTGATGGTGTGGTTGCTGGGTTGGATGAAGTATTCTTCCCCCCGGTAATAGAAGGCTCCTCGGATCCCGGAGCACAGACTCAGCGCAGCACTGCTCGCCGGTTCCCCATTGACGGTCCCGGAGTAGAAGCAGTCGGCCAGGTTGCCGGTCACCTCCTCGGTCTCTTCCCCAGTGGGAATGTTGGGTCGCCCGACGAACTGCAAGCTAAAGTCCTTAGCAAGAAAGCTGGGATCTGCCTCCAGCTCCAAGGTCAAGGCTTGTCCAAAGACATCCAGGCGGTAGAGCACCTTCCCATCCTCAGGGGCCCCATCCAGCCTGACAGGGGCCACCAGCTCCTCTTCCATGGCTACAGCAGACAGGGCAATCCGGGCACAGAGCAGGGCTGCCAGGCAGGGCAGCAGGCAGCGCACACAGCTCATCCTGGCTGGCAGATGTGGTGTCAGGAACAGTTGTGCAAAAAGTCGGTAAAGTGTCGGGAAAAGTTTTTTTGCAGAAGTCAGGAAAAGTTTTTTGCAGAAGTCGGGAAAAGGTCGGCAGTCTGCAGAGATGTCACTCGTTCTTCCCCAGCGCACGTCTGCTCATAGACAAGCCGGCTCACTTAGCATACAGTCCGGGGCATGGCTGGGGGATTTGTGCGGCACACTGACACCCCGTGCGACAATTTATGGGCTCCTTCGGCAAGCCTCCCCGGGGCCCCGCCCCCCGGCTCTTTGAAGTGAGCTGATCTCATCTCGTGCGTAGTGCTTGGAGGAACAATCCCCTTTCCTTGTGCTGGAGCCCGGCCAACATCATCAATCATGGGGACTGGGGAGGAGGAGGAGGAGGAGGAGAGGGGAGAGAGCAGCTGCTTGGCTAGCCTGGAAATCTGACATTACAGGCTGTGTGCCTATGGAGCCTGCAATCCACAGCCCAGCCTACTCACCTCTCCTTCTTCTTCCACTACTACCTCTCCTCATAGGGGATGGCTGCACACAGTGTATCCAAAAGCAGAAATGGAATATATTTCACCTAGAAAATCCTCAGATGCTGGGCAGCATTCGTTTTCTTTACTTAGCCTTTTCCTCTTTTTTTTTTACCTGTTGATCCTGCCAGTAACTGTAATTTTTCAACTTCCTGCAACAGACCAAGCTGTCCAGCAAAATGGAACTCAGCGGAATGAAGTTTAAAAGCGGTTGTGAACAGATGCATGTATTTTTTTTTCTTACCTGCAAGGCAAAGGCATAATGTGCTAGTATGCATCGCATACTAGCACATTATGCATGTGAAACTTATGTGCTACTTACCTTAACTTGTCATCGCTGGAGATAGCTTCCATCTTCACCTGTCTTGCTTCCGGGTTCGCGGACTCCGGTGCCGGGGCACGGGTGCGGGAGCAGCCGGTCACGGCACAGGCCTCTGAAAAAGGAAAGGCACGGGTGGCCGTTCCTTCAGAGTGCATGCACCAGTGATGTCACCGGCTGCCCGTTTAGGAGATATTTACACTACCTATAGGTAAGCCTTAGGCTTACCTATAGAAAAAAATGTAAAGGAGAAGTCCAGCCTGAGCTTGTTTGGCTTTACTTCTCCTATTGATCACAGGAGTGCAATTCGTTTTTCACTCCTGTGACCCGTTTTCAGCAGAGAGTGATCTGAAGTCCGCTGTCTGCTGACGTCACAGAAGTCAGTCCAGGCACGGCGTCATCACCACAATAAAGCCTGGATCCGCTAGGTGCCTGGACTGACACCCGGCTCAGCCTCTCAGTGAGCCACTGAGAGACTGAGCCGGCCGCTCTGCCCCTCCACAGCTCAGCGCTCCAATAAACGAGCAGGGAGAAGAGCGTGACAGTCTACAGCTCTCTGCTCACGGAGCTCTGAAAATCGAGCAATCAGCTGTGTTCGATCGCTCGGTTGTCAGTGCAGAGGTGTCGGGGGACAGATGCAGAATCCACCTAGGTAAGTATGAATCTAAAAAAATACAACCCATACTTCTCTTTTAAAGATGAAAGTTTTCTTCCTCTTTAAAGAACCATTTAACGTTATATAATTAGAGACAGATTTAGACCTTGGGGCCACTTCTCAATGACAGTCACACAGTTGCATGACACAACATCATTCTGAGGTCACACATGACCACACACACAGTCATGACGCTGTATGTGTGGTTTGCGTGAGCTGACAAAATTCATTTTTGAAAAACAATACAACATACCATTCCAGTCTTTTACAGATGATGGCCAGTAAAATAATACTTCACAAGTCACCTTTAATAAAATATATATTTTTTTATTATACATTTTATATTATTTTTTAAATTATTTTATGTATATTTTTTTCATATTGCTTTATATCATTTTTGTATAGAGCTGGGCCCGGGGCAATTGCTCCTTCTGGCCTTTATAAATCCGGCCCTGGATATAATAAAATATCCCTAAAAAAAAAACCTGCAAGACAATAGCATAATGGGCTAGTATGCTTTGCATACTAGCCCATTATGAAATACTTACCTTAGAACGAAGTCCCCGCAGGGGCGCCCAGTTCCGCTGAGGGGGCTGACATGCGCAGGAGCCCTCCATTCCGGCAAGGAGCTCTGAAGTTCCGGCACGATACATCAGACCTTCAGAGCACATGTACAACTGACATCAGCGGCTGCATGCAGGGTGAATATCTCTTAAACCGTACAGGTTTAGGAGATATTCATTTTACCTACAGGTAATCCTTATTATAGGCTTACCTGTAGGTAAAAATCACCAAGCGTGTATACAACCGGTGTAAAGCGGAACTTTATCCTAATGAAGATGTTCAGCATTATTCCCCCCCGTCTCTTATATTTTTGGCATTTTTTTTGGGGGGGGGGGAGTGGGCACCTGTCAAAACCAAAAAAGCCACTTCTGTTTGGATTGCTGCAGCGGATCCATCCCTGAAGAGGAATTCTGCTTCATGCCCTCCTCCTCTTCTATCTTTGGCACTTTTTTTTGAAAGGGGGGGGGAGCGGGTACCTGGTTTTGACAGGTATCCACTCCTACTTCGGGTCAGATCCCTACAGCGGATTCACTGGAAGTTTCCCCCCACTCACAGCCTTCTGGGACACATCACAGGTCCCAGAAGGCTGTGGGATCATTCATAAAGTGCAGCGTGGCTCACGCATGCACAGTGGGCAGCCCACTGCGAAGTTGCAAGGAATCCCAGCTGGCTGCCCACAGTAAACATGCCAGCACCGGGGACCCAAAGACCGGCAAAGAACTGGTTTGGGTGAGGACGGCACTGGACCCCTGGGCAGGTGAGTGTCCTTATATTAAAAGCTGGCAGCTATAGTATTTGTAGCTGGTGGCTTTTAATTATTTTCAAACAGGGTGAAGAATGACTGTGAGGTGGCCATGGATGGATCCAAATTCAGCCACTTCAGCAGGGTCAAGCTGAATTTCCACCCATGTGTGGCCACTGCAGTTGAACAGAATTTGATCTATTGATCTTGTCAGATAAAAGGTGCTTAATCAGCGGTTGCAGTGCAGCAGGGAGGATTCTCCCATCCACCTCTAATATCTAGATGGGGGAATCAGCTTGTTTGGGGATGGCCCCTTCCTGTTCCAATATGACTGTGCACCAGTGCATAAGGCAAGGTCCATAAAGACATGGATGAGCGAGTTTGGGGTGGAGGAACTTGACTGGCCTGAGTCCTGACCTCAACCCACTAGAATACTTTTGGAAAGAATTAGAGCGGGGACTGCGAGCCAGGCCTTCTCATCCAACATCAGTGCCTGACCTCACAAATGCGCTTCTGGAAGAATGGTCAAACATTCCCATAGACACACTCCTAAACCTTGTGGACAGCCTTCCCAGAAGAGTTGAAGCTGTTATAGTTGCAAAGGGTGGGCCAACTCAAAATTGAACCCTACGGACTAAGACTGGGATGCCATTAAAGTTCATGTGTGTAGGCAGGTGTCCCAATACTTTTGGTAATATAGTTTTAGAGTACATTATACAAGTATAAGTTGGCCAATAAGATTAAATATCTAAAGGTAGCCTCCATGTGCATGTAAAGGCAGGTGTCCCAATACTTTTGACAATATAGTGTATGTCATGTAAAGTGTAAATATGTCAAGTGAAGGTGGAAAATGAGAAAAAAAAAAAAGGTATTTGCATTTTTTTTTTCTAAAATTGTATGAGGGTGAGGAGGAGGAAGCAGGTAGGATGACGTTTGTAAATGGGTAAAGGTCTGTTTAGCCGCCCATACATGAAAAGATTTTCCATTGTCAGTCCAGTCGGCCAAATTAAAGAAGTCCATAGATCCCCCCATAGATCTTGCTAACAGAGTGGATGGACAAGTCTCCCACTGTCAGCTATTGTATTCTGACAGCCAGCACCCACGGTTGTCAGAATACTTGAACAGTTGAATTCCATTTTAAGGCATGGTGGGGTTATCAATTTATTTTTAACTGTCAGTTCTTATGACCTGTGCAGTGTTCTTTTCTATTAAGAGAACATTTTCGATTTGATGAAATGGAAAAAAATGTTGTTGCACTCACGATCAATGATCAATGATCGTTATTTTATTTATATCCGATAATTGTTCTTTTTCTATATCCAACTGTAAAAAAAAACAAGGTTAGTGAATGATAGTAATAGAATATTATGATGACACGCAAGAATAATTGTAATGTGTGGGGCCATTGTAAGATTGTGCATCTGTCCCCCGACACCTCTGCACTGACAACCGAGCGATCAAACACAGCTGATTGCTCGATTTTCAGAGCTCCGTGAGCAGAGAGCTGTAGACTGTCACGCTCTTCTCCCTGCTCGTTTATTGGAGCGCTGAGCTGTGGAGGGGCAGAGCGGCCGGCTCAGTCTCTCAGTGGCTCACTGAGAGGCTGAGCCGGGTGTCAGTCCAGGCACCTAGCGGATCCAGGCTTTATTGTGGTGATGACGCCGTGCCTGGACTGACTTCTGTGACGTCAGCAGACAGCGGACTTCAGATCACTCTCTGCTGAAAACGGGTCACAGGAGTGAAAAACGAATTGCACTCCTGTGATCAATAGGAGAAGTAAAGCCAAACAAGCTCAGGCTGGACTTCTCCTTTACATTTTTTTCTATAGGTAAGCCTAAGGCTTACCTATAGGTAGTGTAAATATCTCCTAAACGGGCAGCCGGTGACATCACTGGTGCATGCACTCTGAAGGAACGGCCACCCGTGCCTTTCCTTTTTCAGAGGCCTGTGCCGTGACCGGCTGCTCCCGCACCCGTGCCCCGGCACCGGAGTCCGCGAACCCGGAAGCAAGACAGGTGAAGATGGAAGCTATCTCCAGCGATGACAAGTTAAGGTAAGTAGCACATAAGTTTCACATGCATAATGTGCTAGTATGCGATGCATACTAGCACATTATGCCTTTGCCTTGCAGGTAAGAAAAAAAAAATACATGCATCTGTTCACAACCGCTTTTAAACTTCATTCCGCTGAGTTCCATTTTGCTGGACAGCTTGGTCTGTTGCAGGAAGTTGAAAAATTACAGTTACTGGCAGGATCAACAGGTAAAAAAAAAAAGAGGAAAAGGCTAAGTAAAGAAAACGAATGCTGCCCAGCACGGAGTGTTGGATTAGGTGTTGATGTTATTCGGGGAGGAAGAAACGGTTTGGAAAGCCACTGCTGCCCAATTTAAGTGACCAGGAAAAGGAAGATCACTTATGTTGTTTTCCTGCAAAACAAAGGTAAAGTGCTGCTTCATTACAATATTCGCACATCACATGGCAGGAGACACTTGCCGAGTGTCAGACACAAATGCTAATCGTTCTCTTTTGGCACTTGCATAGAAGTCCTTCGATTGCAAACAGTGCCACTGTAATTGAATTCTTCCTGTGATTTGTAAACACGTACTGTCACTGACTTGCTTTTTTCTGATTTATATGAGCTGAGTCCCTGCCGGGCATACATGGATGGAAATTCGGCTTGTTCAGCAGGGGCTGACTAAATTTCAGTCCTTGTAAGGGCAGGGTGGTTGTCCAGAAGTCGATCTACTGATCGACTTCTGTACAACTGCACTGTCGGATTTTTACCATTCGATCAGCGCCGCCGGCTATAGCCTGCAATGCCGATCAGTCATTTCTGACGACGGGGAAGCCTTCCCGCTGTCAGAATACAATGGCACAACAGGAAGATTCTTCCATCCACATTGAGTGTGTGGATGGGGAAATCAGGTCACTATTTTCATTCAAAAATGAATCATCTATGGGCTTGCCCAGTGCCAAATTGGGCAAAATATTCAATGCCATTAATTGATTTTTGTAAAGCATTGGGTAGTTAACAATGAGGCAACTCATAGCGGGCAGTGGCTTAGCGCTTAGCACTTTGCCTTCAGCTCTGGGGTCCTCAGTTTAAATCGCACTCAGGACACTATCTGCATGGACTTTCCATATTTTTCATCACGCACCAAAGGCATGCTGGTAGGTTCATTGGTTCCTGCCTACAATGGCCCTAGTGTGTCTATGCATGAATGTGAGATAGGGAACCTTAGATAGTGAGCGCCTTGAGGGCAGGGACTGGTATGTATATAAAAGTGATGCATAAACTCATAGCCCTTACATTGCCAAGACTGACCTAATCATTATGACTCTATTGGTGCTTTTAGTTCAGAGCAGACCCCCCCCCCCCCTCCAGGCTGGACATCCCAATTGGAACAATGGAGATATACAGTATGTTGGGTTTTCCATGCCAATTGTTGTTCTCTGCAGTTCACAGATGTTTTGGGGGTTTCCAGTGGGGGTGGCCTTACAAGAGACTCTTGACCTCTTCTGTGGTGCCCAGGTCCACAGGAACCAATGAGATTTCAGATGTCAGAATCAAAGGCATGCTGCTAGGTTCATTGGCCCCTGTCTACAATGGCCCTGGTATGTCTATGTATGTATGTATGTGAGTTAGGGGACCTTAGATAGTAAGCTCCTTGAGGTCAGGGACTGGTATGTATAGAACTCATAGCCTTTATACATTGCCAAGACTGACCTGATCATTCTGACTATTGGTGCTTTTAGTTCAGAGAAGACACTCCCGGCTGGACATACCAGTTGGAACAATGGAGACATGTGTTAACTTTTCCTTGCCAATTGTTGTTCTTGGAAGATCACAGATGTTTTTGGGGTTTCCAGTGGGGGAGGGGGCTTGCAAATGAAACCTTGACCTCTTCTGTGGTGCCCAGGCCCACAGGAGCCAATGAGATTTCAGATGTCAGCATCAAAGGCATGCTGGTAGGTCCATTGGTTCCTGTCTACAATAGTCCTAGTATGTCTATGTATATATTTGAGATAGGGAACCTTAGATAGTAAGGTCCTTGAGGGCATGGACTGGTAGGCTCTTGCAAGAGAACCTTGACCTCTTCTGTGGTGCCCGAGCCCTCAGGAGCCAATGATATTTCTGATGTCAGCACAATGAGATATAGATTTCCATTGGTAGTGTAGATCAGGAAGTAAAATAATCCAAATTATCAATGTAAGGTTTCTTAGATCATACAAATGAAGCATTGGGCTGGAACAGCCATTATCAACCGGGGGGTCCATGTAAATATTGAGTTTCTTCCAGTGTTGCTAGGGGTTCCTTTAGCTGTAGGTGATTGACCTTCCATGTAATGGTGCCTGCATAGTTCCAGGGCCAATACCACCTGGCAGAAGCAGTTGCATAACATTAATTATTATTATTATTATTATTTTTGAATTAATGATTTTTTTTAAACTGAGAAAACAAGTGCCATACAGTAGTCTTAAGACTCAATCTTATTTATTGCAGGTTCAAATGTGGCAAAGGGAAGATAGACTTTTAGCCTGCATAATTGAATATGGTCTCAGAAGAAGTTCTGGTGTTATTTTTCTCAATTTCATTTGAATTTCTCAATTTGGGAGGCTGCCACTACTTAAGAAGGCCCCCATATTGTGCTAGAGCTGCTGCAATCTAGTCCTCAAGCTCAACCAACATTTTGACAGATAAAAAGAAGCTCACATGTTTTTGGTCTGGGACCAATGATTTTTTTTAGCTGCCTGTATAGGGTGGCATTGTCACCACTTCTGTAAAAGGGGCATTTTTCCGACTGGCCACCAATGTAAGAGACATTTTCCCCATTGACCTCCAATGAATTGCTTTTAGCAGGGGTTCACCCAAGACATGAAAATTATTTTAAGGGTTCCTCTTGGGTAAAAAAGTTGAAAAAGGCTTTGTTTGGGTTTATCGCCATTACTGACCTATACTAGAGGCATATACAAAATAGTGCAGCGCTCTAAATATAAATAATTCTAGAGTTGCTACTAAAAGCGACTCAAAAATTAAAAAAACTAATAAGCACTATGTGTTAGTGAACTAATACATAAAGTTCATGAACAGTCCATTCCAATGGATGATCTCACATTTGAGCTAACCTCCATAGGAACTGAAGAGCGTACCCCCTAGGGGTTAAATATAGTGATGAATGGACAAAGGAAAAAAACCCAAAACAGCATGTGTATAACTAGGGTGGATGTCTTTTCATGGACAACACCGCCACAGCATAAATAGACAGAGGGACCCCAATGTTGATGGTGGGAATTCACAATAAAAGGCACAGATGGTACAGTTGGGTACTCTTACCAGAGACGGTGGACCCACCTGTCGTATGACAGTGGGTCAATCGAGCTTGGTGGTCACCGTGACCAGAAATGATGAAACTGGATATCCTGGATACCTCAGAGCGACTCCAACGGGGTGGTGGATGACCAGCTCACACGATGGAGACTCCTCCGATCATACAGGCTCCAAATTAATCCAAGATGGACACAGGGGTAGGAGAAAAGAAAAAACTCCAGATGGTACAGGTCAATAAAACCAATGGGGGGGTTTATTGAATAAAATTTGTCTTATAGACATGTAGACAAATAAAAAGGTGATCACAAAATGAAACAATAAAAGCAATGTGGGGTGCAGCATAAGCAAGACCTACGCGTTTCGACTGCAGCAGTCTTCAACAGGGGCATAGAGGCAGGAAACCCAATCGCTACTGTCAGAATACAACTCCCAGGCAGACATTTTGAGTTATTTCATTCCAAATCAGCCCCGTAGATTAATGGATTTCCCTGTACACATCCTGGTTGCCATGGCTTGTTCATAATACTTTGTTATAAGAGTATTTCTCGATATAATAGATTTACTCCCTCTCTCTCCCTTGCCACATACAATTTAGGTCCAGTTACATCAGTGACATATAGACAGGGCAGTCCCCGAGCCACGCTCTCTGTTTTTCACATTGTCAGAAACACTAAAAACCAAATAGCTTTAGGATCGTATTAAAAGCCAACATGTTATATTACCCAGGACTCTTGTACGGCAGGACTACTGGGAATTGCATGGCCCACAGTCAACTCATAAAGCCACAGCTCTCAAAGTTTCAGAACTGCTTTTCTGACTCTCCTTTCAAGAAAAAGGGTAGAGGAGTGGGTTAATAACATCTTTTCCTGTACTTCTGGCAGAGGAGGCAGAGGCGGGGTCCAACTGGAAGCAGATGCTCGGCAAAGTGGCGACTCTTATAGAGTATAGTACAGCAGCTCCAGTTAGTTCTGCTGAAATATATGGAAGCCCTGTTTGTTGCTCGCTGCAATCTACTTTTTTTTAATTCTAACATCACTGTTCTTTTTTTGGCAACTTATTAAAAAAAATCGCCCAGTTCTTGGCTTTCTTGGAGGGAAGATCCGCAGTTCTAGGAAATGGGAACAGTGAGGCTTTCTCAGCTTGTACAGTGACCGTTTATGCATTCAACCTGCCCCTTTTACACATCCAAGCTGCACCGTCTCCAATACAGAGCCGTGGCCTATTGACACTTTTAACCGCTAGGCTTCAGGCACTTTTTTTAAATTAATGGGATATTTTAATTTGGCGGTGGAAAAATCATTAATGGTTTCTGGAGTAAACTAACTTATAGCG
This sequence comes from Rana muscosa, assembly GCA_029206835.1. NCBI lineage: Eukaryota > Metazoa > Chordata > Amphibia > Anura > Ranidae > Rana > Rana muscosa. Next base: position 90,144,703 of record CM055117.1, on the reverse strand, counting down.
ACCAATCACCTATTATCATCTAAGAACCTTGAAAGATGATTGGTTTTTATGTTACTACACTTTGCAGATTTCTACCTGTAAGGATTTCTATAAAAATGACCTTGGGGATCTGAATACCTTCATAAACGTGAACCATTGGGTGCATATGGTGCAAGCTCCCTGTAACTGCCCCAGAGGGTACTTTATCTTTGCTCATGTGTTTTATACTTCGAAATGAATGGAACATGGCAAAAAAACACTTATGCCGGTCGGAATTTCCGACAGAAAAAGTCCGGTGTTTTTTTTTTTCGTATATTCCGACCGTGTGTATGCTCCAGCGAACTTTTTCTGTCGGAAATTCTGACGGACTTAGATAGAGAACAGGTTCTCTATTTTTCCGACGGAACAAAATCAGATGGGAAATTCCGATCGTCTGTAGCAATTTCGACTGGCAAAATTCCGACGCAAACTCGGAAACAATTTGACGCATGCTCAGAAGCATTGAACTTAATTTTCTCAGCTCGTCATAGTGTTGTACGTCACCGCGTTCTTGACGGTCGAAAGTTCAGAGAACTTTTGTGTGACCGTGTGTACGCAAGTCAAGCTTGAGCGGAATTCCGTTGGAAAAACCATCCAAGTTTTTCCCGACTTGAAAATCCGTTCGTGTGTACGCAGCATAAATCTTTCTCAGTCTCTGGCTATTTGGATTTTAGTCTCCTGAGATTGCACATATCTTGCAACAATATCTGTGCATACATGGCTCTGTATGAAATATACACTAAGGCCTCGTACACACGACCGATTTTCTCGTCCAAAACAGTCAAGAAAAGTGCCGCAAGAGTTTTTTTGTCTAGAAAAACGTTCGTGTGTATGGTTTTACGACGAGAAACTTGACGAGAATCTCGACGAGAAAATAGAGAACCTGCTCTCTATTTTCTCGTCAGGATTCCAGATTTCCTCGTCGTGTTTCTCGTCGGCCTGTTTTGTGACGAGAAAATGGTTCGTGTGTATGCTTTTACGACTCTTCCAAAAGCGCGCATGCTCAGAATCAAGTATGAGACGGGAGCGCATCTTCTGGTAAAACAAGCCTTCGTAATGGAAATAGCACATTCGTCACGCTAAAACGAACTGAAAGCACGAAGACTGAAAAGCGCGAATCGTCTCTTCCCAAACTTTTACTTCACACGCGGTAACACGAGATCAGCAAAAGCAGCCCAAGGGGTGGCGCCAAGAAAAAAGATCTTCCCCTTTATAGTGCCGTCGTACGTGCTGGACGTGAGCGCAGAGAACCACGAGGAAATTGGAAAATGACAGTGTGTACGCATAGAAAGCTTGACGAGAAAATCGACAAGCTTAACAAGAATCTCGTCGAAAAAAACGACGTGTTTTTTACGACGAGAAAATCGGTCGTGTGTACGAGGCCTAACAGCCTTGCTGAGATGGTTCAATACCTAGAGAAAATGCTGCTCAGGGTTCTCTTCTGTGCTTGTCATGAGACCAGAAGTCTAGGCATTGGTCACGTGACCTTGATTATAGTATAGCGTCTGTACTGGCTTTCCTTTAGCACAGGCTTGTAGACACTTGACCAACACTGGAAGAATCCTGAGGAATTTTCTATAGGAAAGGTGAGTATTTTAAACCTTCTGTGATTTATTTATCCATCCCTGCATATCTGCTAACATGGCTGCCAGTTCACAGTTTTTTACATATGCATGTATATATCCGTTTGGTCATATCTGACTCTCCGTGGTCCAGCTCTGTAGGCACTATGTCTACTACACTTGAAAAAATTCTCCATAGACTTTTCTTGGCAATTTTTTTTCCAAAGTAAGTCACTAGGTCTCTCCTCAACCCTCCCCAGTTGCTAGTCTTGGGACCAGCAGGCAGAATGTGATACGCACATGTGTATGGTCAACTTGTACACACATACTATGACCAATTTGTTATATAGAAGGTCACCAGATCTTTCCTTAATCCTCTCCAATAGCTTGGCTTGGGACTAGCATGCATAATGAGATAACACATGTTTAACCAATTTGTACACACATACTAGGGTCACTTAACCTACCAACCATGTTTTTTGAGGGAGGGAGGAAACTGGAGTACCCAGAGATAACCCACAAGATCCAAACCAAGGACCTGAGTGTTACAAGTGTAGCGGGGTTCCAAATTTAGGGACTGCTATGCCAAATTTAAGGGTGATTTGAGTGGTAGTTGACTCAAATCTTTCAATTGCTGGACTCTGTCTTGTTGCTATTTCACCTGGTGTGCAGTTCCCCTAAGAAGTATGGGTGGCGCTGTCACTGGTACTCGGGGTTGAACCACAGGTGTTAGGGCAGCGATTTGGTGTCCCCTTTCGGCAGCCGTATAGTGGGCGGGATCTGCCTGCTATGCATGCCGGGAGGGGGTACAAAAGGGGCAGACGCCATAGAGGCGAGGTTGGAATTGAGTTGCCACCCCGGGGACCTGTAACCAGGGGGGGGGGGAGAGAGTGTTCCAGGTCCGAGTTCGAGTGCATGGCCCTCCAGGTCATGAGGCCATGTGTGCCTCAGTCCCAGGCACCTTTAGTCCTGGGACTGCAACTTCAGCCCTGGGCCCAGCACCTTTAGCTGGAGCCCACTTTGGGAGGAAGAATCCCAGGGTGCCGCCTTGCGAGGGGACCTGTTTCTGGAAGAGGAGGCTGGGGGAGGACCATTCCGAAGGACTGGTGAGAGAATCACAGTGAAGGAAGGGGTCCAGTAACTCTTTGGAGGGATGTCATCCTTCCGGAAACCAGGGGCCTAACATCTGGACCATCAGAAGGTTTGGGACACTATAGATTCTGTGGCAGAGAATCTCCTAGACGCATCCATTAGGGAACTAAATTGACTGTTCGAGCTGCACGCCGGCTGCTAGTGCCATTGGGTGACTATCCGGGTGAGCTGTACCCACTCGGGATCGAGTGGCGACGAAGCCAGGAGTGCGTGAATTCCATCTGTCTTCCTAACACCTTTCTCCTTTCATGCATAAGAAAATAAAGCTCTACGTTGGAGTGATATACTGGTGTGGACCTTGGAGTTACTTGGGGCATAGAGACTTTTGTCATTACACATTAGTGACAGAAACCAACACTGAGGGGATTGCTGCAAAGACCCGTAAGTGAAACTAAGTGTGCCTAACCTCTGAAACCCAGGGGGTACGGGCATGGCGGAGACCACGCTCCTTCCTTTCCAGTGAACGAGCCAAAGAGTGGAGAAGGAGGGTGGCGTAGGTGCTTCACAAGGCATACGTGATTACCACTTAGCCACTGAGCCGCCCAACATAGCTCTGCTTTAAGTGCATAGCTGCTAACATAGCTCCTGGTTAACATTGGCCTACATATGTATGTTTATATCTGTTCAGTCATGTCTGACTCTCACGGGGTTCTGTGGACCAGTTCTGTAGGCACCATGTCTAAACATTTTCCATAAAACTTTATTGGTGATTTATTTTTTACAAGGTAGGTCACCAGATCTTTCCTCAACCCTCCCCAATTGCTAGCCTTGGGACAATCAGGCAACATGTGATAACAAATGTGCATAGTCAACTTGTACACATATCATTTTTTACGAGGAAGGTTGCCAGGTCTTTCCTCAACCCTCCCCAATAGCTTGGCTTGGGACTAGCATGCAGAATGGCATAACACATGTGTTTAACCAATACGTTCTAGGGTCAATTTACCTACCAGCATGCCTTTGGAGGGTGGGAGGAAACTGGAGTACTCAGAGGAAACCCACACGTTTCAAACCAAGGACCTGAGTGTTACAAGGCATAAGTGCTTACTGCTTAGCCACTGTGCCACCCAACCTAGCTCAGCTTTAATTGCATTCCCTTAAATCATACATAGGTTATCTGTAATTCTATGTGCTGGGACTCATTTAAAAAGGATGTACAAAAGGCAGTAACCCGATGTAACAACGTGTCATATTTCAGTTTTCTAAAGTGAGACCAGTGACAGGTTCATTTTGGTGAAGCAAAGGTTTGCAGATGTGAGAAGCATCACCAGATTCTGGTTTTATATTTAAGAATAAAGACGTTTACTCTACATGATAGAAAAGATTAAGATGCTTTCACCCACTCATCCACTCGCACTGTAAAGATGATATCAATGTTTCCAGGCTTTGTTCACAGAAACAGTTGGCCTACAGCTTTAATCTGTAGTATGCAATTGAGAATCAATTTGTTCCTATTACAAATGGTAATAAACTCGGTTTTCCCAGCTAAAGATTCCCAAACACTTACAACCAACCCAATCTCCCCTGCTACAGTCAGATCAGTAATGCATGAATTCTGATTGGCAGCTATGGATTACTGAATTTTGTGTATCGTCTTTACCCTGCCTTACTGAATTCATCTGAATGGAAAAATGTACAGCAACCAGAAATCATCTTTTAGCAGTATTTGGAAACTGGTAACACTATATAGGCACAGGTCTAGGGTGACAACTCTCCAAAGGACAGTATATCAGTTGTGTATTTCAATTGTATCTACCTCTAGAGAACACACCCATGCCAACCGGCGTAGAACTTTAAATCTATCCTTTGAGATCCTGTTTGATTATGTTAAAATTCCTAAAATTATATATAAATTTCCATTGACACCCATTTGGCAGGCCGAATGGATAATCTTACAGGCATCAAAGATAGACTACATTGTTTGGCAGGCTAATCGACTCAATGTGTCATGCACCTGTACACCCACAGGTGATTTTTACTGGCATTTATGAGGTATTGTAAAATTTCTGAAAACTGGAGTTTGGCAAGCAAAGGCGGGTCAAGGGTAATTTTGGTGACGTGATGTGTTACAAAAGTATAAAGCGTTTCTTTTTTTGGGAGATTTTACACCTGAGGGCATCTTACTACACCTTCTTGTTTTATAATCTTATTTTCGGAAACTGAGTTTGCTAATTTCATACAGAATGACGATTCATTACATTCCAGGGAAACGTTAGATGCATGTAACCTTCTGATGAACATGACAGGACGTTGTTCCAGATGAAGACAGGATGCCAGCTTTGAATATTATAACTGAACCTCACATACAGACATCATGAATTAAGGATTCCATAATGTCAATGACAGTATCTCTTAACACTTGTCAAGGGAATTTTCAAAAGGCATTCAAGTAGACCGTTGCTGTCTGTCTCTCAATGTAGTCTCACAGAGACATTTCTGTCTCAAACACAATCCTTGGCACCCTTTTTCTTATACTGCTTACTGATTAGGGGGGAGAGCATATCTGTGCTTATGACCCAAGCAGGGACATTGGTAGGGTCCAAAAAGACCCAGGTTATCCTTGGGCACAACTAGGATGGTCAGCTGCAGAGCTCCATAGGTTCTCTTTATCTCTTCTACTTCCCTCTCTTTGCTATGTTCTTCCTCCCTATTTTTTTCTACCAGTGTCTTCTATTCCTCCCAAGCCACTAGACCAAGGTTTCTGATTTTGGATGTGATCCATTATACTCAGCTTAATGTAGATATGATGTAGCACGCTTGCAACATTGTAAAATACATTTGACTTGCTGTGAAGTATAGAGCAGCCACTCTTAACCAGGATTCCAAGGAACCCTAAGGTTCCATCCAGATGTTTTTAGGGGTTCCTTGAGCTGTGGCTTATTGACCTTTCATCTGATGGTGTCTGCATAGTTCATGGGCCGATGCCATGTGGAAGAGCCAGCTGCCTTGACCCAATGATATTTTTTAGCTGTCTGTAGTGGTGGCATTCTAACACCAGCGTAAATGGGGCATTCTTACCACTGGCCACCAATGAATTGGTCTTTGCAAAGGTTCCCTGAAACCTGAAAATCACTTCAAGGATTAATTTGTGTTAAAAAAAAAAAGTTGAGAGGGACTGGTAAGGAATATCACAAAACATATTTGAGATATGTGTTTAAGATTGGAATCTATCTATCTATCTATCTATCTATCTATCTATCTATCTATCTACCGTATTTATCGGCGTATAACACGCACCCTAACTTTAAGAGGGAAGTTTCAGGAAAAAAACAGTTTGCCCTCTATTTTCATAGTAAAAAAGTGAGTATTATACACCAATAAATACAGTATCTATCTATCTTCTATCTATCTATCTCTCTCAAAATCTGCTTTGCAATATATATTAAGGCTGAGCTCCAACAAGCAGCTTAATATGTGCATTAAATACATATACAGTACAGTGGAAGCTCAGATTACAAGCACAATCCGTTCCAGGAGAAGGCTCGTAATCCAAAGTACTCGCATATCAAAGCGAGTTTCCCCATTGAAGCCAATGGAAACGAAAATAATTTGTTCCGCATTGACTTCAATGGCATGCAATACCGCATGTGGCCAGAGGCAAGGGGCGCCGGAGAGCCTCAGAAACAGCCAGAAAGGCCAGAGGACAGCTCGGCTGACCTCGGCAAACCTCAGAAAGGCTTGGGAATGTAGTATTTCCAAGTCTTTCCGAGCATTTCTGAACGGCCCTTGATCGTCTACGATCGGCTCCGGCGCCCCCCCCCACCCCCCCCCCCTACACCTCAGACCAAACGCAGTACAGCACAACACTTTGGCCTAAATCCTGCTAGTTTTGCGAGACAACACTCCCAAACTGAGTTTCGATTTTTCAAAATACAGTGCTTGTATTGCGAAACGCTCGTTAACCACGTTACTCGCAATCCGAGGTTCCACTGTAGTTTTTTTTTACCTGCTAAATAAATTGTTTAGGTGGCTGAGGTTTATACAGCCCTGACACAAAGCACAGCTAGCTGGGAGACCTGAATTTGATCTGCTGCAGTTAAGTAAGACAGCTGAGTCTTGTCCCCGCCCCCAGCCTGTGACTGGACAGTTAAAGTAAATTTAAAGGCTGAGTTTTTTTTTTTTGTAGTAGTTCTTGTTTCTGAGTGGCAAAAAATTCAAGGTGCAAATGTTTAAAACCTGGGACTGTCCCTAAAAAACAGTCATACTGTCACTCCTGTCATTCTAGGATGGTTGGTAGAACTTCTTCTAACAGTAGCCTGTAGCATTGACCAAAGCAATGTATCCAATGTTGGTTCTGATATTTAAAGTGTAAAACAGAGGTCATGATTGGATGCTGTGGGTCAGACCACCTTTCCTCCTATGTGAGAATGTTTGAAAACCGGGTGTTTGGTAGAGTGTAATTACCATGGTCTATTTCACGAAAGCATCTGCTCCATTTGTCTGGGCAAGTTTCTGATTTGTTACACTGAGAATGTGCACAAAGTGTACTTACACGGTTGTTAACGCTAACCTAGCTTTCATTCCAACGTGACTTTTCTCTGGTTCCCGTTGACACCCGCTAACCATCCCAATGTGTCAGCCACTATCTTCCTAATCGTTTAAACAGAGATATCTGCCTTGAGCAACATTTTTTTTCTTTTTCTTGCCTCAATAGGTTATGTATGCCAACAGCATATGGAACAGCCTATCCTTTAGTGTTGTATGTATTTGCAAGTAATTATTATATCTTGAATTTCATGAACATAGATATCTTACTATAAATATATTTATATATATCTATATCTAGATATATATATACACACACAGTATATATACACACAGGGTTGTGGATCAGTAGTTAGCACTTGATCCTTGCAGCACTGACGTCCTTGGTTTATACTCTGGCCTTGTTATCTGCATGGAGTTGGCTTGTGTGAGCTTCCTATGGATACAATGCTTTTCTTCCACCCTTCTAAAGACATGCTGATAGGCAATTGCCTCCTGTCTAAATTGGCACTAATATATGTCATTAGGATATTGATTATTTGATTGTAAGCTCCTTGAGGGCAGGAATTGATTGGAATGAATAGTGCTGCAAAGTGCTGTGTCAATTGACAGAGCTATACAAATGCCTATATTAATATATACACTATATTACCAAAAGTATTAGGACGCCTGCCTTTACACGCACATGAACTTTAATGGCATCTCCCAGATTTAGTCCGTAGGATTCAATATTGAGTTGGCCCACCCTTTGCAGTTATAACAGCTTCAACTCTTCTGGGAAGGCTGTCCACAAGGTTTAGGAGAGTGTCTATGGGAATGTTTGACCATTCTTCCAGAAGCGCATTTGTGAGGTCAGGCACCGATGTTGGACGAGAAGGCCTGGCTCGCAGTCTCCGCTCTAACTCATTCCAAAGGTGCTCTATCGGGTTGAGGTCAGGACCAGTTAAGTGTCTCCACCCCAAACTCGCTCATCCATGTCTTTATGGACCTTGCTTTGTGCACTGGTGGGCAGTCATGTTGGAACAGGAAGGGGCCATCCCCAAACTGTTCCCACAAAGTTGGGAGAATGAAATTGTCCAAAATGTCTTGGTATGCTGACACCCTTCCCTTCACTGGAACTAAGGGGCCAAGCCCAACCCCTGAAAAACAACCCCACACCATAATCCCCCCTCCACCGAATGATTTGGACCAGTACACAAAGCAAGGTCCATAAAGAAATGGATGAGCGAGTTTGGCGTGGAGGAACTTGACTGGCCTGCACAGAGTCCTGACCTCAACCAGGTAGAACACCTTTGGGATGAATTAGAGCAGAGACTGCGAGCCAGGCCTTCTTGTCCACATCAGTGCCTGGCCTTACAAATGCGCTTCTGGAAAATTGGTCAAACATTCCCATAGAGACATTCCTAATCCTTGTGGACAGCCTTCCCAGAAGAGTTGAAGCTGTTATAGCTGCAAAGGGTGGGCCAACTCAATAGTGAACCCTACAGACTAAGACTGGGATGCCACTCAAGTTCATGTGCGTGTTAAGGCAGGTGTCCCAATACTTTTTAGTAATATATTGTGTGTGTGTATAAATATATATATATATATAACTATATTTATATATATATATATATATATATATATATATATATATATATATATATATATATTGCTCCCTCTTTCTCACCCTCTTTCCCTCTCTTTCTCTCTCTATCTCATTATTCATTCCACTTCAGATAATTAAAGGTTACTCCTGCACACTGGTGGGCAGGCAGCTCAAGCAGCTCTGCATGGCTTCTCTGCTCATTCCTGTGCAATTAGCCACAGAAACATTAAACTGATTTTGATGTTATTTCTCTCAAACTTGCAGTAAATCGGTATTTCTGGTCAAACTAATGAAGGTTTCAAGGCTGAAGATGACAATAGCAGCAGGTCCTGGCCAAATCGTTGATCTTACAGCTTTACGAACAACACACACAGACCGAGATCTTTTACAGTCATTGCCGTTATCACAGGTTAACATATTTAAACACTTGCACCAGCTTCAACATTAAAAGTAAGAAAGAATTGACTTATTTTGTATGAATGTGAATTGTGTTAAAGAATTCCGTTCCACCTTAAATGGCCATACGCTTTACCACAATCAGACACCAGGTGGCACTCTTGTTTAAGATTCCGCATAGCTGTTTCTATAAGGGTGAGCTCATCTAATTGTTTCCTACCTGTGTATAAAAAAACACATTTTTACTTTTTTACACTTTGCAAGTTGCAAATGTGTTCCAGCCGGCTGACGTCACATCCCAGAATCATCTGAACAAAGGCTGACAGCAATTCAACTTCAAACACATTGGCACTGCCCTGCTATATTTGCTTCTAACAAAGGTGAGAACTTTTCAAGATGTGCAGTCTGAGGGTCTGGAGCGGGGCGCGAAGACGTCACCGCCCTGACCCTGGATCTTCGCCGCTGATTTGTGAAAGCAGGATGGCAACCCTGTAAATATTGAACACAGGGTCAGTTGGCCTTTATTTGCAAACATTGATCTAGCCCAAAAAAAAGACAAACAGCAACCTAAACAGAATTTACTGCTGCTAGGAGACTGGAAATGAGTGTAACATACAGGGAGAAGTACATCCATTGCAGCCTAACATTCATTCAAATTCAAAAAATTATAATAAAAAATTATTATAAAAAGTTAAAGTTGAACTCTACAGCCAAACACACAGCTGGAATCCACATACTGTGTGTAGCGCCCCCCCCCAATATTTGGGGGCGCTATGTGTCTATTTAGGGGAAATCTGAGCCAGTAATTGGGCTCAGACCAATTGATTGTTCTGGATTGCTTCTGCTCTGGGTGTGATACTGCCTGGCAGTAGTGTTCCCTGTTGCCTGTAGGTGGCACTGTCACCACCGGCATAGGTGAACCATGAGGGGTATCACAGCACCTTGGGTGTTCTCTCTCGGCAGCCGTGCAGTGGGCGTGGTCAGCCCGCTGTGCTAGCTGGGAGAGGGTACATAAGGGGCAGACGCCATTAGGGGGAGGTGCGTTCCAGGGGACCTTTGGTCCTGTAGGTGTGCCTGGTGGCCCATATGGCAGGAGGTGCGCGAGTGTGTTTGGGCCACGGGCACCTTCAGCCCGAGGCTGCGTTGCTGCATGGTAGGCCCGGCTCTGCTGGCTGGGGCCTACACCTCAAAGAAGGATCCCAGGCTGCCTATCTGTAGGGAGCCCACCTTTAGGAAAGGAGATCAGGGGAGGATCAGTCCCTGAGGAGATTAGCGACGGTATTGCTGTCTCGGGAGGAGGCCTGGAAACTCGCCTAAAGAGGGATTCATCGTCTCTGATATCAGTGCTCCATCCCGGCTGCTAGGACCACTCTCATAGGGACTATCCGGGTGAGCAATACCTACTCAGGCTTGAGTGGCGACGAAAGATTAACACTGTGCTCTAGGTGTTGCGGGCCTGAACCCTTTTCCCCTTACTTCGCTCATCTTCTTACTCCTTATTCAAGTTCACTGAAATGATAAAAGAATACAACCTTGCTGCTTGGGTTTTACTCCTGTGTGGACATTGGCCTTATTCTGAGGAACTTCTACCTAGACATCGGAGAGAGAGGATCCACTCAAGAGAGGTAATTGCTGCAAGACCAAACTAATAACACCGCTCGCTCCTCTCTATACACAGGGAGGGGATACCGGGCAAGTAGCAGGTGTGCCCCGCTGCAAGTGGAGGACGGCAGGAGAAAAGGGAGTTTGTATGCTACATGTATATGAACGGTTTTATCTGCCAAGGTTTTGCAATTCTGTTCAGCCAGTTTTGCGATCCAGACATGCTAGACAGCACAACCACGTTCTCATTGCATTCCACAAAATTTGGGAGGGGACAAGTTGGAAGTTTTTTCTTGTTACCACAATAAATGATTTTCATTTAAGGCTAGGTTCACACTGCTGCGATGCGGGAATGCTGCGAATCCACTGCGGGTTCCCGCATCGCAGGCTTTCCGGCGGCAGTTCACACTGCCCTATGCGAACTGATGGGAGTGTCAGTTAAAAGTTAATGACACCCCCAAATCAGTTTGCATATCGCAGTGCGATCTGCAAACTCAGCCAGGAATCGGATCGCATGGGTGTGAACACCCATGCAATCCGATTCTGCTGCGGACAAAAAAAAGGGTCCTGTGCGAGTTTGATGCAAATTTAGCCATACGATTTCTATGTCTGAAATCGCACCGCACAGAGATCGCATGTGATGTGCACCTGCAGTGAGGTGAGGATCAGATGCGAACTCTGACATCGCAGCAGTGTGAACCTAGCCTAATTCGTAAAGTATTTGCATGATCAGAAACAAAGTACGACCTGGAAGAAGATGGCAATGAATTATTTTTTCATAAACAAGAAAAAAAGGGTAATATTTTTTTATTTTTAAGGGGATGTAAACTGTAAGGGCCAGTTCACACCACATGCAGTCCAGTGCGTTTTTTTTTTCTGCATTAAAAACGTATGAAAAGTAGGTTATATGGTTTCCAATGGCATACTTTGCACCTGTGCAGTCATTTCCAGGGTGTTCCAGCTCCAAAAAAAAAAAAGAAAGTTGAACATGCTGCATTTTTCCTGCACTGGACTGTTCTGTAACGCAGTAAAATGCATAAAAAATGCACCAGAATGTATTGAACACATCAAAAACATATCAAAAATACACCGGAATGTACTGGAACACATAAAAAACTCATCTAAAATGCATCGGACCCCCAGTACAGTGAAAAAAAAAAAACTGAAGAAAAAAAGCCTCTGGAAACGCATCAAAAATTGATCAGAAACGCACCAGAAACGCACTGGGACGTGGCAGAAACGCATCTGTAACAGATCTGGAGGGCATTTTTGTGGTGTGAACCAGCCCTTATGAGGAATAGCAGTATACAGATGCCTATTGTAGCTTAAGAGGAGGCGGTTGGCGGATGGAAAAAATTGTCTCAACCGCGCATTTTTGCCGTCCTCCAACCACAGGTCTAAACGAGGCCTAATAGTTAACAGAACAAATTATTTTCATTTAACTGGTAAAGTATTTGCATGATCAGAAACAAAGTACGACCTGGAAGAAGATGGCAATGAAAATAATTTTCATAAACAAGAAAACAAGGGTAATAAAAGATTTTTTAAGGAGATAAACTGAAATTTCTGTAAGGGCCAGTTCACACCACATGCAGTCCAGTGCGTTTTTTTTTTCTGCATCAAAAACGTATGGAAAGTAGGTTATATGGTTTCCAATGGCATACTTTGCACCAGTGTGGTTAGTTCCAGGGCATTCCAGCTCCAGAAAAAAAAGAAGAACATGCTGCATTTTTCCTGCACTGGACTGTATTGGAACGCCGTAAAATGCATCAAAAATGCACCGGAATGCACTGGAACACATCAAAAACGCACCGGACCCAGGCACAGTAAAAAAAAAAAAAAGGAAAATAAAAAACATATTATTACCTATTTAGTAAGATGTTTTTAATACTATGTGTTGCTGTGCTTGATATTAAAATCTAGTTACGGTATATGGAAAAGATATTAAATGATTTTTATTGACCAAACAAAATAAATAATTTAATGTTATAGTATCACATTGAAAAAAAAAAAAAACTTTTAGCAAACAATCATATTTAGCTTAGTGTGGTCAGGGAGAAACCTGATGGGTTGATATGATTTATTAATTTTTGTACGTTTCCTTTGCTCTCTGAACTCTTCAAGCCAATTGCATGTTAGGCATGATCTAAAATGTTTTGCAACTTGGGTTATTGGGATCTAACTGCTCATGATTCCTTATAAATCAGAGGGGAGAGATGAAGAAACATTAAGAAAATGACTCTAGAAAATCAGAACCTGAATGAAGCAAATCACTGCAACTACAGTTACAGCCTATACATCAATCGCCACCTGTTGGTGAAATTTGGTATTGTTATGTCACCATTCCTATACTGTATAAACACCATTGTACCCAAAAGCCTTAAATATGCTAAGTGTGTCATGGCCCCACCACCATAGAAGTTGCCACACCCCAGACAGAAGTAACTGCAAGAAAAGGCTATGTTTTCTTGCTGGATGAGAAAAAACATCTTATAGTGTCTGAAATATAAGAACTGTTGCACAAAGATGCCAATGCTTAAAGTGTATCTCTAGGCACAGCTTCTTTTTTTTTTTGGTTAGAGCTGGGGAAGGGTTAGACCCTCCATCAAGTTTTCATTGCTGTCTGTGTCCCCATTGGGAAGATCTCGTTACTTGATTTGTGGTGACCATTGTACCAAGAAAAAAGTAAAGAAACAAAATGTAATTTTAGGGTTGTCCCCAACTAAGGGGTGAGGGAAAATCTTCCAATGAAGAAATCTGTTCACAAACCAGCTGTCTAAGAGCAGAATTAAGCTCACTTTGGGAGATTTCCTCAAATATTTTGCATCTCCGAGAGAGGAAGTAAAGATAAATTTCCCCACAGGCACACAGGCAAAAAAAAAAAAAAGCCAGGTGGGAGGTTTTTTTTTTGTTCCAAATAAGTTTTATTGTAAAAAATCATAACAATACACAGTTTCAAACCTGCAGAAGGTAATTAAAGTGGAGCTCCGCCGAAAAAATTAATATTAAAAGCCAGCAGCTACAAATACTGCAGCTGCTGACTTTTAATATTAGGACACTTACCTGTCCTGGAGTCTAGCGACGTCGGCAGCAGAAGACGAGCAATCGCTCGTCACTCTGCTGCCCCCACCGCCATCCTCAGTGAGGGAACCAGGAAGTGAAGCCTTGCGGCTTCACTGCCCGGTTCCCTACGGCGCATGCGCGAGTCGCGCTGCACCGTTCTCACTGGTCCCTGTTGTGCTCTGGGAGCCGAGTGTCTCCCAGAACACAACGGGTAGTCTGCAGGAAGTAATGTACTACCCGCAGAATACCCGCAGAGAGGACTCCCGGAAGTGGGTGCAAATACTTGTCTTAGACAGGTATCTGCACCCCCCTCCCCCCTGAAAGGTGCCAAATATGACACCGGAGGGGGGGAGGGTTCCGATGAGCGGAAGTTCCACTTTAGGGTGGAGCTCCACTTTAAACATCAGTAATGTATACAGAATGGGTGTACCGGTGTAGCATTACTCATTGAAGCATATCGAACCAGGTACCTGGTGGGAGTTTTAACCCTTCTCTGCTCTATCCAGAAAAGAAAATACCCTATACATATATTTAAATGGATTTGTATAGTTTCAGATTCCGTTCTACAGGTATAGGATGAGCAATAACATTATACACCTATAGGGTACTTCCTCATACCTCCCAACTGTCCCTGATTTTAAGGGTCTGTCCCTGCTTTGGAGCAATGTCCCTCTGTCCCTCGTTCCTCCTCATTTGTCCCTCATTTTGGTCTGATCTATATAGTTGTATATAAAATGCATTTTTTATCTATCAAAAAGTGTTTTCCAATGCTAAACCTTTCATCTGATTTCTAAATTGCTGCATTTGTAAATTCCAAAAAAAACAATATAAAGGAATAGTAGTGGTAAAAAAAAAAAAAACACTTGTGGGTTTAACTAATCTTATTTTTTTTGTACAATTCTCCTTTAAGGGGGCTGGCAAGGGGTGTGTCCTATGCCTTCATACTTTTGCTGATAGGTGTCCCTCATTCCCATCTCAGAAAGTTGGGAGCTATGCTTCCTGGTAGAGGTAGAACTCCTGGTTTGTATTACCTGGCCCTTCAGTAGCTGGGTTGGTATATACAGGCCTTGCCCCTTTTTTTGCTGCTGGAGCAAGTTGGATCAAATTATTACTTTTTGCCTTCCTCTGGATCTACTGCGGGTATCGGCTTTTGTATATGGAGGTTTTCTATTTTCTCACTTTAATTATCGGTTCGAAGTTGATTACTATTGGTTGAACTAGATGGACTTTTGTCGCACTACTAGCTAGCTCTGAGGAAGACGGTGCGACCCCTGAAACGCGTCAGCTTGCCATTTTTGTGGTGCATTGGATCAGGTGACACTGGATCTGTTATTGGTGCAATACAATGTTTGCATACCTCCCAACCTCCCCAGAAGAGCAAAATTCATACTCACAAAGGCGGTTAAGCCTTTGTGAGTATGAATTTGGCTCTTCCGATCATTTTTTTTCAATAAATCTTTTGGTAAGGCATTTGCACCCTCCTGTTTGCTTTTCCTACATATTCTCCTATCTGAGCAGGGATGTACCAGCTGAGCATTCCATTTGAAGATTCTTTATTGGCTCCTACTGTCCGCACATCATTAAGATTGTGTAGAACAGGGGTCTCAAACTGGTGGCCCTCCAGCTGTTGCAAAACTACAAGTTCCATCATGCCTCTGCCTGTGGCAGTCATGCTTGTAACTGTCAGCCTTGCAATGCCTCATGGGACTTGTAGTTTTGCAACAGCTGGAGGGCCGCCAGTTTGAGACCTCTGGTGTAGAAGTCTCCTGAGTGCAGGGGGGTGTTTGTCTGTTTTTGTGCCTATGCCACAATATAGATCCAAAATGAAGAGTTTCCTGAAGTCCCAAATTAGCAAGATGATTGGGGCTGCTGTCTCCTTAATAAAAGGGACTGCCATACATTTGCAAATGGCTGTAATATCTTGCTTGCTCATATGGAACTTCAGTAAACTCTCCATATGGATCTAAATTTTTCTTTGCAGGCTGTTTTTATTTTTTTGTGTGCATTTTGGTGCATTTTATTGTGCATTTTTTGTTTCTGGCATTGCACAATCATGATTATTACAGTGGGTGTAATCTTTATTATCTAGCACATGTTATTTTAGGATGTATGTAGTTTAATTTGCGCCTACTTTAATTTTTTGGTTTGATTTATTAATGTGATTCACACTTAAAGGGGCAGCTGCTACACGTATTTACACAGGGTTGGCGCCTTTTTATATTTTGAAATAATTGTATGTGTTTTAAATTTTTTTTTAATTGTTCCTAGTATTTGGTATGATTGCCACCTGCCAGTCATTTTCATTGATTTAGTAGATGTCTTTCTCTCTTCATCCTGCAATTTGTTCTGCAGCATGTCCACCAGATGGCGCTAAAAGACAATTTATCTTTTCCGAATAAAATAAAAGTTCCGATAAATGTTAAAGTGGAAGCCAACCACCAATGCTCATGCTATATTTTGGGCCCACAGGAACATTTTGCCATAATGTGCAAATAGGAACAATAAAAAGAAATGCACATTTAATGAATAAGTATAAAGACAGAATATTTCATTAGAATGATGCTTTCAAAAAATAGTTCATATACTGTATAGTCAAATGGGCATTCAGCAATTGCTTAATAGAATCAATAATATATACAAAGTACATGAAAGATAAATGAGCAGATTACCTGGAAAAATGCTCCCAGACACAAGATGTCTTTCAGGGTCAGACGAGACCTGAAGATTATCAATTGTTCATGTACTTTGTATATATTATTGATTCTATGGCAGTGTACATTTGGGGGTCGCTCACCAGTCATTGCATGCTTGTCAAATTAGGATGAGCGACGCTGTCCATTCACTTTGAGCTACATAAGCTGCCTGCATGTACCTCCTGGTCGCTCCAGCTACATAAACAAATGGCCCATTCACGTGTACAATGTCCACAGCGCCCATGTGAATAAGACCTTAAGCACTTCAATACTTATACACTTATACACCTTCCTGCCCAAGCCAATTTTCAACTTTCAGCGCTGTCGCAATTTGAATGACAATTGCGCGGTCATGCTACACTGTACCCAAACAAATTTTTTATCATTTTGTTCCCACAAATAGAGCTTTCGTTTGGTGGTATTTGATCACCTCTGCGATTTTTATTTTTTGCGCAACAAATAAAAAAATAGCGAAAATTTTGAAAAAAAATAAGTTTTTCTTTGTTTCTGTTATTTTTTTGGGTAAATAAGTACCTTTTCTTCTTCAATGATGGGCACTGATATGGCTGCACTGACGGGCACTGATAAGGCAGCACTGATGGGCACTGATGAGGTGGCACCAATGAGGTGGCACTGATGGGCACTGATAGGCGGCACTGATGGGCACTGAAAGGCGGCACTGATGGGCACTGATATGTGGCACTGGTATGCAGCACTGATGGGCACTCATAGGCAGCACTGATGGGTACTTATGTGTGGCACTGATAGGTGGCATGGATGGGCACTGATAGGTGGCACTGATGGACACTGGTAGGTGGCACTGATGACACTGGTGGGTGGCATTGCTGGGCATCACAAATTTTGTTTGAGCCATGATGGTGCCAGTCAGTGCCCATTTGTGGGCACTGATTGGCATATGTTATGCATATATTTGTACATGTGGATGGCCATGGGGACTTACCTGGCCATCCACATGTTATGTGCTTTCCTGGTGGTCCTGGGCTGCATCCTGGTGGTCCTGGGCAGGCATCCGAGGGAGGGCTGTGCTGATAAACAATCAGCGCGAACCCCCCCTGTCAGAAGAGCCGCCGATCGGCTCTCCTCTACTCGTGTCTGTCAGACGCGAGTGAGGAAAAGCCGATCAACGGCTCTTCCTGTTTACATCGTGATCAGCCGTGATTGGACACGGCTGATCACGATGTAAAGAGCCTCCTCCGGAGGCTCTTTACCGAGATCGGTGTTGCGGTGTGTCAGACTGACACACCGCACCACCGATCGCCGCGATGTGCGCCCCCACTGGCGCGCGGCGGCTGTTATCCTGCTGGACGTCATATGACGCCCAGTCAGTATAACTGAACCACTTCCCGGACGTCAATCTGCTATTGACCGGGCGGGAAGTGGTTAAATTAAAGTGTGTGTCGGCAGGTGCAGTCTACTTCCTCCACTGCAGGTGGCACTCGTTCACAGCAGCAATGCAGGTGGAGGAGGAAGTCGAAAGGAATCTAGTTCCTCTAAGATTTCCTCCGTCACAGGGAGATAGCTATTTGATTAAATACTGGCACCCCATGAGACTTCGGTGGCCATCTTGGGTCAGGCAGAGTCTGTTTAGTTCTCTGGCTCCCAGGTTTGGCACGAACTTTGCGAGTGGCTAGAGTAGGGACAGGTCACCCATCTGTCAGGGACAGTGCGTAGCATCAGGGAAAGGTTCTGGAGGGGTAAGGAAAGTGTAGGGATACACCATCCTTCCTGGAAGCCTTCCCATTTGGGTGCACATTCCACTCCTCAAGACAAATGCTATTGGTACCTGTGGTCCACCGCTGTCCTGCCACTTTGGCTGTTACAACTTGTGAGTGCTCCCGGTAGGGTGGGCCTGTTTGTTTTTCTGGATTTTGCTATAAGGGTGCATACACCGCTCCTTCACCGCTCCAAAGATGCTGCTTGCAGGAGTTTTTTTAACGTCCTGCCAGCGCATCGCCTCAGTGTGAAAGCACTTGGTCTTTCACACTGAGAATGCAGGGGAGCCGTTTTTCAGGTGCTTTACAGGCGCTATTTTTAGCCCAAAAGCGCCTGAAAAACGCCTCAGTGTGAAAGGGCTCTAATATATTCTTGAAATTGCACCTTGACTCTGTGTGTTTTCTGTCCGCGACATCATGCTGCACCCAACCACATGTGCAGTGCTAGGATCTTGGCTCCAAAAAATAAATAAAAATCCTTTAAGAAAGAGGTCATGGGCTATCTATGCCAGGATGAGTGAAAACTATGTGCAAGATAAAAGTGATTCACGTAACACCTTCCCAGTACATATTACTTCACGGTTTAGGGCATTGGGGTTAACATGGAGAAGAGGGCATAAAGGTCTAGGTTTTAGGAATGAAGATGGGGCCTTCTTTCCTATGTTCCTGCTCTGTGAATGTGTAGGCAGGTGCAAGCATTCTTTCTGCCTGCAGGTGGCAGAGTGCTGATACTACAGTGGAAGGGGAAACTGCTAAGGGAAATTGTCTCCATTGGTCATATTTGGAAAGGTAGGCGTCTGATTTAATGCCAAAATTCCTATGAGAGTTCAGGCGGCCACCTTAACCTCTTAATGACCAATCCTATTTTTTACAATTGGTGTTTACATGTTAAAATACGTTTTTTTTTTTTTTGCTAGAAAAGTATTCCTTAAGACCACTTTCACACTGGGGCGCTTTTCAGGCGTTTCACGCTAAATAAAGTGTCTGAAAAGCTTACGAAAACTTATTTCCATTAAAATGAATGCTTTCACACTGGGGCAGTGCGCTGACAGAGCGGTGAAAAAACACCCCTCGCCATTGAAATTAATTGAAAGCTCTTCAAAAGCGCCTGAAAAGCTCTTCAAAAGTGCTCAGTGTTTTACTGGCAGTTTTTCAAGCGCCTCAATGTGAAAGAGGCCTTAAAGTGATACTAAGACCCTTTTCACACTGAGTCGTCCATAGCGTCAGCGGTAAAACGCCGCTATTTTTACCGCCGACGCTATGGGCGGATTTGCGACACATTTCGGCCGATAGCGGGGCGCTTTTAACCCCCGCTAGCGGCCGAGAAAGGGTTAAAACCACCCGCAATGCGCTGCTGAAGCAGTGCATTGCAGGCGGTATAGCTGCGCTGTCCCATTGATTTCAATGGGCAGGAGCGGTGGAGGAGCGACAAAAGCACCGCTCCTTCACCGCTCCAAAGATGCGGCTAGCAGGACTTTTTTTACTGTCCTGCTAGCGCAACGCTCCAGTGTGAAAGCCCTCAGGCTTTCACACTGGAGTGAATGTAACAGCTGTTTAAGGGCGGATTGCAGGCGCTATTTTTAACACTATAGCGCCTGCAATACGCCCTCAGTGTGAAAGGGTTGTAAAGCTTTGTGTTTAAAAAAATAAAAATAACAAACATGTCATACTTACCTCCACTGTGCAGTTCGTTTTGCACAGAGTGGCCCCGATCGTTCTCTTCTGGGGTCCCACGGCGGCTCTCTCGGCTCCTCCCCACAATAGCCAACCCCCTCTGGGAAGCTCTCTCCCGAGGGGGCTACCTTGCGGGCGTGCTCCCATGTCACATACTCGGTGTACATAGCCTCCGAGTGTATAAGACCCCCCCAGCGGCCGCGTCATTGGATTTGATTGACAGCAGCGGGAGCCAATGGCAGCGCTGCTATCAATCTATCCAATAAACGTTGAGCCTCCGTGGAGAAGAGGACACCAGGGACGCGCACAACAGGTGAACGGGCTCAGGTAAGTAAAACGGGGGGATGGGGGGCCCGTGTTTGCCAGGTGTTTTTTCACCTTAATGCATAGGATGCGTTAAGGTGAAAAAACACAAACCTTTACAACCCCTTTAAGGCAGTGGGGTGGAAGTGATGTAGAGTCGAATGGGGGCCATCATGCCCTCACTCGACTTTCTGCCCATCAGGCCACAGGACTGGATCGTCTCTGCTGCTTCCAAAGGCAGAGACTACTGGAATGCGGTGGGAGAGGGGAGGGACACCTACCACGCAGCCTATAAAAGTGATCTTGTGGCGAATCTGCCGCGGAGATCATTTTTATCTTAAAGCAGACCGCCAGCTGTGGAAAAAAATAGAGGGTTTATGGCAGCTATCTGCTGCCATAACAAAGGTATTTAACATCAAAGTACCAACGTATATCCATGGTGGATGGTCCAGAAGTATTTTTTAAAGAGGGAGCCATTGAATAGAGGATCCCATGTAACTTGGGTGTACTCTGACCATGTGGCTGGTTAGGGACAGGGTTTATCATGGGCAAAGGTTCTTGGCGAGTTGGGACAGCATGAGAAACGCTGTATGGTGCAGTAAGAACATTCCAAATATTCCTTCCAATGAGTCAGCACAGTGTGGTTACACAAGATACCGCCACCCCTACAGTAGAGGCCGTCGCCCGGAAACATTACTGTGGATTATGCTACAGAGAGCTGTGTTGAAATAGTTTTGTTCATTAGTGTGCCATAACATTGTTCTATTGTGGTCGCAATCACTAAAAAACGACTATGTTATAAAGGCCCTATGTGTGTGTGGCTCCTCCTGTGTGGGTACCCGATTCGAGGCCTCGCCTAAAAATGTACTGTTCAGGAACTCAATAAGAGCTTGAGTCAATGGGCTTATGTTCACTTCAAACAGGTTCTCCATTCTTTTATAAGTCTACATGCAGAAGGGGATCACAGGTCAAATACACCTGTCAATGAATTCTGAATGATCTCAAAAGTTTCTCAAACTCAAACTGTCACCCACACAAGCCCAAAACTTGTTGATGCTGATGATAGATGTTTATCTATTTAGGAACTATGGCATGCAGTTGGGATAACTGGATCCGACAATGCCATGGGAAGTGGTGCAATGATGCCAATGCCAGTGTAACCACATTTGCAACAAATAGCAGTAGCCCTGCTAACGTGCAAATATCCAAGACCAGATTTCTCACCAAATGGCATCTCTGAGTGCTGCAAGATTTTGATAAAGAGACTTTTTATGATGATTTAAGCATGCATCAGAACTGGATGAGTGCTAGGGCTTAAGCCTTGTACACACAGGCTGGAATTTGCGACCCGTGTGTACAGCTGTCTGTTCTACAGAAGCTGGTCTCACGATCGGCTTCTGTCCAATGAGCATGCTGGAAAAAACAGCATCCGACCCATCAGTGCTGGCAGTCAATGGCTGCCAGTGCTGATCAGTGTGTTCTGGCGGGGAGGCAGTATCCCATCAGAACACAAAGGCACAGCGGGCGAGATCACTTCACTAATATCACTTGCATTAGTACAGCGATACCTGTGAGCTGCAGTGTCTGGGAGGGGGAGTGTGTGAGATACAAATGAAGGAGGATTTGGTTCAGGCAGGGAAGGTAAAGGAAATGTTTAATTTAATGAGATTTGTGTATTATATAGTAACTGGATTTGGTTCTTGTTTAGACTGTCATATCTT
The DNA here is from genome assembly GCA_029206835.1 of Rana muscosa. Taxonomy (NCBI): domain Eukaryota; kingdom Metazoa; phylum Chordata; class Amphibia; order Anura; family Ranidae; genus Rana; species Rana muscosa. Next base: position 90,122,713 of record CM055117.1, on the reverse strand, counting down.
AGTTGTACTTTAGGAGTTTAGGTTGGGAAGGGTCATAAGGGGGTTGGTTTAACGTACAGTTAGCATTCTTAATCTATAACCCAATAAATTATGGTATGAACAGTGGTGTAGCCATAGGGGTTACAGGGGTCACAATGGCTGCCTGCCCCTGCTCTGGGGGGCCTGTGCAGTTCTAAGGTTGTCAGATCAAACTCCCTGTCGTGCATCGGCACTGGGAGCTCTGTCAGACAGTGAACACAATCAGCAAAGTGAAAGCAAAGGAGGGAGAGATGTCTTCCCAAGTGCTGTGCTCTCTGCCTCCCCCTATAGTGCAGTTCCTGGCTGTGTGATGGAAGGTACAGTGGAAACTCGGTTTAAGAATAACTTGGTTTGAGAGCAATTTGATTTGAGAGCAATTAAAAAAAAAAAATTCTGACTCGGTTTGCGAGTGTTGACACGCAAGACGAGCAGAATTCAAGTTAAATAGGCCTGTAGTATCGCATTTGGCCTGAGGTACGGGGGCGCAGGAACCGAGCAGAGCCGAACGGCCACTTTTACCGCCATTCGGCAATGCTCGGAAAGACACGTAAATACACGTAAATACTCAGTTTCTGTGCATTTCCGATGTTTGCCGAGGTCAGCCGACGTGTCCTCTGGGCTTTTCGGCCGTTTTCGGCGCCCCCACCTCTGGCCGCATTCGGTATTGCATCCCATTGAAGTTAATGCAGAACAAATTATTTTAATTTCCATTGACTTCAATGGGAAAACTTGCTTTGATTTGCGAGTACTTTGGATTAAGAGCATTCTCCTGGAACGAATTATGCTCGTAATCCGAGGTTCAACTGTACTGTATTGCTGATTTTTTGAAAGCCTTTGTATATATATATATATATATATATATATATATATATATATATATATATATATATAGATGTGTGTGTTAATTTAATTTTCCTTGTTTTTTTTATATCTGTTTGTATGTATGTATATGTGTGTAGGTCATTTCATCCATCACGTGACACACTGCAGAGTATTTCAACCTATCACATAACAAACTGCAGAGTATTCCACTGATCCCATGATACACTGCAGACTATTCCACCCATCTCATGATACAAGGCAGATTATTCCACCCATCCCAAGACACTCTGCAGAGTATTTCACCCATCCCATGACACACTGCAGAGTATTCCACCCATCCCATGATACACTGTAGACTATCCCACCCATCCCATGATACACTGCAGAGTATTCCACCGATTCCATGATACACTGCAGGCTATTCCACCCATCTCATGATACAAGGCAGATTATTCCACCCATCCCAAGACACTCTGCAGAGTATTTCACCCATCCCATGACACACTGCAGAGTATTCCACCCATCCCATGATACACTGCAGAGTATTCCACCCATCCCATGACACACCGCAGAGCATTCCACCCATCCCCTGATACACTGCAGAGCATTACAACTATTCCATGATACACTGCAGAGCATTCCACCCACCCCATGACACTGTACAGTATTTCACCCAGTGGCGGAACTACCAGGGTTGCAAAGGTCGCACTTGTGACAGCACCCTGGTGTTCCGTCACCGTGGGGGGCTCCAAGATGGCAGGAAGGGGGCTCGCTGCAGAACATGTGAAAGGGTCCCATTGCGGGGTTGTTATAAAGGGCCCCACGATGGAAGTAAAGGCCTCAGGGGAAAAGGCCTTGGGACCAGTGAATCAGAAGGACCTTTCATGTTTTTTTGCACTGGGGCCGTAAAGGTTCTAGTTAAGCCTCTGGGTGTGAACACTAGTTCTTGGTACCGGGAGCCCTGAGCCACAAACTGCCAGCTGCTTGCATCCTGGCACTGAGAATAAATGTATTGCATAATCCGTCTTAAACTCAACTCTGCCTGCAACAATTATGGTGAGGGTATTTTGCTGGGATCATTAGGGACTAGTGGGATCATTAAGTACTCGTTTTATTAAGGCATAAGGGGGGTGATTCATATACAGTTGAAACGTTACTCAAGGGCTACAACCCAATCTTTCAATGGTAACTAGGGATGAGCTTCGAGTTCGAGTTGAACTCATGTTCGACTCGAACATTGCCTGTTAGCCCGTTCGCCGAACAACGAACAATTTGGGGTGTTGGCGGCAAATTCGAAAAGTCTATGGGAGAAATCCAAAGTGCTAATTATAAAGGCTTATATGCAAGTTATTGTCCTAAAAAGTGTGTTTGGGGACCCGGGTCCTGCCCCAGGGGACATGTATCAATGCAAAAAAAAGTTTTAAAAAAGGCAGTTTTTTTAGGAGCAGTGATTTTAATAATGCTTAAAGTGAAACAATAAAAGTGAAATATTCCTTTAAATTTTGTACCTGGGGGGTGTGTATGATATGCATGTAAAGTCGCGCATGTTTCCCGTGCTTAGAACTGTCCCTGCACAAAGTGTCATTTTTTAAGGAAAAAAAGTCATTTAAAACTCACTCGCGGCTATTAATGAATTGTCGGCTTTTATCAATACATAGAAAAGTCATTGATTAAAAAAAAAAAAAAAAGCGTGGGGGTTTCCCCAAATTCAATTACCAGGCCCTTCAGGTCTGGAATGGATATTAAGGGGAACCCCGCCACAAATAATAAAAAAAAATGGCGTGCGGATCCCCCTAAATATCCATACCAGGCCCTTCAGATCTGGCATGGATTTTAAGGGGAACTCCACCCAAAATTTAAAAAAAAATGGCGTGGAGTCCCCCCAAAAATCCATACCAGACCCTTATCCGAGCACGCAACCTGGCCGGCCGCAGGGGAAGAGGGGGGGACGAGAGGGCGGCCCCCCCTCCCTCCTGAACCGTACCAGGCCACATGCCCTCAACATGGGGAGGATGTCCCCATGTTGATGGGGAGAAGGGCCTCATCCCCACAACCCTTGCCCGGTGGTTGTGGGGGTCTGCGGGCGGGTGGCTTATCGGAATCTGGAAGACCCCTTTAACAAAGGGGACCCCCAGATCCCGGCCCCTCCCACCCTATGTGAATTGGTAAGGGGTACATTGTACCCCTACCATTTCACGAAGGAAGTGTCAAAAAATGTAAAAAAAAACACACAAACACCTTGAAAAAGTCCTTTATTAAAAAAAAAAAACACATTCCAGCGGTGAAATCCAGTGTCCCGCGGCGATCCGATGTCCAGCGCTGTCCGTCATTGGCTGAGCCTGAGCGGACCTGATGGGGAACTTCCTCCGCAGTCTATTACATGTATAGACCCGCTCCTTCTAAAGTTCCCCATCAGGTCCGCTCAGCCAATGACTTGGTGTAAGGCTGAGGACCTGATGCAGAACATGAGAAGGGGCGGGTCTATACATGTATTACAAAGTGAGAGAAGTTCCCCATCAGGTCCGCCCACTCGGTATGTCAGACCCCGTCTACGTCATTGGCCTGAGAGGGAAACTTCCTTCACTGTGTAAATTTAAATTACACAGTGAAGGAAGTTCCCCGCTCAGGCCAATGACGTAGGCGGGGTCGGACATACTGAGGGGGCGGACCTGATGGGGAACTTCGTTCGCTGTGTAATACATGAATAGACTCGCCCCTTCTCGCGTTCCGCATCTGGTCCGCTGAGCGGACCTGATGGGGAACTTTAGAAGGGGCGGGTCTATACATTTAAAACACTGCGGAGGAAGTTCCCCATCAGGTCCGCTCAGGCACAACCAATGACAGACAGTGCTGGACATCGGGATCGCCGCGGGACACTGGATTTCATCGCTGGAATGTTTTTTTTTTTTTTTTTTTTAATAAAGGACTTTTCCAAGGTGTTTGTGTGTTTTTATTTACATTTTTTTACACTTTCTTCGTGAAATGGTAGGGGTACAATGTACCCCTTACCAATTCACATAGGGGGGCCGGGATCTGGGGGTCTCCTTTGTTAAAGGGGTCTTCCAGATTCTGATAAGCCCCCCGCCCGCAGACCCCCACAACCACCGGGCAAGGGTTGTGGGGATGAGGCCCTTGTCCCCATCAACATGGGGACATCCTCCCCATGTTGAGGGCACGTGGCCTGGTACGGTTCAGGAGGGAGGGGGGCCGCTCTCTCGTCCCCCCCTCTTCCCTTGCGGCCGGCCAGGTTGCGTGCTCGGATAAGGGTCTGGTATGGATTTTTGGGGGGACTCCACGCTATTTTTTTTAAATTTGGGGTGGAGTTCCCCTTAAAATCCATGCCAGATCTGAAGGGCCTGGTATGGATATTTAGGGGGAACCGCACGCCATTTTTTTTTTTAATTTGCGGCGGGGTTCCCCTTAATATCCATTCCAGACCTGAAGGGCCTGGTAATTGAATTTGGGGGAACCCCCACGCTTTTTTTTTTTTTAATCAATGACTTTTCTATGTATTGATAAAAGCCGACAATTCATTAATAGCCGCGAGTGAGTTTTAAATGACTTTTTTTCCTTCAAAAATTACATTTTGTGCAGAGACAGTTCTAAGCACGGGAAACATGCGCATCATACACACCCCCCAGGTACGAAATTTAAAGGAAAAGTTCACTTTTATTTTTTCATTTTAAGCATTATTAACCACTTCCATACTGGGCACTTGTACAGCTTCCTGCCCAGACCAATTTTCAGCTTTCGGCACTGTTGCACTTTGAATGACAATTGCGCGGTTGTGCTACACTGTACCCAAACTAAATTTTTATCATTTTGTTCCCACACATAGAGCTTTCTTTTGGTGGTATTTGATCACCTCTGCGATTTTTATTTTATGCTAAAATAATTTAAAAAGACCGAAAATTTTGAAAAAAACACATATTTTTTTTGTTTCAGTTACAAAACTTTGTAAATAAGTAAGTTTTCTCCTTCACTGATAGGCACTGATGGGGCTGCACTGACGGGCACTGATGAGGCGGCGCGGATGGGCACTGATGAGGCGGCGCGGATGGGCACCAATAGGCAGCGTGGATGGGCACCGATAGGCAGCGCGGATGGGCACCGATAGGCGGCACGGATGGGCACAGATAGGCGGCACGGATGGGCACAGATAGGCGGCACGGATGGGCACAGATGGGCACAGATAGGTGTAGGCATCCTCGGGGGGGCTGTGCTGATAATTGATCAGCACAAACCCTCCCTGTCAGAGGAGCAGCCAATCGGCTCTCCTCTACTTGCGTCTGACAGACGCGAGTGAGGAAAAGCCGATTACCGGCTTTTCCTGTTTACATCGTAATCAGCCGTGATTGGACATGGCTGATCACGTGGTAAAGAGTCTCCGTCGGAGACTCTTTACCTAGATCGGTGTTGCGGGGTGTCAGACTGACACCCTGCAACAACGATCGCCGCGATGCGTGCCCCCGGGGGCGCGCAGCGGTTTAAAATCCTGAGGACGTCATATGATGTCCAGTCAGGATTTTAAAACCACTTTGCCGACGTCAATCCGCTATAGGGCGGGTGGCAAGTGGTTAAAATCACCGCTCCCGTAAAAACGTCTATTTTTTAAACCTTTTTTTGCATTGATACATGTCACCTGGGGCAGGACCCGGGTCCCCAAACACTTTTTAGGACAATAAATTGCATATTAGCCTTTATAATTAGCACTTTAGATTTCGAACGTTCGAGTCCATTGTATTTAATAGGGTTCTAAAGTTCACACGAACATTCTGTCTGTTCGCAGGTTCTGGTGCGAACCGAACAGGGGGGTGTTCGGCTCATCCCTGATGGTAGCCCCAGTGATAAACAGAGACACCCCCAGATTGGTGTGATTTCTTCTGTCGTCCTGGTATGACTATGGGACAGGAAGTAAAGGAAAGCTACCTAATAGGGAAACAGGTGGCAAACAAGTGACAGTGATTTTAACCCTCCCCTGCTTTATCCAAAATGAAAAAATAAGCTTTGGAGGGGATTTACTAAAACTGGTACACTCAGAACTTAGTGCAGCTATGCATGGTAGCCATTCAGCTTCTAACCCCAGCTTGCTCAATTAGGCTTTTATAATAAAACCTGGAAGCTGATTGGTTTCTATGCACAGCTGCACCAGATTTTTCACTCTTCAGCTTTAGTAAATCTCCCTCCTTGTCTTTAGTTCTACTTTAATAGCCAGTTATATTCTGTGCATTTAGGAATTCATCCAGCTTTTTTAAAACAATTAACTGATCTGGCTAGAACGAGTTCTTTAGAGAGTCGATTGCACTTTTGCACAGCTCTTACTGTGGAGAAACCTTTCCGTAGTAGTGAGTCCATATCCCATGCCTCTGAGGGCTTATGGCTGGGATCAAATGAGTAACTGACTCTCCCTGCTCAGTAACTTGGCCAGAGCTGCTCCCTCTTCTCTGATGCTGTGTATCCTTCTCTGAATTTTAGGCAGAGAAAAACAGTAAGGCCTCGTACACACGGCCGACATGTTTTTTTCAACGAGATTCTTGGACAAGAAACTTGTCCCGGCCGAGTGTACACACGCTCGTTTCAAAGAACCCGCGGTTCTTTGAATGGAGCGTACGCGGTGACGTCATCGACTACGTCGAGCATGCGCTCGTCACATTCGATGCCGTCGCCGCCATCTTGGTATACCCTACGTATGCCTAGGAAGCTACCGCACATGCGTCAAATTCATTTCGAACATGCGCGGGCTTCCGGGAGGACAGGTAAGTGTACACACACACACTTTTCTCGTCGAGAAACATGCCGACGAGAATCTCGACGAGAAAATAGAGAGCAGGTTCTCTATTTTCTCGTCGAGGTTACTTGTCGGTTTTCTCGACGAGAAACCATACACACGAACGAGTTTCTCGGCAAGACATCTCTGCCAGCAAGTTTCTTGCTGGTTCTTGCCGAGAAACTCGGTCGTGTGTACGAGGCCTTCATCCTCTTGTTTTTGATCCTAAGCAGTCTCTTGTTGTCAGTCACTGACAGACCCAATGAAGAACCTCATTCACACAACATGCTCTTTCAGAGAAGGAAGATGCAGTTTTGCACACAAGAGGTTTTCTCTATTGACCTTCTTATTCAAGGGAATACAATGAGGTTTATGTTTACGTATGTACAGTATACCAAATGCACGTCTACTGCAAAACAAGCCTACTCATTCCTCTAGGTATGTTCAGTGACAATCAAAAGTTTCTATGATCTTTTCTTTTTTTCTTTGGATAATATACTCATATATTGAAAATTGATAGATGGCGCTTGTTGTTTGCAGTTACACACATACATAACTAGATGCAGTACTTTGCCTTTGTTCACCTCCAATATGCTGTGACTGTCCTTGGTTGATTATAAAGGAGAGAAAATGTACAGAGGTTTCTATTGGTTTCTATGCACACAGGAGAAAATTAAAGTGTAACTATATATATATATATGTAGCGGGGTATTCCCCTTTAAGACAGAGAGACAAGAAGTTCCAGGTGAGAGGTGAGTCGGGAGGAAGTAAAGAGACATTACTGGAAGTGAAAGCAGAGGAGAGAGAGAGACTACATCTCCCAGTACATCTTGCAGCACCCAGGGTACATTGCTCCGGAACAGAGACTGCTGGGGCAGACTTTATAAAGGGGAGGTGGAGTTTGTTCGGTCTCTTTGGACACCCCCTCTCCTAGCAAGAGGATCTCTGTACTGAACTGCTGTGTGCACAAGGCCTGAAGCCTGGGCCTTGTGCTCCTTTCCAAAGAGCCCCTCTGCCAGCCTAGCAGAACCTTAGAGACATCTTCTCATCCTTGCTGCAGTACACCAGAAGGATTGAAGACTTGGATGTCGGTGGATTCCTGTTCCCAGACGAATCGATGGAGGAAACGGACTTGGACTTGTCCGGGTGGTGAGAGCTGTTTAAAGACAGATACTTTATCTTTACTATTCGTTGGGATTACAAAGTTGTTCTTCAAGTGCACTACCGAAAGATTGCTAGCGAATATTGTTTCACTGAACTTCCATTTAGATCAGTCAGGCCTGACTGCATAGGTAGACATTGCTGGGTGTTAGTCTACCCATGAGGGGAAGTAGCTGAAAAAGGGCAGCGCTAGAGTTGCATAGCAATACTTAATTATTCTGATTACTCTGTTTATCTTTATTACTTTTTATTGCAGGGATCTGCAACTTGTTATACTGTTGTTTATTACTTGCCCATTAGCCTCAGTAAAATATCTGGGTCAAGTACATTGGTGTCAGTTTCACTTACTTTAATAGAAGTTTTAAAGTATATCACTGTGTGTGTTTGCCATAGGACTGCGTCACCTAGAGTTGTGGTCACGCGGTCCTGTCTCCCCTTACTAGCTGTGCCAGTAGGGGGTTGAGCATATTGCCGGGGGTTGGCGGAGCTGTCTTCAGGGCCCAACTAAATCTGCGGCCTTCTTAGTTGGAGGTATCGCTATATATATATATATATATATATATATATATATATATACTGCACTACTCACCCTACTAGCTAGATTGCTAGTAGGATTACAACAAATTTAGTTTTGGCTTCTCTGTAGCCAGTGGTTTTGGCTGTTCCGGGTTTTGCTGGTTGCAGGTTCAACTGCTTCCCGCTGGTTTTCTAGTGAGTTCCAGAGTATAGTAAGTATAGTGGGTAGGAAGAGGCAGCCTTATTCATACAGCCTCAGCCAATCCCTGGGAGGAAGTATGACCAGTAGGGGATTGAGGGGTCTATAAATAGGCTGGGGCCTGGAACGGCAGGATCCTTTTCCTGGTGGAGAAGACCCATCCTGAAGGTCTGTGGCCCTCTGGTCACTTAGCTGGAGTTTGCAGGAAGCCATCGGCGTCCCAGCTCAGGGAGAGCTGAGGGACCCATTTCTAGAGTTGGCCTGACGGCTCACAATACAGAATCTAGTGGGTACATGGAAGAATACATCCAGGACACAGAGACACAGAGTGTAAAGGCCTGAGAAAGAGAGAGACTCTGGTGACTGTCCTTGTGATCCCTTGGAGAGACTGTTCCAAAGTTGCTGGCTTAGGATTGCTCATGCATTGGAACTTCCTGAGCTGTATATTCATCTTTTACTAGCCACAAAGGGGGTTCACCCTGAAGGGTCCAGTTATAGACAGAGAGTGTATTTTGCACAAAAGTTTGAGCATTCCAAGGCCCACCCTGCACCCTAACTAAGTTCAATCAGCATTAATTTTGTGAGACTGTGGAGCTGTTGTGTGCCTGGCTGCCATGTACTTCATAGGGAATAGAACCTGGGACAAAACTGCCAGACCGGTCTGGGGTCTGTGGTATATCTATATGTGATATATATATATATTTATATATTGTATATATGTACAGTATTTTGTTTTTAGTATTTTTTTGTTTACAGTTTACTTTTGAATCAAAAGGGGAAGAATTACAGTTGTAACTATTTACTGCTTTATTTGCACAAATCCACTTCACACACATATCTTGACTAAGTCTTGCAGGTAAGGCATGTAGTGGTACCTTTTAAAATGTAATAAACAAAGAACGGCCAACATGCTGATGCTAGTGATTTCACATACTAGTCACATACCATCAGTCAACAACATTTTCCACCAATATTTTAAGTAAAATGCATTCCATGCATGACCCAATTAGAAAGGGGACACGCATGCCCCCAAAATATTGGTGGTTAAAGTCTATGGCTTGTAACTACAATAAGTTTGGGCTGGATATACATCAGAGGAGGTGAGGCCCTCCTTCATCTCTGTGTGACCACTTGTGCAGAAGGCTGACAACACTAATGTAATTTCAGCAAGAGACTTGCAGGATTGTCAGCTCTATGCAGGAAATACAGGAAAGAATTGGCTGGATCAACAGGTAAAAACTAAGGGCTGTAAGGGGAGAGATGATGAGGATTTAACCCTAAATGCGTTTTTTTTTTATAGTGGTCAAACATATGTAGTAGGGATCCTGTGTGGCACAGGGTGTGGAGCACGGACTGCAGGGAATTTCTTCCATTTATTCACTTTCACAGAAGAGTAGTGTGACGGGAGGGCCCGTGGAACCCAGATTTCCTTGGAAAGTATGGGATACCCTTGTTTCAGCTCCCCATGCACCTCTTATGTCTATGTTACCCTGTGTCAATTAGGGGCACAGGGTGAGCAAGAAAATAACGGACATTAAGAATGTGGCTTGGGTTACTTAACCACTTGCTTACTGGGCACATATACCCCCTTCCTGCCCAGGCGAAATTTCAGCTTTCAGCACTGTCACGCTTTGAATGACAATTGCGCGGTCGTGCGACATGACTCCCAAACAAAATTTACGTCCTTTCTTTCCCACAAATAGAGCTTTCTTTTGGTGGTATTTGATCATCTCTGTGGTTTTTATTTTTTGCGCTATAAACAAGAAAAGACTGACAATTTTGAAAAAAACACAAATGTGACTGGCAGGGAAGGGGTTAACACTAGGAGGTGATCAAGGGGTTAAATGTGTTCCCTGGGAGTGATTCTTACTGTAGAGGGAGGGGACTGATTGGGCGAGGTGACCGATGGTTGTCCCTATGTACAAGGGACACACCATCAGTCTCCTCTCCCTGACAGGACATGGATACTGTGTTTACACACACAGATCCACGGTCCTGGCTCTGTAACTGCCGATCGCGGGTGCCTGGCGGACATCGCGGCCACCAGGCACGTGCATGGGCACCTGAGTGACGCGGCGGGCACGCGCCCCCCCAGCGGCGCGTGGCCCGAGGCCATCAATAGACGGCCTCCCGGTATTGTAGAGCCACATTGTGGCCGTCAAACTACAATGGCCTGGATACGAACTGGTTAAAATGGAACCCTGTATATGCCATATTAGAAAGACTGACTGATTCATACTGTCTATCTGTTGTCTGTTATAATGTAAATGAGTCTAGTGTGGCTCCTCTTTCAGCCATTGTTGTCTGGGCTAATTAACCCTGCAATTGTATAAAGGAGTTCTGTGTTGATATGTATGATAATGTATCATCTACTGTGTGAAGCTCGGTGACAACAAGTCTGACCTTGTAGTGAAATCCTGATTTATCATAACAATGACCAGGCTGCTTGAAGGGAATAGTTAATGAGCTCATGTTAATTAGGTTTCTGGTCACAGGTGTATTTCCAGAGTAATATGAGCAGGAGGTATGCACCTCCTCTTTTGACTGTGTATAAAACTTGTATTGCTTTCAATAAAGATTCATTCCTGCTTGACCCTCAACATGGAGCTTCGTCTTGTACTTGGGGGAGAATTATTCGTATGGGTTTCTTGTTCGGCTGATTGGAGTGTTTGGTAGCTGCCTTTGTGTTCGGGAATGGAATGTCCTAAATGACTTTAACCCCTTTCATACTCGGGGTGTCGTTACAAGTAGAATGGGTGAACACAATTTTGGATGAAAGATCAGTACCTTATCTTTGAATCCACTGACATTTTATGGTCACTTTGATTTATGGTGTTTGCGTTTTTACTGCTTGTAATATTGATTCACAATAAATTAGCATATGCAAAAAAAATAATAATAATATATCAACTGTGGTAAAAAAGGAACTCTAGCCCAGATTTGTCTATCTCTCTGCTGGTGACTACTAGGGTAATATCCGTTTTTTAAAGAATATACAGGGGTTGATCAAAATATGGAAACACCAGATAAAAGAATGAAATCGTTACCTAATATGGTGTTGGACTGCCTTTGGCATCCAAGACGGCCTGAATTCTCCTGGGAATTAACAAATACAAGTCTTGGATGGTGGATATTGGATACTGATACCACTCTTCATGCAAAAATCATTCCAGTTCTTGCAGAGATTCCAGAGGTGGAAAACGAGCCCAAACCTTGTTCTCCAAAATTGACCATGATATTGAGGTCCGGTGACTGAAGAGAAGGGGTGAGACTTTGTCTGTATGCTCTTCAAACCACAATTTGACAACACCAACTGTGTGAATCTGAGCATTATGGTCTTGGTAAATGACGCTGTCTTTGGGAAACAATGTCTGCACATGGTCAGCCAAAAATGACACATAATCGCTGGCAGTGACTGTTCCTTTCAAGGTGATGATGGGGCCTGCAGAATACCAAGATATGGCAAACCATGATTTCTCCGCCACCATGCTTTACTGTTGGCACAAGGCAATCCTGGTCGTAAGTTTGGGACTGTGTGCATCACACGTAAAGACGTTCGGTGGGTAAGAACTGTGTGAAGCTCGATTCAGTGGACCATATTACAGTCTTCCATTGATCGATAGTCCACGATTTATGGGTGTTGCACCACTATCTTCTCTTCTGAGCATTAATATCAGTCACTAGTGGTTTGACAATTGCTGCATGCCCGTGAATGTTTTGCTCATGGAGTTCCCTCCGCCTCCTGTCTGTTTTTTGTGGACAAGAAATTTGGAAGACGGAGATTGAGCTCTGCAGTCACTTTTGCAGCAGTTATTTCTTATTCCAGTTCACAATCCTGCACAATCTCCTTTTGTCTCTTACAGTCAGTTGACCATGTCGACCACGCTTATGTTTATTAGACATGTGCATTCGTTTTCGTCCGAATGCACTTTCGTCCGAATTTCAGGTATTTTCGTTATCGTTTTAACAAACGAAAACGAAAATGCAGAATCCGAAAACCGAAAGATCCGACATAAACAAATGCTTAATTTTCGTTTTCGTTGCAACAACAGTTCGATATAGATAGGAGATTCGACATGAGGCTGACAATAACAATCTGTGTCCATCGAACCTGTGGTCGAATGTGCCTAACCTTAACTCTATTAGTCCAAGATTATTCTACATAGAGAGAAAAGATTCGACATTATAGAGAGAAAAGATTCGACATAGAGAGAAAAGATTCGACATTATAGAGAGAAAAGATTCGACATTATAGAGAGAAAAGATTCGACATAGAGAGAAAAGATCACTGCTGGAATTGGGTGGGGGAAGAAAAATAAAAAAATGATGATGATGAATGTTATTGGCTGATTGTAACCAAAGAGGAGGAGCAGTAAAATAGCTAGAACTAACTTGACAATTCGACATGAACGACGAAGATTCAACGAAGCATCGAAAAACATACAAACGTCGAATCTGTCATTGAAGGCTTATGGTGTCTGTTGAAAGTTCTAAGAAGATTCTACGGAGCAGATAAACTGTACAACGCTGCAATCGTACATTTCCGGTCAAATGCTCGGCCCATAGGCTATAGAAGAATTCTAATGTTGGTTGACTAGTAGGGATGAGCTTCGAGTTCGAGTCAAACTCATGTTCGACTCGAACATTGCCTGTTCGCCCGTTCGCCGAACAGCGAACAAATTGGGGTGTTCGCGGCAAATTCGAAAAATCTATGGGAGAAATCTAAAGTGCTAATTATAAAGGCTTATATGCAAGTTATTGTCCTAAAAAGTGTTTGGGGACCCGGGTCCTGCCCCAGGGGACATGTATCAATGCAAAAAAAGTTTTAAAAACAGCGTTTTTTTCGGGAGCAGTGATTTTAATAATGCTTAAAATGAAAAAATAAAAGTGAAATATTCCTTTAAATTTCGTACCTCGCGGCTATTAATGAATTGTCGGCTCCCGGCAATACATACAAAAGTCATTGATAAAAAAAAAAAAAAAAAGCGTGGGGGTTCCCCAGAATTCAATTATCAGGCCCTTCAGGTATGGAATGGATATTAAGGGGAACCCCACCACAAATTAAAAAAAAATTGACGTGGGGTTCCCCCAAATATCCATTCCAGGCCCTTCAGATCTGGCATGGATTTTAAGGGGAACTCCACCCCAAATTTAAAAAAAAATGGCGTGGAGTCCCCCTAAAAATCCATACCAGACCCCTCATCCGAGCACGCAACCTGGCCGGCCGCAGGGGAAAAGGGGGGGACGAGAGAGCGGCCCCCCCTCCCTCCTGAATCGTACCAGGCCACATGCCCTCAACATGGGGAGGATGTCCCCATGTTGATGGAGACAAGGGCCTCATCCCCACAACCCTTGCCCGGTGGTTGTGGGGGTCTGCGGGCGGGGGGCTTATCGGAATCTGGAAGACCCCTTTAACAAAGGGGACCCCCAGATCCCGCCCCCCCTATGTGAATTGGTAAGGGGTACATTGTACCCCTACCATTTCACGAAGAAAGCGTAAAAAAATGTTTAAAAAAACACACAAACACCTTGAAAAAGTCCTTTATTTTAAAAAAAAACAAAAACATTCCAGCGGTGAAATCCAGTGTCCCGCGGCGATCCCGATGTCCAGCGCTGTCCTTCATTGGTTGTGCCTGAGCGGACCTGATGGGGAACTCCCTCTCAGTATTTTAAATGTATAGACCCGCCCCTTCTAAAGTTCCCCATCAGGTCCGCTCAGCGGACCAGATGCGGAACATGAGAAGGGGCGGGTCTATACATGTATTACCAAAGTGAGAGCAGTTCCCCATCAGGTCCGCCCCCTCGGTATGTCGGACCCGCCTACGTCATTGGCCTGAGCGGGGAACTTCCTTCACTGTGTAATTTAAATTTACATAGTGAAGGAAGTTCCCCGCTCAAGCCAATGACGTAGGCGGGTCCGACATACCGAGGGGGCGGACCTGATGGGGAACTGCTCTCACTTTGGTAATACATGTATAGACCCGCCCCTTCTCATGTTCCGCATCTGGTCCGCTGAGCGGACCTGATGGGGAACTTTAGAAGGGGCGGGTCTATACATTTAAAACACTGAGAGGGAGTTCCCCATCAGGTCCGCTCAGGCACAACCAATGAAGGACAGCGCTGGACATCGGGATCGCCGCGGGACACTGGATTTCACCGCTGGAATGTTTTTTTTTTTTTTTTAAATAAAGGACTTTTTCAAGGTGTTTGTGTGTTTTTTTAAACATTTTTTTACGCTTTCTTCGTGAAATGGTAGGGGTACAATGTACCCCTTACCAATTCACATAGGGGGGGCGGGATCTGGGGGTCCCCTTTGTTAAATGGGTCTTCCAGATTCCGATAAGCCCCCCGCCCGCAGACCCCCACAACCACCGGGCAAGGGTTGTGGGGATGAGGCCCTTGTCCCCATCAACATGGGGACATCCTCCCCATGTTGAGGGCATGTGGCCTGGTACGGTTCAGGAGGGAGGGGGGCCGCTCTCTCGTCCCCCCCTCTTCCCCTGCGGCCGGCCAGGTTGCGTGCTCGGATAAGGGGTCTAGTATGGATTTTTAGGGGGACTCCACGCCATTTTTTTTTAAATTTGGGGTGGAGTTCCCCTTAAAATCCATGCCAGATCTGAAGGGCCTGGTAATTGAATTCTGGGGAACCCCCACGCTTTTTTTTTTTTTTTTTTATCAATGACTTTTGTATGTATTGCCGGGAGCCGACAATTCATTAATAGCCGCGAGTCAGTTTTAAATGACTTTTTTTCTTTCAAAAATGACATTTTTTGCAGGCACAGTTCTAAGCACGGGAAACATGCGCCACTTCACATGCATATCATACACACCCCCCAGGTACGAAATTTAAAGGAATATTTCACTTTTATTTTTTCATTTTAAGCATTATTAAAATCACTGCTCCCGAAAAAAACGCCGTTTTTAAAACTTTTTTTTGCATTGATACATGTCCCCTGGGGCAGGACCCGGGTCCCCAAACACTTTTTAGGACAATAACTTGCATATTAGCCTTTATAATTAACACTTTAAATTTCGAACGTTCGAGTCCATTGTATTTAATAGGGTTCTAAAGTTCACTCTAACATTTTGTCTGTTCGCAGGTTCTGGTGCGAACCGAACAGGGGGGTGTTCGGCTCATCCCTGTTGACTAGTAATAGTAATTAAAAAATATAATTATTACTAGTCATACAATAGAATTCATCTATAGCTTGTAGGCGGAACATTCGACCGGAAATGTACGATTGCAGCGTCGTACAGTTTCGCTGCTCCGTCGAATCTTCTTTGAACATTCGACAGACACCATAAGCCTTCAATGACAGATTCGACCTTAATTAATTCAGATTTTCGGACGAATGCAATTTCTAACGAAAAACGAAATAAATAAAAACGAATTTCGGGAGTAACTAAATAAATGTATTTTTCTAACGAAAACGAAATTCCGAAACGAAATATTTCAGTGTGCACATGTCTAATGTTTATCAGACAACGTTTTCCCAGAAACTGTATATGCTGCCATAACCCTTGATACTGTACCACACTACAATAAATTGGCAAATTCAGTCACAGAGGCATCAGCTAAGCAAGCACCAACAATTTGCCCTCTTTGAAACTCAGTAAGCTCTGACATGACTCCGTATTACTTGCAGCGCACGCAGTGAATGACGAAAGTGAAGCTTCCCACCTGTTAGCTAGGTGTTTTATCACACATCAGAAGCAATATAATGTTACATCAATTTTCAACGTGAAACATGTCATAGAAGTACTAACCTACCTCAATCTGTAAAAAAAGGTTTGGCTGTAGGTATTCTGGAACCTGCTGCTATATTTTCCAGCAGAAACATTATACACACACACATCCATCAACACAGGTAGTAAGTATAACAAAAATGTTGTGAAAAATTCAACTAAAATCTACTATCGGTAGCGACATCTTACAACAACTGTATTCCACCACATAGCTTTTTGTCATCTTCAGTCAGGGAAACACTACTTTTACTCCTAGTCCCAAACTCTATATAATTTAGAAGCAAGGTAAAAATGAATAGTATCTAGACTGAACCTTGAGGAGCACCACTTACAACCCTAGACCATTCAGTGCATGAATCATTGATTATGACTCTCTTGAAGTGGTCTTTAAGCCAACTTTTTGCTCATTTGCATTTTGTATTTTCTAAACCATTAGATCTCAATTTATACATTTGGCGTCTTTAAGGAACCATGTCAATTGCTTTCTATTAGTCCTGATCTACTACATTTACAGACACCTAGTCCAAGTTTCTGCTTATTTCCTAAAAAAAAAAAAAAGAAAAGTAAAATAGATGTGTTTGACAATTTTCATTTTTGATATAGCTATGCTGTAAGTCACTTATGCTATTTTTTCCATAACATACTTTTTTATATAGTCTCTTGCAAAGCCCTGAAATGCCTTCTCGATAATAGAAGTTAAACTAACATATTATTAGTACAGTTCACAGTCAAACACACAGGGACCATTATCAGCTGCTGCTTTTATCAATGGGGCCAGTCCTCCTCTGGTCAATATTTCTCTGTTATGTGCTGGAGTGATAATGAGGAGAAAGGGGACTATAAAACAAAACTGGCTTGCTATGCTTAGTTCCTATGACAATCACTAGCATTTAGGGGGGCTTTATTCTCCTCTTTACATCAGTTGTGGGGCATCTGTAAAAGAATAAGAAATATCTGCTAAGTTGTCCAAAGAAGTCATTATCATGAGTTGGCCAACTTCAAAGCCTTTTATGAACCGTTTTAATGGAGGATACCCAACCACTGTCACAGAGCATTGTATGCTTACATGGCATGAAAACATAGTTTTCCATATGGAATTCCTATTAAGTACTTGGGTGGACACCACCCCTTCTTCTGAAGCAGTAACTAGGGCCAGGGATAGCACTTGTATTTATGGGTACGGCATCTACAAAAGTGAACTGGTCACACTTCCATGAATGGCCAGGTTGAGCTTCAAGAGAAAAAGCTTCTCCTTCTCCTTGATTATGTTTTCGATCCCCAATGGAACCAACCATTGCTTCTCCATATATATATATATATATATATATATATATATATAGACAAAAGATTATAATATGCAGTGCAGAAAAATGTCACAATCCAAAATTGGCTGATTCATAAGTATATATCACATAGGTGGTAGTCCCATTTCAACCCAGATCAGACTTATAACTAGTATTCATGTACTCATAGAAGTCCATTTCCTGGGTAACTCAACAGGTTTCAAAGCCTTTCCATCATTTCAATCTGTTCTTCTTCAGGGGTAGGGGTATACCACTCTGAAATTGAACACAAAACAAATTCACAGTCCAATATCATAGCATGTGCTAAAACATTCTCCAGGATTCTCCCCTGAATAGCACTTACATAGTAATACATATACAATTGCAACCGCCACACAAGGACAACCACTACACATATACATATCATAAGTATAGGGTAGAGGAGCAACACAGTTGGGAAGCCCCTAAACATCATTTTTATTATAAGTATAGGGTAGATGAAAAACACAGTGGGGGAGCCCCTTAAAAATAATAACGTTTCTCTTTCATTCACCTCTTCCCTGTCAGTGCTAACCATTGCTGCTCTAATCCCAGTCCTGAGTACAACAGATGCAAAGTGAAGCTGGCAAAAAGAGAAAAAAATGTATTACCCAACTTTGCTAAAAAAAATTCACCTGAACAGTCAAATTATATTTTCACATGGACATCTTTCTAGAATGATGTTCAGGTCAAAAAAGGATTGGAGGACCTCAGTAGTAAGCATTTTAGGTATAATAGTCCACAAAAAAACTGTTCCAGCAAGTGGAACAAATAGGGGGCAGCTTTATGTTGCTGAAGCCCAAATAATGTATATAATATTAAGGGTTTTCCAACCCTTTATTTCAAACCCCCCCCCCCCCCCCTAGAGCTCCCAATTCCCAGAAAGAAATGCACTGACACAACACACACAGTCCAATTCACTAAAGGTTATGTCTTATTTTGGCCTATTCTGCATTCTAACTCTTTATATATAAAACCGATTCACTACAAATTTAACATTCCGATGATGCCACAAGTGAATTATTTTGTACTTGATAAATGGATGCGCTTTCTCTACAAATTAACACACTCTCATTTCTCTGCATGCGCACCTTAACCACTTATGCCCTGTACACACAATCGGAATTTCCGATGGAAAAAGTCTGATGGACT
The DNA here is from genome assembly GCA_029206835.1 of Rana muscosa. NCBI lineage: Eukaryota > Metazoa > Chordata > Amphibia > Anura > Ranidae > Rana > Rana muscosa. Next base: position 90,104,010 of record CM055117.1, on the reverse strand, counting down.
TGTTTCATCGGAAATTCCGATCGTGTGTGGGCCCCATCTGACTTTTTTCCATCGGTGTAAAAAAATAGAACATGTTTTAATTTTTTCCGATGGAAAAAAAAAACGATAGGAAATTCCGATCGTCTGTGTGGAACTCCATCAGAGAAAAATCCACGCATGCTCAGACTAAATTAGGAGTCGGGAGCGCTCGTTCTAGTAAAACTAGCGTTCGTAATGGAGATAGCACATTCGTCATGCTGCAAATTAATGCATCGTTAAATGTAGCGCATTCTTTTCTTCTTTCTAATGCTAGAACAGATTTTATTTTTCGCTGCGGATATTCACACCGAGTTCTGACAAACTTATTTCTTTGTTTCTTGTGATCTCATGAATCTTCGTATTTTATTTTAAAGTCAGGTCTCCAAAATATCTTAATATTTATTTTAAGCGCGAATCGGCTAACACCAAACTTTTACTAACACGCGGTAACACAAAATCAGCAAAAGCAGCCCAAAGGGTGGTGCCGTTGGATGTGAACTTCCCCTTTATAGTGACGTTGTACGTGTTGTACGTCACTGCGTTTTGGACGGTCGGAATTTGGTCTGATGGTGTGTATGCAAGACAGCTTTGAACGGAATTCCAACAAAAAATTAAATCGGATTTTAGCCCATCGGAATTCCGATTGTGTGTACAGGGCATCAAGTTAAAAACATTTTTTTTTGCTAGAAAATTACCAAGAACCCCCAAACATTATAAAAAAAAATTCTAACACCCTGGGGAAAAAATGGCGGTCGTTGCATTACTTTCTGTCACACTGTATTTGCGCAGCGGTCTTACAATCGCACTTTTTTTGGAAAAAATACACTTTTTTAAATAAAATAAAAAATTGACAACAGTAAAGTCAGCCCAATTTTTTTTTATATTGTGAAAGATAATGTAGCACCGAGTAAATTGATACCCAACATGTCACGCTTCAAAATTGCGCCTGCTCATGGAATGGCGACAAACTTTTACCCTTAAAAACCTTCATAGGCAACGTTTAAAAAATTCTACAGGTTGAATATTTTAAGTTACAGAAGAGATATAGGGCTAGAATTATTGCTCTCACTCTGCCAATCGCGGCGATACCTCACATGTGTGGTTTGAACACCGTTTTCATATGCGGGTGCTGCTCACGTATGCGTTTGCTTCTGCACGCAAGCTCGGCGGGACGGGGCACGTTTAAAAAATAAAAATAAAAAATTTCTTATTTAGTTTACCTTTTATTTTTTATTTTTACACTGTTCTTTAAATAAAATAATTAGACAACAGTAAAGTTAGCCCATTTTTTTTTATATTGTGAAAGATAATGTAGCACCGAGTAAACTGATACCCAACATGTCACGCTTCAAAATTGCACCCGCTCGTGGAATGGCGACAAACTTTTACCCTTAAAAACCTTCATAGGCAACGTTTAAAAAATTCTACAGGTTGAATATTTTAAGTTACAGAAGAGATATAGGGCTAGAATTATTGCTCTCACTCTGCCAATCGTGGCGATACCTCACATGTGTGGTTTGAACACCGTTTTCATATGCGGGTGCTGCTCACGTATGCGTTTGCTTCTGCACGCAAGCTCGGCGGGACGGGGCACGTTTAAAAAATAAAAATAAAAAAAATCTTATTTAGTTTACCTTTTATTTTTTATTTTTACACTGTTCTTTAAATAAAAAAATTAGACAACAGTAAAGTTAGCCCAATTTTTTTTATATTGTGAAAGATAATGTAGCACCGAGTAAATTGATACCCAACATGTCACGCTTCAAAATTGCGCCCGCTCGTGGAATGGCGACAAACTTTTACCCTTAAAAATCTTCTTGGCGACGTTGAAAAAATTCTACAGGTTGAATATTTTAAGTTACAGAAGAGATATAGGGCTAGAATTATTGCTCTCGCTCTGCCGATCGCGACGATACCTGTATGGTTTGAACACCGTTTTCATATGCGGGTGCTGCTCACGTATGCGTTCGCTTCTGCACGCGAGCTCGGCGGGACGGGGCACGTTTAAAAAAAAAAAAAAATCTTATTTAGTTTACCTTTTATTTTTTATTTTTACACTGTTCTTTAAAAAAAAAAAATATGTCACTTCTATTCCTACTACAAGGAATGTAAACAGCCCGCTGTCCGCTGAAAATGGGTCACAGGAGTGCAGAACGAACTGCACTCCTGTGATTCACAGGAGACGTACAGCCAAACAAGCTTTGGCTGTACTTCTCCTTTAAAGCGGACCTTCACCCTTATTTTGAAGTTTTCTTTCTCAATCCTGCCTCCATCCACCCTCCAGTACCTGTCTATTTTTTTTTTGTTTTTGTTTTGGTCTGGCCCCCATCCTTCCTCCTTGCCTAGTCAAATTATGCCAGTGCCAACAAGTGGCGACGCATGCCAAAAAACAACAAACAAAAATTCCCAACTCACCTACCAGTCAGCCTGCAACAAACCAAATTCACCTTGTGTAACAGTTCACGTTAACCACTTGCCGACCGCCGCCTGTACATTTACGTTGGCAGAATGGCATGGCTGCGTAAAGCAACGTGCCTGTACGTTGCTTCGAAATTGCCACCGTGCGGGCGCGCGCATGACCCTGCTGCGAGCTCCGTGACCGTGCCCGCGGGACCCGCGGACTCGATGTCCGCCGTTGTCCCGTGATCGTGTCCTGGAGCTGCAGAACGGGGAGATGCCTATGTAAACAAGGCATTTCCCTGTTCTGCCTAGTGACAGGATAGTGATCTACTGCTCCCTGTCCTCGGAGCAGTGATTACTGTCATTTCACTCGTAGCCCAGCCCCCACACAGTTAGAATCACTCCCTAGGACACACTTAACCCCTTCCTCGCCCCCTAGTGGTTAACCCCTTCCCTGCCAGTGTCATTTACACAGTAATCAGTGCATTTTTATAGCACTGATCGCTGTATAAATGACAATGGTCCTAAAATAGCGACAAAGGTGTCTGATGTGTCCGCAATAATGTCGCAGTCACAATAAAAATCGCAGATCGCCGCCACTACTAGTAAAAAAAATAATAATGTTTTTAATAAAAATGCCATAAAACGATGTCCTATTTTGTAGACTCTATAACTTTTGCGCAAACCAATCAATATACGCTTTACCAAAAATATGTAGAAGAATACATATCGGCCTAAACTTGGAAAGAAATTTGTAATTTTATATATTTTTTGGGGATATTTATTATAGCAAAAAGTAAAAAATATTGCCTTTTTTTCCCAAATTTACGCTTTTATTATTGTTTATAGCGCAAAAAAAAAAAAAACGCAGAGGTGATAAAATACCACCAAAAGAAAGCTTTATTTGTGGCAAAAAAAGGATGTCTATTTTGTTTCGGTGCAACGTCGCACGACTGCGAAATGTCAGTTAAATCAACGCAGTGCCGAATCGCAAAAAATGGCCCGGTCATTGGGCAGCCAAATCCTCTGGGGCTGAAGTGGTTAAAACCAAGGGACATAGTTTGCAAAAGTTTACAAATTTATGCGTAAGCTGCAGCGGCCATGTGACAGCACCCCAGTGTACTGCAGTCCTAACTCTATCATTTTGAGAGTCTCCCGAGTTGGAGTGATGTCAGTGCCCCCGGTGCCTCCTGGAGTATGTGATGTAAATATCTCAGAGGAAACCGTGACCACTAAAGTCATTCCACTTGTTAAAGGGGGAGGAGGGGGCTGACCTAGCGGCACGTCACAGCTTCCAGAGGACCTTACAAGGGAACATGGCAGCATGGACCCAAAGCGGCGGCTGTAGAGAAGAGGATGTCAGCTTGACAAAGCTGGATCCGCTGGACGGGTGGGTATCTGAACTATGAGAAACCCAGTATTAGGTAAGCAGGGAGGAAAAATTATAAAGAAAATAAAAAATAGGGTGGAGGTAAAGTTTTTTTATTAAACATTTATTTCAACATGTGGAGTTTTGTGGGAGATAATGTGTTAACTGCTTCCCACCCGGCCATTCAGGAACGTCCCTCAGAAGGAGGGGGATCGCGCGCGTGTGCCCACGCAGCGGCACGATCCTGATGCGCTCGTGTCACCCAGACACGGCGCATCTCCGATCGGCAGGAGGGCTCTGTGATTGGCCCTCCTGATCACATGACAGCTGTGTCCAATCACATCCATCATGTGATGTATATAGAGAGCCGGTTGTTAGGCGATCAGCTCTCCTCTCCTCACACAGAAGTTGTCAGTGAGGAGAGGAGAACGGATCTCTGCAGCCAGCCAGTGATCAGTGAGTATGAGCTGTTTTTTTACACACTGATCACCGGCCCAGTGTCACCACACACGTGTCACTACACATGTCCCCACACAATGTGAACACACAAGTCCCCAAAATAGTGTCCCCAAAACACATGTCCCCACACAGTAAAAACACCTGTCCCCCACATATGTAACAGTAAAATCACATGTCCCAATGATCATCTGCACACCTATGTCCGTGATCACACAAACCAATTATTATACACTTAATGAGATTTTTTTTACCAAAGACATGTAGCAGAATACATTTTGGCTTAAATTTATGACAAAAATCGATTTTTATTGGATTTCTTTTAAAATAGAAAGAAGAAAATATAGGTTTTTTTTCCAAATTTCCGCTCTTTTTTTGCTTATATCACAAAAAATTAAAAACGGAGTCATGAATAAATACCACCAAAAGAAAGCTCTATTTGTGTGAACAAAATCATAAAAATTTCATTTAGCATGAGCGCGCAATTGTCATTAAAATGCGAGAGCGCTAAAAGCTGAAAATTGGTCTGGGAAGGAAGGGGGCGAAAGTGCCCAGTATTGAAGCAGTTAATGAAGTTATTTGTTTTGATACCATTACATTTTGGATCTTGCAGCTTAGTGAATCAGGGCAATAGTTCTTTAGCCCGCTGTGGAAAACGTTGACAGTGTCTGAGGTTAGTTTATTAAAAAGTGGATCAGGGAAGCAGATTAGCTGAATTGCAGGTGGGGCAGATTTTAATGAGTTTGCTCTTTCTTTGTAGTCAACCTTTTTATTCTTCTATAGCAATGCAGTAGTAGATCACAGAAATAATTGACTTCACACACCTTTTTCAAGACAAAACAGCTCCTGTATACTTTGTTTTAATTGTTTACTTAGTGGCTTGGCTGGAGTTGCCTTTTAAGACTTAACCGCTGAGTGTCTCGGAAGGAACAATAGATCCGACTCATTAGCACTCCAGGTTTAAGTACAAGGAGATGGAGATCAGTAGTTTGGAGTTCCCCAGCCAATTGCTACAAGCATCTGAAATACAGAAGTTGGGGATTTCCACATTTAGCTCTGTCTTCACCACCTGGGGGAGGGGAGTTACCAGCGAATACATATTAAATGGCTTATTTACATTTTTTTGGTCTTTATTTCTTGGAAAATTATATCAAAATTCTTCCAAGAAATACAAATAATATCAATAATTACATTTTGGGAATGTTGTTTGGTATGTAAAATGGAACAGATGTATAGGAAAACGTAAACAACATAAACCTTTACATTCCTGGAACTATCCAACCAGGGTTTTTGGGGAGTTTTGGAGTTTTACTCCTTATTATGTAACATATCATGTGTTTGTGGTAGTAGTACTTTTGTATGTGTAGCAGTGGCGGCTGGTGCTCCAAATTTTTTGGGGGGACGCAAACAAACTGAAAAAAAAAACCCCATCATCATCATCATCATCATAATCATCTACATCATCATCATTATCTTTTTCTTCTTCATCATCATCATCTTTTTCTTCATCATCATCATCTTTTTCTTCTTCTTCATCATCACCTTCATCATCATCATCATCTTTTTCTTCTTCTTCATCTTTTTCTTCATCATCATCATCATCTTTTTCTTCTTCATCATCTTTTTCATCATCATCATGATCATCATCTATTTCTTCTTCATCATCTTTTTCTTCTTCATCATCATCATCATCATCAGGTGCGTTGGACCGGCTATGAGGGGAGGTTGGATGCCGGAAGTCTTTTATGCAGGTGTGAGTTGGACCGGCTATGAGGGGAGGTTAGATGCCGGTAGTGTTTTTTGCAGGTGTGCATTGGACCGGCTATGAGGGGAGGTTGGAGGCCAGTAGTCTTTTCTGCAGGTGTGAGTTGGACCGGCTATGAAGGGAGGTTGGAGGCCGGTAGTCTTTTCTGCAGGTGTGCATTGGTACGGCTATGAGGGGAGGTTGGAGGCCGGTAGTCTTTTCTGCAGGTGTGAGTTGGACCAGCTATGAGGGGTGGTTGGAGGCTGGTAGTTTTTTCTGCAGGTGTGCGTTGGACCGGCTATGAGGGGAGGTTGGAGGCCGGTAGTGTTTTTTGCAGGTGTGCATTGGACCAGCTATAAGGGGAGGTTGGAGGCCGGTAGTCTTTTCTGCAGGTGTGCATTGGACCGGTTATGAGGGGAGGTTGGAGGCCGGTAGTCTTTTCTGTAGGTGTGCATTGGACCGGCTATGAGGGGAGATTGGAGGCCGGAAGTCTTTTCTGCAGGTGTGAGTTGGACCGGCTATGAGGGGAGGTTGTAGGCCGGTACATTGGACCGGTTATGAGGGGAGGTTGGAGGCTGGTAGTCTTTTCTGAAGGAGTGAGTTGGACCGGGTGTGAGGGGAGGTTGGAGGCCGGTAGTCTTTTCATCATCTTCATCATCTTTTTCTTCCTTATCATCATCATTATTATCATCATAATCATCGTCATCTTCATCATTATCTTTTTCTTCTTCTTCATCATCATCATCTTTTTCTTCTTCATCTTTTTCATCATCATCTTTATCCTCATCATCATCATCATCATCATCTTCTTCATCATCATCATCATCTTTTTCTTCTTAATCATCTTTTTCGTCATCATCATCTTTTTCTTCGTCATCATCATCATCATCATCATCTTTTTCTTCATCATGATCTTTTTCTTCTTCATCATCATCATCCTCATCATCTTTTTCTTCTTCATTATCATTATCATCATCATCAGGTGTTTGTTGGACTGGCTATGAGGGGAGGTCGGAGACCGGTAGTCTTTTCTGCAGGTGTGAGTTGGACTGGCTGTAAGGGGAGGTTGGAGGCCTGTAGTCTTTTCATCATCTTCATCATCTTTTTCTTTTTCATCATCATCATTATCTTTTCCTTTTTCATCAGCATCTTTTTCTTCATCATCATCTTTTTCTTCATCATCTTTTTCATCATCATCATCATCATCTTTTTTCTCATCATCATCATCATCATCATCATCATCTTTTTCTTCTTCATCATCATCATCATCTTTTTCTTCATCATCATCATCATCATATTTTTCTCATTCTTCATCATCATCATCTTTATCATCATCATCTTTTTCTTCATCATCATTATCATCATCATAATCTTTTTCATCTTCATCATCATCATCTTTTTCTTCTTCATCATCTTTTTGTACTTCATCATCCTTTTCTTCTTCATCATCATCATCGTCATCATCAGGTGTGCGTTGGACCAGGTATGAGGGGAGGTTGGAGGCCGGTAGTGTTTTTTGCAGGTGTGCATTGGACCGGCTATGAGGGGAGGTTGGAGGCCGGTAGTGTTTTTTGCAGGTGTGCATTGGACCGGCTATGAGGGGAGGTTGGAGGCCGCTATTCTTTTCTGCAGGTGTGAGTTGGACCGGCTATGAGGGGAGGTTGGAGGCTGGTAGTCTTTTCTGTATGTGTGAGTTGGATCGGCTGTGAGGGGAGGTTGGAGGCCGGTAGTCTTTTCATCATCTTCATCATCTTTTTCTTCTTCATCATCATCATTATCTTTTTCTTCTTCTTCTTCATCACCATCATCATCTTTTTCTTTTTCATCATCATCATCATCTTTTTCATCATCATCTTTATCATCATCATCATCATCTTTTTCTTCATCATCATCATCATCATCATCATCATCATCTTTTTCTTCTTCATCTTCTTTTTCATCATCATCATCATCTTTTTCTTCTTCATCATCTTTTTCATCATCATCATCATCATCATCATCTTTTTCTTCATCATCATCATCTTTTTCAACCAGGAATAAGTCAATTCTTCTATAAGACCTATGGCAATTTGAAAAAAAGGTATAATCTCTCTCATTAGCATTCAAACATCTCCAAGAGTCGTAAAGTTCATGGGTCTGTAGGGACGCTTTCAGAGATGGTGGAGACCTCTTTGAGGAGGAACTTGAATCCATACATGGAACCAGTGTAATATTGAAGACTCCGCATATCACCAACAGCCCTTTCTGCACTATCCAAACTTGTTTCATAATCCTGTGAAAAAATCTAATCTGCCTGACGTTCGGGGCATATATATAATCGCCACGGTATATGTGGTGGAATTGATGTCACAGACCAGAATAAGAAAGCGTCCCTGTGGGTCAGATATAATGTTGTGGAGGTGGAAAGCAACCAAATCTCTTATCGCTACCATCACCCCCTTTTTTTTGGTATCAGCATTTGCTTGATAAACATAGGGACCGGCTATGTGGGGAGAGTGGAGGCTGGTAGTCCTTTTTTGCAGGTGTGCATTGGACCGGCTATGAGGGGAGGTCGGAGACCGGTAGTCTTTTCATCATCTTCATCATCTTTTTCTTCTTCATCATCATCATCGTCATTAGGGATGAGCTTCGTGTTCGAGTCGAACATACGTTCGACTCGAACATCGGCTGTTCGATCGTTCGACGAAGATCGAACGATTTGGGCCGTTCGCGCCAAATTCGAGTGACGCGAACGGCCCACAATGCACTACGCCATCGCAGTGTCATCCAGGCGCTGTGATTGGCCAAGCATGCACTGTGACCCCGCATGCTTGGCCAATCACAGCGCCGGCAGCGAGGAGAGCAATGATTGGCCACAGGCAGGATGCCTGTGGCCAATTATTGCTGAGGGTGTTTAGTACACGCCCCACACTATAAAAGGCCGCCAGCACGGCGGCCTAGTGTAGTGTGTTCCGGAGCAGGGATAGAGCAGCATAGGCAGGGACAGTGACTGTTATTTCTTTCTTGCTTAACCTGGATTCCTTTAGTTTAGGGAAAGAGAAGGATAGGTAGGGAGAGTGTCAGTGTGTTTTGTGCTTGTGCTATAGTGTGCTTAAAAAAAACATTTATTCTAGGGACAGAAAACTGTAGGTAGGGACAGTGTCAGTTTCTTTCACTCTGCAAGTCCTTGTTTCCAGGGACCTGGAAGGACAGTGAGTCAATTGTCCTTGTGCTATATTGTGCTTAAAAAAACATTTATTCTAGGGACAGAAAACTGTAGGTAGGGAGAGTGTCAGTTTCTTTCACTCTGCAAGTCCTTGTTTCCAGGGACCTGGAAGGACAGTGACTGAATTGTCCTTGTGCTATATTGTGATTAAAAAAAACATTTATTCTAGGGACAGAAAACTGTAGGTAGGGAGAGTGTCAGTTTATTTCACTCTGCAAGTCCTTGTTTCCAGGGACCTGGAAGGACAGTGACTGAATTGTCCTTGTGCTATAGTGTGCTTAAAAAAAACATTTATTCTAGGGACAGAAAACTGTAGGTAGGGACAGTGTCAGTTTCTTTCACTCTGCAAGTCCTTGTTTCCAGGGACCTGGAAGGACAGTGACTGAATTGTCCTTGTGCTATATTGTGATTAAAAAAAACATTTATTCTAGGGACAGAAAACTGTAGGTAGGGAGAGTGTCAGTTTATTTCACTCTGCAAGTCCTTGTTTCCAGGGACCTGGAAGGACAGTGACTGAATTGTCCTTGTGCTATATTGTGATTAAAAAAAACATTTATTCTAGGGACAGAAAACTGTAGGTAGGGAGAGTGTCAGTTTATTTCACTCTGCAAGTCCTTGTTTCCAGGGACCTGGAAGGACAGTGACTGAATTGTCCTTGTGCTATATTGTGATTAAAAAAAACATTTATTCTAGGGACAGAAAACTGTAGGTAGGGAGAGTGTCAGTTTATTTCACTCTGCAAGTCCTTGTTTCCAGGGACCTGGAAGGACAGTGACTGAATTGTCCTTGTGCTATATTGTGATTAAAAAAAACATTTATTCTAGGGACAGAAAACTGTAGGTAGGGACAGTGTCAGTTTCTTTCACTCTGCAAGTCCTTGTTTCCAGGGACCTGGAAGGACAGTGAGTGAATTGTCCTTGTGCTATATTGTGCTTAAAAAAAACATTTATTCTAGGGACAGAAAACTGTAGGTAGGGAGAGTGTCAGTTTATTTCACTCTGCAAGTCCTTGTTTCCAGGGACCTGGAAGGACAGTGACTGAATTGTCCTTGTGCTATATTGTGATTAAAAAAAACATTTATTCTAGGGACAGAAAACTGTAGGTAGGGAGAGTGTCAGTTTATTTCACTCTGCAAGTCCTTGTTTCCAGGGACCTGGAAGGACAGTGACTGAATTGTCCTTGTGCTATATTGTGATTAAAAAAAACATTTATTCTAGGGACAGAAAACTGTAGGTAGGGAGAGTGTCAGTTTATTTCACTCTGCAAGTCCTTGTTTCCAGGGACCTGGAAGGACAGTGAGTGAATTGTCCTTGTGTTATATTGTGATTAAAAAAAACATTTTTTCTAGGGACAGAAAACTGTAGGTAGGGAGAGTGTTTTTTTTCTTTCACTCTGCAAGTCCTTGTTTCCAGGGACCTGTAAGGACAGTGACTGAATTGTCCTTGTGCTATATTGTGCTTAAAAAAAACATTTATTCTAGGGACAGAAAACTGTAGGTAGGGAGAGTGTCAGTTTATTTCACTCTGCAAGTCCTTGTTTCCAGGGACCTGGAAGGACAGTGACTGAATTGTCCTTGTGCTATATTGTGATTAAAAAAAACATTTATTCTAGGGACAGAAAACTGTAGGTAGGGAGAGTGTCAGTTTATTTCACTCTGCAAGTCCTTGTTTCCAGGGACCTGGAAGGACAGTGACTGAATTGTCCTTGTGCTATAGTGTGCTTAAAAAAAACATTTATTCTAGGGACAGAAAACTGTAGGTAGGGACAGTGTCAGTTTCTTTCACTCTGCAAGTCCTTGTTTCCAGGGACCTGGAAGGACAGTGAGTGAATTGTCCTTGTGTTATATTGTGATTAAAAAAAACATTTTTTCTAGGGACAGAAAACTGTAGGTAGGGAGAGTGTTTTTTTTCTTTCACTCTGCAAGTCCTTGTTTCCAGGGACCTGTAAGGACAGTGAGTGAATTGTCCTTGTGCTATATTGTGCTTAAAAAAAACATTTATTCTAGGGACAGAAAACTGTAGGTAGGGAGAGTGTCAGTTTATTTCACTCTGCAAGTCCTTGTTTCCAGGGACCTGGAAGGACAGTGACTGAATTGTCCTTGTGCTATATTGTGATTAAAAAAAACATTTATTCTAGGGACAGAAAACTGTAGGTAGGGAGAGTGTCAGTTTATTTCACTCTGCAAGTCCTTGTTTCCAGGGACCTGGAAGGACAGTGACTGAATTGTCCTTGTGCTATAGTGTGCTTAAAAAAAACATTTATTCTAGGGACAGAAAACTGTAGGTAGGGACAGTGTCAGTTTCTTTCACTCTGCAAGTCCTTGTTTCCAGGGACCTGGAAGGACAGTGACTGAATTGTCCTTGTGCTATATTGTGATTAAAAAAAACATTTATTCTAGGGACAGAAAACTGTAGGTAGGGAGAGTGTCAGTTTATTTCACTCTGCAAGTCCTTGTTTCCAGGGACCTGGAAGGACAGTGACTGAATTGTCCTTGTGCTATATTGTGATTAAAAAAAACATTTATTCTAGGGACAGAAAACTGTAGGTAGGGAGAGTGTCAGTTTATTTCACTCTGCAAGTCTTTGTTTCCAGGGACCTGGAAGGACAGTGACTGAATTGTCCTTGTGCTATATTGTGATTAAAAAAAACATTTATTCTAGGGACAGAAAACTGTAGGTAGGGAGAGTGTCAGTTTATTTCACTCTGCAAGTCCTTGTTTCCAGGGACCTGGAAGGACAGTGACTGAATTGTCCTTGTGCTATATTGTGATTAAAAAAAACATTTATTCTAGGGACAGAAAACTGTAGGTAGGGACAGTGTCAGTTTCTTTCACTCTGCAAGTCCTTGTTTCCAGGGACCTGGAAGGACAGTGAGTGAATTGTCCTTGTGCTATATTGTGCTTAAAAAAAACATTTATTCTAGGGACAGAAAACTGTAGGTAGGGAGAGTGTCAGTTTATTTCACTCTGCAAGTCCTTGTTTCCAGGGACCTGGAAGGACAGTGACTGAATTGTCCTTGTGCTATATTGTGATTAAAAAAAACATTTATTCTAGGGACAGAAAACTGTAGGTAGGGAGAGTGTCAGTTTATTTCACTCTGCAAGTCCTTGTTTCCAGGGACCTGGAAGGACAGTGACTGAATTGTCCTTGTGCTATATTGTGATTAAAAAAAACATTTATTCTAGGGACAGAAAACTGTAGGTAGGGAGAGTGTCAGTTTATTTCACTCTGCAAGTCCTTGTTTCCAGGGACCTGGAAGGACAGTGAGTGAATTGTCCTTGTGTTATATTGTGATTAAAAAAAACATTTTTTCTAGGGACAGAAAACTGTAGGTAGGGAGAGTGTTTTTTTTCTTTCACTCTGCAAGTCCTTGTTTCCAGGGACCTGTAAGGACAGTGACTGAATTGTCCTTGTGCTATATTGTGCTTAAAAAAAACATTTATTCTAGGGACAGAAAACTGTAGGTAGGGAGAGTGTCAGTTTATTTCACTCTGCAAGTCCTTGTTTCCAGGGACCTGGAAGGACAGTGACTGAATTGTCCTTGTGCTATATTGTGATTAAAAAAAACATTTATTCTAGGGACAGAAAACTGTAGGTAGGGAGAGTGTCAGTTTATTTCACTCTGCAAGTCCTTGTTTCCAGGGACCTGGAAGGACAGTGACTGAATTGTCCTTGTGCTATAGTGTGCTTAAAAAAAACATTTATTCTAGGGACAGAAAACTGTAGGTAGGGACAGTGTCAGTTTCTTTCACTCTGCAAGTCCTTGTTTCCAGGGACCTGGAAGGACAGTGAGTGAATTGTCCTTGTGTTATATTGTGATTAAAAAAAACATTTTTTCTAGGGACAGAAAACTGTAGGTAGGGAGAGTGTTTTTTTTCTTTCACTCTGCAAGTCCTTGTTTCCAGGGACCTGTAAGGACAGTGAGTGAATTGTCCTTGTGCTATATTGTGCTTAAAAAAAACATTTATTCTAGGGACAGAAAACTGTAGGTAGGGAGAGTGTCAGTTTATTTCACTCTGCAAGTCCTTGTTTCCAGGGACCTGGAAGGACAGTGACTGAATTGTCCTTGTGCTATATTGTGATTAAAAAAAAAATTTATTCTAGGGACAGAAAACTGTAGGTAGGGAGAGTGTCAGTTTATTTCACTCTGCAAGTCCTTGTTTCAAGGGACAGAGAAGGACACCTGAAGGTAGCCCTTATTGCTTTTTTCCCATCTCCCTGCAGGCCATCTATTAGAATGTCTGGAAGGCAAACAAGGAGAGGCAGACAGTCAGGAGGCAATAAAAGAGGGCAAGCAGGCTCTGTGTCTGGGGGCAACAGTGCTGGTCGTGGACGCGGTGCATTGTCATCAGCACATGGCCATGGGACACGCTTGTCCTTCTTTTCGGCAGCTGGACATGTTGAGCCACATCATGCCGAAGACTTGGTAGAGTGGATGACCAAGCCCTCCTCCTCCTCCTCATCCTCTCTCACCCAGGCTCAGGGTACTGGAAAAGCAGCTGCCAAAGCGTCGTCTTCCCTGGTATCAATGTCAGACAAATCATCAGTCACTCCTTCCCTAGACCCACCATGTCCTCCTCCTGAGGAGTCCCCCGAACTGTTTCAGCACAGTGTTGGGTACATGCTCCAGGAGGATGCCCAGCGTTTCGAAGGGTCTGATGATGAAACCCAGCTAGAGGAAGGCAGTAGCGTGAGAGCAGACAGAGGGGATGCTCAAGAAGGACACCAATCTGGCAGTCATGTTCCAGCAGCTGCAGCATACTGCCATATTGGCTCCAGTGATGAGGAGGGAGGGGATGATGAGGTCACTGACTCCACGTGGGTGCCTAATAGGAGAGAGGAGGAGGAGGAGGATGAGGAGGAGGCACATCTCCAACGAGGCAGGATGCCCTTTGGTGGCCAGCGTAAGGGCAGTACACCGACGGAATCACACCGCAGAGCTCCGCCTGTGCAGGGCGCTGCCTCTGCCCGTCATTCAAAAAGTTCTTTGGTGTGGGCCTTTTTTGAGGCTAGTGCATCAGATCGCACAGCTGCTGTTTGCAACATATGTCTCAAGCGTATATCGCGTGGCCAAAACATCAGCCGCTTGGGTACCACATGCCTGACCAGACATATGTTGACCTGCCATGCAGCTCGTTGGCAAGCCTACCTCAAAGACCCACACCAAAGAACAAAGCGGACCTCTCCTTGCACCGCATCAGCTGGGATCTCCAACCCCACTATAACTTCAGTCCTCTCTGAAACATGCACTGAGAGGAATGAAGGTGTAGAATTAGGTGTGTCACAGCCAAGTACTTGCGCCCACTCTGCTAGCAGTACACCGACGTCCGATTCTAGCAGGCAAATTTCCCTGCCCCAGCTGCTGGACCGTCGAAAGAAGTTCACTCCCAGCCATCCACATGCCCAGCGGTTGAATGCTAGCTTGGCTAAATTGCTAGCGCTTCAACTGCTGCCTTTTCAGTTGGTAGACTCGGCCCCCTTCCGTGAGTTTGTGCAATGTGCAGTTCCTCAGTGGCAGGTTCCCAAACGCCACTTTTTCTCACGGAAGGCTATTCCGGCTCTCTACCGGCATGTGGAAGGCAATGTCTTGGCCTCGCTGGACAGGGCGGTCAGCGGTAAGGTGCATATTACCGCTGACTCATGGTCCAGCAGGCATGGACAGGGACGTTACCTTTCTTTCACGGCCCATTGGGTCACTCTTTTGGCAGCTGGGAAGGATTCAGGACAAGGTGCAGTAGTGTTGGAGGTTGTCCCACCGCCACGCCTCCAAAATGCTACTACTGGTTGTGACACACCTCTCTCCTCCACCCCCTCCTCTTCTTCTTCCTCCATGGCCTCTTCCTGTGGTTTGTCCTATGAACCAGCGGTGCTCCGTAGCCGTTCACGGGGCTACGCAAGTACGCAGGCAAAAAGATGCCATGCCGTGCTTGCGCTGGTGTGTTTGGGGGACAGAAGCCACACTGGGGCAGAGGTCCTGTCTGCTCTGCAGGGCCAGGCCGAGAGGTGGTTGACGCCACGCCAGCTTAAGCCAGGAATGGTGGTTTGCGACAATGGCACCAACCTCCTCTCCGCCCTCCGACAGGGACAACTGACCCATGTGCCCTGTGTGGCTCACGTCCTTAACCTGGTGGTGCAGCGCTTCTTGGGCAGGTACCCGGGCTTACAGGATGTCCTGAGGCAGGCCAGGAAAGTCTGTGTGCATTTCCGCAGATCTTATAATGCCAGTGCTCGCCTGGCTGAGCTGCAAAAGGAGTTGAACCTGCCCAAGAACCGCCTTATATGTGACATGCCCACCAGGTGGAACTCAACGTTGGCCATGCTGCAGCGGCTGCACACGCAGCAGAGGGCCATCAATGAGTACCTGTGCGACTACGGCACCAGGACAGGGTCAGGGGAGCTTGGTTTTTTTTCTCCACGCCAGTGGGGCATGATCAGGGATGCATGCACTGTCCTGGCACCATTTGAGGAGGCCACGAGGATGGTGAGCAGTGACAGTGCATGCATCAGTGACACTGTACCTCTTGTCCACCTGTTGGAGCACACGCTGCGTGGAATAATGGACAGGGCACTTGAGGCAGAACAGAGGCAGGAAGAGGAGGACTTCCTTGCCTCTCAAGGCCCCCTTTACCCAGACAGTGTTCCTTCTGTCCCACCCATCGCACAGGAAGAGGAGGAGGAGGAGGAGGAGGAGGAGGAGGAGGAGGATTGTGTCAGCATGGAGGTGGAGGCTGGCACTCAGCATCATCAGCAGCAGTCTTTTAGGGATGATTTACAGTCCCAAGAAACCAGTGGACTTGTACGTGGCTGGGAGGAGGTGGCTGCGGATCATGTCGTCCTTAGTGACCCAGAGGACTCCGGAGCGAATGCCTCAGCAAACCTACGCTGCATGGCCTCCCTGATCCTGCAAAGTCTGCGGAAGGATCCTCGTATTCTTCGGATCAAGGAGAGGGACCATTACTGGCTGGCCACTCTCCTTGATCCACGGTACAAGGGTAAGGTTGCGGACCTTATGTTACCGTCGCAGAGGGAGCAGAGGATGAGACAACTCCGGGAGGCCTTGCAGAAAGGTCTGTGCAACGCGTTCCCAGAGACTGGGAGGTTGCAAACTCCTGGTCCTGGACAACGAGTTGCTGAGGCTTCGGCCAGTCAAAGAAGGAGCGGTGGGGAAGGTGGCCGTCTGACCGATGCGTTCAGACAATTCTTTAGTCCGCAGCCCCAAAGTATGATCGGTTCCAGCAACCATCGCCAGCGTCTGATAAACATGGTGCAGGAATATCTAGGGGCAAGGTCAGACTTGGACACCTTCCCCACCGAAAATCCTCTGGCTTACTGGGTCTTGAGGATGGATCACTGGCCAGAGCTTGCACAGTATGCAATTGAGCTACTGGCCTGTCCTGCATCCAGCGTTCTTTCGGAACGCACATTCAGTGCTGCTGGAGGATTTGTCACGGATCACAGGGTGCGCCTGTCCACCGACTCGGTTGATCGACTGACTTTCATCAAGATGAACCAGTCTTGGATCACCACCAGCTACCACACACCTGATGCTGATATAACAGACTAATTGATTTTAACATGTCACATCCCTTCAAGACTGATGCTGATGCTGAGTGCCTGTGCTGTTATGTTGACTGGCTATCCTCCTCCTCCGAGTCCTCAATGATACGATTGATGATGATAGCTTGTAAGATCATTTTTGTTTATGGGTGCCGCCACCAGTGCCTAACGCCCAATTTTTCAGCCCCTGTTTAACAGGGGCGTGTAATTACAATTTTTGAAGCAATACTTTGCAACAGGGCTCATTGCTGTGCTCCAAGTACAGTATCTGTGAGGAGTTGCAGTGTTGTGCCACCAGTGCCTAACGCCCAATTTTTCAGCCCCTGTTTAACAGGGGCGTGTCATTACAATTTTTGAAGCAATACTTTGCAACAGGGCTCATTGCTGTGCTCCAAGTACAGTATCTGTGAGGAGTTGCAGTGTTGTGCCACCAGTGCCTAAGGCCCAATTTTTCAGCCCCTGTTTAACAGGGGCGTGTCATTACAATTTTTGAAGCAATACTTTGCAACAGGGCTCATTGGTGTGCTCCAAGTACAGTATCTGTGAGGAGTTGCAGTGTTGTGCCACCAGTGCCTAAGGCCCAATTTTTCAGCCCCTGTTTAACAGGGGCGTGTCATTACAATTTTTGAAGCAATACTTTGCAACAGGGCTCATTGGTGTGCTCCAAGTACAGTATCTGTGAGGAGTTGCAGTGTTGTGCCACCAGTGCCTAAGGCCCAATTTTTCAGCCCCTGTTTAACAGGGGCGTGTCATTACAATTTTTGAAGCAATACTTTGCAACAGGGCTCATTGCTGTGCTCCAAGTACAGTATCTGTGAGGGGTTGCAGTGTTGTGCCACCAGTGCCTAAGGCCCAATTTTTCAGCCCCTGTTCAACAGGGGCATGTAATTACAATTCTTGATCTAATAATTCACAGCAGGGCCCATTGCTGCACCAACCAAGAGTAACTGTCAGGGCTTACAGTGTTGTGGCACCAGCACCACCATCAAAGGCCCAATTTTTACTACCACTGTTCAACAATTATATGTAATTAAAATTCCTGATATAATAGTTGACAGCAGGGCGTTCCAGCACCAACCAAGAGTAACTGTGAGTGCTTACAGTGTTGTGCCAACACCAACAACTAAGGGGCCTATTTCTGCAGAGTATATACGGCAGGTCCCTACTTTCAAACATCCAACTTACAAACGACTCCTACTTGCAAACGCAAGAAGACAACAGGAAGTGAGAGGAAATCTACCACTAGGAAGGAAAATTCTCTCCTGTAAGAATAAATATGGGAGAAAGGTGTCTCCTCTGTACTGATGCTTTATCAGCAATCCTTGTTTCAAGAAAAACACCACATTTCAAAAACAGTTGTCATTGGGACGGAAAGTGAGGTGAAATGTTCTGAACAGGGGCACAGACAGCAAAACAAATGTTACAGGGGTGATAACCCTTACCTATGTTTTCCAAAAAGTTTAAAAATAGATTTTTGGTCTGGAGCTACACTTCAACAATGTACCTGTTCAAAATTACAAACAGACTCTACATAAGAACAAACCTACAGTCCCTGTCTTGTATGCACCGCCTGTATAGGGCTGTTCAGAGTATATAGGGCCTTTTTTATTTTATGTGCGGGGTTCCCCTTAATATCCATACAAGACCCAAAGGGGCTGGTAATGGGCTGGGGTAGGGGGGGGGGTCATGGGGTAGCTATGCCATTTTTCTTAAAGAATTTCATCCATATTACCGGGACCAGACATTACATTAAAGCCGCAAGCAGTTTTAAATGGCTTTTTTTTCCTTTAGAAGTGTCATTTTGTGCAGGGACAGTTCTAAACACGGGAAACACGTGGCACTTCACAGGCATACTTTAGACACCCCCCAGGTACGATATTTAAAGGAATATTTGACTTTTTTTTTTTCACTTTATGCATCATTAAAATGACTGCTCCCGAAAAACGACCGTTTTTAAAACTTCTTTTTGCATTGATACATGTCCCCTGGTGCAGAACCCGGGTTCCCAAACCCTTTTTAGGACAATAACATGCATAATAGTTGTTATAATTAGCACTTTAGAATTCGAACGTTCGCATCCATTGTATTTAATAGGGTTCTAATGTTCGTTCGAACTTTCGGTCCGTTCGCGGGTTCTGGTGCGAACCGAACCCGGGGGTGTTCGGCTCATCACTAATCGTCATCATCAGGTGTGCGTTGGACCAGGTATGAGGGGAGGTTGGAGGCCGGTAGTGTTTTTTGCAGGTGTGCATTGGACCGGCTATGAGGGGAGGTTGGAGGCGGTAGTGTTTTTTGCAGGTGTGCATTGGACCGGCTATGAGGGGAGGTTGGAGGCCGCTATTCTTTTCTGCAGGTGTGAGTTGGACCGGCTATGAGGGGAGGTCGGAGGCCGGTAGTCTTTTCTGTATGTGTGAGTTGGATCGGCTGTGAGGGGAGGTTGGAGGCCGGTAGTCTTTTCATCATCTTCATCATCTTTTTCTTCTTCATCATCATCATTATCTTTTTCTTCTTCTTATTCTTCATCACCATCATCATCTTTTTCTTTTACATCATCATCATCATCATCATCATCATCTTTTTCATCATCATCTTTATCATCATCATCATCATCATCATCTTTTTCTTCATCATCATCATCATCATCATCATCTTTTTCTTCTTCATCTTCTTTTTCATCATCATCTTTTTCTTCTTCATCATCTTTTTCATCATCATCATCATCATCTTTTTCTTCATCATCATCATCATTTTCAACCAGGAATAAGTCAATTCTTCTATAAGACCTATGGCAATTTGAAAAAAAGGTATAATCTCTCTCATTAGCATTCAAACATCTCCAAGAGTCGTAAAGTTCATGGGTCTGTAGGGACACTTTCAGAGATGGTGGAGACCTCTTTGAGGAGGAACTTGAATCCATACTTGGTACCAGTGTAATATTGAAGACTCCGCATATCACCAACAGCCCTTTCTGCACTATCCAAACTTGTTTCATAATCCTGTGAAAAAATCTAATCTGCCTGACGTTCGGGGCATATATATAATCGCCACGGTATATGTGGTGGAATTGATGTCACAGACCAGAAAAAGAAAGCGTCCCTGTGGGTCAGATATAATGTTGTGGAGGTGGAAAGCAACCAAATCACTTATCGCTACCATCACCCCCTTTTTTTTGGTATCAGCATTTGCTTGATAAACATAGGGACCGGCTATGTGGGGAGAGTGGAGGCTGGTAGTCCTTTTTTGCAGGTGTGCATTGGACCGGCTATGAGGGGAGGTCGGAGGCCGGTAGTCTTTTCATCATCTTCATCATCTTTTTCTTCTTCATCATCATCATTATGTATTTCTTCATCATCATCATTATATTTTTCATCATCATCATCATCTTTTTCTTCTTCATCATCATCATCTTTTTATTCCTCATCTTTTTTATCATCATCATCATCATCTTCATCATCATCATCATCTTTTTCTTCTTCATCATCTCTTTCTTCATCATCATCTTCATCTTCATCATCATCATCTTTTTCTTCTTCATCATCATCATCATCTTTTTCTTCTTCATCATCATCATCATCTTTTTCTTCTTGATCATCATCATTAGGTGTGCGTTGGACCGGCTATGGGGGGAGGTTGGAGGCTGGTAGTCTTTTTTGCAGGTGTGCGTTGGACCGGCTATGAGGGGAGGTTGGAGGCCGGTAGTCTTTTCTGCAGGTGTGCGTTGGACCGGCTATGAGGGGATGTCAGAGGCCGGTAGTCTTTTCTGCAGGTGTGCGTTGGACTGGCTATGAGGGGAGGTTGGAGGCCGGTAGTGTTTTTTGCAGGTGTGTGTTGGACCAGCTATGAGGGGAGGTCGGAGGCCGGTAGTCTTTTCTGCAGGTGTGTGTTGGACCGGCTATGCAGGGAGGCCGGAAGCCGTTAGTGTTTTTTGAAGGTGTGCGTTGTACCAGATATGAGGGGAGGTTGGAGGCCGGTAGTGATTTACTGCAGGAGTGCATTCGACCGGCTATGAGGGGATGTCAGAGGCCAGTAGTCTTTTCTGCATGTGTGTGTTGGACCGGCTATGAGGGGAGGTCGGAGGCCGGTAGTGTTTTTTGCAGGAGTGCATTGGACCGGCTATGAGGGGAGTTTGGAGGCCGGTAGTCTTTTCTCCAGGTGTGCGTTGGACCGGCTATGCAGGGAGGTTGGAGGCCGGTAGTGTTTTTTGCAGGTGTGCGTTGGACCCGATATGAGGGGAGGTTGGAGGCCGGTAGTGATTTACTGCAGGAGTGCATTCGACCAGCTATGAGGGGAGGTCGGAGGCCAGTAGTCTTTTCTGCAAGTGTGCGTTGGACCAGCTATGAGGGGAGGTTAGTGGCCGGTAGTCTTTTTTGCAGGCGTGTGTTGGGCAGGCTGTGAGGGGAGGTTGGAGGCCGGCAGTCTTTTTTGCAGGCATGTTTTGGGTAGGCTGTGAGTGGAAGTTGGAGGCCGGTCATTTTTTTTGCAGTCGTGTGTTGGGGAGGTTGGAGGCTGGTACTTTCATTTGGCAGGGTGCATTAGCCCAGCTGTGAGAGGAGGCTGGAGGCCAGTACTTTCTTTTAGCATGTGTGCATTGGACCGGCTAGAATGGAAGGTGATTTCACATATGATGGCAAATATATGCAACCAAAACCTCTGTTTTTTTAATGTATGTTTTTAAACTAGTTTAGACTTTCAATGTACAGTGGAGCCTCAGATTGCGAGTAACGCTGTTAATGAGTGTTTCACAATACGAGCACTGTATTTTAAAAAATCCAAACTTGGTTTGCGAGTGTTGTCTCGCAAAACGAGAAGGATTCAGGCCAAAGCGGTGTGCAGTAACGCTTTTGGCCTAAGGTGAGGGGAGCCGAACGGTGCCGATCCGCGCCGTTCGGAAATGCACGGAAAGGCCCGAGGACAGCTCGGCTGATCTCGGCAAACCTCAGAAAGGCTCTGGAACTGAGTCTTTCTGAGGTTTGCCGAGGTCAGCCGAACTGTCCCCGGGCCTTTCTGCCCGTTTCCGAGGTTCTCCGGCACCCCTTGCCTCTGGCCGCATGCGGTATTGCATGCCATTGAAGTCAATACAGAACAAATTATTTTCGTTTCCATTGACTTCAATGGGGAAACTCTCTTTGATGTCCCTCGGAGTGACGTCACGCGGCTACGGCGAATCACAGAGCCGGAATCCGCGTGTGGACGGAAGAGGGGCCAGGAGATGGACGCTGCCTACACAAGGGACATTGCTGGATTCTTTTGCAGGTTAGTGGCACATAATGGGCTAGTATGCAATGCTAAAAGCTGCTCGGTTGTTATCCTGGAGGAGCGGGAGAGGACATCCCCCCACCGCCTTCTGCCGCTCTAACCGGGCCTCCCATCCCACCGCTACTTCCGGCAGCTAGAGACAGACTGGAACGAAGCGTCAGCTTCGTTCCAGTCTGTATGTAAACACGGAAGCGACGTCACTTCCGGTTTACTTGGCTGCCAATGGCGCCAGTTTAAAAAAAAAATACAGTATTCAGAATTGCAGTTTTTGACGATCTGAATACTTTGAAGTGCAAAGGAGGGATTGGAGGTCTTTTAGACCCCAGATCCCTCCATAAAGAGTACCTGTCACCACCTATTACTGTCACAAGAATGGTTACAGTCCTTGTGACAGCAATAACAGTGATCATTTTTTATTTATTTTTTTAAACACAATGTAAAAAAAAAAAAAATAAATAAATAGAAAAAATTGTTTTTTTAAAGCGCCCCTGTCCCCGCAAGCTCGAAAGAAAACGCACCCGCTTTTGTAAATGGTGTTCAAATCACACATGTGAGGTATCGCTGCGATCGCCAAAGCAAGAGAAATAATTCTAGCACTAGACCTCCTCTGTAACTCTAACCTGGTAACCGTTATTTTTTTTAAGGCGTCGCCTATGGAGATTTTTAGGTACCGTAGTTTGTCGCCATTCCACGAGTGTGCGCAAAAAGATACTCACCTGTCCCACAATCCAGCGACGTGGCCACCAGAACCCTCCATTCTCTCCCTCGCCTGTCCACAGTGCTGGCAATACTACTGTAGGCATCTGGCTGTGACAGCTTGCAGCTTCACAGCCGGGTGCGAATGTCTCACTGTGCCGTCCTGCATAGCCAGGCAATCTTCTGGGACATGTGATGTGTCCCAGAAGATTGCAGGGAGGATGGGCCGCCTAGGCGGTCCAAGCGGATATGGGAGCTCGTCAGTAATCGTGTTGCATCGCAGAATCGAATCGTTGACCAGATAATCGTAATCTAATCGAATCGTGAGACCATTGATGATGCGCACCCCTACTGTTCAGTGCCCATCAATGCAGTCTGTTCAGTGCCCATCAATGCAGTCTGTTCAGTGCCCATTAATGCAGCCTGTTCAGTGCCCATCAGCTCAGCCTGTTCAGTGCCCATCAGTGCATAGCGAGCGAGGAGAGGAGACCGATTATAAAGAGCGGGGATCTCCTGTTTACCCTGCACACCCGCTGTTCTCAGACAAAGTCCCACCTCTTATAATAGAGGTCACCAGTGTGCTGTCTGTCATAGGTGCAGGCCTATTTTTTAATTTAGGGCAGCCATAGCGCCACTTTGTAAAGGTGGTGCTATGAATAACTATGAATCTGCTGCACATTTCTGTAAAACTACTAAACTGTTGGCAAGGGTTTTTGAATCTGTTAAAGGCAACGTAAAAGGTGTCATACTGCCAGAAAAGTGTCATTATTACCTTATTGAATTTCCCTGAGAGAGTCTATCTGAGAATCACTACTTTAGTAAAACAGTAAAGAACACTATGTTCACTTATCCTAATAAACAGTGTCCCTCTCTGTGAAGTCCAGCTCTAATAAGACAAGTGGAGAGATCCAAGACCTGAGGACACAGAGAGGCCATCTCACTGGAACTTAAGTACTCTGCTAGCATTTGGCGAGGTGCTCCCCACAGTAGCTGGGTTTTCTGGAGAAGCTAAGGGCGGCCATAGGTGGAGCAATTTTCTTACCTGCAACCGCGTGTAGCTGACAGTGGAATCCCTCCTGTGGAGCCATTGTGTTCTCCTGGTTGGGGTGTTTGGGAAGCAGCCTCCGCCTGGAGAACATAGTGATTAATGCTACCGGATATAACAGTCCCTAGCAATAATTGTATATAAAATTTGGCAGGCTGGTTGTACCCAGCCGGTACATTCAGCCTGCCCATACATGGTTCAAATCTCAGCTGGTTCAGCAGTCCATGGCAGGCTTAAGTGCTATTATGCCCCAGCCTGGCTGCCTGCACACCAATTCTGATAGCGAAGAGCCTCCTACCTGCAATTACTTGCCTCATCAGGTGTGATCTGTCTGAGCTTCTGAAGAACAGAAGCAGAAACACTTCTCTTCCCTAGGCATGTCCAGAATAGGATTTCCACCTGTCTTGAATTCACCCGGATAGTTCAGGTTTGAAATCATGTGTCCGGGTTTCAAACTGCCTGAAACCCGGACACATTATTCAGACTGGACTATGGCCTCCCAGCAGGGTTGCTGGCTCCAGTTGTCTAAGCTGAGAGTGTCTGTTACACTCTTTCAAACTGCCCAAAGCCAGCACTAACAACCTCCCCCCCCCCACATACAGATGGGAGAGAAGAGAGGGCTCGATCTGCTCCTCTTCCTCCCACCCCTACCCCTCTGTGTCTGCCCACACTCCAATCTCCAGTGCTGTGTCTCAGAAAAGGAAAGTGGGGGCTGGAAATTTGAAGTCCAGCAGCCTCAGATACATCTGGATGAGAGGTGCTGACTGCCAAGGGGTGAGTGAGCTCACCATCCATCCCTGTCTGTGACTGAAGTCTCCCCCCTTCTCTCTCCTGCTTCTGAGTGAGTACATTAAGGTAAATCAGGGTTCTCAGAGCACCCCTTATGTTAGAGTCCCCAGAGTTCACCCTTACATCAGAATCATTTCCGTGCATCAGAATACTCAGTGTTCCCCCTTAAATCAGGGTTCTCAGAGCATCCCTTACATCAGAGTCCCCAAATTTCTCCCTTACATCAGAGTTCCCAGAGTTCTCCCTTACATCAGAGACTCCGGAGTTCTCCCTTACATCAGAGTCCCCAGAGTTCTCCCTTACATCAGAGTCCCCAGAGTTCTCCCTTACTTCAGAGTCACCAGAGTTCTCCCTTACATCAGATTCACCAAAGTTCTCCCTTACATCAGAGTCACCAGAGTCCCACCTTACAGTGTAATTGAACTCTGCAGATTCAGATGTAAAAGGGGAACTCTGCAGATTTAAATATTTAAGGGGAACGCTGCAGATTCAGATGTAAAGGGGGAACTGTTTGGATTCAGATGTAAAGGGGGAACTCAATGGATTCAGATGTAAAAGGGGGGGAACTCTTGTGATTAACTTCATATGATTAAAAATGTTAATTGCAAAATATATGTATAGTTTATACTATGAAAAAAAAATTGCTGTGCGCCGCTAAAGTGTTTGGGTCTGACTTAAAGAAAAGGTGGCAACCCTAGTCCAGTAGCCCAGGAAGATGTTAGGGCAGAGACAAGGCCAGTCATCCTGCACAAGGAGAGCGAGCAGCAGTGGCTGTTCTTTACTACAGGAAGCTCCTGCACAGAGCAACTACCTGTATTAACACTTTATTACTGCACAGACCTGGAAGAAATACACAAATTATACCAAGATTCAAGTAAGTATTCCAAAGTTCATCGTTTGAAAAGGATTGGTGACTCTGACCCTGACGACTCCCTGCCACCATTCATTATATTAAATGTACATGGCACTCTTACATACCAACAGGAATGTGACATTTATAATTTTGAATAATATTTGCAGCAAGTCCAGTTGTTTCTTTAGACTGAATTCCACATACAGCTTCATTGCTTCTTCCTTCCCTACCAGTGTTACACCAACAATTTGTTGTATGTGTATATCTGAACGGTATTCTCTTTCTTATTTTAGCTGTGGCAGGAAGATAGATGGAATTATTTACATCAAAGAAATAGCAAATCTGGGAAATCTCGCTCCAGTAAAGGCAGTCAAGTGTTTTAAGTTCCTTCCGAATGAAGTTGAAGATTTTAGCAGCCTGAAAGACTTGAAAGGCTGGCATGCTACCTGAGGCTTTGAGGTTCTTCCCGAGTAGGTGAAGGCATAGAGAGAACCTGTTCACTGCAGGGTACAGTGAGGAGACGAGGTGTGCGCACTGTGACGGTTTGCTACATTAAACATCTTTGAAGACAGCGCACTGCAGGATAACGGAAGAGGATCCAGCTGCTATGATAAAGAAACCTCTTTTTTTTGTCTTGTGCTAATCAAACTTTCAAGCAAATCTACACACACTTTAACATATATACTGTAGGACTATACATGTTTATACAGTTACAGTTTTAGATTATACTTTCAATAAGTGTTTGTGTACATGGACCCTAATAATGAACTTCTCTTATCTTCTGTCTTTTGGTCTGTTTAAAACAGATACAGTTGTGTTCAAAATAATATCTGTCCAACGTCACTAACCAGATCAATCACTGTTTTTGGTATAAATTATATTTCTACATGGCAAATAATTTACTAGTAGGTGTAGTAGATGTAGCACCCTCTAGTGTGCTAGAAGTAGATTGTTTGTACAAAGTAGGTAAATTGTTGAGGCTTGACTGGCAGCCAAGCCTGTCTGTTTTCTGGGTCAGGGTTTGAGGGACTTAGGGAGGGCTGGATGACTCACAGGCAGCATCTTTGAGACCTCCCTCTACTTCTAGAAACTTGCAGAAGATTCTAGAAGATTGGGAGTGGAGGTAACGAGGAGCTGCCTGGAGTATTCTGAGGGCCCTGACCAATACCCAACAGATAGGTTGGCAGGGGGCAGGCCCCCTCAGATACTCAGGGTAAGCCCAGCTGGGGGAGAGGAGTTCAGGTGGAAGATGAAGATGGAGTGTTAGGCTGTCAGTGGCCCTTAAGGGTGCCCCCTAGTCTGGGTGGAAGGAACCTTCCTCTCGACACACAGAGGTGTCCTGACCA
Source organism: Rana muscosa (assembly GCA_029206835.1). Classification (NCBI taxonomy): domain Eukaryota; kingdom Metazoa; phylum Chordata; class Amphibia; order Anura; family Ranidae; genus Rana; species Rana muscosa. Next base: position 90,077,277 of record CM055117.1, on the reverse strand, counting down.
GAGGCATGGGAGCAGGAGAAGGACAGCAGGAGAACACTGCCAGGCAAGTCTCCAGGAAGACTGGTGAGTGTTACTGTCAGAGGACTGAGAGGTTGGGATGACACGGTGCCTGGACTGGCATTGTTGACGTCAGCAGAAAGCAGACTTCAGTCCGCTCTTCTGCTGAAAACGGGTCACAGGAGTGCTAAATGAATTGCACTCCTGTGATCCATAGGAGAAGTACAGCCAAACAAGCTTTGGGTTACTTCTCCTTAAGAGCCCTTTCACACCGAGCCACCCAGAGCATCGGCGGTAAACCACCGCTATTTTTAACGGCACGTTACCGTCGGATTTGCTGCGCTCTTCGGCCGCTAGCGGAGCACTTTTAACCCCCGCTAGCAGCCGAAAAAGGGTTAAAACCATCCGAAAAGTGACGCTACAGCTGCATTTTGCCGGCGGTACGGCGGCGCAGCCCATTGATTTTAATGGGCAGGAGCGCATTAGGAGCGGTGAGTTCACCCCTCCTAATGCGCTCCAAAGAAGCTGCTGGCAGGACTTTTTCTGACACCCTGCAAGGGTAACGCTCCAGTGTGAAAGCCCGAGGGCTTTCACACTGGAGTGAATGGAGCAGCTGTTTAAAGGCGGTTTGCAGGCGCTATTTTTAACGCTATAGCGCCTGCAAAACGCCCCCAGTGTGAAAGGGGTCTTATGTGTAGCACAAATGTAGTGAAACAGCATGTAACCTTTTCCTCCTGCTTCCCCTGTGGCCACTGATCCCAGCACCACCTCTTTAGGCCCTGTCAGCCTACCTGGCTGCATCTGCCTCTTTCACCAGCCCTTCTGGCTGTCTCTCTACACCAGTCCACCCAACTGACTCTTCACCAGCCCACTCAGCTGACTCTCAGGAGATCTCTCAGGGAAAGGCCTGAAGACTTAAGCCCACCACTGTCTTCAAGGGAGACTGGCTACATGTGGCAGTCTCCCTCCTTTGTTAGTCCCCAACAGTGTTGAACTACTTACTCTGTCCTCTCTCTTGCTCCAGGAAAACCTCCTCCCGTGTGTCTTAGCAGGATTCTTACGGCATCCGAGCCCCAGCCCAAGGAAGGACAACCCCTCCAGACTAGGGGGTACCCCTCAGGGCCACCGACAGCCTCCTCAACACTGTATCTCCATCTTCCACCTGACTGCCCCTGCTGGCATGGCCCATTTTAATTTATGAGGTTATCTCAGTCCCCTGCCAGCCCACTACTGTGGATTGGCTAGTGCCTCATAAATATGAATGGCAGCTCCTCCTAACCCCCTCCCCTTCTAATTCTAGATGATCCTCTAACCTTCCAGACCAGGGGGAGGCACCAGAGGGTTGTCAGGATGAGTCACCCAGCCCTGACCTCTAATAAACCCTAACCCAATTAAGGCTCACAGCCATCTACAGAGCGAGTCAGAGTATAGTTTGCTTACTCTATTAATTCTAGCACACACTAGAGGGTGCTACACTTATAAGCTCATTGAGGGCAGGGACTGATGTGAATGTATAATACATATTTGTAAAAGTGCTGCATACATTAACGGCACTATATAAGTACCTGAAATAAATAAATAATTAATAAGCAACTTGAATAATTGTAGAAAATTAACATTGAGCTTTCAAAGATCAATGGTAAGTGGCAAAGTAAATGGTAACTTCCCCTGTTCCAAAAGATGTGTGCTGCAAGGTAAGTATGATACGACTGGTGGTGGATCACTTTGGGTGTTATTTTCACATAATTGATCGACATGCAAGATATCACTGAGTGTTACTATTTTTTGCATTGACAAATTTATATATATAGATATATAATATCTATCTATCTATCTATATATATGTAGCGGGTATATACTTTTTAAATCTGGTGAAGACACCAGTGATGCATAGTTCCCTGCGGCCCAACAGGTGGCGCTGTCGCTTTGGGCCGAGGTTGAACCATCGCTGAAGTGCCGTACCCTTTGTGACCTCTCGCGGCGGTTGTACGGCGGAGCGGGGAACCCGCCGTGCATCCTGGGAGAGGGTATAAAGGGCGGACATCTTCGCCACGAGGTGGCCTGAGGGCTGTGGTTGCGGTCGGTGTCCAGGCGGCCTAGGCCTGGATACTTGGAGTTCGTGTTCCATCTCAGACACCTTCAGTCTGGGGTGAGGTACTCAGCCGGAGGCCTGGGGCCCAGTACCTTCCGCTGGGTCCCGCGAGGGAGGGATCATCCTAGGGGGCCCCGGGAGTGGTGCACCCGAACTCAGAGGCGTAAGGGACCGGAGGAGGGACTCACCCGAAGACCTGGTGCAGCAGATTGCCAGTGCCGGGTGAACCTCTGGAGACCGCCCGGAGGGATATCTTTCCCGAACAGGGGCCAAATTCAAAGAGGAAGTTCAGACCACGTTCAATGACCGGTGGCAGTGGTCTAAATATTTCACTCAGGTCAGTGGCAGGGGCCTGCTATTAGGCCCGTGGCAGGGGCCTCAACAGTTCATCCGGTCTGTGGCAGAGACCACCCTCACGGTCGGTGGCAGAGACCGGGCGCCAGGTCTATTCGCTAAAAAGGAATAGTAGAGCTTATTTGTGCCTGGGCCTACTCGTTCCCACACCCCCATGTTCGTCTGTTATTGGAAGTTCAACTGAGTGTGTTCACCGTACTGTATGAGAAATAAAGGAGTGTTGGACTTTCGATTGGTGTGGGGCTCCATTATTGGCAGACACATCTCCATGGGACAACTGAGGCTTTGTATGCAGTGGACAGACCCGGAGGTAATTCAACTAACTTTGCTCAACCCTCTTATACACACGAGGGGAGAGCTTGGCGTAGTGTCCCTGCACTCTCCTCTCCCAGGTACCCCTAGACGCAAGCCATTCACCGTAGGAACGAGGGAGAGTGAGGGTACCGCTACATATATATATATATATATATATATATATATGTATATATAGAGATAGATATATATATCTATATATGTACACATCTACAGTGCCTTGCAAAAGTATTCACCCCCCTTGGTTTTTTACTTATTTTGTTACATTACAGTCTTTAGTTCAATGTTTTTTTAATCTGAATTATATGTGATGGATCAGAACACAATAGTCTAAGTTGGTGAAGTAAAATTAGAAAAATATATACATAAATCAATTTTTCAGAAATAATGAAATGATAATTGGCATGTGCGTATGTATTCAAGGCCACAGAGACACGAATGAGCGAGTTTGGGGTGGAGAAACTTGACTGGCCTGCACAGAGTCCTGACCTCAACCCGAAAGAACAACTTTGGGATGAATAAGAGCGGAGACTGTGAGTCAGGCCTTCTCGTCCACATCAGTGCCTGACCTCACAAGTGCGCTTCTGGAAGAATGGTCAAACATTCCCATAGACACACTCCTAAATCTTGTGGACAGCCTTTACAGAAGAGTTTAACCTGTTATAGCTGCAAAGGGTGGGCCAACCCGGGACTAGGGACTAAGACTGGGATATATGTATATATATATGGTATAAAATAGATAACTTTGCAGTATATACCTGCATTAGGGATGAGCTCGGTGTTCGAGTCGAACATAAGTTCGACTCGAACATCGGCTGTTTGCGCGTTCGGCGAACAACGAACGATTTGGGCCGTTCGCGCCAAATTGGAGTGACGCGAACGGCCCACAATACTCTGCGCCATCGCAGTGTAATCCCGGGGCTGTGATTGGCCAAGCATGCACTGTGACCCTGCATGCTTGGCCAATCACAGCGCCGGCAGCGAGGAAAGCAATGATTGGCCACAGGCAGGATGCCTGTGGCCAATTATAGCTGAGGGGGTTTAGTACATGCCCCACACTATAAAAGGCCGCCAGCACGGCGGCCTCGTGTAGTGTTTTCCCGGAGCAGGGAAAGTGAAGGATAGGCAGGGACAGTGTCAAATCTATTCTTTGCTAAACCTTGTGTGTAGGGACAGAGAAGCATAGGCAGGGAGAGGGTCAGTGTCATATTCTTTGCTAAACCTTGTGTGTAGGGAGAAAGAAGGATAGGCAGGGAGAGTGTCAGTGTCATATACTTTGATAAACCTTGTGTGCAGGGAGAGAGAAGGATAGGCAGGGGACAGTGTCAGTGTCATATTCTTTTCTAAATCTTGTGTGCAGGGAGAGAGAAGGATAGGCAGGGAGAGTGTCAGTGACATATACTTTGATAAACCTTGTGTGCAGGGAGAGAGAAGGATAGGCAGGGGACAGTGTCAGTGTCATTGTTGCTAAGCCTCCTGCACATTATACACCTGAAGTTAGCCCATATTGCTGCTTTTTCCTGGTGTGTTACACCAACAGGCATTTGCGGCACTTACAGCGGGCGGAGTGTGCCTCCTGATCATATTACACCTGAAGTTAGCCCGTATTGCTGCTTTTTCCTGGTGTGTTACACCAACAGGCATTTGCGGCACTTACAGCGGGCGGAGTGTGCCTCCTGATCACATTACACCTGAAGTTAGCCTGTATTGCTGCTTTTTCCTGGTGTGTTACACCAACAGGCATTTGCGGCACTTACAGCGGGCGGAGTGTGCCTCCTGATCATATTACACCTGAAGTTAGCCTGTATTGCTGCTTTTTCCTGGTGTGTTACACCAACAGGCATTTGCGGCACTTACAGCGGGCGGAGTGTGCCTCCTGATCATATTACACCTGAAGTTAGCCTGTATTGCTGCTTTTTCCTGGTGTGTTACACCAACAGGCATTTGCGGCACTTACAGCGGGCGGAGTGTGCCTCCTGATCATATTACACCTGAAGTTAGCCTGTATTGCTGCTTTTTCCTGGTGTGTTACACCAACAGGCATTTGCGGCACTTACAGCGGGCGGAGTGTGCCTCCTGATCATATTACACCTGAAGTTAGCCTGTATTGCTGCTTTTTCCTGGTGTGTTACACCAACAGGCATTTGCGGCACTTACAGCGGGCGGAGTGTGCCTCCTGATCATATTACACCTGAAGTTAGCCTGTATTGCTGCTTTTTCCTGGTGTGTTACACCAACAGGCATTTGCGGCACTTACAGCGGGCGGAGTGTGCCTCCTGATCATATTACACCTGAAGTTAGCCTGTATTGCTGCTTTTTCCTGGTGTGTTACACCAACAGGCATTTGCGGCACTTACAGCGGGCGGAGTGTGCCTCCTGATCATATTACACCTGAAGTTAGCCTGTATTGCTGCTTTTTCCTGGTGTGTTACACCAACAGGCATTTGCAGCACCTACAGCAGGCGTAGTGTGATTCCTGCAAAATATACTACTGAAGCTAGGCCTTATTGCTGGTTTTCCCATTTCCCTGCAGGCCATTAGAATGTCTGGAAGGCAAACAAGGAGAGGCAGACAGTCAGGAGCCAATAAAAGAGGGCAAGCAGGCTCTGTGTCTAGAGACAACAGTGCTGGTCGTGGAGGCGGTCCATCGCCATCAGCACGTGGCCATGGGACATGCTTGTCCTTCTTTTCGGCAACTGGACGTGTTGAGCCACATAATGCAGAAGACTTGGTAGAGTGGATGACCAAGCCCTCCTCATCCTCCTCATCCTCCTCATCCTCTCTCACCCAGGCTCAGGGTACTGGCAAAGCAGCTGCCAAAGCGTCCTCTTCCCTGGTATCAATGTCATCATCAGTCACTCCTTCCCTAGACCAACCATGTCCTCCTGAGGAGTCCCCCGAACTTTTTGAGCACAGTGTTGGGTACATGCTCCAGGAGGATGCCCAGCGTTTCGAAGGGTCTGATGATGATACCCAGCTAGAGGAAGGCAGTAGCGTGAGAGCAGAGAGAGGGGATGCTCAAGAAGGACACCAATCTGGCAGTCATGTTCCTGCAGCTGCAGCATACTGCCAGATTGGCTCCAGTGATGAGGAGGGAGGGGATGATGAGGTCACTGACTCCACGTGGGTGCCTAATAGGAGAGAGGAGGAGGAGGAGGATGAGGAGAAGGCACATCTCCAACGAGGCAGGATGCCCTCGGGGGGCCAGCGTAAGAGCAGCACACCGACGGAATCACACCGCAGAGCTCCGCCTGTGCAGGGCGCTACCTCTGCCCGTTATTCAAAAAGTTCTTTGGTGTGGGCCTTTTTTGAGTCGAGTGCATCAGATCGCACAGCTGCTGTTTGCAACATATGTCTCAAGCGTATATCGCGTGGCCAAAACATCACCCGCTTGGGCACCACATGCTTGACCAGACATATGTTGACCTGCCATGCAGCTCGTTGGCAAGCCTACCTTAAAGACCCACACCAAAAAACAAAGCGGACCTCTTCTTGCACCGCATCAACTGGGATCTCCAACCCCACTATACCTTCAGTCCTCTCTGAAACCTGCACTGAGAGGAATGAAGGTGTAGAATTAGGTGTGTCACAGCCAAGTACTTGCGGGCACTCTGCTAGCAGTACACCGACGTCCGATTCTAGCAGGCAAATTTCCCTGCCCCAGCTGCTGGACCGTCGAAAGAAGTTCACTCCCAGCCATCCACATGCCCAGCGGTTGAATGCTAGCTTGGCTAAATTGCTAGCGCTTCAACTGCTGCCTTTTCAGTTGGTAGACTCGGCCCCCTTCCGTGAGTTTGTGCAATGTGCGGTTCCTCAGTGGCAGGTTCCCAAACGCCACCTTTTCTCACGGAAGGCGATTCCGGCTCTCTACCGGCATGTGGAAGGCAATGTCTTGGCCTCGCTGAACAGGGCGGTCAGCGGTAGGGTGCATATTAGGCTTGTGCAATTCGTTTCGTAACGAATCAAAATTCGTCCGAATTTAGCAACTTTCGGACATTCGGAAGCATTCGAATTTCCGAACAGAGCAATTACGAATAAAACCGAATCCGAAATAAATTATACCGCAAAATAGCGAATGCCCGAAGGTCTTCGGCATAATTTGTTATGAAAAAAGTTACGAATGTACGAATCCATTCGAAGCACAATAACACTCACTCTGCTCTCTGCTTCTCCCTCACCATGCTGAACTCCCTCTCAAAATGGTGTACAGGGGCGGAGGCTATAGCCGCATGAAAAAACGAAAGTAAAATACGAGATTTCAAATCCATTCGAAGCACAATAACACTCACTCTGCTCTGCTCTCTGCTTCTCCCTCACCGTGCTGAACCCTCTCAAAATGGTGTACAGGGGCGGAGCCTATAGCCGCATGTAAAAAACGAAAGTAAAATACGAGATTTCGAATCGTTACAAATAACCGCTATGTATTTAGAAAAGTACAAATCCATTCGAAGCACATTAGGCATAATAGGCAGCGTCGTTGTGAGAGAGACACGGAAAATTACGAATCAACGAACCCAAAAAAAGTTACGAAAGTAGGAGTTGTGTCCAGAATCAACGAAAAACAACGTACTCTACCGAAAGTACGAATTATAAAGCAACAAAAAATTCAACGAAAAATGTCGCTTGCAAAAATACGAATGAGTCCGAACACGAAAAATCCTGTCTAGCAAAATTACGAATGATTACGAATCAACAGGACCGGAAAGAAACGAACCGAAACTGAACAAATTTTTCCGTTGTGCACAAGTCTAGTGCATATTACCGCTGACTCATGGTCCAGCAGGCATGGACAGGGACGTTACCTTTCTTTCACGGCCCATTGGATCACTCTTTTGGCAGCTGGGAAGGATGCAGGACAAGGTGCAGTACTGTTGGAGGTTGTTCCACTGCCACGCCTCCAAAATGCTACTACTGGTTGTGACACACCTCTGTCCTCCACCCCCTCCTCTTCTTCTTCCTCCATGGCCTCTTCCTGTGCTTTGTCCTCGGAACCAGCGGTGCTCCGTAGGCATTCAAGGGGCTACGCAAGTACGCAGGCAAAAAGATGCCATGCCGTGCTTGCGCTGGTGTGTTTGGGGGACAGGAGCCACACTGGGGCAGAGGTTCTGTCTGCTCTGCAGGGGCAGGCCGAGAGGTGGTTGACACCATGCCAGCTTAAGCCAGGAATGGTAGTTTGCGACAATGGCACCAACCTCCTCTCCGCTCTCCGACAGGGACAACTGACCCATGTGCCCTGTGTGGCTCACGTCCTTAACCTGGTGGTGCAGCGGTTCTTGGGCAGGTACCCGGGCTTACAGGATGTCCTGAGGCAGGCCAGGAAAGTCTGTGTGCATTTCCGCAGATCTTATAATGCCAGTGCTCACCTGGCTGAGCTGCAAAAGGAGTTGAACCTGCCCAAGAACCGCCTTATATGTGACATGCCCACCAGGTGGAACTCAACGTTGGCCATGCTGCAGCGGCTGCACACGCAGCAGAGGGCCATCAATGAGTACCTGTGCGACTACGGCACCAGGACAGGGTCAGGGGAGCTCGGTTTTTTTTCACCACGCCAGTGGGGCATGATCAGGGATGCATGCACTGTCCTGGCACCATTTGAGGAGGCCACGAGTATGGTGAGCAGTGACAGTGCATGCATCAGTGACACTGTACCTCTTGTCCACCTGTTGGAACATACGCAGCGTGGAATATTTGACAGGGCACTTGAGGCAGAACAGAGGCAGGAAGAGGAGGACTTCCTTGCCTCTCAAGGCCCCCTTTACCTAGACAGTGTTCCTTCTGTCCCACCCATCACACAGGAAGAAGAGGAGGAGGAGGAGGAGGATTGTGTCAGCATGGAGGTGGAGCCTGGCACTCAGCATCATCAGCAGCAGTCTTTTAGGGATGATTTACAGTCCCAAGAAACCAGTGGACTTGTACGTGGCTGGGAGGAGGTGGCTGCGGATCATGTCGTCCTTAGTGACCCAGAGGACTCCGGACCGAATGCCTCAGCTAACCTACGCTGCATGGCCTCCCTGATCCTGCAAAGTCTGCGGAAGGATCCTCGTATTCTTCGGATCAAGGAGAGGGACCATTACTGGCTGGCCACTCTCCTTGATCCACGGTACAAGGGTAAGGTTGCGGACCTTATCTTACCGTCGCAGAGGGAGCAGAGGATGAGACAACTCCGGGAGGTCTTGCAGAAAGGTCTGTGCAACGCGTTCCCAGAGACTGGGAGGTTACAAACTCCTGGTCCTGGACAACGAGTTGCTGAGGCTTCGGTCAGTCAAAGAAGGAGCGGTGGGGAAGGTGGCTGTCTGACCGATGCGTTCAGACAATTCTTTAGTCCGCAGCCCCAAGGTATGATCAGTTCCAGCAACCATCGCCAGCGTCTGATATACATGGTGCAGGAATACCTAGGGGCAAGGTCAGACTTGGACACCTTCCCCACCGAAAATCCTCTGGCTTACTGGGTCTTGAGAATGGATCACTGGCCAGAGCTTGCACAGTATCCAATTGAGCTACTGGCCTGTCCTGCATCCAGCGTTCTTTCAGAACGCACATTCAGTGCTGCTGGAGGATTTGTCACGGATCACAGGGTGCGCCTGTCCACCGACTCTGTTGATCGACTGACCTTCATAAAGATGAACCAGTCTTGGATCACCACCAGCTACCAAACACCTGAAGCTGATAAAACAGACTAATTTATTTTCAAATGTCACATCCCTTCAAGACTGATGCTGATGCTGAGAGACTGTCCTGTTATGTTGACTGACTATCCTCCTCCTCCTCAATGATCCGATTGATGATGATAGCTTGAAAGAACATTTTTGTTTCTGGGTGCCGCCACCAGTGGCTAAGGCCCAATTTTTCAGCCCCTGTTTAACAGGGGCATGTAATTACAATTTTTTATGCAATGCTTTGCAGCAGGGCTCATTTCTGCACTCCAACTAGAGTATCTGGGAGAGGTTGCAGTGTCGTGGCAGCAGCACCAGTGGCTAAGGCCCAATTTTTCAGCCCCTGTTTAACAGGGGCATGTAATTACAATTTTTTATGCAATGCTTTGCAGCAGGGCTCATTTCTGCACTCCAACTAGAGTATCTGGGAGAGGTTGCAGTGTCGTGGCAGCAGCACCAGTGGCTAAGGCCCAATTTTTCAGCCCCTGTTTAACAGGGGCGTGTAATTACAATTTTTGATGCAATACTTTGCAACAGGGCTCATTGCTGTGCTCCAAGTACAGTATCTGTGAGGGGTTGCAGTGTTGTGGCACCAGTGCCTAAGGCCCAATTTTTCTGCCCCTGTTTAACAGGGGCATGCAATTACAATTCTTGATCTAATAATTCACAGCAGGGCCCATTCCTGCACCCACCAAGAGTAACTGTGAGGCCTTACAGTGTTGTGTCAACACCACCACCACCACCACCAAAGGCCCAATTTTTCAGCCCCTGTTCAACAGGGGCATGCAATTACAATTCTTGATCTAATAATTCACAGCAGGGCCCATTCATGCGCCCACCAAGAGTAACTGTGAGGGCTCACAGTGTTGTGGCAACACCAACATGTAAGGGGCAAATTTCAGCTGAGTATATACGGCAGGCCCCTACTTTCAAACATCCAACTTACAAACGACTCCTCCTTGCAAACGGAAGGATACAACAGGAAGTGAGAGGAAATCTACCCCTAGGAAGGCAAATTCTCTCCTGTAAGAGTTAATATGGGAAAAAAAGTGTCTCCTCTCCACTGATGCTTTATCACCAATTCTTGTTTCAATAAAAACCCCACATTTTTCAAAAAACATTTGTCATTAGGACGGAAAGTGAGGTGAACTGTTCTGAACAGGTGCACACTGCACAGACAGCAAAACAAATGTTACAGGGGTGATAACCCTTCCCTATGTTTTCCAAAAAGCTTAAAAATAGATTTTTTGGCTGGAGCTACACTTAAACAATGTACCTGTTCAAAATTACAAACAGATTCTGCATAAGAACAAACCTACAGTCCCTGTCTTGTATGCACCGCCTGTATACGGCTGTTCAGAGTATATAGGGCCTTTTTTATTTTGTGTGCGGGGTTCCCCTTAATATCCATACAAGACCCAAAGGGGCTAGTAATGGGCTGGGGTAGGGGGGGGCTGTGATGGGGTAGCTATGCCATTTTTCTTAAAGATTTTCATCCATATTACCGGGACCAGACATTACATTAAAGCCGCAAGCAGTTTTAAATGGCTTTTTTTCCTTTAGAAATGTAATTTTGTGCAGGGACAGTTCTAAACACGGGAAACACGTGGCACTTCACAGGCATACTTTAGACACCCCCAGGTACGATATTTAAAGGAATATTTGACTTTTTTTTTTTCACTTTATGCATCATTAAAATGACTGCTCCCAAAAAACGGCCGTTTTTAAAACTTATTTTTGCATTGATACATGTCCCCTGGTGCAGAACCCGGGTTCCCAAACCCTTTTTAGGACAATAACATGCATAATAGTCGTTATAATTAGCACTTTAGATTTTGAACATTCGCATCCATTGTATTTAATAGGGTTCTAAAGTTTGTGCGAACTTTCGGTCCGTTCGCGGGTTCTGGTGCGAACCGAACCCGGGGGTGTTCGGCTCATCACTAACCTGCATAGTGTAGATCTAATAGGATAAAAAAGATTTATTTGTGGCTGGGAATGTCTGCCTCTATATTTGCTATTAAACCAGCAGCATTTCCTTATAACAGAACTGTGGTTGGAAATAGAAAAAAAAATTGAACGCCTGACGGACTAAGAAAATGCAATTTTTCCCCCAGAAGAAAATTATACTAACTCAAACAAGGCAATCTCTCTACTGGTGCTCTAGCTGCCTGTGATAATTACATCCACCAATAGGTGGCAATGAATAACTGCAGTAAATGGCATTATAAAATGGAATTACCTGCTTATATTTTCCCTAAATTGTAAATCTTTTCAGAAAAAAAAAAAAAACATAACTGTGCCGTCCATACACTCTATTTGTTTTCTATTTTTTCGCTTTTTTTTTTTTGCCTCTGAGCAAAAGGAAGTCATTTGGACTTTGATGTCTTAGTAAATAGTACAATTTGGAGAGCCAATGTGCTTATTTTTTGACTAATGGATTTTTGTTCTCTAACATATAGTCTGTTTGAACGTTTCCTCTGTGACATTAAAGTATAAGCAGTAAGGATTTAGTAAGCATAAGAGGTTTTGCACCTCCAAGCTTTTGGCAAATGTGCAGTATTTTCTGTTTCCAAGTACTGAATCATGATAAGGATACGCAGGTAGCAGTTCTAAAATAAACTCAGGTATTACATTGCAAAGATGTATACTGCTGTTTTTAACGTAAAAGGTGGCTGACAGATGCAATTAAAGTAAAACTCTACGCTCCGGGCACAAAATCTTTCATATAAATCTACTTCTCAATAGCCACAAAGGATATAAACCAATTTTTGTGCACCAAATGCCTTTGCAAACCCAGATATTACCTTTTAAAAGAAGCAGTGACATCAACACTGTGCTTTACATAGCCTGTGCATAGAGCAGAGCTGTGGGATGGGCCCAGCAGGCTCCACCCACTAAAGGCTGCCTGTAGAAAACTACAGGAGGGGGCAGAGACAAGACCAGTCACCTTGTGCAAGGAGAGACAGCAGCAGTGACCGGTCTTTATTACAGGAAGCTCCTGGACAGTTTCACACTCAATTACTGCCAACATCTGGAATAAATACACAAAGCACACCAAGATTCAAGCAAGAATACACATGACTCTTGTATTTAGACAATATTTGCTTATCCCAGAGTTTAGCTTTAACCGTGTTTTTCATAAACCTCTCTGACACTTTTCCAAGTCACTTTATTGATAAATTGTGTTATTGCCTTATAAAATACAGTTCATGGTACAGCAGCATGATCATATCTGACAGCGAGACTAAATGCTTTTTCTAACATTTCCTGTTCTATAAAGCAAAAAAACAAACAAACATTTTAGCCAATTATTATGAAATTAAAAATAATAATGATAATGACCATAAAAGGAACACATAAAATGAAAATTGTAGTGTCTCTTCGAAAGTCTGTGGAGAAATGTCCGCCAATCAGCGGCTCTTTACCACATAATCAGCTGTATCCAATCACAGCTGATCACGGATGTAAATAGAAGCCGGTTATTGGCACTCCTTTCCTCACGCTGACAGCATGAGGAGAGGAGAAGAGAGCCAATAACCGACTTCTCTAAAAGGGACATGTACACTGATAATCAGAGCCCTGATTATCACTGTCCTGATTATCTGTGCAGTCCCTACAGTGCCCACAATTGCTGCCAATCAGTACCCATTAGTGCTGCCAATCAGTGCCCATATGCGCCGCCTATATGTGCCACCTATCAGTGCCCACCATTGCTGCCAATCAGTGCCCATCAGTGCTGCCAATCAGTGCCCATATGTGCTGCCTATATGTGTCGCCTATTAGTGTCCATCAGTGCCGCCTATCAGTGCCCATCAGTGCCACCTCATCAGTGCCCATCAGTGCCACCTATCAGTGCCCATCAGTGCCGCCTATCAGTGCAGCCTCATCAGTGCCCACCAGTGCCACCTCATCAGTACCCATCAGTGCTACCTATCAGTGCTGCTTATCAGTGCAGCCTCATCAGTGCCACCTCATCAGTGCCCATTAGTGCAGCCTATCAGTGCTCATCAGTGAAGAAGAAAAATTACCTGTTTGCAAAATTTTATAACAAGCTATGAAAGTATTTTTTTTTTGTTTGTTTTTCAAAATGTATTATTATATATTATTATATTTATTTATTTGTTTATTTAGTAAAAAGTAAAAAATATAGTGGTGATTAAATACCACCAAAAGAAATCTGTATTTGTAAAAAAATTGTTTGGGTTTACAAAGGCATTCCCCTGTTCTGCCCTTGCCGACCGCAATCGCGGGCCGCCCGGGAACATCGAGTTCCCGGGACCCGCAGCCGCATTCGCGAGGCAAGCAGCCGACGTACATCGGCGTGCGGCGGTCGGCAAGTGGTAAAAGAGACGTTGGTAGCTATAAAGTGCAAACAACTAGTCAGTTCTGCAGGTATCTGTGCAGGTCTAATTCACCTCTTCTATAGCCACTCTGAACAGAGAAAGCTCCAGTACTTCTGGGCAGGGCCATCTTAATAGCATCATGGGCCCCTGGGCAAAGTAATGCACTGGGGCTCCTACCAGCTTGCCCAAATTTACACACCTACTTTCAAGAAATAAAGTATAAATAGTTGATACCGTGTTTCCCTGAAAATAAGACCTACCCCGAAAATAAGACCTAGCGTTATTTTCCAGGAGAGCTGCAATATAAGCCCTACCCCGAAAATAAGCCCTAGTTTAAAATGTTTGTAACATCCTATAATCCACTCTAATACAGTAGTATATAATGTACAATGTGTGTGTTTCTGTTATATAAATGTGGGGAAGAGAGCTCTGGCAGGTCACAGAAGAGCAGAACGGTGCTATAACGAAGGCATTTGGCACAATTATATTACAGAAACACACACATTGTACATTATATACTGTAATAGAGTGGATTCTAGGATTTTACAAGCATTTTGACTCAGTTCACACTGGGGATTCCTGTCACACAGGGAGAGGGAAGACAGCACATTACATGGTAAGACCTACCCCGAAAATAAGCCCTACTGTGTCTTTTGTTGCCAAAATAAATATAAGACCCGGGCTTATTTTCAGGGAAACACGGTAGAATTAAACATATATTCATTAGTACTTTTAATAAAATCCATTTTACTAAAGGAAAACATTCCATAAATCAAAGACTAGTCAACACAAAGGGCACAGTACAGGGGGGAATGCAGAGGGGCACAATACTGGGATCAGGAGGGCACAGTATAGGTTCTGGGACGCTTCCCAGGACACGACCATATCGGGACGGTTTAGTAAAAAGCATGACTGTTCCCAGCAAATCCAGGACAGTTGGCAAGTATGATGTAATGCAAGATTATTGTAGCGCCATGTACCTGGGGCCCCTGCGCAGTGACCTTGCATTAAGATGGCCCTGCTTCTGGGAAGTGTCAGAGCTTTTTCCACTCCCTCCCAGACTCTACATTATTTTTGGGTCATCACTATGATTGCCAGTCTCCTTGGCCAATAGAAGTTTGTGTAAGATGGGAATGAATGCTGCTACAGGCCTGTGAACATCTAGGTGTCTCCACTTTATACCTGCTAGCAGCCTTTTTTTAAGCTGCAGAATCACTATAAATGTAACTAATACAATAAAATTAAATAAAGTTAAAAAGAATAAACTAAAATTCAATTTGTTTATAAAATATACATTTTAAAACAAAATAATCAAAGAAAAATATGTCATGCCGCGTACACACGACCGTTTTTAATGTCATTGAAAAAACAAAGTTTTTCTCAACGTGATTCTTCTCAAGCCTGCCTTGCCTACACACTATCATGAAAAAAAAATGCTCGAGCAAAGCGCGGTGACTAGTGATGAGCCGAACACCCCCGGGTTCGGTTCGCACCAGAACCCGCGAACGGACCGAAAGTTTGCACGAACATTAGAACCCTATTAAATACAATGGATGCGAACGTTCGGATTCTAAAGTGCTAATTATAACGACTATTATCCATGTTATTGTCCGAAACAGAGTTTGGGAACCCGGGTTCTGCACCAGGGGACATGTATCAATGCAAAAAGAAGTTTTAAAAACGGACGTTTTCCGTGAGCAGTCATTTTAATGATGCATAAAGTAAAAAAAAAAAAAGTCAAATATTCCTTTAAATATTGTACCTGGGGGGTGTCTAAAGTATGCCTGTGAAGTGCCACGTGTTTCCCGTGTTTAGAACTGTCCCTGCACAAAATAACATTTCTAAAGGAAAAAAAGCCATTTAAAACTGCTTGCGGCTTTAATGCAATATCTGGTCCCGGTAATATGGATGAAAATCTTTAGGAAAAATGGCATAGCTACCCCATCAACCCCCCCCCCACTACCCCAGCCCATTACCAGCCCCTTTGGGTCTTGTATGGATATTAAGGGGAACCCCGCACACAAAATAAAAAAGGACCTATATACTCTGAACAGCCGTATACAGGCGGTGCATACAAGACAGGGACTGTAGGTTTGTTCTTATGTAGAATCTGTTTGTAATTTTGAACAGCTGCATTGTTTAAGTGGAGCTCCATGCCAAATTCCTTTTTTTTAGCTTTTTGGAAAACATAGGGAACGGTTATCACCCCTGTCACATTTTTTTTGCTGTCTGTGCCCCTGTTCAGAACATTTCACCTCACTTTGCGTCCCAATGACAACTGTTTTTGAAATGTGGTGTTTTTATTGAAACAAGGATTGGTGATAAAGCATCAGTAGAGAGGAGACACCTTTCTCCCATATTAATTCTTACAGGAGAGAATTTTCCTTCCAAGGGGTAGATTTCCTCTCACTTCCTGTTGTCTTCTTCCGTTTGCAAGTAGTAGTAGTTTGTAAGTTGGATGTTTGAAAGTAGGGACCTGCCGTATATACTCTGCAGAAATTGGCCCCTTAGGTGTTGGTGTTGGCACAACACTGTAAGCACTCACAGTTATTCTTGGTGGGTGCTGGAACGCCCTGCTGTCAACTATTATATCAGGAATTGTAATAACATATAATTGTTGATCAGTGGTAGTAAAAATTGGGCCTTTGATGGTGGTGCTGGTGCCACAACACTGTAAGGCCTGACAGTTACTCTTGGTGGGCGCAGCAATGGGCCCTGCTGTGAATTATTAGATCAATAATTATAATTGCATGCCCCTGTTGAACAGGGGCTTAAAAATTGGGCCTTTGGTGGTGGTGGTGGTGGTGATGGTGGTGCTGGTGCCACAACACTGTAAGGCCTAACAGTTACTCTTGGTGGGCGCAGCAATGGGCCCTGCTGTGAATTATTAGATCAATAATTATAATTGCATGCCCCTGTTGAACAGGGGCTTAAAAATTGGGCCTTTGGTGGTGGTGGTGGTGGTGATGGTGGTGCTGGTGCCACAACACTGTAAGGCCTGACAGTTACTCTTGGTGGGTGCAGCAATGGGCCCTGCTGTGAATTATTAGATCAATAATTATAATTGCATGCCCCTGTTGAACAGGGGCTGAAAAATTGGGCCTCAGGCACTGGTGGCACAACACTGCAACCCCTCACAGATACTGTACTTGGAGCACAGCAATGAGGCCTGTTGCAAAGTATTGCATCAAAAATTTTAATTACACGCCCCTGTTAAACAGGGGCTTAAAAATTGGGCCTTAGCCACTGGTGGCATCACCCATAAACCAAAATGATCTTCCAAGCTATCATCGTTAATCGTATCATTGAGGAGGAGGAGGAGGATAGCCAGTCAACATAACAGCACAGGCACTCAGCATCAGCATCAGTCTTGAAGGGATGTGACATTTTAAAATCAATTAGTCTGTTATATCAGCATCTGGTGTGTGGTAGCTGGTGGTGATCCAAGACTGGTTCATCTTGATGAAAGTCAGTCGATCAACCGAGTCGGTGGACAGGCGCACCCTGTGATCCGTGACAAATCCTCCAGCAGCACTGAATGTGCGTTCTGAAAGAACGCTGGATGCAGGACAGGCCAGTAGCTCAATTGCATACTGTGCAAGCTCTGGCCAGTGATCCATCCTCAAGACCCAGTAAGCCAGAGGATTTTCGGTGGGGAAGGTGTCCAAGTCTGACCTTGCCCCTAGGTATTCCTGGACCATGTATATCAGACGCTGGCGATGGTTGCTGGAACCGATCATACTTTGGGGCTGCGGACTAAAGAATTGTCTGAACGCATCGGTCAGACGGCCACCTTCCCCACCGCTCCTTCTTTGACTGCCCGAAGCCTCAGCAACTCATTGTCCAGGACCAGGAGTTTGTAACCTCCCAGTCTCTGGGAACGCGTTGCACAGACCTTTCTGCAAGGCCTCCCGGAGTTGTCTCATCCTCTGCTCCCTCTGCGACGGTACGAAAAGGTCTGCAACCTTACCCTTGTACCGTGGATCAAGGAGAGTGGCCAGCCAGTAATGGTCCCTCTCCTTGATCCGAAGAATACGAGGATCCTTCCGCAGACTTTGCAGGATCAGGGAGGCCATGCAGCGTAGGTTAGCTGAGGCATTCAGTCCGGAGTCCTCTGGGTCACTAAGGACGACATGATCCGCAGCCACCTCCTCCCAGCCACGTACAAGTCCACTGGTTTCTTGGGACTGTAAATCATCCCTAAAAGACTGCTGCTGATGATGCTGAGTGCCAGCCTCCACCTCCATGCTGACACAATCCTCCTCCTCCTCCTCCTCCTCCTCCTCCTCCTCTTCCTGTGCGATGGGTGGGACAGAAGGAACACTGTCTGGGTAAAGGGGGCCTTGAGAGGCAAGGAAGTCCTCCTCTTCCTGCCTCTGTTCTGCCTCAAGTGCCCTGTCCATTATTCCACGCAGCGTGTGCTCCAACAGGTGGACAAGAGGTACAGTGTCACTGATGCATGCACTGTCACTGCTCACCATCCTCGTGGCCTCCTCAAATGGTGCCAGGACAGTGCATGCATCCCTGATTATGCCCCACTGGCGTGGTGAAAAAAACCCGAGCTCCCCTGACCCTGTCCTGGTGCCGTAGTCGCACAGGTACTCATTGATGGCCCTCTGCTGCGTGTGCAGCCGCTGCAGCATGGCCAATGTTGAGTTCCACCTGGTGGGCATGTCACATATAAGGCGGTTCTTGGGCAGGTTCAACTCCTTTTGAAGCTCAGCCAGGCGAGCACTGGCATTATAAGATCTGCGGAAATGCACACAGACTTTCCTGGCCTGCCTCAGGACATCCTGTAAGCCCGGGTACCTGCCCAAGAACCGCTGCACCACCAGGTTAAGGACGTGAGCCATACAGGGCACATGGGTCAGTTGTCCCGGTCGGAGGGCGGAGAGGAGGTTGGTGCCATTGTCGCAAACCACCATTCCTGGCTTAAGCTGGCGTGGCGTCAACCACCTCTCGGCCTGCCCCTGCAGAGCAGACAGGACCTCTGCCCCAGTGTGGCTCCTGTCCCCCAAACACACCAGCGCAAGCACGACATGGCATCTTTTTGCCTGCGTACTTGCGTAGCCCCTTGAACGCCTACGGAGCACCGCTGGTTCCGAGGACAAACCACAGGAAGAGGCCATGGAGGAAGAAGAAGAGGAGGGGGTGGAGGAGAGAGGTGTGTCACAACCAGTAGTAGCATTTTGGAGGCGTGGCGGTGGAACAACCTCCAACACTACTGCACCTTGTCCTGCATCCTTCCCAGCTGCCAAAAGAGTGACCCAATGGGCCGTGAAAGAAAGGTAACACCCCTGTCCATGCCTGCTGGACCATGAGTCAGCGGTAATATGCACCTTACCGCTGACCGCCCTGTCCAGCGAGGCCAAGACATTGCCTTCCACATGCCTGTAGAGAGCCGGAATCGCCTTCCGTGCGAAAAAGTGGCGTTTGGGAACCTGCCACTGAGGAACCGCACATTGCACAAACTCACGGAAGGGGGCCGAGTCTACCAACTGAAAAGGCAGCAGTTGAAGCGCTAGCAATTTAGCCAAGCTAGCATTCAACCGCTGGGCATGTGGATGGCTGGGAGTGAACTTCTTTCGACGGTCCAGCAGCTGGGGCAGGGAAATTTGCCTGCTAGAATCGGACGTTGGTGTACTGCTAGCAGAGTGCCCGCAAGTACTTGCCTGTGACACACCTAATTGTACACCTTCATTCCTCTCAGAGCAGGTTTCAGAGAGGAGTGAAGGTATAGTGGGGTTGGAGATCCCAGCTGATGCGGTGCAAGAAGAGGTCAGCTTTGTTCTTTGGTGTGGGTCTTTAAGGTAGGCTTGCCAACGAGCTGCATGGCAGGTCAACATATGTCTGATCAAGCATGTGGTGCCCAAGCGGCTGATGTTTTGGCCACGCGATATACGCTTGAGACATATGTTGCAAACAGCAGCTGTGCGATCTGATGCACTCGCCTCAAAAAAGGCCCACACCAAAGAACTTTTTGAATGACGGGCAGAGGCAGCGCCCTGCACAGGCGGAGCTCTGCGGTGTGATTCCGTCGGTGTGCTGCCCATACGCTGGCCACTCAAGGGCATCCTGCCTCGTTGGAGATGTGCCTCCTCCTCATCCTCCTCTTCCTCCTCTCTCCTATTAGGCACCCACGTGGAGTCAGTGACCTCATCATCCCCTCCCTCCTCATCACTGGAGCCAATCTGGCAGTATGCTGCAGCTGCTGGAGCATGACTGCCAGATTGGTGTCCTTCTTGAGCATCCCCTCTCTCTGCTCTCACGCTGCTGCCTTCCTCTAGCTGGGTATCATCATCAGATCCTTCCAAACGCTGGGCATCCTCCTGGAGCATGTACCCAACACTGTGCTCAAACAGTTCGGGGGACTCCTCAGGAGGAGGACATGGTGGGTCTAGGGAAGGATTGACTAATGAAGATAATGATACCAGAGAAGAGGACGCTTTGGCAGCTGCTTTGCCAGTACCCTGAGCCTGGGTGAGAGAGGATGAGGAGGATGAGGTGGGCTTGGTCATCCACTCTACCAAGTCTTCGGCATGATGTGGCTCAACATGTCCAGCTGCCGAAAAGAAGGACAAGCGTGTCCCATGGCTAACACCACTCAGGACCCCATCGCCACCGCCTGTATCAACCAATTGGAAGAACTAGGGTTGCAGCAACTGATAAATGCACCCACGCATGGATCGGGTCACATTCTTGACCTCATCTTCAAACAAAATATGGACATCAACATACTGGACAACATGCCGTTACCATGGACGGACCACCACGCTATCAAATTCAAATTTACCACCAGCACCATCTCCCAAAAACCGGAAGACTCAACAAAAACATACTGGACAAGATCTCAGAAGAAACTACACTCAAAACTTTTCAAAACCATTCTATCAAAAAAAATAGGAACGCTAAAGCATAACCGCTCAACGGAACAAACACTCAACTCCTTAAACAAAATATTACTACAAACAGCGGACACAGTCGCTCCGAGACGCAGAGCACACATCCGTAAAAACAACTCGGGCTGGTTTAGTGACACTCTTACGCTACTGAAGCAAGAACGCAGAAGAGCTGAAGGAGCCTGGAGAAGAAACCCAACGGAGGAAAACCATACAAACTACAAAGCACTCACTAAGAAATATCACAAAGCAATTTTTAAAGCAAAAAAGGAACATTTCTCAAACACCATAAAAAAAGCCCTAAACCGGCCTCGTGAACTCTTCAAACTGGTCACTCGGACCATGAACCCTACCTGTCTAGAGCCTCCAGCAAACGAAACCCAAGAGTTCTGCAATGAGCTATCGGATTTTTTTATCGACAAAATCGAAAATATTCGGGAAATAATTCAACAGAAAAAAGCAACCAACTTCACACAGCCAAAGCAAACAGAGAAAATCAATACGAACATTATACAACTAGCAAAATTTTCACTGGTCCCGATCACCATTGACACCACTAAAAACATCATCAGAAGCCTCAGAGACACTACATCATCAAATGACATAATTCCCACAAAACTCCTGAAAGAATGTACCGACATTTTAGCTCCTACCATTACACACATCGTAAATCTTTCATTCAAAGAAGGTATGGTTCCGAACTCCCTCAAGCAAGGTATAATCAAACCCCTCTTAAAGAAACCCAATCTTGACCCTAAGGACCCAAATTACCGCAGACCGGTAACAAGCCTCAACACCATTTCCAAGATCATGGAGAAAGCAGTAGTACAACAGCTACAAGGCCATTTGGACACTTACAAACTCTTGGATCCACTACAATCAGGCTTCCGCCCAGGCCATGGCACAGAAACGGCACTTCTCAAAATATGGGATGACGTCCTCGAAGCCGCAGATGACGGAGAATCATGTCTCCTGGTGCTGCTGGACCTCAGTAGACCACAAAACTCTACTCATTCGTCTTAAAGAAGTAGCAGGAGTCGCAGACCCTGACCTTCCTTGGTTCGCTTCCTTTCTTGAGAATCGTTCTCAGACAGTGAAATTAGGTGCCTTCACCTCTGAAACTCGCGCAATTTCTTGCGGAGTCCCTCAAGGATCACCACTGTCACCCCTGCTCTTTAACATCTACCTCCGCCCACTCCTAAAAATCATTAGCAAACAGGACTTATGCTACCACTCATACGCGGATGACACCCAACTCTACTTTCGTATCACTGGAAAAAAAGACCAATATCACGGATTGGAAGAATGCCTCACATTGATCGATGATTGGATGACTGAGAGTTCACTTAAACTCAACGGATCCAAAACAGAACTGCTTCTCCTCCACGCTAATCGAAAGACAAAAACTAAAACCTCCTGGACACCACCCACCATTCTTGGACAGACCATCACCCCGAGCACCAAAGTCAAAAGTCTCTGAGTCATTTTTGACTCGGAGATGTCGATGGACGCTCAAATAGGATCAGTAATCAGCGGATCTCATTATCTCCTCCGCCTGCTGCGTAGACTCATTCCCTTCATCCCAGAAGAGGACACAGCAGTAGTAGTTGGATCAATTATCAACTCCCGACTCGACTACGCAAACTCCCTCTACCTCGGACTACCCAAATACCAAATGTCACGCCTACAAGTCGTTCAGAACACGGCAGCCAGACTGATAACAGGAAAAAAAACCTGGGAATCCATCACCCCTGCACTGAGGACCCTTCATTGGTTAACTGTAAAGGATCGGGTCACATTCAAGACCCTCTGTCTCACCCACAAGTGCACACAAGGAATCGCTCCGCAATATTTATGCGAGAAGATAAAGCATTACACCCCCAAACGCAGTCTCCGATCAACAAACCAAAACCTCCTTCACATCCCCAAATTTCGCTACAAATCAAAGGGAGAACGAAGATTTGCAGTCCAAGGACCACGGCTATGGAACGCGCTACCCACGGATATCCGTATGGAAGAAAACCATCGGGTCTTTAGGAAAAAACTTAAGACCCACCTCTTCTGATGGATCATGAAGCTACTGGATGCTAAGCGCCTTGAGGCGATTTAGTTCGCATTTGTTAGCGCTATACAAGTTTTTCACTCACTCACTCACTCATGGCCATGTGCTGATGACAATGCACCGCGTCCACGACCAGCACTGTTGCCCCCAGACACAGAGCCTGCTTGCCCTCTTTTTTTTGCCTCCTGACTGTCTGCCTCTCCTTGTTTGCCTTCCAGACATTTTAATGGATGGCCTGCAGGGAGATGGGAAAAAGAGCAATAAGGGCTACATTCAGGTGTATACTGTGCAGGAGGCTTAGCAACAATGACACTGACACTGTCCCCTGCCTATCCTTCTCTGTCCCTAAACTCAAGGATTGAAAATATGGTTCAGCAAAATAGTTTTAGAACAGAATAGCACACTGACACTTTCCCTCACTGTCCTACTCTGTCCCTCCCTACAAACAAGATTTAGCACAGAATAGCACACTGATAATTTCTACGAGTGTCCTTCTCTGTCCCTAAACTCAAGGATTGAAAATATGGAACAGCAAAATTGGTTTAGAACAGAATAGCACACTGTCAGTTTCACTCACTGTACCTCTCTGTCCCTAAACTCAAGGATTGAAAATATGGTTCAGCAAAATAGTTTTAGAACAGAATAGCACACTGACACTTTCCCTCACTGTCCTACTCTGTCCCTCCCTACAAACAAGATTTAGCACAGAATAGCACACTGATAATTTCTATGAGTGTCCTTCTCTGTCCCTAAACTCAAGGATTGAAAATATGGAACAGCAAAATTGGTTTAGAACAGAATAGCACACTGTCAGTTTCACTCACTGTACCTCTCTGTCCCTAAACTCAAGGATTGAAAATATGGTTCAGCAAAATAGTTTTAGAACAGAATAGCACACTGACACTTTCCCTCACTGTCCTACTCTGTCCCTCCCTACAAACAAGATTTAGCACAGAATAGCACACTGATAATTTCTACGAGTGTCCTTCTCTGTCCCTAAACTCAAGGATTGAAAATATGGAACAGCAAAATTGGTTTAGAACAGAATAGCACACTGTCAGTTTCACTCACTGTACCTCTCTGTCCCTAAACTCAAGGATTGAAAATATGGTTCAGCAAAATAGTTTTAGAACAGAATAGCACACTGACACTTTCCCTCACTGTCCTACTCTGTCCCTCCCTACAAACAAGATTTAGCACAGAATAGCACACTGATAATTTCTACAAGTGTCCTTCTCTGTCCCTAAACTCAAGGATTGAAAATATGGAACAGCAAAATTGGTTTAGAACAGAATAGCACACTGTCAGTTTCACTCACTGTACCTCTCTGTCCCTAAACTCAAGGATTGAAAATATGGTTCAGCAAAATAGTTTTAGAACAGAATTGCACACTGACACTTTCCCTCACTGTCCTACTCTGTCCCTCCCTACAAACAAGATTTAGCACAGAATAGCACACTGATAATTTCTACGAGTGTCCTTCTCTGTCCCTAAACTCAAGGATTGAAAATATGGAACAGCAAAATTGGTTTAGAACAGAATAGCACACTGTCAGTTTCACTCACTGTACCTCTCTGTCCCTAAACTCAAGGATTGAAAATATGGTTCAGCAAAATAGTTTTAGAACAGAATAGCACACTGACACTTTCCCTCACTGTCCTACTCTGTCCCTCCCTACAAACAAGATTTAGCACAGAATAGCACACTGATAATTTCTACGAGTGTCCTTCTCTGTCCCTAAACTCAAGGATTGAAAATATGGAACAGCAAAATTGGTTTAGAACAGAATAGCACACTGTCAGTTTCACTCACTGTACCTCTCTGTCCCTAAACTCAAGGATTGAAAATATGGTTCAGCAAAATAGTTTTAGAACAGAATTGCACACTAACACTTTCCCTCACTGTCCTACTCTGTCCCTCCCTACAAACAAGATTTAGCACAGAATAGCACACTGATAATTTCTACGAGTGTCCTTCTCTGTCCCTAAACTCAAGGATTGAAAATATGGAACAGCAAAATTGGTTTAGAACAGAATAGCACACTGTCAGTTTCACTCACTGTACCTCTCTGTCCCTAAACTCAAGGATTGAAAATATGGTTCAGCAAAATAGTTTTAGAACAGAATAGCACACTGACACTTTCCCTCACTGTCCTACTCTGTCCCTCCCTACAAACAAGATTTAGCACAGAATAGCACACTGATAATTTCTACGAGTGTCTTTCTCTGTCCCTAAACTCAAGGATTGAAAATATGGAACAGCAAAATTGGTTTAGAACAGAATAGCACACTGTCAGTTTCACTCACTGTACCTCTCTGTCCCTAAACTCAAGGATTGAAAATATGGTTCAGCAAAATAGTTTTAGAACAGAATTGCACACTGACACTTTCCCTCACTGTCCTACTCTGTCCCTCCCTACAAACAAGATTTAGCACAGAATAGCACACTGATAATTTCTACGAGTGTCCTTCTCTGTCCCTAAACTCAAGGATTGAAAATATGGAACAGCAAAATTGGTTTAGAACAGAATAGCACACTGTCAGTTTCACTCACTGTACCTCTCTGTCCCTAAACTCAAGGATTGAAAATATGGTTCAGCAAAATAGTTTTAGAACAGAATTGCACACTGACACTTTCCCTCACTGTCCTACTATGTCCCTCCCTACAAACAAGATTTAGCACAGAATAGCACACTGATAATTTCTACGAGTGTCCTTCTCTGTCCCTAAACTCAAGGATTGAAAATATGGAACAGCAAAATTGGTTTAGAACAGAATAGCACACTGTCAGTTTCACTCACTGTACCTCTCTGTCCCTAAACTCAAGGATTGAAAATATGGTTCAGCAAAATAGTTTTAGAACAGAATTGCACACTGACACTTTCCCTCACTGTCCTACTCTGTCCCTCCCTACAAACAAGATTTAGCACAGAATAGCACACTGATAATTTCTACGAGTGTCCTTCTCTGTCCCTAAACTCAAGGATTGAAAATATGGAACAGCAAAATTGGTTTAGAACAGAATAGCACACTGTCAGTTTCACTCACTGTACCTCTCTGTCCCTAAACTCAAGGATTGAAAATATGGTTCAGCAAAATAGTTTTAGAACAGAATAGCACACTGACACTTTCCCTCACTGTCCTACTCTGTCCCTCCCTACAAACAAGATTTAGCACAGAATAGCACACTGATAATTTCTACGAGTGTCCTTCTCTGTCCCTAAACTCAAGGATTGAAAATATGGAACAGCAAAATTGGTTTAGAACAGAATAGCACACTGTCAGTTTCACTCACTGTACCTCTCTGTCCCTAAACTCAAGGATTGAAAATATGGTTCAGCAAAATAGTTTTAGAACAGAATAGCACACTGACACTTTCCCTCACTGTCCTACTCTGTCCCTCCCTACAAACAAGATTTAGCACAGAATAGCACACTGATAATTTCTACGAGTGTCCTTCTCTGTCCCTAAACTCAAGGATTGAAAATATGGAACAGCAAAATTGGTTTAGAACAGAATAGCACACTGTCAGTTTCACTCACTGTACCTCTCTGTCCCTAAACTCAAGGATTGAAAATATGGTTCAGCAAAATAGTTTTAGAACAGAATAGCACACTGACACTTTCCCTCACTGTCCTACTCTGTCCCTCCCTACAAACAAGATTTAGCACAGAATAGCACACTGATAATTTCTACGAGTGTCCTTCTCTGTCCCTAAACTCAAGGATTGAAAATATGGAACAGCAAAATTGGTTTAGAACAGAATAGCACACTGTCAGTTTCACTCACTGTACCTCTCTGTCCCTAAACTCAAGGATTGAAAATATGGTTCAGCAAAATAGTTTTAGAACAGAATTGCACACTGACACTTTCCCTCACTGTCCTACTCTGTCCCTCCCTACAAACAAGATTTAGCACAGAATAGCACACTGATAATTTCTACGAGTGTCCTTCTCTGTCCCTAAACTCAAGGATTGAAAATATGGAACAGCAAAATTGGTTTAGAACAGAATAGCACACTGTCAGTTTCACTCACTGTACCTCTCTGTCCCTAAACTCAAGGATTGAAAATATGGTTCAGCAAAATAGTTTTAGAACAGAATTGCACACTGACACTTTCCCTCACTGTCCTACTCTGTCCCTCCCTACAAACAAGATTTAGCACAGAATAGCACACTGATAATTTCTACGAGTGTCCTTCTCTGTCCCTAAACTCAAGGATTGAAAATATGGAACAGCAAAATTGGTTTAGAACAGAATAGCACACTGTCAGTTTCACTCACTGTACCTCTCTGTCCCTAAACTCAAGGATTGAAAATATGGAACAGCAAAATTGGTTTAGAACAGAATAGCACACTCTCAGTTTCACTCACTGTACCTCTCTGTCCCTAAACTCAAGGATTGAAAATATGGTTCAGCAAAATAGTTTTAGAACAGAATAGCACACTGACACTTTCCCTCACTGTCCTACTCTGTCCCTCCCTACAAACAAGATTTAGCACAGAATAGCACACTGATAATTTCTACGAGTGTCCTTCTCTGTCCCTAAACTCAAGGATTGAAAATATGGAACAGCAAAATTGGTTTAGAACAGAATAGCACACTGTCAGTTTCACTCACTGTACCTCTCTGTCCCTAAACTCAAAGAATTGAAAATATGGTTCAGCAAAATAGTTTTAGAACAGAATAGCACACTGACACTTTCCCTCACTGTCCTACTCTGTCCCTCCCTACAAACAAGATTTAGCACAGAATAGCACACTGATAATTTCTACGAGTGTCCTTCTCTGTCCCTAAACTCAAGGATTGAAAATATGGAACAGCAAAATTGGTTTAGAACAGAATAGCACACTGTCAGTTTCACTCACTGTACCTCTCTGTCCCTAAACTCAAGGATTGAAAATATGGTTCAGCAAAATAGTTTTAGAACAGAATAGCACACTGACACTTTCCCTCACTGTCCTACTCTGTCCCTCCCTACAAACAAGATTTAGCACAGAATAGCACACTGATAATTTCTACGAGTGTCCTTCTCTGTCCCTAAACTCAAGGATTGAAAATATGGAACAGCAAAATTGGTTTAGAACAGAATAGCACACTGTCAGTTTCACTCACTGTACCTCTCTGTCCCTAAACTCAAGGATTGAAAATATGGTTCAGCAAAATAGTTTTAGAACAGAATTGCACACTGACACTTTCCCTCACTGTCCTACTCTGTCCCTCCCTACAAACAAGATTTAGCACAGGATAGCACACAGATAATTTCTACGAGTGTCCTTCTCTGTCCCTAAACTCAAGGATTGAAAATATGGAACAGCAAAATTGGTTTAGAACAGAATAGCACACTGTCAGTTTCACTCACTGTACCTCTCTGTCCCTAAACTCAAGGATTGAAAATATGGAACAGCAAAATTGGTTTAGAACAGAATAGCACACTCTCAGTTTCACTCACTGTACCTCTCTGTCCCTAAACTCAAGGATTGAAAATATGGTTCAGCAAAATAGTTTTAGAACAGAATAGCACACTGTCACTTTCCCTCACTGTCCTACTCTGTCCCTCCCTACAAACAAGATTTAGCACAGAATAGCACACTGATAATTTCTACGAGTGTCCTTCTCTGTCCCTAAACTCAAGGATTGAAAATATGGAACAGCAAAATTGGTTTAGAACAGAATAGCACACTGTCAGTTTCACTCACTGTACCTCTCTGTCCCTAAACTCAAGGATTGAAAATATGGTTCAGCAAAATAGTTTTAGAACAGAATTGCACACTGACACTTTCCCTCACTGTCCTACTCTGTCCCTCCCTACAAACAAGATTTAGCACAGAATAGCACACTGATAATTTCTACGAGTGTCCTTCTCTGTCCCTAAACTCAAGGATTGAAAATATGGAACAGCAAAATTGGTTTAGAACAGAATAGCACACTGTCAGTTTCACTCACTGTACCTCTCTGTCCCTAAACTCAAGGATTGAAAATATGGAACAGCAAAATTGGTTTAGAACAGAATAGCACACTGTCAGTTTCACTCACTGTACCTCTCTGTCCCTAAACTCAAGGATTGAAAATATGGTTCAGCAAAATAGTTTTAGAACAGAATAGCACACTGACACTTTCCCTCACTGTCCTACTCTGTCCCTCCCTACAAACAAGATTTAGCACAGAATAGCACACTGTTAATTTCTACGAGTGTCCTTCTCTGTCCCTAAACTCAAGGATTGAAAATATGGAACAGCAAAATTGGTTTAGAACAGAATAGCACACTGTCAGTTTCACTCACTGTACCTCTCTGTCCCTAAACTCAAGGATTGAAAATATGGTTCAGCAAAATAGTTTTAGAACAGAATAGCACACTGACACTTTCCCTCACTGTCCTACTCTGTCCCTCCCTACAAACAAGATTTAGCACAGAATAGCACACTGATAATTTCTACGAGTGTCCTTCTCTGTCCCTAAACTCAAGGATTGAAAATATGGAACAGCAAAATTGGTTTAGAACAGAATAGCACACTGTCAGTTTCACTCACTGTACCTCTCTGTCCCTAAACTCACGGATTGAAAATATGGTTCAGCAAAATAGTTTTAGAACAGAATAGCACACTGACACTTTCCCTCACTGTCCTACTCTGTCCCTCCCTACAAACAAGATTTAGCACAGAATAGCACACTGATAATTTCTACGAGTGTCCTTCTCTGTCCCTAAACTCAAGGATTGAAAATATGGAACAGCAAAATTGGTCTAGAACAGAATAGCACACTGTCAGTTTCACTCACTGTACCTCTCTGTCCCTAAACTCAAGGATTGAAAATATGGTTCAGCAAAATAGTTTTAGAACAGAATTGCACACTGACACTTTCCCTCACTGTCCTACTCTGTCCCTCCCTACAAACAAGATTTAGCACAGAATAGCACACTGATAATTTCTACGAGTGTCCTTCTCTGTCCCTAAACTAAAGGATTGAAAATATGGAACAGCAAAATTGGTTTAGAACAGAATAGCACACTGTCAGTTTCACTCACTGTACCTCTCTGTCCCTAAACTCAAGGATTGAAAATATGGAACAGCAAAATTGGTTTAGAACAGAATAGCACACTCTCAGTTTCACTCACTGTACCTCTCTGTCCCTAAACTCAAGGATTGAAAATATGGTTCAGCAAAATAGTTTTAGAACAGAATAGCACACTGACACTTTCCCTCACTGTCCTACTCTGTCCCTCCCTACAAACAAGATTTAGCACAGAATAGCACACTGATAATTTCTACGAGTGTCCTTCTCTGTCCCTAAACTCAAGGATTGAAAATATGGAACAGCAAAATTGGTTTAGAACAGAATAGCACACTGTCAGTTTCACTCACTGTACCTATCTGTCCCTAAACTCAAGGATTGAAAATATGGTTCAGCAAAATAGTTTTAGAACAGAATTGCACACTGACACTTTCCCTCACTGTCCTACTCTGTCCCTCCCTACAAACAAGATTTAGCACAGAATAGCACACTGATAATTTCTACGAGTGTACTTCTCTGTCCCTAAACTCAAGGATTGAAAATATGGAACAGCAAAATTGGTTTAGAACAGAATAGCACATTGTCAGTTTCACTCACTGTACCTCTCTGTCCCTAAACTCAAGGATTGAAAATATGGAACAGCAAAATTGGTTTAGAACAGAATAGCACACTCTCAGTTTCACTCACTGTACCTCTCTGTCCCTAAACTCAAGGATTGAAAATATGGTTCAGCAAAATAGTTTTAGAACAGAATAGCACACTGACACTTTCCCTCACTGTCCTACTCTGTCCCTCCCTACAAACAAGATTTAGCACAGAATAGCACACTGATAATTTCTACGAGTGTCCTTCTCTGTCCCTAAACTCAAGGATTGAAAATATGGAACAGCAAAATTGGTTTAGAACAGAATAGCACACTGTCAGTTTCACTCACTGTACCTCTCTGTCCCTAAACTCAAGGATTGAAAATATGGTTCAGCAAAATAGTTTTAGAACAGAATAGCACACTGACACTTTCCCTCACTGTCCGACTCTGTCCCTCCCTACAAACAAGATTTAGCACAGAATAGCACACTGATAATTTCTACGAGTGTCCTTCTCTGTCCCTAAACTCAAGGATTGAAAATATGGAACAGCAAAATTGGTTTAGAACAGAATAGCACACTGTCAGTTTCACTCACTGTACCTCTCTGTCCCTAAACTCAAGGATTGAAAATATGGTTCAGCAAAATAGTTTTAGAACAGAATAGCACACTGACACTTTCCCTCACTGTCCTACTCTGTCCCTCCCTACAAACAAGATTTAGCACAGAATAGCACACTGATAATTTCTACGAGTGTCCTTCTCTGTCCCTAAACTCAAGGATTGAAAATATGGAACAGCAAAATTGGTTTAGAACAGAATAGCACACTGTCAGTTTCACTCACTGTACCTCTCTGTCCCTAAACTCAAGGATTGAAAATATGGTTCAGCAAAATAGTTTTAGAAAGAATAGCACACTGACACTTTCCCTCACTGTCCTACTCTGTCCCTCCCTACAAACAAGATTTAGCACAGAATAGCACACTGATAATTTCTACGAGTGTCCTTCTCTGTCCCTAAACTCAAGGATTGAAAATATGGAACAGCAAAATTGGTTTAGAACAGAATAGCACACTGTCAGTTTCACTCACTGTACCTCTCTGTCCCTAAACTCAAGGATTGAAAATATGGTTCAGCAAAATAGTTTTAGAACAGAATAGCACACTGACACTTTCCCTCACTGTCCTACTCTGTCCCTCCCTACAAACAAGATTTAGCACAGAATAGCACACTGATAATTTCTACGAGTGTCCTTCTCTGTCCCTAAACTCAAGGATTGAAAATATGGAACAGCAAAATTGGTTTAGAACAGAATAGCACACTCTCAGTTTCACTCACTGTACCTCTCTGTCCCTAAACTCAAGGATTGAAAATATGGTTCAGCAAAATAGTTTTAGAACAGAATAGCACACTGACACTTTCCCTCACTGTCCTACTCTGTCCCTCCCTACAAACAAGATTTAGCACAGAATAGCACACTGATAATTTCTACGAGTGTCCTTCTCTGTCCCTAAACTCAAGGATTGAAAATATGGAACAGCAAAATTGGTTTAGAACAGAATAGCACACTGTCAGTTTCACTCACTGTACCTCTCTGTCCCTAAACTCAAGGATTGAAAATATGGAACAGCAAAATTGGTTTAGAACAGAATAGCACACTGTCAGTTTCACTCACTGTACCTCTCTGTCCCTAAACTCAAGGATTGAAAATATGGTTCAGCAAAATAGTTTTAGAACAGAATAGCACACTGACACTTTCCCTCACTGTCCTACTCTGTCCCTCCCTACAAACAAGATTTAGCACAGAATAGCACACTGTTAATTTCTACGAGTGTCCTTCTCTGTCCCTAAACTCAAGGATTGAAAATATGGAACAGCAAAATTGGTTTAGAACAGAATAGCACACTGTCAGTTTCACTCACTGTACCTCTCTGTCCCTAAACTCAAGGATTGAAAATATGGTTCAGCAAAATAGTTTTAGAACAGAATAGCACACTGACACTTTCCCTCACTGTCCTACTCTGTCCCTCCCTACAAACAAGATTTAGCACAGAATAGCACACTGATAATTTCTACGAGTGTCCTTCTCTGTCCCTAAACTCAAGGATTGAAAATATGGAACAGCAAAATTGGTTTAGAACAGAATAGCACACTGTCAGTTTCACTCACTGTACCTCTCTGTCCCTAAACTCAAGGATTGAAAATATGGTTCAGCAAAATAGTTTTAGAACAGAATAGCACACTGACACTTTCCCTCACTGTCCTACTCTGTCCCTCCCTACAAACAAGATTTAGCACAGAATAGCACACTGATAATTTCTACGAGTGTCCTTCTCTGTCCCTAAACTCAAGGATTGAAAATATGGAACAGCAAAATTGGTTTAGAACAGAATAGCACACTGTCAGTTTCACTCACTGTACCTCTCTGTCCCTAAACTCAAGGATTGAAAATATGGTTCAGCAAAATAGTTTTAGAACAGAATAGCACACTGACACTTTCCCTCACTGTCCTACTCTGTCCCTCCCTACAAACAAGATTTAGCACAGAATAGCACACTGATAATTTCTACGAGTGTCCTTCTCTGTCCCTAAACTCAAGGATTGAAAATATGGAACAGCAAAATTGGTCTAGAACAGAATAGCACACTGTCAGTTTCACTCACTGTACCTCTCTGTCCCTAAACTCAAGGATTGAAAATATGGTTCAGCAAAATAGTTTTAGAACAGAATTGCACACTGACACTTTCCCTCACTGTCCTACTCTGTCCCTCCCTACAAACAAGATTTAGCACAGAATAGCACACTGATAATTTCTACGAGTGTCCTTCTCTGTCCCTAAACTAAAGGATTGAAAATATGGAACAGCAAAATTGGTTTAGAACAGAATAGCACACTGTCAGTTTCACTCACTGTACCTCTCTGTCCCTAAACTCAAGGATTGAAAATATGGAACAGCAAAATTGGTTTAGAACAGAATAGCACACTCTCAGTTTCACTTACTGTACCTCTCTGTCCCTAAACTCAAGGATTGAAAATATGGTTCAGCAAAATAGTTTTAGAACAGAATTGCACACTGACACTTTCCCTCACTGTCCTACTCTGTCCCTCCCTACAAACAAGATTTAGCACAGAATAGCACACTGATAATTTCTACGAGTGTCCTTCTCTGTCCCTAAACTAAAGGATTGAAAATATGGAACAGCAAAATTGGTTTAGAACAGAATAGCACACTGTCAGTTTCACTCACTGTACCTCTCTGTCCCTAAACTCAAGGATTGAAAATATGGAACAGCAAAATTGGTTTAGAACAGAATAGCACACTCTCAGTTTCACTCACTGTACCTCTCTGTCCCTAAACTCAAGGATTGAAAATATGGTTCAGCAAAATAGTTTTAGAACAGAATTGCACACTGACACTTTCCCTCACTGTCCTACTCTGTCCCTCCCTACAAACAAGATTTAGCACAGAATAGCACACTGATAATTTCTACGAGTGTACTTCTCTGTCCCTAAACTCAAGGATTGAAAATATGGAACAGCAAAATTGGTTTAGAACAGAATAGCACATTGTCAGTTTCACTCACTGTACCTCTCTGTCCCTAAACTCAAGGATTGAAAATATGGAACAGCAAAATTGGTTTAGAACAGAATAGCACACTCTCAGTTTCACTCACTGTACCTCTCTGTCCCTAAACTCAAGGATTGAAAATATGGTTCAGCAAAATAGTTTTAGAACAGAATAGCACACTGACACTTTCCCTCACTGTCCTACTCTGTCCCTCCCTACAAACAAGATTTAGCACAGAATAGCACACTGATAATTTCTACGAGTGTCCTTCTCTGTCCCTAAACTCAAGGATTGAAAATATGGAACAGCAAAATTGGTTTAGAACAGAATAGCACACTGTCAGTTTCACTCACTGTACCTCTCTGTCCCTAAACTCAAGGATTGAAAATATGGTTCAGCAAAATAGTTTTAGAACAGAATAGCACACTGACACTTTCCCTCACTGTCCGACTCTGTCCCTCCCTACAAACAAGATTTAGCACAGAATAGCACACTGATAGTTTCTACGAGTGTCCTTCTCTGTCCCTAAACTCAAGGATTGAAAATATGGAACAGCAAAATTGGTTTAGAACAGAATAGCACACTGTCAGTTTCACTCACTGTACCTCTCTGTCCCTAAACTCAAGGATTGAAAATATGGTTCAGCAAAATAGTTTTAGAACAGAATAGCACACTGACACTTTCCCTCACTGTCCTACTCTGTCCCTCCCTACAAACAAGATTTAGCACAGAATAGCACACTGATAATTTCTACGAGTGTCCTTCTCTGTCCCTAAACTCAAGGATTGAAAATATGGAACAGCAAAATTGGTTTAGAACAGAATAGCACACTGTCAGTTTCACTCACTGTACCTCTCTGTCCCTAAACTCAAGGATTGAAAATATGGTTCAGCAAAATAGTTTTAGAAAGAATAGCACACTGACACTTTCCCTCACTGTCCTACTCTGTCCCTCCCTACAAACAAGATTTAGCACAGAATAGCACACTGATAATTTCTACGAGTGTCCTTCTCTGTCCCTAAACTCAAGGATTGAAAATATGGAACAGCAAAATTGGTTTAGAACAGAATAGCACACTGTCAGTTTCACTCACTGTACCTCTCTGTCCCTAAACTCAAGGATTGAAAATATGGTTCAGCAAAATAGTTTTAGAACAGAATAGCACACTGACACTTTCCCTCACTGTCCTACTCTGTCCCTCCCTACAAACAAGATTTAGCACAGAATAGCACACTGATAATTTCTACGAGTGTCCTTCTCTGTCCCTAAACTCAAGGATTGAAAATATGGAACAGCAAAATTGGTTTAGAACAGAATAGCACACTCTCAGTTTCACTCACTGTACCTCTCTGTCCCTAAACTCAAGGATTGAAAATATGGTTCAGCAAAATAGTTTTAGAACAGAATAGCACACTGACACTTTCCCTCACTGTCCTACTCTGTGCCTCCCTACAAACAAGATTTAGCACAGAATAGCACACTGATAATTTCTACGAGTGTCCTTCTCTGTCCCTAAACTCAAGGATTGAAAATATGGAACAGCAAAATTGGTTTAGAACAGAATAGCACACTGTCAGTTTCACTCACTGTACCTCTCTGTCCCTAAACTCAAGGATTGAAAATATGGTTCAGCAAAATAGTTTTAGAACAGAATAGCACACTGACACTTTCCCTCACTGTACCTCTCTGTCCCTAAACTCAAGGATTGAAAATATGGTTCAGCAAGATTGGTTTAGAACAGAATAGCACACTGACACTTTCCCTCACTGTACCTCTCTGTCCCTACAAACAAGGATTAGCACAGAATAGCACACTGTCACTGACACTCTCCCTACCTATCCTTTTTTGTCCCTAAACACAAGGAATCCAGGATTAGTAAAGGAAAAATAATGACACTGTCCCTGCCTATGCTTCTCTTTCCCTGCTCCGGAACACACTACACAAGGCCGCCGCGCTGGCGGCCTTTTATAGTGTGGGGCGTGTACTAAACCCCCTCAGCAATAATTGGCCACAGGCATCCTGCCTGTGGCCAATCATTGCTCTCCTCGCTGCCGGCGCTGTGATTGGCCAAGCATGCGGGGTCACAGTGCATGCTTGGCCAATCACAGCGCCTGGATGACACTGCGATGGCATAGTGCATTGTGGGCCGTTTGCGTCACTCGAATTTGGCGCAAACGGCCCAAATCGTTCGATCTTCGTTGAACGATCGAACAGCCGATGTTCGAGTCGAACGTATGTTCGACTCGAACACGAAGCTCATCCCTAGCGGTGACATACGAAATGTACGACGGCACTATAAAGGGGAAGTTCCATTTGGATGGCGCCACCCTTTGGGCTGCTTTTGCTGATCCTCGTGTTAGTAAAGTTTGGTGAGAGACGATTCGCGCTTTTCAGCCTCGTGCTCTTCAGTTCGTTACAGCGTGACGAATGTGGTATCTCCATTACGAACGCTAGCTTTACCAGACGCTCCCGTCTCATCACTTGCTTCTGAGCATGCACAGTTTTTTTGTGAAAAACAACGAGAAAAATTAGAGCATGTTCCAAATTTTTAATGCCCATTTTTCACGTCGTGAAAAATGCTCTGGAGCCCACACACGATCGTTTTTAATGTCCAAATAAAAAAATGGCATTTTTATCGTCATGAAAAACGGTCGTGTGTACGCGTCATCATTGTTTCTTTAATTAACATGCATTTGTAAAATTTGTGCACGTACGTGGTGTATTGTAGCTGAGAAATATGGAGTATCAGAAAAAGCTGCAGGTGGAGTATAGTGAGGATTTAAGCCGAACAAATTGATTATGATGAAAAACATGCAAAACTTTAGCCGGCGGTATAATTTCCCTCTGATTTATAGACATTTTCATATGGTGACCCTGGGTCTTGCTGTTTTGGTAGAGTGCAATAGGCAGAAAGCACCCCGGAGACATGTTATTTAATGAAAACACATAGATATATATCATACACCTAGGGGTCGGAAGAGTTCTTCAATAAGAAATGTACTTTTTTTTTATATTTAACAATTTAACAAAATTCATTAATCACAACAATCTTGGCTGTAAAAAAAAAAAACATTGCCTGTTCGATTTAATTTAAAAGTATAATAAAATTATGTATGTGACTAAATACAAATGCAATTCAGTATAATGATTCATGAATTCAGAAGGGTTTAAAGGTACACCCCAGCCAAAACTGAATATAAAGAACATAGCCTATATATTGAAGTCAAGGTCAGTGCAGCAGGCCACCCCACTGCTTATAATTATTATTGTTGAAGATAAAAAATTTGGATGGATGTTTTTATCATTCCCTATCTATCTAAAACAACAACAAAAACATCCAATGAGGTCCTCTGTAGTCATTGGTTGCCGGTGTGTTGGCAGGTGCCTACAATGAGGTAATATGTCTGCTTGTGTAAGCACTTGTTTCACCTGGCTGAGCTTATTTCCTTCTGTTTGTTGAGCCAGCCAGGCACTAAATGTTACAATGTTTGTAGGTTTCCTGTGTCCTCAGGTTTACCTGAGAGCTAGGGGTAACCAGACTGCGAGGGCTAACTTTTTTCCCGCCATTTCCAGCCAGGTTACCTCATCCTACAAGTCAATCAACATAAAAGGGGCTGCCTACAAGATCCTATAGAGCTTCTGGGTCGATCCCTGGGGAAATACAGCCAAAATGTAGCTGGACACATTGATGGAGGGATCACCCCTGTGACGGAACCACTTGGCACCCCGATTAGGTGCTTTCTTTCACCAAACAGTGTCTCCTGCCCTCCAAACCATTCCAAGCAGACTGAGAAGTAATATGTATATGGGTCCTCCAGTTCCCAGAGTCTGTGTGTTTTGGGGAAACATGGACTTGAATCCGAAGCAAGACAACTCCAAGGGTCCCCCAGACACACACATCCCAAAGAGTATTGTTCTCTTAAAAGCAAGGGCCCATAGTCATAATAGTCAGTAGGCAAGAGGCTAGCTTGCAGTCCCCTCCAAAATCCTCTGTATTGGTTGGGTCTGTCACAACCCCTTTTGGGGAGGGGTTGTGACAGGAGCCTTTTCGGGGTTCATAGAGAGAGTCTCTGGGGACCTTATGGACTAGTAACTGGTAATCATTGATTTACTGCCTTTGTGGATTATCACCAATCATGGACTCTAAGGGACTTGTACTACCTCTTGTGGATTTTTGCCTTAATGGCCTTAAAAGGGATTGCTTTGTGGACTTGCCTTCTGTATAAGGTATGCACACTCGATGAATGTTAGAAGAGCTCTGTACAGGATTTGTGTTAAATTGCTTTTTGAGAACTGTACTGTGTGCAGCAACTACCTCAGTAAAGAATCTTTGTTTACTTGCTTTGCCTTGTCTGAAATCTCTTAAAGGGATTCATGCACAGCGTATCAAAGAACATGGCACAAGGGGACTGAGCTAGAGGAAGATGTATTGCATGGGGCTAACACATAGGGTACTGTTCAGAGGAAGTTAATGTGTTCTTGCTAAGTACTACAGTGTTTGTTTCATTGCTTAACGCAGCCAATCAGCCAGGAGACGGGTGACTGGTAGGAGTGACGGTTCCACTGGTAGTGGAGGGAGTTAAGTGCTTGGCACCTCTACATCTCCAGAGTGCCTAGAGGCCAAGCCTAGAGTCACGGAAGAGAGGGATGTAGGCCCCTGGAGAAGAGAGCAAGCATGGAGGTTGGAGGGAAAGTGTCCTGTAATCCATAGCAACCATGGGATGTGTCACTGGGAGAGAGGTGATATAAACTGCTGGAATGGTGGAGCCCAGCACAGGTCCAGTGGTACCAGCCTCAAAATGCTGCACACCTGGGAAGTGGTGTCCTCCATGCATGAGAGGGTCTGAAGTGTACAGATGTCAACATTGTAATGGAGTCAGCACAGAGAGGAGAGAAAGGAGTGCAGTGAAATTGCAGCTCACTTCTAAGCCTGGAAGACCGGCTTTAATGTTGACTGTCATGTGACTGCAGGCATTAGCAAGTGCAGTTCAACTTGTTCCCATACGGGTGCCTAAGCCCCGCCCAAAGGTATCAGATACTGCTTCACATGGTTGCAATCTTACCCATAAACATGCAAACCGGGGGATATTCTGTATGTTGTAACTGCCCAAGCTCACTCAGACTTGCTTGTTTATCAACGCATGCGCAGATGCTGGTTGGAGATTGGCAACCCCCCTTATTCCCTGATTCAAGTCAATAAAAACCCCATGTGCCAGCAGGACCTTTCATGCAGGCCTTCAACTTGCCAGCGTTTAGAGTAGGGCTCTGGAAGTCCAGCCAAACAACCAAGATCTATGGAACATGGTCACCTGACGTGTGTTCCGTGATGGAGACTGTGTGTCACCGCTAAGAGGACGACTCCTTTCCCTAATCACCACATGATCCTGGGCTGATCAGGTTTGCACTAGTCCTCACAGACACTCTATTCTTCAGGTATTGGCTGTGCACACTGATTCACAATTCTAATTACTTTTATCACACCACACAGAGGCCACTTGTTGCATTTTAATCTTTTTAGTGAAAAGAAATGTAAATAGTCCACAACAGTGGAAAAAGTGCAGTTCCAGAGGTTTTGTAAATGGTTATAACACACAGTCTATACCAGTGTCTCTCAACCTTTATTCAGTCAATGCACCCTTTAAAAATCTGCACACTCTCAAGGCACCCCATTCTAAAATGTAGAAATTGGACTATTAGTTTTACATCGCAGCAGCATCTCCACACTTAAGACACCCAACATTAGAGGTGATATATTCTTTCAAACCATATACACTTTTGAACACTGCTAATAACTAGTATTTCAGCATTTCATCTTCCTCAATTTCTTTACCCGTGCAGCTAACGTGACCCTACTGCTGACAGAGAGGGTCAGGGAGGTCAAACAAGGATGCTGTGCAGATGCCCAATGTCCTCCTTATCAACCAATGACATCAGCGGTTGTTGGGACGCTGGTGGCTGGCCAGCACAGTGCCCAAGATTGTAATGTTGCACAATGAAAACCTGTCGCTTTGTGTAACAAAGAAGCGTGTTTTATCCACCTGGTGGTTTGTACGCAATATTTGAGCAATTTGGGGCAATTTTTGGGCATTTTGCCAAGGCACCCCTGAAGAACCCAGAAGGCACCCTAGGCGCCCTGGCTAAAAAAGAAAAGGCTAGTCTGTACAGATATACAGTACTATAACAAGGTAGTCCTTCAACAGTGTCCAGCAAGGTAGAAGGAGGGAGAATTACGATGCTCGCAAATCTGTAACATGCCATTACTTAGTCCTGAGGTCCCATTCAAGGGTCATAGCCCTCAGTGCCCTCAGTTCCCAGCCAGGCTTCTCCCCAAAATGAAAGAACACACAACGCCTCTGTTACAGTCTTGAGTTCTCTGCAGGCCATCTCCTCTTCTCTAAACCTTTCCTTTCCCTTACGTATGGGAAAACCCTCAGTCTTCACTTTCTCACTCACTTAAAAGAGAAGTTTGAGATTTAGAAAAAATATATATATACTTACCTAGGTGGATACTGCATCTGTCCTCCACCGGCTCTGCACTGAGAACTGAGCGATTGAAGACCCCTGAACGCTCAGTTCCCAGCATTCTGTGAGCAGAGAACCAGAGACTGACAGTTACTGGGTCTCTGCTCTGAACTAACTGGAGTGTATGGATCATAGGAGTGCAGAACTAACTGCACTCCTGTGATCCATAGGTGAAGTATGGCGAAAATAGCTTTGGCTATACTTCTCCTTTAAAATATAGCAAGTCCTCATGCTACTGTATGTGTTAGCACTGAAATTCATCCAGCACACCCATTCAATAGTGGCAACATAACAGGTGTGCAGAAAATAATAACAAACAAGTACAAAGTAACTCAAAACAGTGTTACACAGTATGCATATCATAACAAGACGGTATATTAAAGCTCACTAATGTGTACATTATACATAATACTGCAGATCAGCCATAGCGACTAACATTTCTGTCAAAGTAAGGATGCTGAACCAACTGGTACTAATCCCATCCTGATGGCTGCACCAAGACCACATGATCCTTGAGAATGTGCCTACCCAAGTTCAGTTTTTGAAGGCAATCCTTCAGCCTCTGGTAGGCCAGATTGGAGTCCTAAGTATTTTGGTAAGCTTTGGGTACTTGAAGAAAGTACCACACAAACTTGTGATTCCAGTCAATTTTCAACCCAGACATTGAAAAGATGGTGTAAGTGGGACAGTCTGGTGAGTTTCTGCCCTCCTGATTTTTCCAGAGGCATCAGCAGGGCCAACATCTGTCCACTTATTGGCATCCAGGGAACTAGATGAGGAAGCTAGACTCACATATCCTGGTGAATGTACAAACTGGGTAGGGTGGTATATAACTTACTCTCCTGCAGAGCTAAAAGGTTGAATATCTCACAGTGGAGCAGCTGCATCTTCAGCAAAGGGGTTCTTTAACCACAGCCAGTATGTATCGCTCTCCACTGCAAGCAGGCCAGCACCAGGTTCCTTGAAAAGTTTGGATAGGGTCGCCACCTACTGAGTTCATTGGATATCCTCCAATGTCATCAGGCCAACCTCAACCCCAAGCAACTTGAAGGAAACAGCTTGGCTTTCTCCTCTTATATATCCTCAAGCATCTTTCTGGGATACAGGGACTGAAGGTCCACAAGAGGG
Source organism: Rana muscosa (assembly GCA_029206835.1). Lineage (NCBI taxonomy): Eukaryota > Metazoa > Chordata > Amphibia > Anura > Ranidae > Rana > Rana muscosa. Next base: position 90,035,751 of record CM055117.1, on the reverse strand, counting down.
CTAGTGGGGGTGCTCCTCTTTCATGACTGACACCTCTCCATTGAGGATACAACAACAACTGGGTCCTGAAATTTGGCTGACATGCCCTGAGCAGTTTCTCCGTGTAGCGGATTAAACAGAAAGGTCCCATAGGTTGGTCACTGCACCCAGGGACTGACCTCTTCAAAGGGACATGCACAAGTCCACAAAGGGGTAAAAGCAGGTCTTGTCCCACATCTTAGAACACCTTGACATAGGGCTAAGTTCATTACCAGCTGGAGCCAGCAAAGTTCTGTGTCCAGCAGAGACATGCTTTCAAGATGCAACTCCATGATGACTGCTCTATATGTTCCCTCCAAGATGTCTCCCACAGATTCTTGTCTCTTCCTCTTGTGCAGTGGAATTGTTCTACCTCACTTCCTTTCACACACCCACTTCCATTAACAGCATTCAAACACACAGGGGTTGATTTACTATAACTGGAGAGTGCAAAATCTGGTGCAGCTCTGCAGAGAAACCAATCAGCTTCCAGGTTCTATTGTCAAAGCTTATTTGAACAAGATGAAGTTAGAAGCTGATTGGCTACCATACACAGCTGCACCAGATTTTGCACTCTCTAGTTTTAGTAAATCAACCCCACAGTGACTTTGATCCAAGGCTTGCCTCCCAATAGCCAATCCTGTGTAGATAGGTCTCCATCACTGCTTGATATGGCTGTATCCAGCAGCTGAAGTGTCTCATCACACAATTGAATCACTAGTATGTCGCAAGCCCTAATTAATTTTCTTAGAATTGGTGCAATTACTTGTGATGCTTAAAGTGGACTTCTCCCCCTCTCCATAAAAAAATAAATAATATGTAAAAGTAAAGACCTATGAAACTTTTTCTTCATTTTCAGGGGTTTTCATGCCTCCCCTGTGCCCCTACGCTGCCATTTTAAAAACATACTTTATGTTTTTGTTCTTGCACTGCGCATTTGTGTACAACATGACATGCATGTGTTAAAAAAAGTTGTTGTTTTTTTTACCAACAAATAAGTATAAAGTTGTACAGCGCATACGCAAGATGAGGCACGTGACTTCATGCGCTTCGTCTTGCACATTTGCAGTATAACAATACTCCGACATCTCACGAGATCTCACAGCTTAGGTATGAGATCTCTCTAAAGGTACTGGTAACGTTGCCTTCCCAGAGGGCATCTGGGTTGCTGGGGCTACTTCACCAGTTCCTAGGGAAACTAGGAAGTGGACACAAAAAAAAGTTAAGTAAAAGCAAAAAAAAGAATTGGGTGATAGGGATGCATGCTGATGTGAATTTTAGTAAAAGGGGGCGAAAGGTCCATTTTAATGCACTGCAGCCAGGTGCACTTTCCTTGGTGCAGCTCGGTGTGATGTGTGACTCACAAGAAAGCTGGATGAGCTTCTCCATTTATCCTTCAGTCAGTAGAACCACATGTTGCTCTCAAGGAACACAGCTAATGTTCCTGAGTAACCTATGATTTCATATTCTCTTTTAAAAGGATTTTTCATTCCAAGCATATATACATTGCATTTAAGCCACTTCATTCAAATGGTAGATTAGTATACTGATACTCCCTACATTCCAGAATGATGACGAGCCATAAGCCATTCATTGACTGGCATGAGGGTGTCTGAAACATCTAGGAACTGTCAGTAAAATAGCAAAAACTGACTTACAGTTGGAAGGCCACCCTGAATCCAGTCGGATCTCTCCGAGCACAAAATATGCTAAATAAAAACATCAATAAACCTAATAATATATACAGAAGTACACCTGTACCTCTGTCCTAGATGAGACATTTCAGTCGGAACGCACATTCCAGGGATAGCTAAAACCTTCATGTCATGTTGACTCTGCTGTAAAAATCACTTTGCAGGACTGGAAAATGTTATTATGTTTATAATTAGTCACGTTTAAATGGATTTGATGGATGCTAATATGTTAGCCAGATGCTAAAATGACACGTAAATCACAAGTGGGCTTACACAAAATGAACTACAGATACTATTTCTGGAAATATGGCCAAAGTATTCGGCAGCTCGGCAGGCTAATTATTGGTCAAACCGCTGTGTATTACATTTTTTTGGTGAACTTTTGTTTTATTACAGCTTAATTTTTTCTTGTCCATAAAAATATGCTTAATGGTTTTGTTCATCTACAGAAGTTATCGTTTTTGTTCTTTTTTTGGTATTTACTAACCTTTCTCCAAAGGTTTGTAGCCTTTTTGCTTTATTTTATTGAACTATATTTAGAAAAAACAAAGACTTCGAGAACAAGAACTTTGCATGATTAGAATGCACTATAAAAGCAATGAACTTTAACTTTTGATCAGACTGTTCACTTTTTATCCAGAACACAATTTAGTTGATCAATCCATTATTAACAAGGACCTTTAGTCAGAAAATTAAAGTGGTTGTAAAGACTGAAGGTTTTTTCCTTCATGCATTCTGTGCATGAAGGGAAAAACCTTCTGTGTGCTGCTCACCCCCCACCATACTCACCTGACCCCCTATCGATTGAGCAAAGTGCACGAGAGCCTTGTCTGTCCTGGGACTCCCTCTTCTCATTGGCTGAGACTGCAGCGGGAGCTATTGTCTCCAACTGCTGTCGCTCACAGCCAGTGAGCCAATTAGGAGAGAATGGGGGCAGGGCCAAACTGTGGCTCAATGTGTCTTATGGACTCATAGAGCAGGGCTCAGGAGCGAGCACACACCAGTGCCCCCATAGGAAGCGATATGCTATTGGGGGCACTGGTCATGGGGGAGGAGCCAGGAGCGCCACTTGGGGACCAGAGAAGAAGAGGATCAGGGCTGTTCTGTGCAAAACCACTCCACAGAGCAAGTAGATATGACATGTTTGTTTTGTTTTTTTAAAGCTGAACGTTTAATACCACTTAAAGCCCTGATAGATGACTTCATGCTGGCCCTTTTAGCAGGCATAGCTATGTAAAACATTAAAAAGTTGTACCTATACTGCCTATACTGTTTATGTTTAACCACTTCCGTACCGCCGCACGCAGATCTACGTCGGCTCTATACAAGTAGTCCAGGTCCAAATTCAAATGTTCTCAGATATACTCTGCTCAAGGGATGTGGTGCATAATTTAGAGGCATTTTTTAAAATAATACATTTTGATTGGATTAGGTGGAGAGTTAGGGGTGCTGATGTCATGATCTCCATCTTGTTCAATAGAGGACAGTGTGTCTGAATGACGTCCACGCTGAGCGAGTGACTTCCTGTATTCAGTAAGCAGCAGGGCAACTGCTCAGCACTGGATCCAGAAGCTAGGGGAGATCATTATTGTAATGGAGTCTTCTACAGTGATTTCCAGCTTCGAGGGGGGTTCCCACAGATATGGTATATACACATTTACATTGGGCCAAGCTGTAAACATTGCCATACCTAAACTTCAGCTTCAAGCAAACAGTTTTTCAATCACAATGCAGTTACTTATATTAAACATTTTTTGTGCTAAATCTTCTGGTGCTGTCATTCCCCCTGTCAAAACATTCACTTACATTATCAGAAACCAAATGCAGCAGACTATACATTGAAGTGCAATATCGCGAGTTATGCCGTGGTGTGTTTTACTAAAGACTTTATTGTATAGCCACTATGAACAGCGCCAAAATACTAAGGGCTCATTCACACTGGATGCATTGCCATGTTTGTTGCTGCATTTTCAAATATAGCAAAATACTTGGACAAATTAATGTTTTTTTCAAAGGATCTCTTATTACAATATGGGGTGACTCTGTGTGTTGCAACAAAAAGTCCTGCATGCTGCATTTTTGGTGTTTTAGTCATTTTATTAGTTAATTAAATTAAGTCCTTACTGTAGAGTTAAACCATCAATGGATGACATTTATGAATCTAATGCCGCGTACACACAATCGTTTTTTTCCGATGAAAAAAGACTGATAGGAAATTCTGATCGTCTGTGTGGAACTCCAACGGAGAAAAAACCCACGCATGCTCAGAATCAAGTCGACGCATGCTCAGAAGCATTGAACTTAATTTTTCTCGGCTCGTTGGAGAGTTTTACGTCACAGCGTTTTGGACGGTCGGAATTTTGTCTGATGGTGTGTAGGCAAGACTGATGAAAGTCAGCTTCATCAGAATTCCGACAGAAAAATCCATCAGATTTTATTCCATCGGAAATCCGATCGTGTGTACAGGGCATTAGTGTTTTCACTTAAGAGTCAAATTTTCACACATTGATGAATAGCCCCATTTGTTTACTAAAGCATTGTATACAACAACGAACTCCCATTTTTCTTTTCCATGAAATACTGTTTTGACCTCTTTTTTAATCCTTTCTTGTTTTAGCTTAGTGCTGCTACTTCTTTTTATCCACTCAACCCAACTTTAGAGAGCATATTCTGGAGAACATGTTAAGGGGTTCAGGAATCAATCCCAGATACTGTAGATTTACCTTTTAGAAAAATAATGATGACATTACAACAGCAACTACTACTACTAATATTAATAACATAGTTAAAGTGGATGTAAACCCGATTCATGAAATTTGAGCTGGACATATATATCTGCAGTGTTTTATTATCTGTCTTCAAAGCACTAAGTCCTGTGGCTTTCTCCTGCTCCATTCTTTTGTTATCAGCAAGATAATCTAATAGATTAGCAGAAAGCTACTTAACTCACAGGACAGCTCTGAAAGTCTCTGCCTATCTGGAGGGAGGTGTGTGCTTTTTCTCCAATCAGCTGTCTCCCAGTGCAATGCAAGACTTCTCTTACAGTGCAGAATGAGGAAGTGAAAATTCTAAGACGATCTGCACTTACTAAACAGTATATAAAGCTGAAGACAGCAGATATACATGTAAAGCTTATGTAGGAGGATTTTGTTTCATCCCTCTGTATCATCTGAGGCTGTTCATGTCATGGATATGCATTAATGTCTGTCTGCCATCTTACCTTCCTCCTCATGTGTTCATCTAGAGACCAGACCTCCTTCACCTGGCTTCCTTTATAATCTCCTCCCAGCCTGACTCCACCCCAGGCCCTATCACTGAACACTATATTAACCTGTGCACTGCAAGCCTGCTTTGCTGATCAACGTGTTTGTTAGGCATTGTGTGTTTGGGTTCCTGCCTGCCGTGTGCTACGTCTGTCTCTCTGTTACGTTATTGGCTTGTCCCCGACCATCCCTGTCTGCTCGTGACCCTTGACCTTCGGCTCGTTCTTCGTTATCCTTGTCTGCTTGTGGCCCCTGACCTTCGGCTTGTTATTCGGTTCTCTCTATCGTGTGCCGCTGCTTCCCCTTATCCTACGGGGCGTGAGCTAGGAAACTCCAGGGGCCGCGACCTGGTCCCAGCCTGCAGCGTAACATCCTCACCACTAGAGGCCCTGGAGAAGACCAGCTGGGTCTTAGACTCCGCGCCCTGGGGAATCTTGGCTCTCGCTTCCGTTGGGATCCCGGTTGTGCTCCTCTGGTCCCGCTTTCCACAACCACCCAGTTTCCTACCCACAGAAGCCAGCCATAGGGTTCACTACCTCGCGGTGCACTCCTGTCCCCCTACGGTGTGCATCTGTCACCTGGCCACAGGTGACCCTGACAGTTTGATCAGCCATGAACCCGGCTGACATCCCGCTTCCCGCGGATGATCCATTGCAGGGCATAGTTCGCAGACTTGAGACCCAGGAATCAAATCAGACCCAGGTGATGCGATTCCTCCAGGATCTGGCTTCTCGATTCGAGCAGCTTCAGGTCTCCTTGGGAACCCCGAATCCGCAACCCCAAGTACAACCAGCGGCTGTACCTATCGCACCAGTCGCAGCCTCACACTCACTAAGATTGCCAGCTCCGTTCCGTTTCTCTGGGGACTCCAAGGCCTGCAGGGGGTTTCTCAGCCAATGCACTATTCATTTTGAGCTTCAGCCTCAAAGCTTCCTATCTGACCGGGCTAAGGTAGCCTATATCATTTCCCTCCTCTCCGGTGAAGCTTTGGCCTGGGCTGCCCCCCTGTGGGAGAGGAACGATCCGGTGGTTTCCAGTCTGTCCGAATTCTTGAAGCTCTTTCGTAATATCTTCGAAGAGCCGGCTCGGGCTTCTTCAGCGGCTAGTGCTGTCTTACGTCTTCGCCAAGAATCTAGTTCAGTGGGGCAATATGCTCTTCAGTTCCGTATCCACACAGCTGAATTGAGCTGGAATAATGAGGCCCTGGTCGCTACCTTTTTACATGGCCTCTCTGACCGAGTGAAAGACGAATTAGCGGGAAGAGCCATTCCCGTCGGTCTGGACGATGTAATTTCATTATGCAACCAGATCGACATTCGTTTTCAAGAGAGGTCCTTAGAAAAAAGACGCCAGCACTCTCTGGGTCCTAGCCAGTCTGAGCTCCCCTCCCTTCATTCCGTGGAGCATCCTCTACCTGCTGAAGAACCTATGCAGCTGGGCCGGACCAGACTAACCCCCGAAGAACGTGCTAGGCGCAGAACTCTGGGCTTGTGCCTCTATTGTGGGGGCAAGGGTCATTTTCGTGACTCCTGCTCGCTTCGTCCGGGAAACGCTCGGGTCTAATACATTTGGAAGGTGGAGTATTGGACCCAGAAACATCACCTTCTCGCCTGCTCTTGCCGGTGTCCCTTCATGTAGGCACTTCTCCTCAGTCAACCCTTGCATACCTGGATTCCGGGGCTGCCGGCAATTTCATGGATTGGAGAACTGCTTCTTCTATGAAGCTTACCCTTTCACCTCTCACTACCCCATTGGTAGTCTCGGCAATTGATGGCACTGTTCTCCCAGGGGGCCCTATTCGCTTCCAGACGCTACCCATTAGGATGTCGGTAGGGATTCTCCACCAGGAGTGGATATCCTTTCTTATTCTACCCAAGGCCTCTACCCCAGTTGTATTGGGCCTCCCTTGGCTACAGCTCCACTCTCCACATGTGGACTGGGTCTCTGGGCAGATCCTGGCCTGGGGTTCCTCATGTTTCTCGTCGTGTCTTCTCAAGGTGACCCCCAAGGAGAGTCTTCCGGTTGCTGCCACTTCTGTTTCTTCTGATCTTCCCGCCGCATACAGCGATTACCGGGATGTGTTCTGTAAAAAATCAGCTGAGGTGCTTCCTCCCCACAGGTCTTTTGACTGTGCTATTGATCTTGTCCCCGGAGCAACTCTACCCAGGGGTCGTACCTACCCTCTGTCCATCCCAGAGACCCAGGCCATGTCGGAGTATGTAGCAGAGAATCTGGAGAGAGGGTTCATCCGGAAATCCTCATCGCCTGCAGGGGCAGGGTTCTTTTTTGTTGCCAAAAAGGATGGTACCTTAAGACCCTGCATCGATTATCGGGGTTTAAATGCGGTTACTATTAAAAATCGATACCCCTTACCCTTAATATCTGAGCTATTCGATAGGTTGAAGGGTGCCTCCATTTTCACCAAGTTGGATCTCAGAGGCGCGTACAATCTCATTCGAATACGGGAGGGTGACGAATGGAAGACTGCATTTAACACTAGAGACGGGCATTACGAATATCTGGTGATGCCTTTTGGTCTGTGTAATGCTCCAGCCGTGTTTCAAAACTTTGTCAATGAAATCTTCAGAGATCTGCTGTACCAGTTTGTTGTCATCTATCTGGATGACATTCTGATCTTTTCTGAAAATCTGCTCGTCCACAGAAACCATGTCCGCACTGTACTTCAACGTCTTAGAGAGAACAATCTCTATGCCAAGCTGGAGAAATGTTCCTTTGAATGTTCTGAGGTCCTGTTTTTGGGGTGCTTTGTCTCATGTTCGGGGCTTCGTATGGACCCTGGGAAGGTCTTGGCTATCACCAACTGGCCTCTTCCTGCTAGCCTCAAGGCCACACAGCGCTTTCTTGGCTTCACTAATTATTATAGGCAGTTCATAAGGAATTACTCTTCCATTGCCGCGCCTATTATCGCTTTGACCAAGAAGGGTGTGAATGCCAGAGACTGGCCTCCCGAAGCTGTCTCTGCATTTCACAACCTGAAACAGGCCTTTGTTTCTGGCCCCCTCTTGAGGAGACCAAATCCTGGGAATGCATTTTTTATTGAAGTGGACGCTTCCTCAATGGGGGTGGGAGCTGTGCTTCTTCAAATCTTTGAGAAGAGACGCCAACCATGTGCGTTCTTCTCCAAAAAAAATTCTCAGGCAGAGAGGAATTATGCCATCGGTGATCGGGAACTTCTCGCTATTAAATTGGCGTTAGAGGAGTGGCGTCATCTCTTGGAGGGTTCCCCTCACTCCATAACGATCTTTACCGATCACAAGAATTTACAGTATCTACAGAATGCTAAACGTCTGAATCCTAGACAGGCCAGGTGGAGTCTCTTCTTTGCCCGTTTTAATTTCACGATTACCTACAAACCTGGTTCCTGCAACGGTCGGGCTGATGCGCTCTCTAGGTCATTTGACACTTTGGACGAGGAGTCCGCCCCTGAACCTGAGCCGATCATTCCCACCTCATGCATTGTTGCCCACTCTACCACCCTGAAGTCTAAAATTCCGCCTGGTAAGACCTTTGTCCCCACTGAGCTAAGAGCTAAGATCCTTCGTTGGGGACATGATTCCAAGGTGGCAGGGCATTCTGGATTCCTCCGATCCTTCCTACTCATCAGTCGTCACTACTGGTGGCCTAATCTCCGCTCAGACGTCAAAGACTACGTTAAAGCTTGTCATGTCTGTGCTCAGTCCAAATCCTCCACACAAGCTCCTGCTGGTCTCCTCATGCCCTTGCCTATTCCTAAGGAACCCTGGGCCCATATTGCCATGGATTTTATCACCGATCTCCCACTGTCTGAGAATAATACAGTCATTTGGGTGGTAATCGATCGATTCTCCAAGATGGCTCATTTTGTTCCTCTTCCTGGTCTTCCTTCTGCCCCTGCCTTGGTTCCCATTTTCATTCGAGAAATTCTCCGCCTACATGGGGTCCCTTCTCATATTGTTTCCGACAGGGGAGTCCAATTCACGTCTCGTTTTTGGAGAGCCTTTTGCAAATCCCTCAATATTGTCTTGGATTTTTCTTCTTCTTACCATCCCCAATCCAATGGACAGACTGAGAGGGTTAATCAGGAGTTAGAGGTCTTTCTTCGCACCTTTGTGTCTTCTCACCATGACGATTGGTCCTCTCTACTCCCGTGGGCAGAATTCTCCCATAACAATCATGTGAATACCAGTTCGCAGAAGACACCCTTTTTCACAGTTTATGGAAAACACCCTCAACTTCCTCTTCCTATGATCTGTTCTCCAGACATTCCAGCTTTGGCTTCGGTTCAGGAGTCTCTCAATTCCGTTTGGGGTCACGTTCATGATTCCCTCCGGGCAGCTGCTGAAAAATTCAAAGGCTTTGCAGACCGCCGCAGGCGTAAACCGCCTTCTCTTCAGCCAGGGGACAAAGTCTGGCTCTCTACCAGGAACATCAAGCTCCGAGTTCCTTCTCTGAAGTTTGCTCCACGATTCATCGGTCCATACACGGTAACTGCTAAACTGAATCCGGTTTGTTTCAAACTCCAGATTCCTAAGAGCCTTAAAATCACTAACTCCTTTCATGTTGCTCTTCTAAAGCCTTTAGTCCTCAATAAATTCTCTCGTCCTCTTCCTACCGTGGCGCCTGTCTCGGAGGATAATCAGGAGTACGAGATCAGTCAAATTCTGGACTCCCGACTCTGTAAAGGCGTTCTTCAGTACCTCGTTCATTGGAAAGGGTTTGGTCCTGAGGAGAGGTCTTGGATCACTGCATCTGAGGTCTTTGCACCTCGTCTGTTAAAGGAGTTTCATCTGAAGTTTCCCTCTAAACCTGGGCCCAGGCGGGGAAGGGGGAGGCCTCGTAAGAGGGAGGGTACTGTCATGGATATGCATTAATGTCTGTCTGCCATCTTACCTTCCTCCTCATGTGTTCATCTAGAGACCAGACCTCCTTCACCTGGCTTCCTTTATAATCTCCTCCCAGCCTGACTCCACCCCAGGCCCTATCACTGAACACTATATTAACCTGTGCACTGCAAGCCTGCTTTGCTGATCAACGTGTTTGTTAGGCATTGTGTGTTTGGGTTCCTGCCTGCCGTGTGCTACGTCTGTCTCTCTGTTACGTTATTGGCTTGTCCCCGACCATCCCTGTCTGCTCGTGACCCTTGACCTTCGGCTCGTTCTTCGTTATCCTTGTCTGCTTGTGGCCCCTGACCTTCGGCTTGTTATTCGGTTCTCTCTATCGTGTGCCGCTGCTTCCCCTTATCCTACGGGGCGTGAGCTAGGAAACTCCAGGGGCCGCGACCTGGTCCCAGCCTGCAGCGTAACATCCTCACCACTAGAGGCCCTGGAGAAGACCAGCTGGGTCTTAGACTCCGCGCCCTGGGGAATCTTGGCTCTCGCTTCCGTTGGGATCCCGGTTGTGCTCCTCTGGTCCCGCTTTCCACAACCACCCAGTTTCCTACCCACAGAAGCCAGCCATAGGGTTCACTACCTCGCGGTGCACTCCTGTCCCCCTACGGTGTGCATCTGTCACCTGGCCACAGGTGACCCTGACAGTTCACTTCACTGGATATATGTGAGGGTTTACATCCACGTTAAGCTTTTCAAATACCCTCAAAATACCTGCTTGTTTCTTATAGCGCACCACATTATTCTGCTTCTTATGGCTGACAAAACAGACTTTTAAAGAGATAAAAGATTCTTTCTTCTCTATTAATAAGTATTAAACATGACTAGGGTATAAAAGATGCTCTGCTCTCCCAAACTGCTTGACCACCACTCCTCCACTAACCTTTTTCAAGAATAATCAAACAAGACTCAAGATGGAGTACAATGGCCATAGAAGCCTTTTTTTAACCAATTATAAATAACTTATAAACATATCATCATATAAACATATGAACATCCAGTACATTCTGCTAAAATGGGAGTCACAAGGTCCTTGTGGGCATCAACTACTTGTACCTGCAAATTTTTAGGCCTCCAGCAGCAACAAACACCGACTCGGAGACAAACAACTATACACCGGTACCACCAACCATAATAATGGGAGCAGTACCCTATTAAGTGTACAGTGGAACCTCGGATTACGAGCATAATCCATTCCAGGAGAATGCTCTTAATCCAAAGTACTCGCAAATCAAAGCCAGTTTCCCCATTGAAGTCAATGGAAACAAAAATAATTTGTTCCGCATTGACTTCAATGGCATGCAATACCGCATGCAGCCAGAGGAGGGGGGCGCCAGAGAGCCTCGGAAATGGCCGGAAAGACCCGAGGACAGTTCGACTGACCTTGGCAAACCTCGGAAAGACTCTGTTCCCAAGCCTTTCCGAGGTTTGCCAAGGTCAGCCGAGCTGTCCTCGGGCCTTTCCGTGCATTTCCGAATGGCGTTGATTGGCGCCGTTTGGCTCCGGCGCCCCCTCACCTCAGGCCAAATGCGGTACTGCACACCGCTTTGGCCTGAATCCTGCTCGTTTTGCGAGACAACACCCTCGCAAACCGAGTTAGGGTATTTTAAAATACAGTGCTTATATTGCGAAACGCTTGTTACTCACAATCCGAGGTTCCACTGTACTCAAAAACCCATAACAGGACCTTGTACCCCGCCAACTGCCATGACAAAACTTCCAAAAACCTTAGTTCCCAACTATATACAACACGCCATGAGACTCAATAAGGGTGTGAGGGCAGTTCATCATCCCAAGCACTTTCTCCTCTGACTGATGACTTCCAAGACCCTCCTACAGATCCCTTTAGTGCAGCCCCACCTTCTCCAGTCTTCCTCACCAATAACATGAAAACTTAAAATAATGCTTTCCACTGACCAGAAGCCTTTTCCATATGCCAACCCCTTTTAACCCTGTTGTGTTGGCCCTTTGTCCATGCTTTCTTCTTTTAACTCTGGGCCTATCTTATGTAATAATAAATACCAACAAAAGTGTGCTCATGCACTGAAGGGGCAGAATACGGAAGGGAGCATCACTGTAGGGGTGAAGAGCACCGAAGTGCGCATTGGTACAATGGCAGCAAGTGGGGAAGCATGTTTTGGTGCAGTGGTAGCAAGCAAAGAGGTGGGTGTTGGTGTTGAGGCGAATAAAGTTATGGATGAACTGCATTTAATCATTGATGCTACTGCGTGAGCATAGAAACAACACAATTTTATTACCTTTCTGCCTACTATGCATTTGCTAGGTATTAGCACCATTCTGATTAACACAAAGAGTCTATGCTACCCCCAGAATGGACCTGGTCTTTAGTACTGCTGATCTCCTCTAGTCTGCAGTGTTCCTTTAAGATGCCAGCAATCAGCTTCCCACAGGAAGTCTTATAGTTTTAATAAATTATTATTACAATGTGATCCACTGACGAGAGCTACAAATAAGTTATTAGCGATGAGAGACTTCCTATGCTGGGAGCTGTTTGCTGGAATCGCTGGAGGTTAGAGGAGATCAGCAGCACTGTCACTAAATGCACAAGCTGGTGGGTGGGGGATATTTGTTACCCAAAATGTGGATTGGGGTGGCTGTGGGCTACAGGGATGCCTGGTGAGGAAAATACATCATTCCTCTATTGTGCCTGGTTTGTGAGCTGGGGAAGAGATTGGGTGGCTCTGCATCCACCTGCCAGGATACCTGGCTCCAACTAGAATGGCTGGTAAACCTCAGAAGGTCAGCCATGACATTTTTTAGAATATGGAGTGCATCTCCAGAGCCATTTAACTTGAGTAAATACTTGGCCAAGGGTCTAGACCTTCAAAGGAACTCAAGAAAGGCCATTAACCATTCTGCTGGCCATTACTTAGCAGATAGCTAATAAACAGGGATTTGCCAAAGCTGAAAATAACTAAGTGAATGCTTTAGCAGGAGATCTGGAACAGAACAGAATGTCACGAGTTATCTTAATATCTATTAGAAATAAACATCTAGAAAGGTTATCAGTTTTCCAAAGAGGGTATTGGGATCAGGCATCAGAAAACTGTGAAAGCAGTCCAGTTTTGTCATGCTCTGGTCCTCAGGGTAATTAGACCCATTAGAAGTACATAGCGTGCAATAAAATGTTTTACACAAGGCTAATTGATATCATAAAGACATTTCAACCTGATCTATACTAATAGCTATCCTTCTTGACATGCAAAAGGTCCCTTTTTCAATTCACTGTCTCAAAATCTACATATAATCCAAAAAATTCGATATTATAAAGCTACATTACTATTTATTATATATTTTACTTTGAAAGAAAATACTAAACGGATCAAGATCGCACATGAATACATACAAGGTAGGTGGAATAGACATCTTTGACCTCTTGTGTGACCTACCTGTCTGAGGCATATCATATTTAGCATCTCTGGAATGACAATTGCATAGTGAATAATATGTGGGTTAGCAGATCGTGACAAGTGGTATAATCAAAATATTAGTACATTTAGAAAGCTGAAGGAGGGACAGCTGAATGATTGTAAAAAAGACTGTGACATCCCATTGGCTGCTCCTCGTATGAAGAAAATTGGGGTCTTTTGAGGCTGTATGTATTCCAATTACTATATAGCAAATAGAGATGCAGCAAAATGCCCAATAAGTAGTTCATAATAATAATAGTAAAGATTAAAAAGCTGTAGTTTATTCAAACGTGATAAAATATCATGCAGTATGATGTACATATAAGATGGTTGGTAACTGATGACAAACAGAGAGGTTCTATACAATATGATGGAACCTATTGCCCACATGACATCTGACCACTCCAGTCCTCAGACCATCTCATTGGTCAGATCATTTATGTAAACACTCTCCTTAACCTCTTTGCGCCTAAGGGTCAAACAAATCTTAAAGCGGAGCTCCGCCGGAAAAAAAAATATTAAAAGCCAGCAGCTACAGCTACAGCAGTTGCTGGCTTTTAATATTTGGACACTTACCTGTCCTGGAGTCCAGCGACGTCCGCAGCAGAGGACGAGCGACCGCTCGTCGCTCTGCTGCTCCCTCCGCCATCCTCGCTGAGGGAACCAGGAAGTGAAGCCCTGTGGCTTCATGCCCGGTTCCCTACCGCGCATGCGCGAGTCGTGCTGCGCCGTTCTGATTGGTGCTCCTGTGTTCTGGGAGCCGAGTGTCTCCCAGAACACCAAGGGAAGTCTGCGGGAAGTGACGTAACTCCCGCAGATTCCCGGAGAGAGGACTCCCGGATGTGGGTGAAAATACCTGTCTTAGACAGGTATCTTCACCCCCCTCCCCCCTGAAAGGTGTCAATTGTGACACCGGAGGGGGGGAGGGTTCCAAATAGCAAAAGTTGCTATTTAGGGTGGAGCTCCACTTTAAGCCCAATTTTACAACTTTGACATGTGTTAGTAAAACCGTACATATCATCACAACTACTTTGTGCAGCCAGGTGGATTATACCTTGTTTTTTTCAGAACAAGCTGGGCTTTCATTTGGTGGTAAATGGTAATGGATATCTCCTGATTTTTTTTTCTATTATCAAAAGAAAACTGGCCCAAAATATAATTTTTTTTATTTTTTTATTTTTTTAATTTTATTTAGCTGTATATTTCTTGCTACTACCATAACCTACCACCAAAGAATAACCCAAAATAAATTCTCCTGCCCCTGACCATCGCAGTGATACCGCATATGTGTATGTAGCGCTACCCCCAGTTAAGAGAGCCGCTGGTTTGATTTTCGGGCCCTGAGTACAGCTCCACCAACCCCCGGCAATCTTGTATAGTCTCCTGTGGCACAGTTAGTCTAGGGATGTTTTCTATCGCAATCTACACCTGGTAACATACACACTTTACCTTCTGAATAAGTGTAAGCACTATGAGTAATGACAACACAGTGATAGCAAATGGCAAGGTATAACAGCTTTACTTTAGGTTAAAAGGGTATGGATTAAAACATAACATATAACTGGCTTACAGAGCCCTGCAGCAATAGGTGTAATATATGTATGGCAATAGCACAGCGCGGTAACCACCACGTGCAGCTATTGCTATCTACGCGCCCTATAGCGCACTAAAACAATATTCTATCTCCCCTCCCTGGTCAGGCCTGACATAGAATCAAACTCAGTCTTTTGAATAAAGATTTCTTCGCATGCAAACTTGAAATGGTGGTGCACGTTCAGTAACAGTATTGTAATCCACAAAGTAGGCAGTCACAAGGAACACTATGCTGGAGACCCCTTAACTCTGTCCTGCAACCGGTCTCCAGCAGAAACAGCAAATAAATGATCGGTGGGCCAAGGCAGTCTATAGGCCTAAACACAGTACAGCCGATTGGATTGAGCAGGTGCTCGCTCACCACTCCGGACGCGATCCCGGTCCGGGACCTCCACCTGCTGTGTCTCCACACACAGCGTCCGCAACGATCAGGTCCCTGATCCAACTGATGTCTGCAGCAAACAAAGTCAGGTGCCACCCATGCTCCGCAGCGGGATGGAAGGCTCTTCGGAAGTTGCGCAAAGCCCCAGGCTTCAGGCCTTGCACTGCAGCAGATCCGCACAGGAAGAAGCTGTTGCTTGCAGCGCGGTGTCCAAAGAGGCCGAGCTCCACCTCGCCTCCTTCTTAAATAGCCCCTCCCATGAGTCTCTGCGGTGGCAACACTGCACCCTGGGTGCCAAACAGGAGATGTAGTTCCAAGAGTCTTAAAGGAGACCCCGCTACATGTATGTTAGTTGTTGTCTGGCACAAACTTAGATCAAACCTTGATCTAGGTATTTTTGATACATTTTTTTATTTTTATTTTTATTATTATTATTATTATTTCTACACACACTTTTTTTTCCCTCTCTGCAAGTATACAATACAATACAATGTATCTCTCTTGTCCATTCACAGAGACAGAAAACATGGGGACGGGCTTCAGAGTGACTGATTACTGTGACAGCAATCGGGTGACTCAAAATCAGTCGTTCCAGGTCCCAATCGTGAGAACAGGGCCTGGGGCTGTCGGTGAGCAGCGCAAAGGGAGATATGCAACTATGCAACCCCACACAAAAAAACCCAATGCAGTGGGGCCGCATATTTGCCAAGGGAACCAGAAAAGTGTGGCTGAATCAGCAGTCTGGAGCTCTTCTTTTACCAATGAAACAAGGTACATCAGCCAACATTTATAAGGGACAAACTGATCCATCTTGGTCATTGGTTGAACTTTGTGAATTCACAGAACCAGTACTTTGTTAAGCATTTTCATTCTTAAAACTCTTTTTGTTTTTCTGTTGCATTATTGTCTCTTTTGACTTTGAAATACCTGGTTTTTTTTTTTGGTAAATGCTATTCCAAAATCGTTAATATTGTCTCTTTCAATGCACTAAGCCAGAACTTATCTCGGCCTCTTTGACAAGTGCTCCTATATGGTAAATCTAAATCTAGGATATTCCTGTCTGTGGTGACAGTGTGTATTACAGACATTTATTAGACGTCATAATTGTTATTGTGAATGGCCAGAAGATATCTGGTGGCAGCTTGGGGTTTAAAGGGATAATTGTGTAATTAACTTAACCCAGAGGCGTAGCTTGAAGCTTGTGGGCCCGGATGCAAAAGTTGACCTGGCCCCCCCCCATTACCACCCACCACTTCCAACGTGCGTGCAGATACATCCACCGCACGCCAAGATACTCAAAGTGGCTTAAGAGTTGTGAGTTCCCAGAGTTCTTCTTTACATCAGAGGACAGGGATCACGGCTGGAGAATCAGAGGACAGGGATCACGGCTGGAGGATATGATAATATGACAGGGAGGCTGCTGGGGCCCCCTGGAGCTAGGGGCGGGGTTGCGATTGTGACCCCTACAACCCCTTATGCTACACCCATGACTTAACCCAGTGACGGGTCACGCTCAACCTGATGGCACTTAGATTGTGGTCCTGCAAGCAGGAAAATCTTTGCGCAAGTTGGGGCTTAGAGTATTATTACCGTGTATCAGTGACAGCACGGTATGAGTTTGACCAGCCATTTGTTACAAGTTGGTGAAGGTGGCTGGGGTCTTACACGCATTCATCACACCTACTATATGGACTAATGTTTTTACTGAAGTAATCAGAACTTGGTTTCTTTGTTTTTATTGCTGGAGTGAAACTGTATTCAGTTCATTCCATACATGAAAATAAAATTGGGACCAGTAATCCCTCAAAGAGACTATTATGTATGGTGCCCACCTGCCATAGAGTTACCACCTCAGTGTCTTGTATGGAGCAGGTTTGCAGATCAGTTTCCTGGACCCATGTACTGTAGATCAATGGGGTTCTACTGCACAGGCAGCAGGAAGAAGAAGATGCACTGACCTCAGCTAAAGAAGGGTGGCTTGTATTAGCCCAGTGAGAGAGGGGAAAGGTCAGGAAATGTTCTGAAAATGTATTTGTTGCTGTTTGAAAGTTTCCTATACCCTTTAACCCCTTGGCGCCCGTGCTATATCTGAACTACAGCACAGGCTTAAAATGCCAGCAGGACGTACATGGACGTCCTCCTGTTCTTGTGCTGCCCGTGCATCCCCTGGGGCTTGCAGGAGGTGCGCTCTGTAAACGCTGATTCCTTGGGATTCGGCTGATCACTGATCGGGGTAAAGGGCTAATCACAGCAGGCCCTTTACCACGTGATCAGCTGTCAGCCAATGACAGCTAATCGCGGAAGTAAACAGAATCGGCTTTTATTTTTCCCCTCATGCTGTCAGCTTAAAGAAAAGAAGAAAGCCATTAACCAGATTCTGTTAGAGGGACATCGGTCCCCTTAGTGCCCACCAGTGCTGTAAATTGGTGCCCACCAGTGCAACCAATCAGTGCCCATCAGTGCTTCTAACCAGTGCCCATAACTGCCTTATCATCAGTGTCACTTATCAGTGCTGCCTATCAGTGCCACCTCTCCGTGCTGCCTATGAGTGCCCATCAGTGCCCAACAGTGCCACCTATCAGTGCCCATCAGTGCCACCCATCAGTGCAGCCTCATCAACGCCTCCTTATCAGTGCCCACCAGTGCCACCTATCAGTGCCCATCAGTGCCACCCATCAGTGCAGCCTCATCAATGCCTCCTTATCAGTGCCCACCAGTGCTGCCTCATCATTGCCCATCAGTGCCACCTATCAGTGCCCATCAGTGCAACCTCATCAGTGCCCATCAGTGAAGGAGAAAAATTACTTGTTTGTAAAATTTTATAACAAAATATGGAAAACATTTTGATTTATTTTAAAAATTTTGGTCTTTCTTTGTTTGTTTAGCAAAAAAGAAAAAAACCCAGTGGTAGTTAAATACCACCAAAAAAAAACTATTTGTGTGAAAAAAAATGATAAAAAATGTCATATGTGTACAGTGTTGCATGATGGCGCAACTGTCATTCAAAGTGTGAGAGCGCTGAAAGCTGAAAATTGGCCTGGGCAGGAAGGGAGTATAAGTGCCCAGGAAAGTGGTTAAAGAGAAACTCCACTTCTGTTGAGAAAAAAACAATTCCCTCCTGGTGATCAATGTACTTTGCAGGTATTTTACCAAATTGTGCAGCCGATTCCTGCCTTTTGTTTCTTTGAGGAAATAGCTCTCTGTTTCACCAGAATGATTGCAGGCCAGGCCCTTCTTACAGATTGCTCCTGCCTTGTCACCAATGGACTTTGCAGTGACCCAAGGGCACGGGGTCTTTTGTGAGACAAGCTCCCTTCTTGGTAGAATCAACAAGCAGACTACATAGACATACTCTTTTGTTAGGGTTTACTAAACCTTTGAGTCAAACACAATAATTTAGCTGCACGTGGCTTCAACAGTATCAAATAGTTCAAATACTTCACAGAAAGTTATAACATAATGCAGAGTGGTAACGTAAAGGAAGAGAAACCCGTTACCTAACAAGAGAGGGATGTCCCCAAATCCCAGCATAGTACCAGTGGAAAAAGTTCTCAAGCCTCCACTCTGAGGGTTAGGTAAATGGTACTGGCATTCAGCCTATATCTACAATACAGGCCCCCCAGATAGAAAATAAGATAGCTCAGTTTCACTCAACTGTAGCTTCCCTGGTAGTCTGCTGCCATCTACCAGCTTATATATATGCTATTTCATAGTGCCCCTCAACTGGGAGGGGCAGAGTTACCCAGTCACCCAGGTGGCCCTAAATGTTGAGGCTCACTCTTTAGCAAAATGACATCTTGTGGACAAATGGGGTAATTACATATGTGTACAGAAGCACCAGAAAGCCAGGAGGGGCAGAAACTGAGGAGCAGGACTGCGGAACATTTTGCTGGAACACCACTTGAAAGCAGAACCAAATGTGAGGAAGTCACCTACACACTCAACTAGGGGACCCACTTTAATACAGGACTGATTAAGGTCTATATATCCCAGCCACTCATAGTCCACAGCCCGTGCAGACTCCATTTCACTCACCATACTCCTGGTCACCACTGCAATCACCCACACTTCTTGTGCCAGGCCTGAGGCCCATGTGACATGGGGACCAAGGTCACTGGCAGCGTGCTACTGACTGAGAATAGGAAGACCTCTTCCCCTGTCCACCACATGCCCCAACTGGACCAGGTATGCAGCATTGTCTCCTTAGGATCCTCTGTCCCACTATATGTCTCCTCTATGAGATTCACCTATCCAGCACAATGGCCCAACCCAGTAGAGGGCTGCTCAACCTCAGGTGTAAAGAAATAACTTTAAGTCCTTGGTGCATCTCCCTGACAAGGCTCTTCTGTCCCCATCAGCCAACTACCCTGAGCTAAGATCCATCCAGAGTTTATATATGATCCTGCCAGGAAGGATGTGAATACACCTTACTTCCTGGGAGGATTTAAGAACCGTTCTCCCTTAAAGGGGCAGGAAATTCACCCCTACTTGCGCATATGGTCCAAATTCTTTAAATAAATTTAGGATGATCCTAGCAAAAAATAACCTGAAAGTTGCGCCGAAAATGTTGATACAAACTAGAACTGCGTGCAAGAATCTTGTGCATCAGCATAAAAAAGTGTGGTGTGTCACTTTTTTTATAAAGTGGCGCATTTCTCTTTGTGTGCCAATTTTAAATTCCCTCCATTTTGTTCAACGAGTGGATCTGAACCTGTTGCCTATCAGGCATGTCAACAGCGACTCACATGACATGTGCTTAGTAGTAGAACATCTTTCCACAAGATTTGCAGATTTCCAGTTTTTGCCCGCAGTGTGAATTCTGTGAATTAGTTGAACAGGAAGTAAATAGTCTTGGAACATTGTTAAACTGGAGTGTGTGGTTTTGTGGTTATACCTGAGCTAAACTGGTGAGGTGAAGAGTTTAAGCATAACCTCAGGAATGGCCAAAAAAACATTACTGTGAGGACAAACAAAAATAAATGTTTCTGCTCGATTAATGACTGAGCGTGCAAGAATGTAATGAAAGAAAATATGGCTCTCGAGGAAAAAAGCTAATGAGGAACTACATTCCCCTCTCCACCTGTTATCCAGGGTTTTACTCAATTCAAACACTCATCTGCCCAGTTGATCCAGCATTGTCCTGCTGTGATCTGCTGCCTAAGTCCTAAGCTGTTATCTTTGTTACTGAATTCATCAGGTGCCAGGTGCCTCTTCCTAGTTTGTGCACCCCGACCCCATGATGAGTGTTCCAGGCCCGTTCTCCAGGCACTGTGAATTGAAAGTGAAGCATACTGGGATATATGACATACATATACCAGGAGGCTCTAGGGTGACCACATTTCCAAACTACCATTCAGGGACACCCTCCCTTCCAAAAAATCAGCTTGTGCTGTGACGAATCACAGCACAGCGATTGGACACAAGAGGCAGGATTTATGATTTCTCCAATCACAATCAGGGGGCGGGATTGTGCTCCTCCAGGCATTCCTGGCCAGGACAAGTACTGTCAGTGAGTAAAGCGGTAATGTGGCGGCCTTTTTTGGGGGCATCAGATTGGCCCGCGGGGTAGCTGTGTCAGTTTTCATTCCGGGACTCTGTATTGTCCTGGAATGAATGTGCCTTGGACAGACCTGCAAAATGCGGGACTGTCCCGGGCAATCCGGGACACGTGGTCACCCTAGGAGGCTCCAGCGCACAGGAGATGTCACTCATGCCTGGGTGAGAATGAGAGAATGACAGCTGGGTTACAGAGTGATTACCCAGAGGAGGGGGGAGAATAATGAGGACGTTGATGCCCAGTGCAAGGGGTGATGCTTTAAAGTGTTACTAAACCCAGGACCCTGCATTCACTATATCTGGTCTCCCACAGTACACATAACATGGAAATGCAATAGTTTCAGTAAATATTAACTGCTAAATAACTTTTCTCATCAGCCATTAGAGCAGTCTTGTGACTTCTATCAGTGTCTGGTTAAAGCTTGTGGGAGGAGTTTTCATTCTCCCCTGACAGTCCTATGAGGCTGCAGGACCCCTGACCCTCTGATTGACCCTGTGCTGATCACATGCACTCATCCAAGAAAAAAAAACTCTCTAGGAGTACACACCAAACTGAGCATGTGCAGACTGCCCCCAAGGCTCTGTATTATCAGCAGATAGATTGGGGGCAGAGGAAGAAGGGGAGGATCAGAAAAGACAGGATCAAACAGCCTTTTTACACAATGCAGAGGATTACCCCTTAGGTTCCACAGTGAGTATAACAAGCAGGGCTTTCTTTCAGCAGAAACACTAGGGTGGGGGAGAACGCAGTTCTGGCACCTCCACCGCTGAAAGTAAGTAATGGCAAGGGGTGCTTGGATGTGCTGGAGGGTCTACTGATGCTGGCTGCTGATGGAGCTATTGTTGCCAGAGAATTTTTTTTTGTGTGTGCGGTGGCCTATTGTTCCTGGGGATGTCTAATGTTGTTGAAGGAGCTTAAGTTGATGGGGGGTCAATTGTTGCTGGAAGTGATCTGATGTTAAAGGAGGGGTCTATTGTTCCTGTTTGCTGGATAGTCAATTGATGCTGGCTGCTGGGAGATCTATTTTTGCTATTGGGGTCTATTGTTGCCGGGGTGATATTTTGTTGCAGGGGTCCTTCACTGATGGGCACTGATGGGGCTGCACTGACGGGCACTGATAAGGCAGCACTGACGGGCACCGATGAGGTGGCACCAATGAAGTGGCACAGATGAGGTGGCACTGATGGGCACTGATGATGGTGGCACTGATATGCAGCACGGATGGGCACTGATAGGCGGCACGGATGGGCACAGATAGGCAGCATGGATTGGCACAGATAGGCGGCATGGATGGGCACAGATATGCGACATGGATGGGCACGGATAGGCGACACGGATGGGCACTGATAGGTGGCACGGATGGGCACTGATAGGTGGCACGGATGGGCATGGATGGGCACTGATAGGTGGCACTGATGTACTGTAATGTGTTGTACTAATGGATGCCAATCAGTGCCAAACCATAATGCCTGCCAATCAGCGTTGCCCATTGTGGGCACTGATTGGCATCCATTAGGCATTTCTGATTGGCATCCCTGGTGGTCTAGGGTGGCATACCTTATGGTGGGCATCCCTGGTGGTCTGGTGGCATCCCTGGTGGTCCAGTGTGGGCATCCTCGGGGGGGCTGCGCTGATAATCGATCAGCACAAACCCCCCCTGTCAGAGGAGCAGCCGATTGGCTCTCCTCTCCTCGATCATAGGCTTTTCCTGTTTACATCGTGATCAGCCGTGATTGGACACGGCTGATCACGTGGTAAAGAGTCTCCGTCAGAGACTCTTTACCTACTGTAGATCGGTGTTGCGGGGTGTCAGACTGACACCCCGCAACAACGATCGCCGCGATGCGCGCCCCTGGGGGCGCGCAGCGGCTCAATATCCTGAAGACGTCATATGACGTCCAGTCAGGATATTGAAACCACTTTGCTGCCATCATTTCGCTATAGGGCGGGCGGCAAGTGGTTACTAGTCCATGGTGCAAAAAATATAGATAATAAAGTGCATGAACAAAGTTCTCTCTTTTAACTCTGGTGCTTAATGATCAATTTCGTGCTGAGTGCCAAGTGAAACAACCGTTGCTCTATTCCAATAGGTGGTCACAGCAATCGTGGCTATCCGTGCTCTTATTGTGACTGCACTCACCAGATAGATATTCCTTCCCCACTTGGGGTATGAGGCTTGCCCCTGTGTGGCACCCTGGCAATTGGCCTCCTGTCCCCACTGCGATGGTGGTGGTGCTTTAACAGTTACCCATATGGAGGAAAAAGGGATGCCCGATAGTGTATTATCGTTTTTATAAACTATTTATTGTTAAAAACAGTGAAAGGGTACTCACAATTTTAGAAAACGTAATGTGCATGTAATGCAGACACTAAGTCCGCCTCATGGAAGTTTTGTGAACGTCTGCTACCCCCGCTCTACCGGTTTCGTCGTACTGACATCATCTGGAGCTTGCACTCAGCACGAATTTGATCATTAAGCACCAGAGATAAAAGAGAGGACTTTGTTCATGCACTTTATTATCTATATATTTTGCACCATGGACTATTAAGGAATTGCACAAGTTTCTATTGGTTTACATTATTCACTGTTTTATCTCCATTTTTTATACAAATGTAGCGGGGTATTGCCTTTTAAATCCCTCAGAGACAACATTACCCAGTACACTTTTAGGCACCCAGGGTGCCTTGCCCCGCGCAAGGACTGCTGGGGTGGACTTTATAAGGGAGAGGTGGGGCCCAGTTCTTTCTCTTTGGACACTGCCCGCCCAGCAAGCTGAACTGCTGTCTGAGCTCCTGTGACTTTAGGCCAGAAGCCTGGCCGTTTTCTCCAAAGAGCCTTCTGCGCGCACCGAGGAACCTGAGGGACGTCTCTCCTTGATACTGCACCTTTGCCAGGAGGACAGAAGACGCGGATGTTGATGGATCAGTGTGTTTAGGCACTGCAGCGGAAGAAACGGACACGGACTGGTCCGGTTGGGTGAGAGAGCACCTGCTCAGAAATAGACACAGTACCTTTTGTTACCTTGGTGGATTACAATTCTGTTCTTCAAGTGCACCACCGTTGCTAGCGAAGATTTCCCTACAGGACTTCCACTTTAGTTCAGTCAGGCCTGACTGGGTAGCGTAGACATTCCTGGGCGCCATATTGCCCACGAGGGGAAGTAGCTGCAAAGGGGACTGTTAGAGTTGCATAACATTGAATAATTGTTTGCTTGTTAACACTGTTTATTGCAGGGCTCTGCTTATGACATGTACCCACCTGTTTTACTGCTTACCCAATAATCTAAGTAAACATACCAGGGTAAAGCATATTGGTGTCTGTGTTCTTTACTTTACAGAAGAAATAGGTAAAGGAAGTTTTAAAACGTTACTGTGCATTCTTGTCATAGGATTGTGCCGCTGTGAGTTACAGGCCTCACAATCCTATCATCCCCCACTAACTGTGCCAAGGGAGGTTAGAGCCAATTGCCAGAGGTTGACAGCGGTGCAATACAGGGCCCAAAAATCATACAGGCAGCCCTCTTAACTGGGGGTATCGCTACACAAATTTTTGTTTTTATAAGTTAATTTAATCTTTTCTACATTGGTTTATTGATTACCTTTTGCAAATTGCACATATTGGAACATATATTTAATATTTTTATCAGCACTTTAGGTTTTGCATTTAAGGTATAACATTATTTACTATGAGCACCTTCACAGCTTATTTGCACAGGCATTTTTGCACCTTATTTAGCTCACAGGATTTTTGAAAAGCGCCACACCTACTTTTCAACCCTATTTATTATGTTGCTCCACTTAGGTGGTAGCAAACTGTAGAGGGAGCAGTTCTCTAGTTCCTACCCATTGGGTATATATACAATTTCATCTGCTGGTACTTTCATCTCCATAGCGCGGATTCATACTTATTTCATACTCAGGGGTCCTATGTTGCTGGGGGAATCTTTTGTTGCTAGGATGGGGTGGGGGGTTGCTGCTGACTGCAGAAGATCTATTTTTCTGCTTTTCTATCATTATCAATTTACATACAAATTACTTAGCACAAATTATTGATACTTGGCTCTATATTCTCTAAATGAGGCGGTGCAGGGAGGTGGGCAGGGGGTGGAACCAAGGGGTGGTGCTTCGGAGGTGGGTAGGGGGCAGAGACAAGAAGTGACTGAAGGGGGGAGTTCTAGAGCCTATTCGCTAAGAAAAAAAGCCCTGATAGCAAGCATGCTTTACTGCATATACAGATTTTACTGTTTAGTAAAACTTTAAATCCCTGAGCAAAATACAAATAATTTTACTGTTTAGTAAAACTTTAAATCCCTGAGCAAAATACAAATACTTTTACTGTTTCACCTTCCACAAGATTTGTAATTTTGGCCAGGGATTCTTGTTATATGTACATGGATGAGCATTATTTTTTCTTGGATCAGCTACCTATTCATTGGACATAGGTGATGATGCTGATTGACTGTTCATTGAGGAGGATGGAAGTGGACAGGCAACACAGGAATTATGATATAGTTGAGCAGTAGATATGTAAGGGTGGCTATAGAAGTATTTTTAACTTTAATATAGTTTTAGATATTTTTCAACAAAATAAACCAATCATTTACTACAGATAGTGTGATATTTACTGGCACCTAGAAAGTCCCAAAAGAATTTCTGGTAATTTTTCAATGTATAGGCTAGAAAGGGATGTCGTGCCTTGTGGGCCCAACAGATCAATAGATATATACTTTTTAATGTTACTCACACATTGAGCATTGCATTGAGTGATGTGAGCGCTGACATTTCCCATTCTTCATTATTAGAAAGTTTATCACACTTCACCAGAGCTCTGGGTTGCTCTGGAAGGACAGTGCTATAGTCAATCATAATTGTTCCTTTTACCAGACAAGTTAGTCTGCATGCAGCTCTGGAGAAGAATAAAAATAAGGGCATGTGAAATAAAAAAGTGAGTGGCTATACTGAATACTTTTTTTACATGCTTCCAATGTGAATATCTCCTAAACACTGCACGTTTAGGAGATATTCAGTGTACCTACAGGCAAGCCTCATACAGTGGGGAAAATAATTATCTGATCCCCTGAAGACTTTGTAAGTTTGCCCACTTAGAAAGAAATGCAGGGTCTATCATTTTTATCATAGGTGTGTTTTAGATGATAGAGACATAATATCAACCAAAAATCCTGAAAAAACGCATGATACAAATTGAGTTGCAGTTCAGTGAGTAAAATAAGAATTTGATCCCCAAGTAAAACATGACTTAGTACTTGCTGGAGAAACCCTTGTTAACAAGCACAGAGGTAAGACGTTTCTTGTAGTTGGTTACCAGGTTTGCGCACATCTCAGGAGGGATTTTGGTCCTCTCTTCTTTACAAATCTTCTCTAAATCCTTAAGGTTTCTTGGCTGTCTCTTGGCAACTCAAAGTTTCAGCTCCCTCCATGCATTTTCTATAGGATTATGGTCTGGAGACTGGCTAGGCCACTCCATGACCCTAATTTGCTTCTTCTTGAGCCATGGGTCATTGTCATGCTGGATGACCCATCCAGGACGCATCTTCAGTGTTCTGACTGAGGGAATAAGGTTCTCATCCAAGATTTTTCAATACATGGCCCCCTCAATATGGCAAAGTCGGCCTGTACCTTTAGCAGAGAAACAGACCGAAAGCATAATGTTTCCACCTTCGTGCTTGACTGTAGGGATGGTGTTCTTAGGGTCATAGTCATTATTATTTATTTTCCTTTAAACACGGTGAGTCCAGTTAACCTCCCTGGCGGTATTCCCGAGTCTGGCTCGGGGTAAGATTTCAGTACCTAAAGCGGTAACCCCAAGCCAGACTCGGGCTGCATCGCAGGATACAGGGGAAGTTACTTACCTTGTCCCTGGATCCTGCGATGTCTCCCCGCTGTGTGAGCGAGCCGTCATCTCGCTCGATCCTCACTGCCGAGTGCCGCCGAGCTCCGTTCCTTGCGAGCGTTGCGGCGCACAGGGACGGAGTTCGGCGCCAAATTCAAAAAGTGAAACACACAATACACATACAGTATACTGTAATCTTACAGATTACAGTACTGTATCAAATAATAACACACCCCCTTTGTCCCTAGTGGTCTGTTCTGTGTCCTGCATGCAGTTTTATATTATAAAAACTTTTCTTTTTGCCTGGAAACTGGAGATTGTCCATAGCAACCAAAAAGTGTCCGTTTACATCAAAAGTGGTTTTAGACCAGCTAGAAAACAGCGATAATAAATTAGATTTACTTGCAGAATTGAGCGACAGTGATTTGTGGGGAAATTCGTCATCAAACACTAAGGCCTCGTACACACGGCCGAGATTCTCGTTGAAAAAAACATGTCGTTTTTTTCGACGAGATTCTTGGACAAGAAACTTGTCCCGGCCGAGTGTACACACGCTCGTTTCAAAGAACCCGCGGTTCTTTGAAAGGAGCGTACGCGGTGACGTCATCGACTACATCGAGCATGCGCTCGTCACATTCGATGCCGTCGCCGCCATCTTGGTATACCCTACGTATGCCTAGGAAGCTACCGCGCATGCGTCAAATTCATTTCGAACATGCGCGGGCTTCCGGGAGGACAGGTAAGTGTACACACACTCACTTTTCTCGTCGAGAAACATGCCGAGGAGAATCTCGACGAGAAAATAGAGAGCAGGTTCTCTATTTTCTCGTCGAGGTTTCTTGTCGGTTTTCTCGACGAGAAACCCGATAGCAGCGTACACACGACCGATTTACTCGGCAAGACCTCTCTGCCAGCAAGTTTCTTGCTGGTTCTTGCCGAGAAAATCGGTCGTGTGTACGAGGCCTAAATCTAATGACAGCGACAATTCTGCAACTGAGCAAATTTCAGTGTTTTTGATTTGATTACATTATTGAATAATTGTTATTATTATTATATTATTATTTGTTATAATTGTAGCACCCTCCACTCTCTCTCTTGCTTATCGGTTATTTTTGGCTGCGGTCTAGGGGTACCTTGAAGGAGAGAGTGCGGGGTCACCACGCCAAGCTTTCACCGCAGATGTGTGTGTGGTGTGAGCAAAGTCTCTTTACCTTCGGGTCGGTGTTCTGCATCCGGAGTCTCCGCTTCTTCTGTGGAACAGTGTCTGCCAGTAAATGAGCCCCACACCAATAAAAGTCCAACACTCCTTTATTTTTCCAATGTCAGGATGAAACACAATCAGTTGGACTCCCTCAACAGACAGACAGGGGGTGTGGATACGAGTAGGCCCAGGCACAATGAACTCTCCTATTCCTTTTAGCGTGCGAATAGGCTTGGCGCACGGTCTCTGCCACCGACCGTGAATTGGTAGCTGCCACCTACCGGATGAACTGTTACAGCCTCTGCCACAGGCCTGAAAGTAATGGTCTTTAAATGCGACCTTTGCGAAATGTCTCTGCACAGACCTCAGCACATGAACCACCTTCCATGTGAATAAGCCCCTATTTGGTGAAGGCATCCCTCCAGACGGTCTCCGGAGGCCCTGTCCCGGCACTGGCAATCTGCTGCACCCGATCTACGGGAAGGTCACATGTGCGGTCCATTGCGTCTTAGATTCAAGTACCCAGTCCGTCGGGAACCTTAGGACGATCCCTCCCGGGTGGAACCCAGTGGAAGTAGCTGGGCCCCAGGCCTGGAACAAAGTACCTCACCCCAGACTAAAGGTGTCTGGGGTGGCTCCCGAACTCCTGGTGTCCAGGCCTAGGCCACCTGGACACCGACCACGGACAGAAGCCCTCAGGCTAAAGGTGCCTGGGACTAGACCTCGTGACAAAGATGTCCGCCCCCTTTATACCGTCCCCCAGCAAGCACAGCGGGTTCCCCGCCCCGCCGTACAGGTGCTGCGAGAGGCCACAAAGGCTACGGCACTGCAGTGATGGTTCAATCCCAGCCCACAGGGACAGCGCCACCTGCTGGGCCGCAGGGAACTATACATCACTGGTGTCTCTGCCAGTTTTAAACATGATAGAAAAGCATATACCCGCTACATAATTATTTATAGTTATTTATTATATTATAATTTATGATTTCGTTTTTTGAACTTTATCATACCCGGATGTCTACTAGACTCTTGTTTGGACAGATTTAAGTGAGTTATTCCTAAGAATTACAGGCCTACAATATAAAAAGCCAAATTTCCATGCAAAATAATGGTACCGCTTTCAGCACCTAAAATCTGACAGAATCATACCGCCAGGGAGGTTAATACCAAAGAGCTCAATTTTGGTCTCATCTGACCATAGCACTTTCTCCCATCCTTCTATGAATAATTTAGATGTTCATTGGCAAGCTTCAGATGGGCCTGTACATGTGCCTTCTTGAGGAGAGGAACCTTGTGGGTTCTGCAGGATTTCAATTGTGTTACCAATGGTTTGTTTGGTGACTGTGGTCCCAACTGCCTTGAGATCATTCACAAGCTCTTCCCGTGTAGTTCTGGGCTGATCCCTCTCTTTTCTCATGATCATCCTTACCACATGAGGCAAAATCTTGCATGGCTACAAAATTTGTAAAAGAATGGGAATCCCACCTACTTAAACAATGTAGTACTCACCGAATAAATATCGGGGGGTGTCGTCAAATATATACTAGAGCAGGGGTCTCCAAACTTTTCAACACGAGGGCCACATTGTAGATTTTACAAGTATTCGGGGGCCGAAAAAAAATCAGTTATGTACAAATGAATGAATCGTCATTCCCATCATCAGTGTCCCCAGCAGAGTTTTCCCCATTATCAGTGTCCCCTGCAGAGTTTTCCCCATTATCAGTGTCCTTGGCAGAGTTTTCCCCATCAGTGTCCCCAGCAGAGTTTCCCCCCCATCGGTGTCCCCAGCAGAATTTTCCCCCCCTCGTCCTCAGCAGAATTCCCCCTCCCATCGGTGTCCCCAGCAGAATTTTCCCCATCGGTGTCCCCGGGAGAATTCCCCCCCCCCATCGGTGTCCCCAGCAGAATTTTCCCCATCGGTGTCCCCAGCAGAATTTTCCCCATCGGTGTCCCCAGCAAATTTTTCCCCATCTGTGTCCCCAGAAAATTCCCCAGGGTTCAGGGGTGAGCTATGTACAGAGTTCAGGGTTAAGGGGTGCGCTACATGCAGAAGGTGAGTTGGGTGCAGGGTGAGGTGGGTGCAGGGTGCAGAGGGTGGGTGCAGGGTGCAGAGGGTGAGGTGGGTGCAGGGTGCAGAGGGTGGGTGCAGGGTGCAGAGGGTGAGGTGGGCGCAGGGTGCAGAGGGTGAGGTGGGCGCAGGGTGCAGAGGGAGGGTGCAGAGGGTGGGTGCAGGGTGAGAGGTGGGTACAGGGTGCAGAGGGTGGGTGCAGGGTGCGGAGGGTGAGGTGGGTGCAGGGTGTGGAGGGTGAGGTGGGTGCAGAGGGTGAGGTGGGTGCAGGGTGCAGAGGGTAAGGTGGGCGCAGGGTGCAGAGGGAGGGTTTAGCAGCAGAGGGTGGGCGCAGGGTGCAGAGGGAGGGTGCAAGGTGCAGAGGGTGAGGTGGATGCAGAGTGCAGAGGGAGGGTGCAGAGGGTGGGTGCAGGGTGCAGAAGGGGGGAGGTGGGTGCAGGGTGCAGAGGGTGGGTGCAGGGTGCAGAGGGTGAGGTGGGTGCAGGGTGCAGAGGGTGAGGTGGGCGCAGGGTGCAGAGGCTGGGTGCAGGGTGCAGAGGGAGGGTGCAGAGGGTGAGGTGGGTACCGGGTGCAGAGGGTGAGGTGGGCGCAGGGTGCAGAGGGAGAGGTTGATGCAGAGTGCACTGCTCTCCCCCCCCCAGCCCCCAGATTCCAGTACAGTCAGAGCTCCACACTCCACTCCAAGGCAAGACTCTCCTCCCACAAAGCTTCCCCCCCATTCCAGTGCAAAGTTTTCCTCATTTTACTTACAGTATTTTCTCCTCCGATCTCCGTGCAGCAGTTCCACAGGCATCTTCCTGTTGGCAGATTCCCCGCCCCCTTCCTCCTCTGCTCTAACTCTGACTCCAAGTGCTCTCATAGAGCGTGTGTACAGTACACAAGGATGGTCAGAGCGGCTGCGGGGAGAGGAGCGCGCTGTCACTTGGAAATGCACAAGCAGAGCTTGTGTATTTCCAAGTGACAGTAGCGCGCAGCCAGCATGCAACCAGCACCAGAGGTGGCCGAACTCCGGCGGTCAGCATGGGGCGGGCAGCGCAGGGCCAAAGACGTGTGGCAGAGCCTGGATAAGCTGCGGGCCGGACAAATCACACCCGCGGGCCGGATGTGGCCCGCGGGCCGGGGTTTGGAGACCCCTGTACTAGAGCAACAAAAATAAAGAAAAAAAGCAAGGACTTCTACACACCCTAAAGAGTTAACTACCAAAATATTTTAATAATAGAACATATAAAAAAAATTACTAGCACTTTACATAGATCCCCCCATTTACGAATACAGAACTCCCTATAACAAAGGGGGTTCTAAATAAAATATTTCCCTCCCCAACACAATTCCTCTAAAAGAACGCACTGTGTAGAGCAAAGGTGTACCCCTGGTGTACCTAAGGGGCAAACAAATCTTGCATGGAGCTTCAGACCGAGGGAGATTGATGGTTATTTTGTATTCCTTCCATTTGTGAATAATCGTTCCAACAGTTGTCTCCTTCTCACCAAACTTCTTGCTTCAAGCATCTTGTAGCCCATTCCAGCCTTGTGCGGGTCTACAATTTTGTCCCTGACGTCCTTTGATTGCTCTTTGGTTTTGCCCATGATGGTGAGGTTTGAATGGAAGAAAGAGAGTTGTCGTTAGGAGCACCTGCTTAAATTGACAGGACTAATATGTGTACCACATGAGCACATAATGTAGCCAGTGTGTGGGAGACAGAATTGTTGGTTGGTAGGGGGATCAAATACTTATTTTACTCACTGAACTGCAATTTAATTCATAACATTTGTATCATGTGTTTTTTAGGTTGATATTCTGTCTCAATCATTTAAAATACGACTATGATACCTTGAGTAGAGAGTCCTATTAGACTAATACATACTATATGCGTAGCAGTCCACTGGTTAATTGCTTTCCATTGGAAATCCCCATCAGTTCCTTTAACACAACTCAAAACTAGAATCAATAATATAATTTTGATGGAAAAAATCTATCATACTGTTCGGAACACAAATCAGGTTTATAAACAAAAATGGGACCCCTGGGTCGCACATAGCAAGGAGTTCCTTAACCCAGATCAACATGCCTCTCCTTAATTTTTGGTTCAAACATATATGCACATCACTGTAACTTTGTTTATAGAGCCAGTCTTCCTTCTTACATGTATATATATGATGCAAATTGTATTTCTACGTTTCTACTTTATACAGTCCATATGTATATCTGACGCTATGGAATTGATTTTTTTACTTTTGTCATGTCGGTTTTGTACCACCTTTTAACCCAAATAAAAAACGTTTGTAAACAAAAAAAAAAAAAAAAAAAATACGACTATGATAAAAATTATAGACCCTTCATTTCTTTGTAAGTGGACAAACTTACAAAATTAGCAGGGGATCAAATACATTTTTTTCTCACTGTATGCAAAAAGACAGAGCTTTACGCTTTTTTTAAATGTGTTTCTCTATCTCCTTATCTCTTTTGTTGTAAAAAGCTTGTTGTTTATAGAGTTCAGTAGCTGAAGCTGAAATTTAAACAAGTAAAAGAGTAGTGAGTCCTCTGTCCCCCACACATGCCTCTATCCCCTCATCGGGATATAGCTACTGCACTACTAGAACATCAGTTTAAAAGCATATCAACTAAAAACTAATTTGATCAAATTGATCCAAAACCCCTTTTTGTGAAATCAAGAGTGTTTTTAAATATTGGTCTCTCTTTTTTTAGTTTTGATGAAGGGTCAGAACCTCTCTATGTTTTTTATGTCCTTGTCTCAAAAGGGAAGGAGGACAAATCTCGTCAAAGATATGCTAACCCATCCCCACCTTTTCATTGCTGTTTATGTCTGCAGACATTTGTCAATGTCTGTCCAGCCAGTCTGGAGATTTGCACATCTCTGTCACACAGCACAGCTCTATCTGGCAGGGAAAGATACCAGTTTTCTCCCTTTCAGTTAAGTAACACTTACAGGTCTTGTTCCTCCCCAGCCTGTGACTGGACAGTGAAAGTTAAAGTCTGATGAGCTCATCTCTTTGTGATTATACTCTCCTTTTATAGACATGATGCTTGTACTGAAGCACAACTGATTTGCTCCTTGTGCTGCTTTTCCGTCCCCCTGCCTGAACTCTGCTGCACAGGGTCTGCAAGAGGCTGTTTTCAAGTCAGATACCTGATACCTTCATTTGTGTCTTTTACATCTGCCAGGAGTTCAGCTTTTATTAAAAAAAAAAAAGTTGTGTCTGGTGTTAGACATTAACCACTAGCTGACCAGCCACCATCATTATACTTCAGCAGGTCAGCTCATTCCCGCAAATCGCCGTAGATGTACGTCAGCACCTTTAAGGGTGATAACAGAAGACCAATGCCCGTGGCAGATCTGTCCACCGCAATGTCGCAGTACTGCTAAAAATCGCAGATCGCCGCCATTATTAGTACAATTTTTTTTTCATAAATTTTACATAAACCTATCCCATAGATTGTAGATGCTATAACTTTTGCGCAAACCAATCAATATACGCTTATTGCGATTTGTTTTACCAAAAATATGTAGAAGAATATATATCGGCCTAAACTGACGAAGAAATTTATTTTTTTACATTTTTTTTTATATTTATTATAGCAAAAAGTATAAAATATATTTTTATTTTTTTAAATTGTCTGTCTTTTTTTGTTTATAGCGCAAAAAATAAAAACGACAGAGGTGATCAAATACCGCCAAAAGAAAGCTCTATTTGTGGTAAAAAAAAAGGACGCCAATTTTATTTGCGTACAACGTCGCATGATCGCGCAATTGTCAGTTAAAGCGATGCAGTGCCGATCGCAAAAATGGCCTGGTCATTAAGGGGGAAAATCTTCCGGGGCTGAAGTGGTTAAAAATTGTATAATACCTACTGACCAAAGCAAGGCTTCTTTTGCATTGTGACATCTGACATCTTTTTTCCCAGATGAGATACATTCAGCTATTACATGCCCTGCTGCCGAGCAAATTTCACATAGAAAACAAATGTAATTGTCTCCACATGTAGCTGAAAGAAAATCTGCATGGACAAGTAAGTCACAGCCTTAACAAAAACCTGTTATACCATTTCACACTGTCAGTAATGAATACTGTCCTCTGAAAAGAGATCTGCGGTTGATCACTTTTCAGAGGGTGGTATAGTGATGGCTGTCAGGCATTCATGAAGCACTACTGCTGCCTCCTGTTGCCTGTGTTTGGCTTGCAGTTGCTGTGCAACCTCATTGATCTCACGGGATAGTTTGACAGCAGGTTCCATCTGTCAAACTGTGCAGCCCAAGTTTAAAGGGACACTAAAGCTTCACTTTTTTTTGCACAAAAAAAACAAACAGTTTATACTTACCTCCACTGTGCAGCTCGTTTTGCACACAGTAGCCCCGATCCTGGTCTTCTGGGGTCCCTCGGCGGCTGTCTCGGCTCCTCCCCGCAAGGACTCCACACCTTCATGCGAGCGAGTTCGCATGGTGTGGAGTTATTGCGGGCGCGCTCCCGTGATACAGCGGCGGCCATAGCCGCCGACTGTATCACTCGGCCCCGCCCCCCGGCGCGCCGCGTCATTGGATGTGATTGACAGCAGCGCCAGCCAATGGCTGTGCTGCTTTCAATCCATCCAGTGTAGCCAATCGGCGGCCAGGCTGAGAACCGAGGAGGATGACGGGGACGAGCGCGGGACTTTTGAGGGGCCAGGTAAGTAAAACGGGGGCTCGGGGGGGGGGCGGTACTGTCGGATGTTTTTTCACCTTGATGCATAGGATGCATTAAGGTGAAAAAACATGTACCTTTACAACCCCTTTAAAATGCTGAGGCCGTAAAGCGAAGCAAGCCAGTTTCGGATTTGGGGAACTGCCCTCGGCCCCCTGGACAAAAGAGGCCTCCCTCTATACAAAATTATATAAAACAATATAAAAAATTATATATATATATATATATATATATATATATATATATATATATAGTCCCTATCACAGCTCCAAGTCGCTTTGGATAAGTCTCTATGAGCTTACCACATCTTACCACTGGGATTTTTGCCCATTCCTCCTTGCAAAACTGCTCCAGCTCCTTCAAGTTGGATAGTTTGCGCTTGTGAACAGAAATCTTTAAGTCTGACCACCGATTTTCTATTGGATTGAGGTCTGAGCTTTGACTAGGCCATTCCAACACATTTACATGTTTCCCCTTAAACCACTCAAGTGTTGCTTTAGCAGAGTGTTTGGGGTCATTGTCCTGCTGGTCCTAGCTTCAAATCACACACAGAGTTGTAAAGGTTTTGCTCAAGAATATCCCTGTATTTAGCACACACGTCCCTGTTCTAGCTCTTGTGCCCTCGACCACGCATGGCCGGCGGTCACCGCAACCACCGGCCACGCGCATCGGCACCATCCATCTTTCCCTCAACTCTGACCAGTTTCTCAGTCCTGACTGCTGAAAAATGGTGTTCTTTGGG
This sequence comes from Rana muscosa, assembly GCA_029206835.1. Lineage (NCBI taxonomy): Eukaryota > Metazoa > Chordata > Amphibia > Anura > Ranidae > Rana > Rana muscosa. Next base: position 90,000,369 of record CM055117.1, on the reverse strand, counting down.
TGATGTGATGTGTTGGGTTTGCGCCAGACATAGCGTTTTCTTTGATGGCCAAAAAGTAACATTTTAGTCTCATCAGACCAGAGCACCTTCCTCCATACATTTTGGGAGTCTCCCACATGCCTTTTTGCAAACTCAAAACCTGCCATTTTGTTTTTAGCTGAAAGTAATGGCTTTCTTCTGGCCACTCTGCCATAAAGCCCAACTCTATGGAGCGTACGGCTTATTGTCGTCCTATGTACAGATACTCCAGTCTCTGCTGTGGAACTCTGCAGCTCCTCCAGGGTTACCTTAGGTCTCTGTGCTGCCTCTCTGATTAATGCCCTCCTTGCCCTACCATGAGTTTTGGTGTGCGGCCGTCTCTTGGCAGGTTTGCTGTTGTGCCATGTTCTTTCCATTTGGTTATGATAGATTTGATGGTGCTCCTAGGGATCATCAAAGATTTGGATATTTTTTTATAACCTAACCCTGACTTGTACTTCTCACCAACATTGTCCCTTACTTGTTTGGAGAGTTCCTTGGTCTTCATGGCAGTGTTTGGTTAGTGGTGCCTCTTGCTTAGGTGTTGCAGCCTCTGGGGCCTTTCAAAAAGGTGTGTATATGTAATGACAGATCATGTGACACTTAGATTGCACACAGGTGGACATCATTTCACTAATTATCTGACTTCTGAAGGTAATTGGTTGCACCAGAGCGTTTTATGGGCTTCATAACAAAGGGGGTGAATACATACGCACATGCCAATTATAATTTTTTTTATTTCTGAAAAATTGTTTTTATGTATATATTTTTCTAATTTTACTTCACCAACTTAGACTATTGTGTTCTGATCCATCACATATAATTCAGATAAAAAAAAACCCATTAAACTAAATTTAGGCTGTAATGTAACAAAATAGGTAAAAAACCAAGTGGGGTGAATACTTTTGCAAGGCACACTATCTATCTATATATATATATATATATATATATATATATATATATATATATATATATATATAAAATAATAACAATAGTAAAAATAAATAGTAATACAATAATATAAAATACATATAATAAAAAAATACTTTTTATTAAATGTGTCTTGGGAAGTACTATTTTGCTGGCCATCATCTGTAAAAGTTTTTAATCTGGACTGGTACCGTATATTATATTGTTTTTAAGAATGAATTTTGCCAGCTCAAGCAAACCACGCATTGAGCGCTATGACTGCATGTATGAGTGCACACATGACCTCAGAATGATGTTGTGTCATGAATTTTTAAATTGTGTGACTGTCATTGAGAATGTAAACCAACCCTCAAAACCTGAAGTGCCCCCCGCAAAGTTTAAATCTGTCCCTCCAGAAAGTACAGCCCTGTCATGCTGTAATGTCACAATTCCAGGGAGGGCCAAGAGGTGGTAAAACCATGGCTCAGCCGCCTGTTTTTACTGCTCCCAGTCACATTTGTAAAGGAGCACCTTTACTGGGTTATAACAGGCATATGCGGTGCTTGGAGGGGGTTCTTCTTTAATAACCTGACATAAACCTTTGTTGAAATGTTTTTCTGAAAACCATTTCTTCTGATATTACCACATTTGTGCTAACTGAGAACACCAGTATTAACTGCTCTGATAAATGTTCAGCGAACTCATAAATTATTTCACTTTGAGGAAACTGAATATGACTCATAAATTAATGTGTTCCCAGAAAATAATGGAACATTGAGAAAATATCTGCAAGTGTTTTTCATTTAGCATCGAAAGCTGATTGAGGGCAAGTCCTGAACTATGAATGTGAGATATAGAAAAATATCTGCCCACGATAAATTCCACATTTTTTTTTTTTAAGAAACATTTCAGACTAAGAGCTAAGTACAATACATTATGAACTGCTTTATCTGCCAAAGGATTTGTAATTGTGTTCGGCCAATCTTGTGATACGCTTGGTGCACTTTCAAAGCCAGGAAGGAAAATTGCTGTACAGTGATCAACAAACTGGCCTGGGTTTGGTTTGCTGGAGGATCCCCAATTCATGAACCCCAAACATGACCCCCAATCCTGATTTAAGTCTATAAGAGCCAAATTTTACTTTTATTGGCTGTTTTTTTCAAGGCCAATTTACATGCTTTTGGATGGAAAGGGTAGCTGGGCACTACCGTGGGGGACATGTACCAATGCAACATTTTTGGTAAAACTATTGTATTATTGAGGTTTAAAGGGCAAAATTTGGAAAAAAAATCTAAATTCTGAACCATTTAATCTTATTGTGGCCCACGACCAGTTGCCAAATCACTTAAAGTGTAAGTAAACCCTCCTATCGTTTCAGCCTCTTTTGAATCTACAACTGCCATGATGCTGCACATGTGATTAGTTATGACACCAGCCATTGGATATATTTTGACAGTTTGGTTGAGAGCACAACCAATGGGAGTGTTACATTTTCAGCACGTGCCGGAAATGAAACTGTTTTATGTATGGGTTTACTTCCGTTTCAAGTGGCCCTCACTCTTCAAAAGGTTGAGCACCCCTGTCTTAGACTTATTATTGAGCCGGAGTGAGGGACCAGTTGCTGTATGGCCTGGCTGCCTCTGCACTGTTTTGGGAAAGAACCTATTGCATTCAGGTAGCTGCGGCACTCGTGGCTGCCTAAATATTCAAACAGTGACTGTATATGCCAGGATGCAGTCACTATTTGGCTGATAATATTCCACCCGGCTCAGTTGATTTTTAAATTGGCTCAAATTTCATTCTATTCAGAAAGAATCAGTCATTATTTGAGCTGCCTCTGGCCAACCTTAAGCCTAGTACACACTAGCAGTTTTTTTTATTTTCAACCCAGCGGGCTGAACGGAAAAAAAAACTGACAGCTCCGGAGAAGCAGCTGTACTAACGATGCGATGTTAGTACAGCAAACACCCCTGCTGTGCTATTGTGTTCCGACGAGGGCGACCATTGGCTAAGAGCCCTGATTGGAAGCCAGACCGCAGACCTTTTCCCGGACAGCTTGTGTCGAACCAGCTGCAGTACACACAGCTGAGTGTCGGCCGGTTTCTAGTGATTAACCGCTTTGCGACCAGCCACCGTCATTATACTGCGGCAGGTCGGCACGTTCCCCTGAACCGTCGTAGCTGTATGTTGGTTCCTTTAAGTGGGGATAGCAGGTGCACGCACGCCTGCTGCACTGCGGGGGTGCAGATGCGCGTGGCTGGTGGTTGCGGTGACCGCCGGCCACGCGTGGTCAAGGGCACGAGAGCTAGAACAGGGACGTGTGTGTGTAAACACACACATCCCTGTTCTGTGAAAAGAGGGGAGGCAGATCGTGTGTTCCTACTAGCTAGGAACAACAATCTGTCATCTCCTCTAGTCAGTCCCATCCCCCTACAGTTAGAACACACACAAGGGAACACATTTAACCCCTTGATCGCCCCCTAGTGTTAACCCCTTCCCTGCCATTGACATTTACACAGTAATCAGTGCATTTTTATAGCACTGATCGCTGTATAATTGTCTCTGGTCCCAAAAATGTGTCAAAAGTGTCCGATCTGATAAAAATCGCTGATCACCATCATTACTAGTAAACAAAAAAATAATAATATAAATGCCATAAATCTTTCTTCTATTTGTAGACGCTATAAATTTTGCGCAAACCAATCAATACACGCTTATTGCGATTTTTATTACCAAAAATATATAGAAGAATACATATCGGCCTAAACTGAGATTTTTTTTTTTTTTAAATTGGGGATATTTATTATAGCAAAAAGTACAAAATATTGTGTTTTTTTCAAAATTGTCGCGCTTTTTTTTGTTTATAGCGCAAAAAATAACAACAGCAGAGATGATAAAATACCACCAAAAGAAATCTCTATTTGTGGGGAAAAAAAAGGACGTCAATTTTGTTTGGGTACATAATTGTCAGTTAAAGCGACGCAGTCCCGTATTGCAAAAAATGGCCTGGTCATTGAGCAGCCAAATCTTCTGGAGCTGAAGTGGTTAAGGTAAATCTTTTCCACATACACAGTATAGACAAACTGATTTCTGCTTGGACAATTATAGCTATTTAAGCCCCTTTTCTCTATACATATTTTAGGAGATTGTTTCCTTTGTCTTTTCCCTATGGTTGCACAACGTTTCAAGAGCCCTAGAGGAATTTCTTTGTCTCATTAAAACAAATTTTGTATTTCTAAACATCCGGTAGGCATCTCCCTTTAATTCAATATACTCTGTATAATCATTCATGTAAAAACAAAGTTTTATTATAAAAAAAATAATTGTAATCATGTCCATTCAAATACAATTCACTGTAAATATTTATAAATGTTTGTTTTTCTCACTTATAGCCTCAACTTTATGCAGCACTCTTAAGTCTCCTGAGGAAGCTCTTCTAGGCGAAACATATAGCACAGAAGTGGCTGCACAGTTGTATGAATTGCATGTTATTGTGACATTTAAATTTTTTTATATTTTGAAACTGAATAAAATATGTATTTTTTACTTCATATGATCATGTTGTAGACTACTTTTCGCACCTTTAACCACTTCAATACCATGCACTTACGCCCCTTCCTGCCCAAGACAATTTTCAACTTTCTGCGCTGTCGCTGTTTAAATGACAATTGCGCGGTCATGCTACACTGCACCCAAACAGAATTTTTAACATTTTGTTCCCAGAAATAGAGCTTTATTTTGGTGGTATTTGATCGCCTCTGGGGTTTTAAATTTTTGCTATACAAATAAAAAAGAACATTTTGAAAAAAGTTTTTCTTTTTTTTCTGTTATAAAATTTTGTAAATAAGTAAGTTTTCTCCTTCACTGATGGGCACTGATAAGGCGGCACTGACGGGCACTGATAAGACAGCACCGATGAGGCGGCACCAATGAGGTGGCACTGACGGGCACTGACGATGGGCACTGATATGCGGCACTGATGGGCACTGGTAGGCAGCACTGTTGGGTGGCACTGATATGCAGCACTGATGGGCATTGATAGGCGGCACTGATGGGCACTCATGGGTGGCACTGGTGGGCACTGATTGGCACTGATAGGCGACACTTATGGGCACTGAAAGGCTGCAATGGTGGGTACTTAGGAGCGGCATTGATAGGCGGCACTGCTGGGCACTGATAGGCGGCACTGCTGGGCATTGATACATGGCACTGATGGGCACTAATGGGCACTGACATGCGGCACTGATATGCAGCACTGATGGGTATCCCTGGAGGTACTGGCACTGTCAGGGATTTTGGGTGGGCACTTGCAGGGATTTTGAGTGGGCACTGGTTGGCAGCTGCCTGGGCATTGATTAGCAGCTGCCTTGGCACAGATTGGCATTCCCTGGTGGTCTAGGGGGAATACCTGGTGGTCCAGCGTGGATGCCCATCCCTGGTGGTCCTGGGCGGCATGTTGGTGGTCCTGTGCGGTGATTCGAGGGGGGGCTGCGCTGATAAACTATCAGCACATACCCCCCCTGTCAGGAGGGCAGCCAATCGACTCTCCTCTACTCGCGTCTGTCAGACGAGAGTGATGAAAAGCCGATCAACGGCTCTTCCTGTTTACATTGTGATCAGCCATTATATGGACACTGCTGATCACGTGGTAAAGAGCCTCCGCCAGAGGCTCTTTACCGAGATCGGTGTAGCGGTGTGTCAGACTGACACACCGCACCACCATACCTCCCAACTGGCACGGATTCTGCGGGTTTTACCCGCATAGGCCCCTCCTTCCCTCCTTCCCGCGAGAGTGTCATTTTTTCCGCACAGCAGGAAGTAGAAGGCACAGCAGACAGCCATGAAGAGGAGGAAACAGCGAACGAGCAGGTAAACCCCCCCCCCCCCAGCGATCGGCGGGCAAAACCCCCCCCCGCTCAACAACTTTCGTTTGCAGGGGAGAGGGGAGGTCTGAATGTCCCGCGGTGGGACTTTTAAAAGTTGGGAGGTATGTGCACCACCGATCGCCGCGATGAGCGCCCCCACTGGCGCGCGGCGGCTGTTATCCTGCTGGATGTCATATGATGCCCAATCAGGATGACGAAACCACTTCCCGGATGTCAATTTGCTATTGACTGGGCGGAAAGTGGTTAAAGTCCCGCCTTTTGCATCTCCATATTTTTTTCTATTGAACCGGCCGCTGCCGTCCGACATTCGGCCCATGTGTACAAGGCTTTCATTTTGCTTGGTCTTAGATAAAGGTGGATGGCAGTTACCTTTAAAATAACAACAAACAACTTTAAAAAAAAAAAAGTTATATAACAAATAAAATTAATGATGGAGTATCTTCAACAGCCTTGCAACATTCATCAGTTGTCTGTGACCCTTGTGCTGGAGAGATGCTGCTCTGTATCGGATATGCAGCACATCCCATCCACTCCATTTAATCTAGATCACATACTTCAATTCTCTTTCAAGTATTATGCTGCCAGCTTCATTCCCATCAAGCAGACATGAATGAATGAGATTGCTGAAAGAAAGGAATATCTGTTTATATTTTAAGGACTTTTACTGAAAACGCCATAATCCAGCTACCTTTCTTTTGTTAAACACAGCTTTGAGTTCGGTGTGGTTACCGTTCTTATAGATAAATAATAACCCATACATAAAGAGTGCTATACTGTTCTTGAGAAAGAAGTGTCTATATTGAATGTTGGGCTACATAATAGTTTTTTTGTGTTTATTTTTTGTTATTATCCAAACCCAATCACTAAAAATTAATGTAATTTCTGAGATTGTTTTTACATCGGAAGGTTTAGTTAAAATTATACCTGGTGATCCTACCACAAGGACCGCTTTTCAGGCACTTTTTGATATGGGGTGACAACGAAAGCTTGCCATACATCAGGGCTGCTCAACCTTTTGAAGAGCGAGGGCCACTTACCTGATTTGGTACCCGGTCGTGGGCCACAAAGACATGGCCGGAACAGAGGAGGAACGGAATCAGTAAAGGCCATACATGACAGGGTGAAAAGGGGAACCAGTCGGCAGGGGTTAATTTATTGTAAGGTAGCATGGCCAGTCCATGCACTTACCTTATTAGCCCAGAGGACGGTGATGGGGAGGGGCCGGGAGTGTACGGTACAATACATATTGGGGTTAAGACCGGTGGGTGTCTGAGGTCAGGTGGTTTAGGCTCTGAGCCGGTACTTTGCGGCTGGGGTCACAACTCAGCTATCAAGGTGCCTCAGACACAAAAAATTGGCAATATGGCACCCTCAGGGACCTCGAATCTTGATATCTGGATAAGTTATGTATGGTTATGTTATGTTTTAAAAAGAAAGTGTATGTTTAATAAAAGGCAGTGTTTGGACATTTTAACTCCACTTATGTTTTATGTGGTCATTCCTGATAAGTAAGGGAAGATAATTGGGGCAGACATAGGTAGGGGCCATCTCAGGTGAGCTCTTACCTACCCTAGTCATGAACTATGGGCTTTTACGGTCTGAGCACCCTATAAGGCTGCTTTTACACTGATGCGCTGCAGTTTACCCACACCGCAGGCGCAGCGCTGTGCACCTGCAGCTTAACTGCGGGTTATTTGCGATTTTTCATAGACTTCTTTATATCTTGCTGGTGTGGTGCACTTTTTGAAAGTACACCAAAACTCCTGCATTCAAGAGTTTAGTGCGCTTTCAGAAAGCCCACCAAACCCGCCGGATATAATAGAAGTCTATGGCTCAGTGCAGCTAACCTGCAGGAAAGCAGCAGGTGCATTGCGCTGCACCTGCGAATCAGTGTGAAAGTAGCCTAATAACCCTTATTTATATAAGTGTTAAAATGCCCATCGCAGTGTATGTGATGTTTAATACACTGACCCTTTTCTCTTCCAGCTTCTTATGGCATCAGTCTCCAGGCTGCTAGAAAGGTTCCAGGCGGAGTGCACTTAGTATTACTCCGCTTGGGACAGGATTCAACACAACAGAGGAAGCATCAGCTTAAGTGGCTTTTGCTCCCTCCATGGCCCCCTGCTTCCTCCACTGCTGGCGCTGACTCCATGCACTCTGATGGCGAGTCTGCAACACGTTGATTAGGATCTGGGCTTGCCATCCTGCCATCCCAGAGTATGGGCATGCGCTTCCCGGGTTTGAGGTCTTGGGCCACATAAGAGGGCTCTGAGGACCACATGTGGCACCCCTGCCATACATGGTCAAAATTTGACATTTTCAGCAGGAAACTGACAAACCGATTCATGAATGGCCATTCCCATTCATGAGAAGACGAACGATCAACTTCTCATAAACTTGTGGTGAACTTGTCTTGTTGGTAAATTTTCATTCGATCTGTGCATGCAGCCATTGGCCTGCAGTGTTGATCAGTGTATTCTGATAATAGGGGAGTCATGGCTAAATGACAATAATAAAAAGTAGTACCGCAGTTGGGCTTTAAATAGTCAAGCCGGCCAAAAGTAATATTTTTGGATTGGCACACATTCTTGTAGCATAGAAGTGTGCGCATGTTTATGTGAGAAGGGGATTATTACTTAGTGGTCAAAACAGTTACTGATACCCACCTGCTGCTTAGTATCTAAAACAATCTATGAGATCATATGGTGATTTGATAGAAGAGGAAAAAAGGATAAACAAGAATAAGACTGCCCATAGGCATTGAATAATTAGGCCCCTTTCACACTGGGGCGGGCAGGTGCGGTGGCGGTATAGCAGCGCGATTTTCAGCGCTGCTATACCGTCGTTCTTACCGCAGTATGCGGCCGCTAGGGGGGTGAACACACCGCTCCTTCACCGCTGTAAAGAAGCGGCTAGCAGGACTTTTGGAGCGGTCCTGCTAGCGCACCGCTTCAGTGTGAAAGCCTTCGGGCTTTCACATTGAAGGCTACAGGCACGAATTTTTCATGCGGTATAATAGCGCTAATATTAGCGCTAAACCGCATGAAAAACGCCCCAGTGTGAAAGGGGCCTTAAGGTCTGATTGGGCTCAGGACAGGAAACCTTTGAGGGGCTACAGAACATTCTAGAGATTTGCATTATCAGCTCAAGGTTGTTTTTGTAAACTATTCAATATACACTCCCCTTGAGAGTTCTTGAGGACATCTGCCACCACATAATATAGCAGTGTAGTGTAGTGTAAGTTAGTGTAAGACTTTGTCAGTGGTAAGTAGGTCTGTGGCGGCTGGACTCATAGAGGGTGCTCAATGTAGGTCCCTTCAAGCACATAAAGATTGTTGAGTCTGCTGTGGAGTGTCCTGCATGCTAAGTAATGTATCATTTGATGGAGATTACCTTGCCCTTGCCCTGTAGACATTACAGGAATGAGAAGGCCATTTTGGGCAAGGATGTCAGCATCACCCCTGCTCTTTCTTTTATACAGTGGGGGAAATAATTATTTGATCCCCTGCAGAATTTGTAAGTCTGCCTACTTACAAATAATTAAAGGTCTATCATTTTTATGATAGGTGTATTTTAAATTATAGAGATAGAATATCAACCACAAATCCAGAAAAACACGATACAAATGCTATAAAGTGAGTTGCAGTTCAGTAAGTAAAATAAGTATGTGATCCCCAAGCAAAACATGACTTAGTACTTAGTGGAAAAACCTTTGTTGGCAAGCAAAGAGGTAAGACGTTTCTTGTAGTTGGTAGTTGGTGAGTGGTGACCAGGTTTGCACACATCTCAAGAGGGATTTTGGTCCAATCATTCTTTACAGATCTTCTCAAACTCTTTAAGGTTCCTTAGCTGTCGCTTGGCAACTCGACGTTTCAGCTCCCTCCATAAATTACAGAACACCTATTGAAAACTATCGCAGTGAATATTTCAACAGTATAGACATGATACGGAAACACTGACAATACCTATAACAAGGTAATTTGCTTGATTTACATTTAAAAAGTCAACACAGCATGAAATTATCAGCCCTGATATTTACTGGCAGTTGTAAAAAAATCACAGATTTTTACAAACGGACAGTAAATTTACTGGCTGATGGCAACCCTGGATTAAGGTCTGAAGACTGGCTAGGCCATTCCATGACCTTAATTTGCTTCTTCTTGAGCCACTCCTTTGTTGCCACGTAAGAGGACCAGTATCTGGGGACCCCCTTTTTATTAAAGGGGACTTCCAGATTCCAAAAAGCCCCCTTGATAGCAGACCCATGATAAAGCGGGAGATGGCCAGGAACAACAGACCGGACAACAAACTTTTAGGAAAACAATTTTTATTTCACACTGGCCAGCGTGGCAATCAGCCCGACTCATGCCAGAGCCAAAAATGCCCCACCATCTATAGGTTTTGACAGTATACATATAACTTGCAATTATGTCACACATTTCCTGTAACTTTATGGTTTCCTTCATTTACATATTTATCCGCTTTATGCATTGACTAGCGAGGTGTTGGCTGCTTTGCAGAGCAAAGCATCCTGTCTTAAACTTCCGATTAAGCTGACTTCCATCAGTCTTGCCCATCAGTCAAAAATCTGACAGTCCCAAACGCCGTGACGTAAAACACTCCGACAAGCCGAGAAAAATGAAGGTTTTTTGTCCGATGGATTTCCACACAGACGATCGGATTTTGCTATCGTTTTTTTTCCCATCGGATAAATTTAAAACATGTTCTATTTTTTCACACCGATGGAAAAAAGACCGATGGGGCCCATACACGATCGGTTTGTCCAATGAGAAAAGTCCATTGGACTGTTTTAATTGGTAAAACCGATCGTGTGTACACGGCATTAGGGTTTTTTTAATGTATTTTGGGGGACACTTGGGTCTGGGTGTCATTTTCAGGCAATTACATTTTTTTTTCTTTTTTAAATGTCAGTGCTAAAATATCACTGCTCCCCCCCAATCTTACATTTTAAGCATGGGAGAATCTCCCTCTATCCCTTATAGGCAAAATTAATATTATTAAAATTAAAGTACTCCCAGTCTTCCTTTGTATCCTTATGCCTTGTACACATGATCGGAATTTCCGATGGAAAAAGTCAGATGGAATTTTTTCATCGCATATTCCGACCATGTGTGTGCCCCATCTGACTTTTTCCGTCGGAATTTAGAAAGAGAACATGTTTTCTTTTTTTCCGACGGAAAAATATTCTATCGGAAATGATGGCTGAACACGTCTCAGGGATAATGATCCCGAGAGCCTGGGGGGAGATGCCTGTTGAGAACTTGAGGTCCTGCAAGCTTCTCCCAGTCGCCAGGTATCTCAACGTGGCAATAAGCCTCTGCTCGGCAGTGATGGCCTGGCGCATCACAGTGTCCTGCCTCGTGACGGTGACGGTGAAATACGGGGTCCGTCATCCTGAGATAATTCCTGAAATCATCAGGATTATTCTCATGGATTTCCCGCAGCAGAGGCATATGAGAGAATTGGTCCCGCTGGAGCAACCAATTCTTAGTCCATGAACTCGGGTTACAGTGTTAACTGCAACACCAAGTCCAAAGCCAGGACGAGCTCGAGAACGAGAACGCACTTCAAACATGGTTTTAAACCGGTCGGCTGGTCAGAACGCACTCAAACAGAACGCACCGTGGAACAGCAAGGCCTGAGAAGAACGACCTGAAAAACAGTAAACGAACGGCCAAGAAGACACTGCAAGGCAGTAAGGACCTGACTGCACGCACTGAATCACAAATACAAACCCACAAGCACAAACTGAACACCAGGAAACGATCTGCAAAGCACGGAGACTGAAAAGCGCGAATCGGCTCCCACCAAACTTTTACTAACACGCGGTAACACGAAATCAGCAAAAGCAGCCCAAGGGGTGGCGCCATTAGATTTGTTCGGCCCTTTTATAGCGTGTCGTACATTTTGTACGTGCCGTCGGTTTTTTAACTGATGTTGTGTGGCCAAGACTGATGAAAAACAGTTTCATCGGATTTCCGATGGTCAAATCCATCGGACGAAAATCCATAGGTTATCCGATCGTGTGTACAGGGCTTCATAGTGTGAAACTGTGTTATACAGATTTATTAAAACCATAGATGTACACTTACAGTTAAGTAGAAAGTTAAAAGCATATCATTAAATTTTCGAGCCGACCGGCTCTCGATATCCGCCCATTCCTTCTGGGACTTAGCGTTTGTTTACGGTGACGTCAGCACGCCGCTCCTCCCTACGCCGTTTCGTCACAGATGACATCTTCCAGGGGCCCCGGAAGGAACGGGCGGATATCGAGAGCCGAAATTTTTATGACATGCTTTTAACTTTCTACTTAACTGTAAGTGTACATCTATGGTTTTAATAAATCTGTATAACACAGTTTCACACTATGAGAGTTTTTCTTACCTGCATGGGGAACCGATAATTACAGAACAACCCGAGGATTCCTAGTGCAGAGGATCCAGGAGAGGTTTACTGCTGAATACAGAGACCCATGGCTGGGGTGATTAGCCACAAGCGGTTTTGGAACTGTGTCCTGTGACCCTGTGATCTGGGAGCTCACAAATTATTTTTGGGATTGATATTTACAGCTGATTTGAGCTCCACAAAAGGGACTTATCCTTGTTGTATGCGATTCATTTCCATCCATTCGGGTCTAGTGTCTTTTATTCAGTGTCCTGGACATTTGTCCAGGTTTTTTTGACATTTAATTGGTTCATGCTTTTGCACATTTATTTATGTTTATATGTAATTTTTTTAATTTTTATGTTCTGATTTACAAACTTACTTTTTGGCAGCCCCTCTCAAGCACGCCTACAACTGGGTGATTTCTGATGACACTAATTCCTCTGTGGTCCTTGAGGCTGCACACTTAGGATCCTATGAAAGCTTTAAGTAGCTCCTGTAAGGGGGCTTCTGTGCCCCATTTAATCTTACCCTCTCTATGCAGGCAGTACTTAAGGCTTGGCAGCTGACTGTGTCCAAACGCTCTGCACGGTCTCTTTATTGATCTTTATATACTCCCCTTTGGCTTAACCCTGCACTGCAGTAATTTCAGTCGATTTCCAGTCCAAATGTCTGAGCATCTAGGGGCATCAAAACCCTTGGTCAGAATTGTGCCTGGGGTCAGTGCTGGGACAAGGTCATCCAACGCCAAGGGAAAACCAGCCAAACTGCGCCCCCCCCCTCATTATGTGCGATGCTACCCCCAGCAGTCATCCGCTTGTCAAAATGCCTTGTATCAGTATTAGCTCACTGGTGCCCCCATCCATACAGTAAAACACTGCGCCCAGGGCAGTCTCCCTCCTGCCCACCCCCTTGTCCCAGCCCTGCCCAGGCACATTGCTACCTTTTGACAGCCTGAAGCATCAATTTGGACTCCCCAACTCTCTCCACTTCCAATGTCTGCAGCTCCGCCATGTTTATCAATCCCAATTTGGACCCTACAATTGATTTTAGTTCCTTTTGATTTGGAGACCATACAGCGGGAATCTTCCTTCTCTAAACTATTATGTGAGATTTATAAGGCCCTCATGCTTTCTGTACACACTAGCATTTTAAATGGCAGGCGGATGTTCCAGCTATTGATAATGAAGATTGAGAAGATATGTGGGAAAATCTCCTTTAGCAATTAGTTGCTAGTAGGGATAGAATAATCCAATTTCAACTGTTGCATCAAATTTATTTGACGCCACAGAGGTTGCATGAATTTTTTCCAGAGATTTAACCCCAATGCTGGAGATGTGCGAACGACTCTGCTGACTTCAGACATGTCTTCTGGACTTGGCCAAGAATTCATGTTTTTTGGTCTGAAGTCACACAATGTTTTGCCCAGTTGACTACCATAGCAGTTCCACTGAAAAATTTATTTTGTTTACTCGGATTAGAAGGTTCTCTAGCCTTCCGTTGAGCTCTTAGGACCCTTGTAAACATTGATATTTTATGCTCGTAAGGCTATTTCCCTAAGATGGAAATCGGAGGAGGCCCCTATCTTGAATTTTTGGAAATCCTTTGATTAATGCTATTGTGCCTCTCTTTACAAGGCTACTTACCTGTCTCATGGGTGCCCCAGAAAATATAATAAGGTACAGGACCTCTGGCTTGATTCCCCCTCCACTAATGAATTGTAAATTTGTCTTTCCTCAGAATTGCTTGTTGTTTGGCCCTTTGGATCCCAAGCCGGGAATGTTTATTTGTCTCTATTCTCGCTGTAGTTGGGGTGGTCTGCTGGGAGTGCCATTTTGTCTTCCTGTTGTGTCCTTTCCTGATGGGTACCTGGGAGATCATTTACGTGATCTTTAACACTGTGATATTGCTCCTTTACACTGTGCTGAGCAGATACTGTTTTTTCTTGCCTTTTATAACTCAATAAAAATATTTTGTCCAAAAAAAAATAAATTGCTGCATGGAATAAAAAAAAAAAAAAAAATAGGGGTTGGTACATGCGAGTAACCATCTCCTCATGCAATTTTTTTATTAGCCCATAAAATGTCCATTTTGATTTAATAAAATCGTCTTCTATTGATTTCAGTGGGGTTTGGGTTCAGCATCCACATTTATTTGAAGTTTGGCGAACCCTACCGAAATGAATGCAAGGCAGGCCCATTCCTCACTGGTTTGGAAAGAGAGAGGGGGATGGGTATGGATGAACTGCCTGTTTTTGCCACACCTCTGCCACCAGTTTTAACTATGTCTATTGCAGACTTCTAACCAAAAAAAAAAGCAAACTTTTTTTTAATCAGTTGAGACTGTCAAGGCATCCATGTCGAATATTCACCCTGCATGCAGCCAGTAATTAGTTACATCCACCTCTCTTTCAATACATTTTTATTTTTCAATTCAAGACATGTACAGAAAATCTTAAAAAATTGTTGTTTAAACATGACAAAAAGGGTTATTTCCAATTGTTTATGTCACAATGTTCTCATCAAGAGATTAAAAAAAAAAGAAAAATAAAAATAGGCATTCAGGGAAGTCACACCCCACCTGGACGCCCCTAACGGGATCATCCTGCGCCCAGGTCAGGCCCCCCCCCAGCCCGCCATCCTCATATGAAACCAATAAAAAGGAACTCGGAATATTAATGAAGAACAGTACTATACTCATATACAATAACGCCCATCAAATTTAAGACTCAGAAATACCGCAATAAGAACACAGTAAATAATGATATCAAATCTTTGAATCATGTTTAAGTATCGAAACAAAAATAAAAAATAAATAAAACAAAAGATAAAAGAACCAAGAAAAGATAGAATAGAAGAAGAAAGAAATAAGAAGAAATCATATGCCGAACATGAGGCCCTTTAGGAATTAGAGCGGTCAGGGTCATGCCTGACCTTCAAAGAAACGCCACAGAAAACTGCCCAAGGTTCCCATATTGCCTCAAATTTAGGGATTAAATTAGTTGATATGCTAACCATCTTCTCTTGAGCCATAATCCAAGAGATCTTATTGTGCATAGCCTTAATGGATACCCTGGGCTTCCTCCAAGATCTAGCAATAATAATTTTAGTCCCCAGAAGTATAAAGTGAATCAGTTTTCTAGTTGGTTTAGAAACGTTGGGAATATTGTCATTGAGGAGAGCAACAGAAGCTGACCTAGGTACTGAACATGAAGTGACCTTAAATATGAGATTAAAAATTTTCTTCCAGATCGGCCTGATCCTAGGACATTCCCACCAGATATGCACCATCGAGCCCAATAAATGGCAGCCTCTAAAGCAGTTGGGATCCGATTCTGGGTAGATGGATGCAAGCCTGATGGGAGTCATATACCATCTCATGACAACTTTTAAGTTAGCTTCCATGAGGGAGGTGTTCAAAATACTGTGGAATGAGCGAAAGTTGGCCTTTTGCCAGGATCCTAGATCCCAATTTAGCTGGAGGTCATCTTCCCATGCTTTCATGTATGAGGTTTTAGTAGCTGTACAAGTAAGTGAAGAGTAGATGACAGAAATGCCCCCCCTTTGTCCCATGGCCGATCCGCACCAGATCTCATAGTCCGTAAATTTGGGAGGAAGAGGTTTCTCCGTCCAAATATCATTCAAGAATTGTGAAATCTGTTCAAATCTAAATTTTTCAGAGTCAGGGAGGTCAAATTTATTTAGACAATGGGGCATGGTAATAGGACCCCGATTTGTAAAGTATTGTCCTATCCTATATAGACCTTTGTTTGTCCACCAACTGAAGGCCTCGGTATCCATACCGGGAAAGAATTTTGGATTATTAAAAATGTGTGCTAGTGGTTGTGCTACAGACACTAGAGTGGGAAGAGGACGGAGTCTGTCCCAAAGGGCAAATGATTGAGATAAGGAAGGGGATAAAATAGGTGGTCTCTGTCTTTGTGGGCACCAAAGCAGGTACTCTAAGGATAATTGTGGTACCGCTTGTTCTTCTATCAGCACCCAGTCCGGTTTTTCATTCTTGGAATAAAATATAGATAATTGTGCTAGTCTGGCAGCTAAAAAATAATTATATAAGTTAGGCAAACCCACCCCTCCCTTCTTCCTATTTAAATATAGGGTGTTTTGGGGAACTCTGTAACTAGATTTGCCCCATACGAATGTGAGAATTTTACTTTGTAAGGAATTTATCTGATCTTTCCTGATGGGAATGGGGAGGGAACGAAATAGATATAAAATTCTAGGGAGTAATGTCATTTTCACTGAATTAATCCTGCCCAACCAAGATAGTTCGAATTTGTCCCAATTTTTAAGATCTGCAATAATTTCATGGAATAGGGGAGGATAGTTGCTTGTGTAAAGAGATTCTGTTCGAGCAGTCAGAAAGATTCCCAGATATTTAATATGAGAAGAATTCCATTCAAATTTGAAAGACTGTTTGATGAGGGAAACTATGGGTAACGGGAGGGAAATATTTAGTGCCTGTGACTTGGCAAAATTGACCCTGAGTCCTGAAATATTAGAAAAATCAGAAATTACTTTATAAAGATTCGGGAGGGAGGTAGTGGGAGAGGTAAGAAAGAGAAGCAAATCATCTGCGAAAAGTCCGCATTTATGCATCTGATTCCCACAGGTTACGCCTTTAATGTCAGAATTTTGTCTAATGGCTATGGCCAAGCTTTCAATGGCCATAGCAAAGACAATAGGGGATAGTGGACAACCTTGTCTTGTACCCCTGGCTATATTTATCGGAGAGGAATAATATCCCTTTATACGAATTTGAGCTTTAGGTTGAGAATACAGAGCTCTAATAACTCCCATAAAACGTGGGCCAAAACCCCATCGTTCTAATAGGGGAAAAAAGTATTGCCAGGATACAGAGTCGAAGGCCTTCTCCAGATCAAGTGCTAACAGGAAACCCTGTTGTTTTTGACCTCCGTCCCAGTTGGACTGCAAAAGGGAGATAATATCCATCGCTCTTCTCACTTGATCCGGGCCTTGTCTTCCTGTCATAAATCCAACCTGATCCTTGTGGATATATTTAGTAATAAAAGAGGAGAGGCGATTCGCTAAAATTTTAGTGAGAATTTTCAAATCATTATTTATCAAAGAAATAGGGCGATAATTGGAAACTTCTTCTGGGTTTTTATCCGGTTTGGGTATAACAGTAATGTAGGCTGTATTAAGTTGTGTACCTAATTGGGAACCCCTTGTAGTAAAATTAAAAAATTTTGTTAAATATGGGGTAAGGGTGTCCTAGAAGGCTTTGTAGTAGGGAGCTGATAATCCATCAGGTCCCGGGGCTGATCCCACCCTGAGATCTTGAATTACTGCTGTAACCTCTTCAACAGAGAAGGGAGCTTCTAGGATATCTCTATGTTCCATATTCAAGGATGGAATAGGGAGGCCATCTAGGTATGAGGATACCGAGTTCATGGGTATATTTGAAGGGTCGCTATAGAGTTCGGAATAAAATGTCTGAAAAGCCTTAAGTATCTTTTCAGGGTTAGCCGTGGGGTCCTGTCCAGCAATGCGGATCTTAGGTATGGAATAAACTCTCGTTTTAGGAGACAATTTGGATGCCAACATTCTACCTATTTTACCTGTTTGAGTATAAAATGTATTACTTGTCCAACGGAGAGATTTCTCTGCTTTTGTAGTGAGTGCTAAATTGAGTTCTAGTCTACTCTTTTCAATCTTAGACAATAAGGATAGAGAAGGTTTCCTTTTATGCTGTGTTCTCAGGGTCCTGTATGATCTCTCCAATCTATCAATGTCCGCTTCCCTTTCCTTTTTGATTCTTGTCGAAATTTGGATAAGCTTGCCCCTAATAAAGGCCTTATGAGCAGCCCAAAGGACTTCGGCGGAAACATTTTCTATATCATTAAAGCTGAAGTATTCTTGAAGAGCTTTATCTATTTCCATTTGTATGGCTGGATTGGAAAGTAAAGACTAATTTAGTCTCCAATTACCCCCCTTTGATCTACCAGTTTTAATGCGTAGGAACATGACAACTATGGAGTGATCAGAAAGGACCGTGTCTTTGATGATTGATTTAATAACATCTGGGAGAATATAGGAAGGAACCAGGATATGGTCAATCCGAGAGTAGGTGTTGTGTGGGTGAGAGTAATGAGTATAATCTCTTATAGAAGGATTAGATTCTCGCCATACATCAGCTAGGCCTTTATCATGCAAAAGTCTAGCTATTTTCAGGCTTATCTTAGTGGGTCTGGTTAATTGGGTCGAGGGGGGTTTGGATTTGTCCAACCCCTGATCAAATGCTGCATTGGAATCTCCCCCCCAAATGATTGTGCCCTCTAATTGAGGAGATAGGGTGTCCAGGATGAATCGAAAAAATGTATCTTGCCCTGAATTGGGGGAATAATATGAAATCAGAGAATATATTCGTCCCTCTATTGTGCCCTTAACCAGTATAAACCTGCCCTCAGGATCTTTGAAATCAGATATGAAACTAAAGTGGCATGATTTTGAAATACAAATAGCCACACCCTTAGTTTTCTTTTCGGCATTAGCTAAATAAAATTGTGGGAATCGGGAGTGTATAAAGCTGGGATTGAATTGCCTAGGGAAATGGGTTTCCTGAATCATGAGTATGTCCATACCCAGGGATTTATAAGAGTCAAAGAGTTTGCGTCTCTTAACAGGGGAATTCATGCCTTGAACATTATGTGTAGCTATTTTGAGTGAACCTAGTACGGAATCAGCCATTAGACTCAGGGAGGGAGCTGCCATCGTCATCCACTATATCTACCTTACCGCAATACACCATCCTCAGGATCTGTAAGTGTTCTAGACGGGTAATCAAAAGCCAAAGGATCATGTTGCGGGTACCTTCAATTGAATCTGCAAAAACCAGAACTGCCAGGCATGTGATAATAGGATTAGAGATAGGAAAGGAGAAAAAAGATTTGAAAAAGTGGAAAAAATAAGAAGAGTAAAAAATTGTCATAGAAAAACAGCAATAAAAAAATTAAATTAAAATTTAAAAAAAACGAAAAAAGGATGAAAACGATCTCGAGGAGGATAAATTCCTCCCCAAAACTTCTACCAAGGTAGAAAATGAAAAGCCTGTTCCCTAAGGAAAAGGCTATTCCTTCCACAAAGTCTCTAGGAGACTCAGGGGAAAGGTGGAAGCACATGGGACCCACCCCAGCCAGGGCGCCCCTTAAAAAAAACTAAAGACATACTAGATCTACCATATTCAGGTCTGTCCGGAGGGACCCCCACTTCTCCCCCCTGAAGTGGATAGAGGAGCGAGAGTCCCACCCCCCCAAATTGGACAAAGAACTCTACAAGTAGTAGATCGAACTCAGAAAAATTGAGAGGGGGATAAAAACCCCTTGCAAAACATTTTGGAAACATTTAAACAATTAGAACAAAAAAAAACATTCGTTCCAGACTCTTAGAATAAATCTTTCCTGGAACTCATGGGAATCGAGGAGTACAAAGTATAAATTGTGAGCTTGGGTCTCTTCAAGTGGGACCATTGTCTTTGGCTTTCTTGGTTCTTGCCCTGGTCCACAAGGGAGATTGAGGGCTGGTAGGGTTCAGTCTCTTTGAAGATTGTGGGCCACTTCGAGAAGTGTCCATGTAATTTTCTTGAGTGATGAACTTGAGATTCAATAACAGTTTTTCGCCGTCAGGAAAAGTAGAAAAGGAATGATTCTTCCCTTTGTAAGAGAATTTTACTGCAAATGGGAATGCCCACTTGTATTTAATGTCTTTTTGTATGAGGGCTAGAAGTAGAGGTTTCATTGCACGTCTGCGTTGCATTGTAGAGGGAGAGAGGTCTGCATATAATTGGATTTTATGACCCAGGCATAGAATCGTAGACATATTTCGCGCCTTGCTCATAGTTTCCTCCTTTATCGCATAGAAATGGAGTTTAATTATTATGTCTCTCGGTAGACCATCTTTCCTGAGAGGACCTAAGGCCCTATGTGCTCTATCTAGCTCCAGGCGGTGGAATTTCTGGGATTAGGGATTGAATCATATTTTGAATCGCTGCCGGGATGTCAGTTATGGTTTCTGGAAGTCCTCTAATACGGATATTATATCTCCTGGATCTATTTTCCAAATCGTCGATCCTAGACAAAGCTGTATCTAATTGTTCTTGAATAAAATGGACTTGTTCTGCATTTTGATTTGTGGCGGACACTGTTTGATCCAACTTACACTCTATGTTCTCAATTCTGGCTCCTAAATTCTGAAAATCAGCCTTTAATTCTCCCGTGATTTTAGCCGCAGTTTGAGAGAGGCCCCTATTAAGTAATTCAGCCAGGGTCTGGTACAAGTTGGCCATAGAAAATGTAGATGTATTGGCCAGAGAGCTGACAGGACAAGAGCTGTCCTGATCCATAATAGGATTAGCCAAAGGGGTTAATGCTGAGTTCTCCTGAAAATGATCCCTCAGGGATTCATGAGGGGGATGAGATGGAGAGATAGTCTGTATAATAAAGCCAGATGCGTGTGAGGAACATTGTTGGGCTATCAGATCTGCCATATTAATGCCCTTTGAATTTACCTCAGCACTGTCACAAACAATCTGCGACTCGGTGGCCATCTTGGATTTTCGGCCGGAATTTCGATCGGCCATTGCGGCTTCCAGTGAGCCGTAAAAATTATTATTTATAGATGGGGGGGGGGGGGTGCCCGGGAGTCTGGGGGTTCTGTGGATACCAGTGGTTCAAAATTTCGTTCAGTAGAACCGGAGTTATGGGCGCTGCTGTGCTGGGGTGGTGAGGAGCTACTGTCTCAAGCAGCCATCTTCAGAGCTCCGCAGTTACATCCACCTCTCATGTGCTTTTCTTGTAGAATGTGACACAGTGCTATAGACCTGAAATTATATCTCTATGGCAGTATCTTTGCAGTTTATTAAAGTATATTCCAATTCACCAGTGTTCTCTAAGTATCCACTGATGGTGTGTATAAATCTATCTCAATACAAAAAATAATAAAAAAGTATGGGACTTTGAGTGAGGCAGGCTGAAACACAATACTTGAGTAAAGGTTTATTGGCAAAGTGTCAAAATGCATAACATTGTACATATGCTCAAAGCATATACAACACCCTAAAATAATTAGTATAATGAAGTTGAAAAACATTACATACATATGACCATAATCTAAAACATGAATGCCATAACATGGAAGCAAATATGCATAGTACATAAGTGTGATGGAATAAACCTTGTGGTGTAAAAATAATTGTCCATAAAACCAATGATAGAAATGGGGACTGCATCCTTAAAATCTTGACGTGTTTCATCGTTAATCTGACTCACCAGGAGCGGATGCTAGAATATCTGTAGATAATAAAAAATGGTCTAAATAAAAACCCATGTTATGGAAAAGTTATATGTAAAAAATTGTTAAATAAATGATCTAATCCACAAATTGACATCCCATTGAATGTTAAACCCGAGTGATACTGGCACTCAGGAGTCGCCATATCAGTCTCCCCGGGAGATGAGGTGTTGAAATCTGCCGGAACACCAGACCCACACAAAAGCACCCCCAACAAGTTGAGAATGTATATTATGTAATGAGTATTAAGCCAATATTGGCTGGCAGAATCTGTAAGATAAATATAACATGTTGGATGTAGCAGACCAGGTAGCACTGTCACAATAGAGTGTAAAAAAAGACTATCTATTAAAAGTGTAAACAAGCCCAAAAGTTGGGATATATGAGAGAGATAGTGTGATGGAAGTGTGAAATGAAGCGTAGGCCAAGATGGACCTACTGAGTGATGTGCGTGAAAGGTATAGGAAAGATTGAACAGAAAATGAAAAAAGTGAAAGTGATAATGAATTAAAACAGCCGTGACACATGAGGTTACTTAGTGGTAGATGCAGATAATTTGTGTATAGTGAATCAGACAGTGCAACCTGATTGTCTGGTAAGCTACAAGTGGGGACGCCCAGGTGGGCCAGATATATAGGGCGGACACACACCAAAGTTACGCAAGCGTGATGACAGGCGGTAAGCGTCTGCCGCCAATGGCGCCAAACCGAATCCCACCATTGCATCAGCCAGAGAACTAGGCGGCGCCCAAAAAGGATATCACTATTGCAGTATGTGCATGGTGCCGAAACGCAGGAGACCACATGCCACCAACAGGCAACAGAGGGAGGCGGGGGGCGGTGTCTGGTGCGCATCGCAACTTTCCGTGGAAAAGGCAAGGGGCAGCTCAAGCAAAACAGACCCCGGGGAACAAAAAACAGGAATGAAAGAGCTGTGTAACTATTGTAAATGAGAGAGTGTCGCGATGAAAATGCACCGCATGTACACGAACAATAAATAGAAGCGCAGACACACCATGCGTCCAGAGGGTGGGGTTCCAAAACAGAATCCCTTCCAACCCTCGGATATGTATGTAAGCGTTCAAAAGGTAGCTACAATCTATCTATTGTGTTAAAGCTCTGCCTCCATCCCTGGTTCAAACATACAAAGAAAGGGGGGGATGTGTATATATACATTAGGGATGAGCCTAACACCCCCCCCGGTTCGGTTTGCATCCAGAACATGCGAACGGACCGATAGATTTCCGCAAACTTTCGAACCCCGTTAAAGTCTATGGGACTTGAACGGGAGAAATCAAAAGTGCGAATTTTAAAGGCTAATATGCAAGTTATTGTCCTAAAAAGGGTTTGGGGACCCGGGTCCTGCCCCAGGGTACATATACCAATGCAAAAAACTGTTTTAAAAACAGCCATTTTTTCCGGAGCAGTGATTTTAATGATGCTTAAAGTGAAAAAATAAAAGTGAAATATTCCTTTAAATATCGTGCCTGGGTGGTGTCTATAGTATGCCTGTAAAGTGGCGTGTGTTTCCTGTGTTTAGAACTGTCCCTGCACAAAATGAAATTTCTAAAGGAATAAAAGTCATTAAAACTGCTTGCGGCTTTAATGTAATGTCTGGTCCCGGCAATATGGATGAAAATCATTGAGAAAAACAGCACAGGTCCCCCCCCCCCCCCCCCAGCCCAGCCCAGCTCTTTGGGTCTGGTATGGATATTAGGGGAACCCCGCACCCAAATAAAAAAAAAAGTGCGTGGGGCCCCCTGTCTCTATATACTCTGAACAGCAGTATACAGGCGGTGCAAACAAGACAGGGACTGTAGGTTTGTTCTTAAGTAGAATCTGTTTGTAATTTTTAAAGTGTAGCTCCAGCCAAAAAATCTATTTTTAAGCTTTTTGGAAAACATAGGGAAGGGTTATCACCCCAGTAACATTTGTTTTGCTGTCTGTGCACCTGTTCAGAAGATTTCACCTCACTTTCTGTCCCAATGACAATTGGATTTATAAAATTTGGGGTTTTTAGGGAAACAAGGATTGGTGATAAAGTATCAGTGGAGAGGAGACACCTTTTTCCTATATTAACTCTTACAGGAGAGAATTTCCCTTCCTAGGGGTAGATTTCCTCTCACTTCCTGTTGTCTCCCTCCGTTTGTAAGTAGGAGTCGTTTGAAAGTCGGATTTTTAAAAGTAGGGGCCTGCCCTATATACTCTGCAGAAATTTGGGCCTTAGGTGTTGGTGTTGCCACAACACTGTAAGCCCTCACAGTTACTCTTGGTGGGCGCTGGAACGCCCTGCTGTGAACTATTTATCAAGAATTGTAATTACATGCCATTGTTGAACAGTGGTAGAAAAATTGGGCCTTTGGTGGTGGTGGTGGTGGTAGTGGTGGTGGTGCTGGTGCCACAACACTATAAGTCCTCACAGTTACTCTTGGTGGGTGCTGGAACGGGCCCTGCTGTGAAATATCATATCAAGAATTGTAATTACATGCACCTGTTGAACAGGGGCAGAAAAATTGGGCCTTTGGTGGTGGTGGTGGTGGTGGAGTTGCCACAACACTGTAAGCCCTCACAGTTACTCTTGGTGGGCGCAGGAATGGGCCCTGCTGTGAAAAATTGGATCAAGAATTGTAATTACATGCCCCTGTTGAACAGGGGCATAAAAATTGGGCCTTAGGCACTGGTGCCACAACACTGCAACCTCCACAGATACTCTAGTTGGAGCGCAGGAATGAGCCCTGCTGCAAAGTATTACAGCAAAAAATTTAATTACATGCCCCTGTTGAACAGGGGCAGAAAAATTGGGCCTTAGGCACTGGTGCTGGTGCCACAACACTGCAACCCCTCCCAGATACTCTAGTTGGAGCGCAGGAATGAGCCCTGCTGCAAAGTATTGCAGAAAAAATTATAATTACACGACCCTGTTAAACAGGGACAG
This sequence comes from Rana muscosa, assembly GCA_029206835.1. NCBI lineage: Eukaryota > Metazoa > Chordata > Amphibia > Anura > Ranidae > Rana > Rana muscosa. Next base: position 89,975,888 of record CM055117.1, on the reverse strand, counting down.
AAAAATTGGGCCTTAGGCACTGGTGTCAGTGCCCAGAACCAAAAATGTTCTTACAAGCTATCAACATAAACAGGAGGAAGAGGATAGTCACTCAGCATCAGCATAGGCAGTCTTGAAGGGATCTCACATTAAAAAAAAAAAATATTCGGTTACATCAGCATTAGGTGCTTGGTAGCTGGTGATCCAAGACTGATTCATTTTTATGAAGGTCAGACGATCGACCAAGTCGGTGGACAGGCGCACACTGTGATCGGTTACAAAGCCTCCAGCAGCACTGAATGTGCATTCCGAAAGAACGCTGGATGCAGGACAGGCCAGTAGCTCAATTGCATACTGTGCAAGCTCTGGCCAGTGATCCATCCTCAAGACCCAGTAACCCAGAGGATTTTCGTTGGGAAAGGTGTCCATGTCTGATCTTTCCCATAGGTATTCCTGCACCATGTGAATCAGACGCTGTGGATGGTTGCTGGAACCGATCATACCTTGGGGCTGCGGACTAAAATATTGTCTGAACGCATCGGTCAGATGACCACCTTCTCCACCGCTCCTTCTGTGACTGACCAAAGCCTCAGCAACACATTGTCCAGGACCAGGAATTTGTAAACTCCCAGTCTCTGGAAACGCGTTGCACAGACCTTTCTGCAAGGCCTTCTGAAGATGTTTAATCCTCTGCTTCCTCTGCGACAGCTGTATAAGGTCCGCAACCTTACCCTTGTAACGTGGATCAAGGAGGGTTGCCAGCCTTGATAGCACGAATACGAGGATCCTTTTGCAGGCTTTGCAGGATCAGGGAGGCCATGCAGCGTAGGTTTGCTGAGGTATTCGGTCCGGAGTCCTCTGGGTCACTAAGGACTAGTGATGAGACGAACACCCCCCTTTTCGGTTCGCACCAGAACCCGCGAACGGACCGAAAGTTCGCACAAACTTTAGAACCCTATTAAATACAATGGATGCGAACGTTCGAAATCTAAAGTGCTAATTATAATGACTATTATGCATGTTATTGTCCTAAAAAGGGTTTGGGAACCCGGGTTCTGCACCAGGGGACATGTATCAATGCAAAAAAGAAGTTTTAAAAACGGCCGTTTTTCTGGAGCAGTCATTTTAATGATGCATAAAGTGAAAAAAAAAAGGCAAATATTCCTTTAAATATCGTACCTGGGGGGGTGTCTAAAGTATGCCTGTGAAGTGCCACGTGTTTCCTGTGTTTAGAACTGTCCCTGCACAAAATTAAATTTCTAAAGGAAAAAAAGCCATTTAAAACTGCTTGCGGCTTTAATGTAATGTCTGGTACCGGTAATATGGATGAAAATCTTTAAGAAAAATGGCATAGCTACCCCATCACACACACACACCCCCCCCCCCCCTACCCCAGACCATTACCAGCCCCTTTGGGTCTTGTATGGATATTAAGGGGAACCCCGCACACAAAATAAAAAAGGCCCTATATACTCTGAACAGCCGTATACAGGCAGTGCATACAAGACAGGGACTGTAGGTTTGTTCTTATGTAGAATCTGTTTGTAATTTTGAACAGGTACATTGTTTAAGTGTAGCTCCAGCCAAAAAATATATTTTTAAGCTTTTTGGAAAACATAGGGAAGGGTTATCACCCCTGTAACATTTGTTTTGCTGTCTGTGCAGTGTGCACCTGTTCAGAACAGTTCACCTCACTTTCCGTCCTAATGACAAATGTTTTTTGAAAATTTTGGGTTTTTATTGAAACAAGAATTGGTGATAAAGAATCAGTGGAGAGGAGACACTTTTTTCCCATATTAACTCTTACAGGAGAGAATTTGCCTTCCTAGGGGTAGATTTCCTCTCACTTCCTGTTGTATCCTTCCGTTTGCAAGGAGGAGTCGTTTGTAAGTTGGATGTTTGAAAGTAGGGGCCTGCCGTATATACTCAGCTGAAATTTGCCCCTTACATGTTGGTGTTGCCACAACACTGTGAGCCCTCACAGTTACTCTTGGTGGGCGCATGAATGGGCCCTGCTGTGAATTATTAGATCAAGAATTGTAATTGCATGCCCCTGTTGAACAGGGGCTGAAAAATTGGGCCTTTGGTGGTGGTGGTGGTGTTGACACAACACTGTAAGGCCTCACAGTTAGTCTTGGTGGGCGCAGGAATGGGCCCTGCTGTGAATTATTAGATCAAGAATTGTAATTACATGCCCCTGTTAAACAGGGGCAGAAAAATTGAGCCTTAGGCACTGGTGCCACAACACTGCAACCCCTCACAGATACTGTACTTGGAGCACAGCAATGAGCCCTGTTGCAAAGTATTGCATCAAAAATTGTAATTACATGCCCCTGTTAAACAGGGGCTGAAAAATTGGGCCTTAGCCACTGGTGCTGGTGCCACGACACTGCAACCACTCCCAGATACTCTAGTTGGAGTGCAGGAATGAGCCCTGCTGCAAAGCATTGCATAAAAAATTGTAATAACACACCCTTGTTAAACAGGGGCTGAAAAATTGGGCCTTAGCCACTGGTGGCGGCACCCAGAAACAAAAATGTTCTTCCAAGCTATCATCATCAATCGGATCATTGAGGAGGAGGAGGATAGTCAGTCAACATAACAGGACAAACTCTCAGCATCAGCATCAGTCTTGAAGGGATGTGACATTTGAAAATAAATTAGTCTGTTATATCAGCTTCAGGTGTTTGGTAGCTGGTGGTGATCCAAGACTGGTTCATCTTTATGAAGGTCAGTCGATCAACAGAGTCGGTGGACAGGCGCACCCTGTGATCCGTGACAAATCCTCCAGCAGCACTGAATGTGCGTTCTGAAAGAACGCTGGATGCAGGACAGGCCAGTAGCTCAATTGCATACTGTGCAAGCTCTGGCCAGTGATCCATCCTCAAGACCCAGTAAGCCAGAGGATTTTCGGTGGGGAAGGTGTCCAAGTCTGACCTTGCCCCTAGGTATTCCTGCACCATGTATATCAGACGCTGGCGATGGTTGCTGGAACCGATCATACCTTGGGGCTGCGGACTAAAGAATTGTCTGAACGCTTCGGTCAGAAGGCCACCTTCCCCACCGCTCCTTCTTTGACTGACCGAAGCCTCAGCAACTCGTTGTCCAAGACCAGGAGTTTGTAACCTCCCAGTCTCTGGGAACGCATTGCACAGACCTTTCTGCAAGGCCTCCCGGAGTTGTCTCATCCTCTGCTCCCTCTGTGACGGTAAGATAAGGTCCGCAACCTTACCCTTGTACCGTGGATCAAGGAGAGTGGCCAGCCAGTAATGGTCCCTCTCCTTGATCCGAAGAATACGAGGATCCTTCCGCAGACTTTGCAGGATCAGGGAGGCCATGCAGCGTAGGTTAGCTGAGGCATTCAGTCCGGAGTCCTCTGGGTCACTAAGGACAACATGATCCACAGCCACCTCCTCCCAGCCACGTACAAGTCCACTGGTTTCTTGGGACTGTAAATCATCCCTAAAAGACTGCTGCTGATGATGCTGAGTGCCAGGCTCCACCTCCATGCTGACACAATCCTCCTCCTCCTCCTCTTCTTCCTGTGCGATGGGTGGGACAGAAGGAACACTGTCTGGGTAAAGGGGGCCTTGAGAGGCAAGGAAGTCCTCCTCTTCCTGCCTCTGTTCTGCCTCAAGTGCCCTGTCCATTATTCCACGCAGCGTATGTTCCAACAGGTGGACAAGAGGTACAGTGTCACTGATGCATGCACTGTCACTGCTCACCATCCTCGTGGCCTCCTCAAATGGTGCCAGGACAGTGTATGCATCCTTGATCATGCCCCACTGGCGTGGGGAAAAAAACCAGAGCTCCACTGACCCTGTCCTGGTGCCGTAGTCGCACAGGTACTCATTGATGGCCCTCTGCTGCGTGTGCAGCCGCTGCAGCATGGCCAACGTTGAGTTCCACCTGGTGGGCATGTCACATATAAGGCGGTTCTTGGGCAGGTTCAATTCCTTTTGCAGCTCAGCCAGGCGAGCACTGGCATTATAAGATCTGCGGAAATGCACACAGACTTTTCTGGCCTGCCTCAGGACATCCTGTAAGCCCGGGTACCTGCCCAAGAACCGCTGCACCACCAGGTTAAGGACGTGAGCCACACAGGGCACATGGGTCAGTTGTCCCTGTCGGAGAGCGGAGAGGAGGTTGGTGCCATTGTCGCAAACTACCATTCCTGGCTTAAGCTAGCGTGGCGTCAACCACCTCTCGGCCTGCCCCTGCAGAGCAGACAGAACCTCTGCCCCAGTGTGGCTCCTGTCCCCCAAACACACCAGCGCAAGCACGGCATGGCATCTTTTTGCCTGCGTACTTGCGTAGCCCCTTGAACGCCTACGGAGCACCGCTGGTTCCCGAGGACAAAGCACAGGAAGAGGCCACGGAGGAAGAAGAAGAGGAGGGGGTGGAGGACAGAGGTGTGTCACAACCAGTAGTAGCATTTTGGAGGCGTGGCGGTGGAACAACCTCCAACACTACTGCACCTTGTCCTGCATCCTTCCCAGCTGCCAAAAGAGTGACCCAATGGGCCGTGAAAGAAAGGTAACGTCCCTGTCCATGTCTGCTGGACCATGAGTCAGCGGTAATATGCACCTTACCGCTGACCGCCCTGTCCAGCGAGGCCAAGACATTGCCTTCCACATGCCGGTAGAGAGCCGGAATCGCCTTCCGTGAGAAAAAGTGGCATTTGGGAACCTGCCACTGAGGAACCGCACATTGCACAAACTCACGGAAGGGGGCCGAGTCTACCAACTGAAAAGGCAGCAGTTGAAGCGCTAGCAATTTAGCCAAGCTAGCATTCAACCGCTGGGCATGTGGATGGCTGGGAGTGAACTTCTTTCGACGGTCCAGCAGCTGGGGCAGGGAAATTTGCCTGCTAGAATCGGACGTTGGTGTACTGCTAGCAGAGTGCCCGCAAGTACTTGGCTGTGACACACCTAATTCTACACCTTCATTCCTCTCAGAGCAGGGTTCAGAGAGGACTGAAGGTATAGTGGGGTTGGAGATCCCAGCTGATGCGGTGCAAGAAGAGGTCAGCTTTGTTCTTTGGTGTGGGTCTTTAAGGTAGGCTTGCCAACGAGCTGCATGGCAGGTCAACATATGTCTGGTCAAGCATGTGGTGCCCAAGCGGGTGATGTTTTGGCCACGCGATATACACTTGAGACATATGTTGCAAACAGCAGCTGTGCGATCTGATGCACTCGACTCAAAAAAGGCCCACACCAAAGAACTTTTTGAATAACGGGCAGAGGCAGCGCCTTGCACAGGTGGAGCTCTGCGGTCTGATTCCGTCGGTGTGCTGCCCTTACGCTGGCCCCCCGAGGGCATCCTGCCTCGTTGGAGATGTGCCTCCTCCTCATCCTCCTCCTCCTCCTCTCTCCTATTAGGCACCCACGTGGAGTCAGTGACCTCATCATCCCCTCCCTCCTCATCACTGGAGCCAATCTGGCAGTATGCTGCAGCTGCTGGAACATGACTGCCAGATTGGTGTCCTTCTTGAGCATCCCCTCTCTCTGCTCTCACGCTACTGCCTTCCTCTAGCTGGGTATCATCATCAGACCCTTCGAAACGCTGGGCATCCTCCTGGAGCATGTACCCAACACTGTGCTCAAACAGTTCGGGGGACTCCTCAGGAGGACATGGTTGGTCTAGGGAAGGAGTGACTGATGATGACATTGATACCAGGGAAGAGGACGCTTTGGCAGCTGCTTTGCCAGTACCCTGAGCCTGGGTGAGAGAGGATGAGGAGGATGAGGAGGGCTTGGTCATCCACTCTACCAAGTCTTCGGCATGATGCGGCTCAACACGTCCAGCTGCCGAAAAGAAGGACAAGCGTGTCCCATGGCCACGTGCTGATGGCGATGCACCGCGTCCACGACCAGCACTGTTGTCTCTAGACACAGAGCCTGCTTGCCCTCTTTTTTTGGCTCCTGACTGTCTGCCTCTCCTTGTTTGCCTTCCAGACATTCTAATGGCCTGCAGGGAAATGGGAAAAGCAGCAATACAGGCTAAGTTAAGGTGTAATATGGTCAGGAGGCACACTCCGCCCGCTGTAAGTGCCGCAAAATCCTGTTTGTGTAACACACCAGGAAAAAGCAGCAATACAGGCTAAGTTAAGGTGTAATATGGTCAGGAGGCACACTCCGCCCACTGTAAGGGCCGCAAAATCCTGTTTGTGTAACACACCAGGAAAAAGCAGCAATACAGGCTAAGTTAAGGTGTAATATGGTCAGGAGGCACACTCCGCCCGCTGTAAGTGCGCAAAATCCTGTTTGTGTAACACACCAGGAAAAAGCAGCAATACAGGCTAAGTTAAGGTGTAATATGGTCAGGAGGCACACTCCGCCCGCTGTAAGTGCCGCAAAATCCTGTTTGTGTAACACACCAGGAAAAAGCAGCAATACAGGCTAAGTTAAGGTGTAATATGGTCAGGAGGCACACTCCGCCCGCTGTAAGTGCCGCAAAATTCTGTTTGTGTAACACACCAGGAAAAAGCAGCAATACAGGCTAAGTTAAGGTGTAATATGGTCAGGAGGCACACTCCGCCCGCTGTAAGTGCCGCAAAATCCTGTTTGTGTAACACACCAGGAAAAAGCAGCAATACAGGCTAAGTTAAGGTGTAATATGGTCAGGAGGCACACTCCGCCCGCTGTAAGTGCCGCAAAATCCTGTTTGTGTAACACACCAGGAAAAAGCAGCAATACAGGCTAAGTTAAGGTGTAATATGGTCAGGAGGCACACTCCGCCCGCTGTAAGTGCCGCAAAATCCTGTTTGTGTAACACACCAGGAAAAAGCAGCAATACAGGCTAAGTTAAGGTGTAATATGGTCAGGAGGCACACTCCGCCCGCTGTAAGTGCCGCAAAATCCTGTTTGTGTAACACACCAGGAAAAAGCAGCAATACGGGCTAACTTCAGGTGTATAATGTGCAGGAGGCTTAGCAACAATGACACTGACACTGTCCCCTGCCTATCCTTCTCTCTCCCTGCACACAAGGTTTATCAAAGTATATGACACTGACACTCTCCCTGCCTATCCTTCTCTCTCCCTGCACACAAGGTTTAGCAAAGAATATGACACTGACACTGTCCCCTGCCTATCCTTCTCTCTCCCTGTACACAAGGTTTAGCAAAGAATAGATTTGACAAGATTTGACACTGTCCCTGCCTATCTTTCACTTTCCCTGCTCCGGAACACACTACACAAGGCCGCCGCGCTGGCGGCCTTTTATAGTGTGGGGCGTGTACTAAACCCCCTCAGCTATAATTGGCCACAGGCATCCTGCCTGTGGCCAATCATTGCTCTCCTCGCTGCCGGCGCTGTGATTGGCCAAGCATGCAGGGTCACAGTGCATGCTTGGCCAATCACAGTGCCGGGATTACACTGCGATGGCGCAGTGTATTGTGGGCCGTTTGCGTCACTCGAATTTGGCGCAAACGGCCCAAATCGTTCGTTGTTCGCCGAACGCGCGAACAGCCGATGTTCGAGTCGAACCTATGTTCGACTCGAACACCGAGCTCATCCCTACTAAGGACGGCATGATCTGCAGCCACCTCCTCCCAGCCACGTACAAGTTCATTGGTTTCTTGGGACTGTAAATGATCCCTTGAAGACTGCTGCTGATGCTGAGTGCTAGGCTCCACCTCCATGCTGACACAATCCTCCTCCTCCTCTTCCTGTGTGATAGGCGGGCCAGCAGGAACACTGTCTGGATAAAGGGGGCCTTGAGAGGTAAGGAAGTTCTCCTCTTCCTCCCTCTGTCCTGACTCAAGTGCCCTGTCCATTATTCCACGCAGCGTGTGCTCCAACAGGTGGACAAGAGGGACAGTGTCACTGATGCATGCACTATCACTACTCACCATCCTCGTGGCCTCCTCAAATGGTGACAGGACAGTGCATGCATCCCTGATCATGACCCACGCGTGGCAAAAAAAAACAAGCTCCCCTGACCCTGTCCTGGTGCCATAGTTGCACAGGTACTCATTGATGGCCCTCTGCTGCATGTGCAGCCGCTGCAGCATGAACAACGTTGAGTTCCACCTGGTGGGCATGTCACAGATTAGGCGGTTCTTGGGCAGGTTGTATTCCTTTTGGAGGTCAGCCAGCCGAGCACTGGCAATATATGACTGTCAGAAAAGCACACAGACTTTCCTGGCCTGCCTCAGGGCATCCTGTAAGCCTGGGTACCTGCCCAAGAACCGCTGAAACACCAAGTTAAGGACGTGAGCCAAACAGGGCACATGGGTCAGCTGTCCCTGTTGGAGGGCGGAGAGGAAGTTGGTGCCATTGTCACAAAGCACCATTCCTGGCTTAAGCTGGCGTGGCGTCAACCACCTCTGAGCCTGCCCCTGCAGAGCTGACAGAATCTCTGCCCCAGTGTGGCTCCTGTCCCCCAAGCACACCAGCTCGAGCACCGCATGGCATCTTTTTGCCTGCGTACTTGCGTAGCCCCTTGAACGCCTGTGGAGCACTGTTGGTTCCGAGGACAAATCAGCACAGGAAGAGGCCATGGAAGAAGAAGAAGAGGAGAGGGTGGAGGAGAGAGGTGTGTCAGAATCACCACTAGTAGCCTTTTGGAGGCATGGTGGCGGAACAACCTCCAACACTACTGCACCCTGTCCTGCATCCATCCCAGCTGCCAGCAGAGTCACCCAGTGGGCCGTAAAAGATAGGTAACGTCCCTGTCCATGCCTGCTGGACCATGAGTCAGCGGTAATATGCACCTTACCGCTGACCGCCCTGTCCAGCGAGGCCAAGACATTGCCTTCCACATGCCGGTAGAGAGCCGTAATCGCCTTCCGTGAAAAAAAGTGGCGGTTGGGAACCTGCCACTGAGGAACCGCACATTCCACAAACTCACGGAAGGAAGCAGAGTCTACCAACTGAAAAGGCAGCAGTTGAAGTGCTAGCAATTTAGCCAAGCTAGCATTCAACCGCTGGGCATGTGGATGGCTGGGAGCGAATTTCTTTCGGCGGTGCAACAGCTGGTGGCAGGGAAATTTGCCTGGTACAATCGGACGTTGGTGTACCGATAGCAGATTGCCCGCAAGTACTTGGCAGTGACACACCTAATTCTACACCTTCATTCCTCTCAGTGCAGGTTTCTGAGAGGACTGAAGGTATAGTGGGGTTGGAGATCCCAGCTGATGAGGAGCAAGGAGAGGTCCGCTTTGTTCTTTGGTGTGGGTCTTTTATGTATGCTTGCCAACGGACTGCATGGCAGGTCGACATATATATGGTCAAGCATGTGGTTTGGCCACGCGAGATACGCTTCAGATATATGTTGCAAATAGCAACGGTGCGATCTGATGCACATGTCTGAAAAAAGGCCCACACCAAAGAACTTTTGGAATAACGACAGCAGCGCCCTGCACATGTGGAGCTCTGCGGTGTGATGCAGTCGGTGTGCTGCCCTTAAGCTGGCCCCTGGAGGGCATCCTGCCTCATTGAAGATGTGCCTCCTCCTTCTCCTCCTCCTCCTCCTCTCTCCTATCAGGCACCCATGTAGAGTCAGTGACCTCATCATCCCCTCCCTCCTCGTCACTGGAGCAAACCTGGCAGTATGCTGCAGCTGGGGGAACATGACTGCCAGTTTGCTGTCCTTCTTTGGCACCCCCTCTCTCTGGGCTCACGTAACTGCCTTCCTCAAGCTGGGTACCATCATCGGAGCCCTCAAAACGCTGTGCATCCTCCTGCAGCATGTACCCAACACTGTGGTCAAACAGTTCGGGGGACTCCTCAGGACATGGTGGGGCTAGGGAAGTAGTGACTGATGCTATTGAGCAAATGGAAGAGGCCACTTTGGCATACAATGTTCCCTGAGGCTGGGTGAGAGAGGATGAGGAGGATGAGGATGGCTTGGTCATCCACTCTATCAACTCTTCAGCAGGTTGCGGCTCAACACGGCCAGCTGCCGAAAAAAAGGACAAGCATGCCCCACGGCCACGTGCTGATAAGGATGCACTGTGTCCACGACCAGCACTGTTGCCTCTAGACACAGAGCCTGCTTGCCCTCTTTTATTGGCCTGTGAGTGTCTGCCTGTCACGGAGATCCTGCCAAAAATAGGCGCCCCGGACTTCCTGGTTCCCGATCGCAGGTGTGCGCGTGCCGCGCGCGCGTTCTGCAGGTGCGCGCGCGTGTTCCGCAGGTGGCGCCAGAAGGCCTATTTAAACCTGTCAATGACAGACAGTCCCTGCTGTCTGCTGTCTGCTCTACAGCGTTTAGTACCTGAGACCCTGATCCAAAGACTTACCTGCATCTGACCCGGCTTGCCTGTGACCTTTCCAGCTTTCTGCCTGCATCTGACCTCTGGCTTGTTGTGACCTCTCCCCTGCCTGATCCTTCAGTACCTTGCTGCCAGCCAGTTAACTGACCCAGCTTGTCTGACCAATCTTACCACCCCTGGTTACAGTCCTGTCTGCTGTGCTCCTGTGTTCCTGGTTCCAATTCTGCCTGCTGTGTTCCAGTGTTCCTGGTTCCAGTTCTGCCTGCTGGTTTCCTGTGTTCCTGGTTCCGGTCCGGTCTGCTGTAGCTGTTCCAGTTCCGCTTGCTGTGTTCCTGTGTTCCTGGTTCCAGTTCTGTCTGCTGTACTTCCTGTGTGCCTGGATCCAGCCCAGTCTTCGGAATTACCTCCACCTTGGTTGATCCTGCCAGGCACTCGTACCCCTCCTACCTCCGCGCCTTCTGTTACACTACCAGGGGCCGCTGGTGGGAGCCGTAAGGGAGGCCTTCCTCTGCAAATCCGGGCTCGTCACCGTCAGGTACGTGTCACTGCCTCTCCTTGTTGGCCTTTCAGACATACTGTCATTGATGTATTGGAATAGGTACACAAGGAATGGCCTGCAGTGAGATGTACTGTATATATATATATATATATACTGATTATACTGCAGCTAGCTGAATCAACTGCCCGCCTGTAGTATCTTAGCAACAGTAGAACAGGATTGGAACAGTCTGCAGTGTAGCTAAACTGAATACAGTATACTGAGTGATATACTGCAGCTTACTGAATCAACTGCCTGCCTGTAGTATCTTAGCAACAGTAGAACAGGAACAGTCTACAGTGTAGCTAAACTGAATACAGTATAGTGAGTGATATACAGCAGCTTACTGAATCAACTGCCTGTCTGTAGTATCTTAGCAACAGTAGAACAGGATTGGAACAGTCTGCAGTGTAGCTAAACTGAATACAGTATACTGAGTGATATACTGCAGCTTACTGAATCAACTGCCTGCCTGTAGTATCTTAGCAACAGTAGAACAGGATTGGAACAGTCTGCAGTGTAGCTAAACAGAAGACAGTATCCTGAAGCCCTGTACACACGATCAGTTTGACTGATGAAAACCGTCTGATGGATGGTTTTCATCAGACAAACCGATCGTGTATGGGACCCATCAGTCTTTTTTCCATCGGTTTTAAAAAATAGAACATGTTTTAAAATTATCTGATGGATAAAAAACCGATGGCAATTTCCGATCGTCTGTGGGGAAATCCATCAGATAAAAAACCCAAGCATGCTCAGAATCAAGTCGACACATGCTCAGTAGCATTGAATTTCATTTTTCTCAGCTCATCGGAGTGTTTTACGTCACCACGTTTGGAACGGTCGGTTTTTTGACTGATGGTGTGTGGGCAAGACTGATGGAAAACAGTTTCATCAGATTTCTGATGGACAAATCCATCAGACGAAAATCCATAGGATATCTGATCGTGTGTACAGGGCTTGAGTGATATACTGCAGCTTACTTAATCAACTGCCTGCCTGTAGTATCTTAGCAACAGTAGAACAGGAACGGATCTAGCTAAACTGAATACAGTGTATGTATATATATATATATATATATATATTAGGGCTGTTACTGATTAAAATTTTCGTGTTCGATTAATCGTTTTTTTTTTAATCGATTAATCGACTAATTTCGATTAATTATAACGCACATAGATGTCCAACTACTTTTAGCTGATCTCCTTGCAGGCTAATTCCCAGTGCAGCTACCAACCACTGGAAAAATCGATAGCAGGATACAAAAAACACACAAAGGCAGCGCTCGATGGGAATAGCATTAAAACTTTTATAGTCTTCAAGTAGGTAACAAAATAAATATTGCACTGGAGATAAAATCGATGTAGCTACATAAACTGTAAAAAGGGTGCGAGTAATACCAAACGGTAGCAAAAGCAGTCATAAAAACATGTAGCTAAGTATGATAGTGGTATAAAAATGTGTACAACGATACCACTGCTGAATCCAGATGAGGAGGGGCTAACATCAGTCCGTCGGCATGTAGATGTCCCGTGAAGGGAACTATCACAACTCCCAGTGGATGGCTGTAGAATCCCAGGTTGATAGAGGGAAGTGATAGAGGGAAGTGTACCAGCCCTTGCGTGTGGCAGATAGTAAGGTCCCGCCGGCATGCAGATATGAAGGTACAGCAAGGGAGCCCTTCAGATGGACACGGCAAGCCCAAAGAATTTTGATCGATCAAAAGAATTTTGATTGATCAAAGCAATTAATCGAGGAATTAATAGTTAATTTCCACAGCCCTAATATATATATATATTGTGACAGCAGGAAGGTAAAGTCACCTGGTTGCATCCAGGGGGGTAGATATATTTCGCCCAGATTCAGGCTTTACGCCGACTTATACAACTAGGTGGAGAGTTGTATAAGCCCAGCTGAGGCTAGTGGGCTCATGGATGACTCATACCTCTAGGGAGAGTGTGGGGCGTCGTGCAGACAGGGAGTTGATGAGACCAGCTGAAGCTTGTCAGCTCATTTAGGCCTCTATAAGAACTCCCAGCTTCATTAGATGTTAGCTCATGCCTGGACCCAGACCTGTGTGGACTGTCTAGGGAGAGTGAACCCCTGTGCGGTGAGACAAAGCCTGTGTGGCTATTTGCTTGGACATTTAAAACCAGGGACTTAGGGACTAGGACAGCACTAGGCTGATCCCAGTTGTTAGTTAGGAAACCTGTATGTTATGTCAGAGGTCAAGTTGACCAGGATTTATTTTGTTTATGTTTCTTTTTCTTTGCTGTGTTTTGTCACTGTAAATAGAAAATAAACCGCACCTTTTTGATTTTGAAAACCACAACCTCCGTTTGCTGGGCCTGTTTTTGTGTGGGGAGCCCATCTCGGGGGTCACACACACCCGCTGCCGAGCCAACCCCCTCACAGTTGGTGGAGAACCAGTGGCAGTTTTTTTTTAAGCCAGCATGGAGGAGATACTGAAGCAGCTGGCTCTAGCAAATGCCAATCAACAGCAGACAAATGCAGGTTTGCAAAAGAGCCTTGCAGCTCATCAACAGAGCCTTGCAGCTCAACAACAGAACTTCGCAGCCCAGCAGCAAGCTCATCAACAGAGCCTTGCAGCCCAGCAGCAGACAAACGCAACTTTGCAACAGAGTCTGGAGGCTCAGCAACAAGCCCAGCAGCAATCTGAGGCCCGCTTCATAGACCTGTTGCAGAAGCAAGAGCAGAGATTACAACAACAGATGGAAGCAGTAATGCAGCAACGTCCGCAGACCAGTGAGGAAAGCCGTCCCACTAATACCGCGTCCTTTGGGGTGAGTCGTTTATTGACAAAAATGACTGGAGAGGATGATCCAGAGGTATTTTTGACCACATTTGAAAGGACCGCTGAAAGAGAAAAGTGGCCTGAGGAGCAGTGGGCTGGACTGGTGGCTCCTCTGTTAACTGGTGAATTGCAGAAAGCTTACTATGACCTAGAGCCTAACCAAGCAAAAGACTATGTGATGCTAAAAGCTGAAATATTGGCAAGGCTGGGTGTCACCCAGGCTGTCCGGGCTCAGCGTGTGCATAACTGGACTTTCCAGCTTGGAAAACCCCCCAGGTCTCAAATGTATGATCTCATTCACCTGAGCAGAAAGTGGCTACAGCCAGAGACTTTGTCCGCACCAAAGATTGTGGAACGTGTTGTAATGGATCGGTTTTTGAGAGCTCTTCCTACTGCCATCCAAAAGTGGGTAAGCCATGGAGACCAAGAGACGGCCGATGGTCTTGTGGATCGTGTGGAGAAATACTTGGCTACAGAGAACCTGACGGCCTCTTCCAGAGACACTCGGACTTTCCACCCTAAGACCAGACCATCCCCAGGGGCGGATAAGAGGATTCCAAGGGGTGAGGGTGGAGAGAGTGAGAGGGTGGGAGCTCTACCCCAAGTTTGGCGAGAACAGCCTGGGAAATCAGCGGCTCAAGAGGCCGCAAGAAGGATCGTTTGCTACCGCTGCCGGCAAGCGGGACATATTGCAGCCAATTGCCCGGTTGTGGAGGAACCCATGCAGTGTGACTTTCTGACGGGCAGACGTCAGTCGCTGTGTGCGACAGTCGCATGCACTGCCATTCGAGGAACTGAGAAACATTTATGCAAAATGTGTGTTAATGGTAGAAATGTTGTGGTATTGCTGGATTCAGGTAGCCTTGTGACCCTGATAAAGGCTGAGTTAGTTAAAACAGAGGTCTCTGGGAATAGCAAGGTAGCTGTTATTTGTGTGCATGGGGACACCCGAGAGTATCCAGTGACTACAGTGTGTTTCGAGACCCCCAAAGGTACCCTCTCTCATCCAGTGGGCTTAGTATCTCAGTTACCGCATGACGCCATTGTGGGAAGGGATTTTCCGAAGTTCTGGGAACTGTGGGATGATCCTGAGCCCCCCACTGGTGCCCCTATGTACCAGGAATGTGATAGCCAGAACTCCCCTGAGAGTGGTGAGGACTCTCCGGAATTTCCCTTATCAGTATTGGCAGGGGAGACTCAAGAAACTGGAGAGGAGCCCACCTCCTCAGACGAAAACCTACCGTCTGTGGAGTTTTCTGATCTTGAGGTTCACAGGGAAAACTTTGCCACAGAACAGTTGAAAGACCCCGCCCTAATAAAGGCACGGGAAAACGTAGTGAAAATAGATGGCGAGTTAGTGAACCCAGATAATACCTGCACTTACCCATACTTCAGCGTAGAGAAGGACCTACTGTATCGGGTGGCAAAAAGGGCAGAAGAAACCGTTGAGCAGCTTGTGGTGCCCAAACCTTACAGGAAGTTGGTGTTGGAGTTGGCCCATGGGCACATTCTTGGAGGTCATCTGGGGACAGAGAAAACCCGAGAGAGGGTATTACAGAGATTCTATTGGCCGGGGGTGATGAAGGACATAGAAAATTATTGTTCCTCCTGCCCTGTGTGTCAGAGGTCGGCCCCGATGCCACATTTCCGTAGCCCGCTGGTCCCTCTACCCATCATTGAGGTCCCGTTTGAGAGGATCGCCATGGATTTGGTAGGTCCTATAATCAAGTCCGCTAGGGGGCACCAGTACATATTAGTTATAATGGACTATGCCACCCGTTATCCAGAAGCGATCCCTCTCCGAAATACCTCGGCCAAAACCATAGCCAAAGAGCTATCTCTTGTGTTTAGCCGGGTGGGTATTTGTAAAGAACTGCTTACGGACCAAGGTACACCCTTTATGTCCCGGGTTATGAAGGAGCTGTGTAAATTGTTCAAAGTGACGCAATTACGTACATCTGTGTATCACCCCCAAACCGATGGGCTGGTTGAAAGATTCAACAAAACCCTAAAACAAATGTTGAAGAAAGTGGTGGATAGAGATGGAAAGGATTGGGACTGTCTACTTCCTTATCTGATGTTTGCTATTAGGGAGGTGCCCCAATCCTCTACGGGATTCTCCCCCTTTGAGTTACTGTATGGGAGACACCCAAGAGGGCTGTTGGATATTGCCAAGGAAACTTGGGAAAGTGAGAGTTCTCCCCACAGGAGTGTGATTGAGCATGTCGCCCTGATGCAAGACCGAATTGCACAGGTAATGCCCATCGTGAAGGAACATTTGGCCCAAGCGCAGTTAGCACAGCAGAGAGTGTACAACCGTGGAGCCAAGACCCGTACCTTTTCCCCGGGGGATAGGATACTGGTACTTGTCCCTACGGTTGAAAGTAAATTCCTTGCCAAATGGCAAGGCCCCTACGAGATAATGGAAAAAGTGAGCGAAGTGAATTACAAGGTCAGACAACCAGGAAGGCGAAAGCCCGAACAGATCTATCACGTTAATCTGTTGAAAGCCTGGAGGGATAGAGAGTCCCTAGTCGCAGACACTTGGTCACCAGCTCAAACTGGTTGCGTGATTCCTGAGGTTGGAATAGCAGCCACCTTGTCACAACCCCAACAACAGGAGGTTAAGGAGTTTGTGCTTCGCAACAAGGAGGTATTCTCTGAGCTGCCGGGACAAACATCTGGGGTAGAGCATGACATCATTACCCCGCCCGGTGAAAGGGTGAAGTTAAAACCCTATCGGATCCCAGAGGCCCGACGGGAGGCAATACGGGAGGAAGTACAGAAAATGCTGAACTTAGGGGTGATAGAGGAGTCCCAAAGTGATTGGTCTAGTCCCATTGTGTTGGTGCCTAAACCGGATGGGAGCTGGCGATTTTGTAACGATTTTCGTCAGTTGAACAAAGTTACAAAATTTGACACCTACCCCATGCCACGTATAGATGAGTTGATCGACCGGCTGGGAACAGCCCGATACATGACGACTCTTGACCTCACAAAAGGGTATTGGCAAATCCCCCTGGCCAAGTCGGCCAAAGAGAAAACCGCATTTGTAACCCCAGACGGGGCGTTCCAATATAAAAGAATGCCGTTCGGGTTACAGAATGCGCCGGCCACATTCCAGCGGAAAATGGACCAGATGCTGAGGCCCCATCGGAAGTATGCTGCGGCTTACCTGGATGACGTAATTGTCCATAGCACAGATTGGGCCTCACATCTGCCAAAAGTTCAAGCAGTCCTGGACTCTGTTCGGGAAGCGGGGTTTACGGCTAACCCCAAGAAGTGTACCATTGGGCAGGAGGAGGCCAAATATCTTGGGTACACCATTGGGAGGGGAGTAATAAAACCCCAACTCAACAAAGTCGAGGCCATCCAGAGTTGGCCACGTCCCAACAGCAAGAAGCAGGTACGAGCCTTTCTGGGAATCGCTGGGTATTATCGGCGATTCATTCCCCACTTTGCTTCTAAGGCTGTGCCCCTAACCAACCTGACGAAGGGGAAAGGGTCGGTCATGATTAAATGGACCCCCGAGGCTGAGGCAGCATTCCAATTCTTGAAACAAGCCTTATGTAGCCAGCCAGTGTTGTACTCACCCGACTTCTCTAAAGACTTTGTCGTACAAAGTGATGCGTCAGATGTGGGGTTAGGAGCAGTATTGTCCCAGGTCTGGAACGGGGAAGAGCACCCAGTCATTTACCTCAGCAGGAAGTTGAAGTCCCATGAGGTAAATTACGCCACCGTTGAAAAGGAGTGTTTAGCGGTGAAGTGGGCTCTAGATTCCCTTCGGTACTACCTGCTAGGTAGGCACTTTGACTTGGTTACGGATCACGCTCCGTTAAAGTGGATGGCTCAAAACAAGGAAACAAATAGAAGAGTGAATAGGTGGTTCCTGGCCCTCCAGGAATTCAACTTCACAGTAAAGCATCGCCCTGGCGTTCAAATGGGGAATGTGGATGCTTTGTCTCGAGTACATGAATGCCTGATTGCTGGTGTTCCAACCCCGAGGTTAAAACAAGAGGGGGGGGGTATGTGACAGTAGGAAGGTAAAGTCACCTGGTTGCATCCAGGGGGGTAGATATATTTCGCCCAGATTCAGGCTTTACGCCGACTTATACAACTAGGTGGAGAGTTGTATAAGCCCAGCTGAGGCTAGTGGGCTCATGGATGACTCATACCTCTAGGGAGAGTGTGGGGCGTCGTGCAGACAGGGAGTTGATGAGACCAGCTGAAGCTTGTCAGCTCATTTAGGCCTCTATAAGAACTCCCAGCTTCATTAGATGTTAGCTCATGCCTGGACCCAGACCTGTGTGGACTGTCTAGGGAGAGTGAACCCCTGTGTGGTGAGACAAAGCCTGTGTGGCTATTTGCTTGGACATTTAAAACCAGGGACTTAGGGACTAGGACAGCACTAGGCTGATCCCAGTTGTTAGTCAGGAAACCTGTATGTTTAGTCAGAGGTCAAGTTGACCAGGATTTATTTTGTTTATGTTTCTTTTTCTTTGCTGTGTTTTGTCACTGTAAATAGAAAATAAACCGCACCTTTTTGATTTTGAAAACCACAACCTCCGTTTGCTGGGCCTGTTTTTGTGTGGGGAGCCCATCTCGGGGGTCACACACACCCGCTGCCGAGCCAACCCCCTCACAATATATATATATATATATATATATATATATATATATATATATACACACAACACCTGGGGTGCATATATATACTAAATATACTGACTGCAGCTAACTCAATCGCCTGCCTGCTCTAAGTAACTGAAATGAAAAGACACTCTCTCTGTCTCTATCTCTCTCTTTCAACGCCGGAACACACTACATGGCGTAGACGCGCGGGCGGCCTTATATAGTGTGGGGCGTGTACCTAATCCCCTGAGCCATGATTGGCCAAAGGCACCCTGCCTTTGGCCAATTACGGCTCTCTGTACTGACGGCGCTGTGATTGGCCAAGCATGCGTGTCATAGTGCATGCTTGGCCAATCATCAGCCAGCAATGCACTGCGTTGACGCAATGAATTATGGGCCGTGACGCGCCACTCGAATTTGGCTCGAACGGCCCATATTGTTCAAAATTTGGTGAACGGCAGAACAGACGATGTTCGAGTCGAATATGAGTTCGACTCGAACATGAAGCTCAACCCTAATCTACATATACTGGGACTTTGAATGGGGTGCACCTCCATCCCTATCTCAGGTACCTTCTGGAATTTCTCCATTTTGCCTTATTATCTCTCTAATTGTGCATACTTTCCGGCGTATAAGACGACTTTTTAACCCATAAAAATATTCTCAAAAGTCGGGGGTCATCTTATACGCCGGTACCTGACATGTAGAATCTCAGTCAGTCCGCGGCCGTCCATTTTTCAAAAGCCGCCCCTCCTCCTCGTGCTGTTCCGTGATAGGCGGAAAACTAATTTTCCCAGCAGAGCCTCTGTTCAGTGTTCCGCCTATCACGGATGCCCTCTCGGCCTCGGATGAGAGGGCATCTGTGATAGGCGGAACACTGAACACAGTGTCTGCTGGGAAGCTGAGTGTTCCGCCTATCACAGAACAGCACGAGGAGGAGGCGCGGCTTTTGAAAAATGAATGGCCGTGGTCTGACTGAGATTCTACATGTCAGGGATAAGGTATGGGATCGTCGAGGCATGCAATGGCACAGTGAGGTATGCAATGGCACAGTGAGGTATGCAATTGCACCGTGAGGTATGCAATGGCACAGTGAGGCATGTAATGGCACAGTGAGGTGAGCCGAGGCATGGTTTGTCGGAAGGGGGTCATCTTATACGGCGAGTGTATCCCAAAACCAAAATTTTAGCTGGAAAATTAGGGGGTCGTCTTATACACCCAGTCGCCTTATACGCCGGCAAATACGGTGAAGCCCTGTACACATGATCGGATTTCCTATGGATTTTAAACCGATGGATTTTTCCATCGGAAATCCGATGAAGCTGACTTCCATCAGTCTTGCCTACACACCATCAGTCAAAAAAATGATCGTCCCAAACGCTGTGACGTAAAACACTCAGACGAGCCAAGTTCTATGCTTCTGAGCATGCGTCAACTTGATTCTGAGCATGCGTGGGTTTTTTATCCGATGGAGTTCCCCACAGACGATAGTAATTTGCTATCGTTTTTTTTTCCATCGGATAAATTTAAAACATGTTCTATTTTTTAACACCAATGGAAAAAAGACCGATGTGGCCCATACACGATCGGTTTGTCCAATGAAAAAGTCCATCGGACTGTTTTCATCGGTAAAACCGATCGTGTGTACAGGGCTTAACTGTTTTTCAAGCAAACCTTATGTTACAGATCACCAGGTATAGGCTATTTACAGGCAGAAGTTATCAGATTTTCTTCTATAAAAGATTTTCTTTTTCAAACACTTTTTTTATTTAAAAAAGTCTCTGAATATATTTGTGAAATGGTGTCAAATAATATTGAAATATATTTCAGTTACAGGGAATGCAGATTTTGTATTTTTTTTATTAGCGTAACATGGATAAATAGACATCCGAACAGAATGGAAAATAAGTAAAAAATCCACTTCCACAGATCAATGTTTCTGCCAGTGTTTGCCTTAAAAGCTTTACTTACCGTAGATCTTATTTATATGTGATGTGTTACAACCTGCTAAATCTCTAAACAGTTTTAGTGCATTTACTTTATCAGGCACCATCTCAACCCATTAGAAGACCCCCCTGGGGATAGTACTGCTAGTTCAGAATCTGGAGTCCATAAGGGCCAACCTACTCCTAAAGTTGTGAATATTTAGCATTATTTCTGGTATAACAGTTGGATTCATGGCTAATAGTCAGGCTAGTTGCATTTGGTGTGGGATTGGTAGTGATCAGGCAAGCACTTCAAAGGTAAAGTGTATGGTGAGCCAAATATTTGGTTATGGATAAAGTAGAGAAGGGTTAGAACCTTTGTTGGGTTTTATTATTTCCCCCCACTTCGTGCCTGGACTTTGTTATCACCAGGACAGTAAGTGAGGGGAAATCTCTCCAACTATGCCTGTATAGCAGTAAAAACTTGTAGCCAGTCTAGCGCACCCACCCCAGACTTTACCTGCTTTTCTTTACTTGGCTCCTCCGCAGGAAAGAATGAGGCACACCACACTATAAGCCCGTACCCTCCCGAATGGGGAGGTTGAGCAGTGTTAGTTTTCGGGCCTGCCTGCGGCTGGTGTTAGAATCCTCCCGAGCTGATCTCGCCTCTGCATTAGCCAGAAACAAGTCCTTCATTCTCCCCAGTGAAGTAACTGTCCACACCAACTGAAAGTTCAACTTTTGTATTTATTTCACCACGGATAACAAATAGTCTCTATGAGAGCAGACAGGTTGATACGAGACACAGGTCAGAAAAGGTGGGAGGAGGTCCAGGCACAAACTTGATTTATCATATTTATCGGCGTATAACACGCGCCGGCGTATAACACGCACCCCAAGTTTAGGAGGGAATTTTAGGTAAAAAAACTTTTACGAGGGAAGTTTAAGGAAAAAAAACGTACATTTAAATGCAGCCTTATCAGTGTCATTTGCAGCCTTGTCACAGTGCAGCCTTGCCCCAGTGTCCATTGCAGCCTTGTCAGTGTCCATTGCAGCCTTGACAGTGTCCATTGCAGCCTTGTCAGTGTCCATTGCAGCCTTGTCAGTGTCCATTGCAGCCTTGTCAGTGTCCATTGCAGCCTTGACAGTGTCCATTGCAGCCTTGACAGTGTCCATTGCAGCCTTGTCAGTGTCCATTGCAGCCTTGTCAGCGTCCATTGCAGCCTTGCAAACCCAAAGTTTTCATTGCAGCCTTGCCCCCCCCCCAGTGTCCATTGCAACCTTGGCCGAATTTAAATTTGGCGCCGCCGAGCGGGGCGAACGCCACAGAGAACGCAGGGACTGGGCAGAGCCAAGATACACATAGCCGAGTGTACTCGGCTCTACTCTGCTTTTCTCGGCTCTGCTCACAGTCACGCCGAGTCCCGCCCTATGATGGACATAACACAGGTCCAATGGCGGGACTGGGCGTGACTGTGAGCGGAGCCGAGAAAAGCCGAGGCTTTGTGTATCTTGGCGACGATCGCTGCGCTCCGCTCACAGTCAGCGGAGATTCGACAGGGATAGGTGAGTATTGGCGTATAACACGCACCCACGATTTCCCCCTGATTTTAAGGGAGAAAAAGTGCGTGTTATACGCCGATAAATACGGTAGTTTCTCTTACTGTTCTGATTTCACGAACAGGTTTGGGTGCACGGTCTCTGCCACAGACCCGGTTGAATGTGAAAGTCACTGCCACTGACTTATTGAAGTTGGTCACTGCCACTGACCTGGTCAATAGGGCCCTGCCCTATTTGGTCACTGCCACTGACCTGGTGTGCGTAGAGTCACTGGCACTATGACCTACAGAACATGCACTTCCTTCTTCAAGAAACTTGGCCCTTGTCAAGGAGAAGAACATCCCTCCGGAGAGTTACCAGAGGCCCCCACTGTCAACACGACTCTGCGCTGGGTCTTCAGAAGGGGTCACCTCCCTGGCCTCCTCGATCCTGGATACGGGTCCCCTCGCAAGGCAGCACCCTGGTAGCCCTCAATCCCTGGCGGAACCCGGCTCCGGGCCTCCAAAATAGTACCTCACCCCAGACTGAAGGTTTCTGGGATGGAACAGGAACTCAGCCTCCAGGCCTAGGGCACCCGGAGATGACACACGCACCACCCAGGCTGAAGGTGCCTGGGCGCGACCCCACCAGAAGATGGCCACCCCTTTTTATACCCTCTCCCGACAGGCACAGCACGTTCCCCGCCCCGCCGTCACCACTGCCGAGAGGGGACAAAAAAGGCACAGCCTTGTATCAGTGGTTCAACCCTGGCCTACGGCAACAGCGCCACCTGTAGGTCACAGGGAACTGCACACCAATACTATCTCCCAGGGACAGAAATGGTCCAAGAAACCTGACAATTAGTGTATCTGAGCCTAATTACCACTCAGACACTCCCCCCAAATATAGCACCCCGCTACACCAGTATTTTCAAAATGCTTAATACACTTTCGGTCTCCCTAGAATATTCCAGATGGCTCCACCTCTCCTCCAGCCTCCATCTTTCTAGAAAACACTAGAAGATTCTAGAAGGAAGTAGTAGGTCCTAGTGATGCCACCTGTGAGTTATTCAGCGCTACTCTTTGCCACTCCCAAACCAGATAACAAAACACACCCAGGCTTGGCTACCAGCCTGGAAACTTACCTGTCCTAATAGAAAAAAAACACTTTACTCTCCTAGAACACTAGAGGGTGCTATATAAGCCCCCTTGTAAGTGGTAAATAGTGTAACTACTACATCTGTAAGACAGCTTGTTCTTTTGAAAAACAACAGACTTACTGGCCAGATCACCAGATGAAAATAAAGGACAGAGAATCTAAAAAAGAAAACGAATGCGGCCAGCTAAGAATTTGTAAGATTTTTGAGTTTAATACCACGTTAAACGTTACTACTTTACTACTTTAACACATAATAGTTATCACATACATTTTTCCACCTACACATCCTTTCAATCACTTACCTTACTTTAAGAGTAAGAAATGGGTTCACTTTGTAATCACTCATATTAAACTCTTTCGCACCGCATGCTTTTTTTCAACAATTCTTTTTACATTTCAGTTACTTCAACTTTTCTCTGTTTATCTCATTCAAGGACGGACACACTTTTGCAAGGTAAAATGAAAAATAAATACATCCTTTGCATTTTAAATGCTACTTCTCAGTAAATATTAATTTAAAAGTCATACATTTATAGATGATAAGAAATAAATTTAACATGCAAAAAAGGGATTTTATGAACGACACCAGATCAGAAACTGACATTATGAAAACCTGTTAAAAATTGAAAACCGGGGATGTTTACAAGAACAAACACAATCTGGAGACAAATCTAAAATCTGCAGACAGATATAAAGAACACTGATTAATGCAGCTTTATATATTCATTAGAGAAATCTTTAAATATTTTTGAAATATACTTTGAAGCTTTTGTAAGAATCTGTTTGCATATCCTATAATTCTCTGCACAGCAGCACTTAGAGAGAGTCAGCACTAGACACTAGCTATTTGCAATTCCAGCACGATTCCAGCCCCATAGAATATGCAAACCACATCCTAGTAGCATTCAAGTTGCATCACATAACCGCAATGAAAGTCAGATCAAAATCTGATTGCAGCAGTGTGAACCTAGCCTTAAAGGAGAAGTATGGTGAAAGCTATTTTGACTGTACCTGTCCTGTACGTCACATGAGTGCAGTTCATTCATTGCAAAGTCTAGTTGTGCAAAGTTAGTAGGGACATATTCCAACAGACTAAAAGCTAAATTAATTAAAGCTAAAGGTGGTCCAACAAAATACTGTAACAAGGGGGGTGATCCTTTTTCCAACTCAGTGATTCTGTTTTTGACTTTTTAAAAAAAAAAATATGACATGTTAGTGTTATATCTTTCACTTTGGTGTTTTAAGTTGCACTAGTAAATACAGCCGGATAAAACAAAAACCGTGTCTTCATTTCAGGCTGCAAAGCAACAAAATGTGATTAAGCTAAAGGGGGGTGATTGTTGTTCAATACCCATTGGGTGTATGTAGCGATGGCGGACTATAAGTGTAACATTATATGCTCTCCCCATCATTCATCATCTATAGCTGTATCCATTTAATGCTGGACGCCAGTGACTGTCATCATATTGGTGAGCCAACCCACTGGATTATGGGACTAGTAGTCATTGTGACCGGCTGTTGTGTTACACTATGTGATTATTCTTGCTCTGTCTCTTTAAGATCTGTCCCCTTCTTTCTAGCTGAACTCTCTCTCTCACGTAGTTCTTTATATATCTCCTCCACTTCCTGATTCTGGTCATTACTCCTGTATATCTTCCATGCTAAACATCTTACATGTGGCTTACAACTGCAACATTTTCTACTGTGACAGCAGGAAGGTAAAGTCACCTGGTTGCATCCAGGGGGGTAGATATATTTCGCCCAGATTCAGGCTTTACGCCGACTTATACAACTAGGTGGAGAGTTGTATAAGGCTAGTGGGCTCATGGATGACTCATACCTCTAGGGAGAGTGTGGGGCGTCGTGCAGACAGAGATGAGGAGACCAGCTGAACCTTGTCAGCTCATTTAGGCCTCTATAAGAACTCCCAGCTTCATTAGATGTTAGCTCATGCCTGGAACCAGACCTGTGTGGACTGTCTAGGGAGAGTGAACCCCTGTGCGGTGAGGCAAAGCCTGTGTGGCTATTTGTTTGGACTTTTACTAAACCAGGGACTTAGGGACTAGGACAGCACTAGGCTGATCCCAGTTGTTAGTTAGGAAACCTGTATGTTTAGTCAGAGGTCAACTTGACCAGGATTTATTTTGGTTATGTTTCTTTTGCTTTGCTGTGTTTTGTCACTGTAAATAGAAAATAAACCGCACCTTTTTTTGATTTTGAAAACCACAACCTCCGTTTGCTGGGCCTGTTTTGTGTGGGGAGCCCATCCCGGGGGTCACACACACCCGCTGCCGAGCTAACCCCCTCACAGTTGGTGGAGAACCAGTGGCAGT
Source organism: Rana muscosa (assembly GCA_029206835.1). Classification (NCBI taxonomy): domain Eukaryota; kingdom Metazoa; phylum Chordata; class Amphibia; order Anura; family Ranidae; genus Rana; species Rana muscosa. Next base: position 89,950,749 of record CM055117.1, on the reverse strand, counting down.
TTTTTTTAAGCCAGCATGGAGGAGATACTGAAGCAGCTGGCTCTAGCAAATGCCAATCAACAGCAGACAAATGCAGGTTTGCAAAGGAGCCTTGCAGCCCAGCAGCAGACAAACGCAACTTTGCAACAGAGTCTGGAGGCTCAGCAACGAGCCCAGCAGCAATCTGAGGCCCGCTTCATAGACCTGTTGCAGAAGCAAGAGCAGAGACTACAACAACAGATGGAAGCAGTAATGCAGCAACGTCCGCAGACCAGTGAGGAAAGCCGTCCCACTAATACCGCGTCCTTTGGGGTGAGTCGTTTATTGACAAAAATGACTGGAGAGGATGATCCAGAGGTATTTTTGACCACATTTGAAAGGACCGCTGAAAGAGAAAAGTGGCCTGAGGAGCAGTGGGCTGGACTGGTGGCTCCTCTGTTAACTGGTGAATCGCAGAAAGCTTACTATGACCTAGAGCCTAACCAAGCAAAAGACTATGTGATGCTAAAAGCTGAAATATTGGCAAGGCTGGGTGTCACCCAGGCTGTCCGGGCTCAGCGTGTGCATAACTGGACTTTCCAGCTTGGAAAACCCCCCAGGTCTCAAATGTATGATCTCATTCACCTGAGCAGAAAGTGGCTACAGCCAGAGACTTTGTCCGCACCAAAGATTGTGGAACGTGTTGTAATGGATCGGTTTTTGAGAGCTCTTCCTACTGCCATCCAAAAGTGGGTAAGCCATGGAGACCCAGAGACGGCCGATGGTCTTGTGGATCGTGTGGAGAAATACTTGGCTACAGAGAACCTGACGGCCTCTTCCAGAGACACTCGGACTTTCCACCCTAAGACCAGACCATCCCCAGGGGCGGATAAGAGGATTCCAAGGGGTGAGGGTGGAGAGAGTGAGAGGGTGGGAGCTCTACCCCAAGTTTGGCGAGAACAGCCTGGGAAATCAGCGGCTCAAGAGGCCGCAAGAAGGATCGTTTGCTACCGCTGCCGGCAAGCGGGACATATTGCAGCCAATTGCCCGGTTGTGGAGGAACCCATGCAGTGTGACTTTCTGACGGGCAGACGTCAGTCGCTGTGTGCGACAGTCGCATGCACTGCCATTCGAGGAACTGAGAAACATTTATGCAAAATGTGTGTTAATGGTAGAAATGTTGTGGTATTGCTGGATTCAGGTAGCCTTGTGACCCTGATAAAGGCTGAGTTAGTTAAAACAGAGGTCTCTGGGAATAGCAAGGTAGCTGTTATTTGTGTGCATGGGGACACCCGAGAGTATCCAGTGACTACAGTGTGTTTCGAGACCCCCAAAGGTACCCTCTCTCATCCAGTGGGCTTAGTATCTCAGTTACCGCATGACGCCATTGTGGGAAGGGATTTTCCGAAGTTCTGGGAACTGTGGGATGATCCTGAGCCCCTCACTGGTGCCCCTATGTACCAGGAATGTGATAGCCAGAACTCCCCTGAGAGTGGTGAGGACTCTCCGGAATTTCCCTTATCAGTATTGGCAGGGGAGACTCAAGAAACTGGAGAGGAGCCCACCTCCTCAGACGAAAACCTACCGTCTGTGGAGTTTTCTGATCTTGAGGTTCACAGGGAAAACTTTGCCACAGAACAGTTGAAAGACCCCGCCCTAATAAAGGCACGGGAAAACGTAGTGAAAATAGATGGTGAGTTAGTGAACCCAGATAATACCTGCACTTACCCATACTTCAGCGTAGAGAAGGACCTACTGTATCGGGTGGCAAAAAGGGCAGAAGAAACCGTTGAGCAGCTTGTGGTGCCCAAACCTTACAGGAAGTTGGTGTTGGAGTTGGCCCATGGGCACATTCTTGGAGGTCATCTGGGGACAGAGAAAACCCGAGAGAGGGTATTACAGAGATTCTATTGGCCGGGGGTGATGAAGGACGTAGAAAATTATTGTTCCTCCTGCCCTGTGTGTCAGAGGTTGGCCCCGATGCCACATTTCCGTAGCCCGCTGGTCCCTCTACCCATCATTGAGGTCCCGTTTGAGAGGATCGCCATGGATTTGGTAGGTCCTATAATCAAGTCCGCTAGGGGGCACCAGTACATATTAGTTATAATGGACTATGCCACCCGTTATCCAGAAGCGATCCCTCTCCGAAATACCTCGGCCAAAACCATAGCCAAAGAGCTATCTCTTGTGTTTAGCCGGGTGGGTATTTGTAAAGAACTGCTTACGGACCAAGGTACACCCTTTATGTCCCGGGTTATGAAAGAGCTGTGTAAATTGTTCAAAGTGACGCAATTGCGTACGTCTGTGTATCACCCCCAAACCGATGGGCTGGTTGAAAGATTCAACAAAACCCTAAAACAAATGTTGAAGAAAGTGGTGGATAGAGATGGAAAGGATTGGGACTGTTTACTTCCTTATTTGATGTTTGCTATTAGGGAGGTGCCCCAATCCTCTACGGGATTCTCCCCCTTTGAGTTACTGTATGGGAGACACCCAAGAGGGCTGTTGGATATTGCCAAGGAAACTTGGGAAAGTGAGAGTTCTCCCCACAGGAGTGTGATTGAGCATGTCGCCCTGATGCAAGATCGAATTGCACAGGTAATGCCCATCGTGAAGGAACATTTGGCCCAAGCGCAGTTGGCACAGCAGAGAGTGTACAACCGTGGAGCCAAGACCCGTACCTTTTCCCCGGGGGATAGGATATTGGTACTTGTCCCTACGGTTGAAAGTAAATTCCTTGCCAAATGGCAAGGCCCCTACGAGATAATGGAAAAAGTGAGCGAAGTGAATTACAAGGTCAGACAACCAGGAAGGCGAAAGCCCGAACAGATCTATCACGTTAATCTGTTGAAAGCCTGGAGGGATAGAGAGTCCCTAGTCGCAGACACTTGGTCACCAGCTCAAACTGGTTGCGTGATTCCTGAGGTTGGAATAGCAGCCACCTTGTCACAACCCCAACAACAGGAGGTTAAGGAGTTTGTGCTTCGCAACAAGGAGGTATTCTCTGAGCTGCCGGGACAAACATCTGGGGTAGAGCATGACATCATTACCCCGCCCGGTGAAAGGGTGAAGTTAAAACCCTATCGGATCCCAGAGGCTCGACGGGAGGCAATACGGGAGGAAGTACAGAAAATGCTGAACTTAGGGGTGATAGAGGAGTCCCAAAGTGATTGGTCTAGTCCCATCGTGTTGGTGCCTAAACCGGATGGGAGCTGGCGATTTTGTAACGATTTTCGTCAGTTGAACAAAGTTACAAAATTTGACACCTACCCCATGCCACGTATAGATGAGTTGATCGACCGGCTGGGAACAGCCCGATACATGACGACTCTTGACCTAACAAAAGGGTATTGGCAAATCCCCCTGGCCAAGTCGGCCAAAGAGAAAACCGCATTTGTAACCCCAGACGGGGCGTTCCAATATAAAAGAATGCCGTTCGGGTTACAGAATGCGCCGGCCACATTCCAGCGGAAAATGGACCAGATGCTGAGGCCCCATCGGAAGTATGCTGCGGCTTACCTGGATGACGTAATTGTCCATAGCACAGATTGGGCCTCACATCTGCCAAAAGTGCAAGCAGTCCTGGACTCTGTTCGGGAAGCGGGGTTTACGGCTAACCCCAAGAAGTGTACCATTGGGCAGGAGGAGGCCAAATATCTTGGGTACACCATTGGGAGGGGAGTAATAAAACCCCAACTCAACAAAGTCGAGGCCATCCAGAGTTGGCCACGTCCCAACAGCAAGAAGCAGGTACGAGCCTTTCTGGGAATCGCTGGGTATTATCGGCGATTCATTCCCCACTTTGCTTCTAAGGCTGTGCCCCTAACCAACCTGACGAAGGGGAAAGGGTCGGTCATGATTAAATGGACCCCCGAGGCTGAGGCAGCATTCCAATTCTTGAAACAAGCCTTATGTAGCCAGCCAGTGTTGTACTCACCCGACTTCTCTAAAGACTTTGTCGTACAAAGTGATGCGTCAGATGTGGGGTTAGGAGCAGTATTGTCCCAGGTCTGGAACGGGGAAGAGCACCCAGTCATTTACCTCAGCAGGAAGTTGAAGTCCCATGAGGTAAATTACGCCACCGTTGAAAAGGAGTGCTTAGCGGTGAAGTGGGCTCTAGATTCCCTTCGGTACTACCTGCTAGGTAGGCACTTTGACATGGTTACGGATCACGCTCCGTTAAAGTGGATGGCTCAAAACAAGGAAACAAATAGAAGAGTGAATAGGTGGTTCCTGGCCCTCCAGGAATTCAACTTCACAGTAAAGCATCGCCCTGGCGTTCAAATGGGGAATGTGGATGCTTTGTCTCGAGTACATGAATGCCTGATTGCTGGTGTTCCAACCCCGAGGTTAAAACAAGAGGGGGGGGTATGTGACAGCAGGAAGGTAAAGTCACCTGGTTGCATCCAGGGGGGTAGATATATTTCGCCCAGATTCAGGCTTTACGCCAACTTATACAACTAGGTGGAGAGTTGTATAAGGCTAGTGGGCTCATGGATGACTCATACCTCTAGGGAGAGTGTGGGGCGTCGTGCAGACAGAGATGAGGAGACCAGCTGAACCTTGTCAGCTCATTTAGGCCTCTATAAGAACTCCCAGCTTCATTAGATGTTAGCTCATGCCTGGAACCAGACCTGTGTGGACTGTCTAGGGAGAGTGAACCCCTGTGCGGTGAGGCAAAGCCTGTGTGGCTATTTGTTTGGACTTTTACTAAACCAGGGACTTAGGGACTAGGACAGCACTAGGCTGATCCCAGTTGTTAGTTAGGAAACCTGTATGTTTAGTCAGAGGTCAACTTGACCAGGATTTATTTTGGTTATGTTTCTTTTGCTTTGCTGTGTTTTGTCACTGTAAATAGAAAATAAACCGCACCTTTTTTTGATTTTGAAAACCACAACCTCCGTTTGCTGGGCCTGTTTTGTGTGGGGAGCCCATCCCGGGGGTCACACACACCCGCTGCCGAGCTAACTCCCTCACACTACCTATGAATATCCATCATTAAACGGAACATTCGAAAGGATTCATCGTCTGTCGTCCAAACTGTGAGTTTATTCATTGAGTTAAACTGCCTGTATCTATGCAAGGGATGAATATCAAACCAGCTTGAGTAAGGCCTACTTAAACCTGGAGATGAACTTTATCGCTTTGTAGTTGAGACAGAACAGTAGAAAAACAGCGTTTCACAGCCTAAATACAAGATTTCTGCATGTCAGTACTGAAACAGACAAGATTTACTGCCCTCATAGCAAGACAGAAGGGACAGAGCAGCACATGGCAGCCTTATGGCCTGAGACAATCTGCACAGTGTCATATTTCAGCACACAGATCCTGCCTGCTTTCACAGTCAGTCTGCTATCATGAGTGACCAAGCTTCTGCATGTGAACTCACATCTACCTCCCCACAAGTTCCTGAAGAAACTGAGTTACCCAAACGCTCAGTTAAACCCACTTGGAAAGTAATGGAGAATTATGAAGCTTCAAGGACTGAATTGTCAAATAGCTTGGAATTAGTCTGGGAGAAAATCCTTGCTGAAGCCAATACAGTGTCTGTTGAACGTGAACTATTGACACTAGAGGGCGCCATTAAACAACTTTCTGCCTCATATGAGCTTTATCAGCTTACCAGCAGCAAATTCACTAATGTCTTGCAAAACATGAAAACAGAAAGTGCGATGACACAATTAAAGCGCGTCAATGCTCTCAATATTGAAAGAGACAGTTTTATCCAGCAAACCAGATTAAAGGCAGAAGCAAAAATAAAGCTGTTACAGGACACTGCATCTCACAGATCTGTTTCCACCAGACGTTCTAAAAACTCGTCAAGATACCATAGTTCAAGATACTCAACACTCAGTGAGCGACTTATTAATGCCCGCGCTGAAGTGGAAGCCAGCAAAGTGCAGGTGGCATATGCAGAAAAAAGAGCAGAGTTGGAAGCTCAAAGGGCAGATTTGGAAGCGCAGTCAGCACTTCAAAGAGCAGAGTTGGAAGCGCAGTCAGCACGACAAAGAGCAACAATAGAAACCTTAAATGAACAGTGTAAACATGACGCAGCTATGGCAAAGCTAAGGGTCCTACAGCAAGCTATCAGTGCAGACGAAGGTGCAAGTGAGAAAGACAGCATTAACCTAAACATAGCAGATATGGAAGACCCCCTCAAACGCACTAAAGACTATGTCCTAAGCCACTGCAGTGCACACTCCATTGTCTCCAATGCTCCCGGCTACATAGAGACTCCTTCACAGCTTCATGTTAAAGAGGTTCCAGCAACTTCCTGCACTCAAAATCACTCCACTGCATTTCCTACCTGCCTACCTTGCCTGCCTTCATACGTCACAGAGCATCAGCGCAAGCTTCAAGCAAGTCATCAATCTCCAGTCATCGGTACAGCCTTGAATCAACGTACCATTGGAACAACTGACTTCAAGCAAGCAACTCACCTGGATGCATCTGCTGCACCATATTTCCCTGTGTCCTTTAACAACAATGTCAAAGATAACGCAATCAGCACCATACAGCCAAGAGCATCTCACATAAAGGCGGAGACAACTGAGACAGAAGAGTTTGTGAGGTACATGCTTCGCAGAGAGCTCACAAAGACTGGTCTTACAAGTTTTGATGACCAACCTGAGAACTACAGAAGTTGGAAATGTGCCTTCAGAACTACAATCAGCAATATTGGCATTACAGCTGATCAAGAATTGAATCTGCTGATCAAATGGCTTGGTCCTCTATCTGCTGCACATGTTAAGCCATTAAGATCGGTTTTCATGGACAATCCTACTGCAGGCCTCACAGCTGCATGGGAGCGACTAGAGCAAAGTTATGGCAGTCCAGAAGCTATAGAAAATGCTTTGTTCATGCGTCTGGAAACTTTCCCAAAGATATCCGGTAAGGACAACAAGGAGTTCCAGAGACTGAGTGACCTTCTCCTTGAGCTTCAGCTAGCCAAGACAGACCCAAAACTACCTGGACTCAGTTACCTTGACACTCCAAGAGGGGTAAACCCAATTGTCTCCAAGCTCCCGTATGGTTTGCAAGAGAAATGGACTGCACTAGGGTCATCATACAAAAGAGAGAACAAGGTTTCCTTCCCTCCATTCTCTTTCTTCTGTGAATTCATCAGGGAAATTGCAGAGACCAAGAACGATCCAAGTTTTTCCTACGGTGAGTACAGTCTCTTCTCACCCTTTCCTACGAGTACCAGTCTTCAGGGCAACTACAGAAACCATAGAGGCCCAGTGTCCGTGAAAAAGACTGACATCCTTCCCACTCCTACCACAGTTCTGGTCACGAACAAACAGAGTAGGAAGATTGAAAACCCTAACAGAGAGTGTCCCATACACAAGAAGCCACACCCCCTCAATAAATGTATCGGCTTTAGGAAAAAGCCTCTGGAAGAGCGCAAGGAGCTTTTAAAGACATTTAGGGTATGTTTCAGGTGCTGTGCTTCTACAGAACATTTTGCAAGGGACTGTAATGTGTCCATCAAGTGCATAGAGTGTGGCTCTGAAGAACATGTGCAAGCCCTCCATCCTCTTGAGCCCAGCTCTGCACAACCTGCCAACACTCCTCCCAGGTTAATGCATGGCGGGGAGAATACAGACCAAGTGCCTAATTCTACCATCATTTCTTCATCCTGCACTGAAGTTTGTGGAGAAGACCGCTGTGGTAAGTCCTGTGCTAAGATATGCTTGGTGAACATATACCACAAGGATCAACCAGAAAAGTCTCTAAAGGCATATGCTATCTTAGACGATCAGAGCAATCGATCACTTGCAAAATCGGAATTGTTCAATCTATTTGAAATAAAAGGCGAAGCTCATCCTTACACCTTGGGTACCTGTAGTGGAACTATAGAGGTTTCTGGAAGAAGGGCTCATGGACTCATGGTATCTTCTCTCAAAGGTAACTTGCAATTACCCTTACCTACACTTGTTGAGTGCAATCAGATACCTGATAACAGGGAAGAAATCCCTACTCCAGCTGCTGCTTTCCATCACCCTCACCTCAAGGTAATAGCAAATGAGATACCGCCGCTTGACAAAGATGCTCAGATCCTTCTTCTGTTAGGAAGAGACATTCTAAGAGTTCACAAGGTACACAGACAAGTCAGTGGACCCCCAGATGCCCCATTTGCCCAGCGCACGGATCTAGGATGGGTCATCATAGGCAATGTCTGCATAGGCAAAATGAAAAGACCTACCAACATTTCGTCATTCAAGACAAATGTTCTGCCAAATGGCCGAAACACTTACTTTGAGTCATGCCCACATCACTACTGGGTGAAAGAGAAGATAGCCAGCCACGAATGGCAACATGGTATCTCAGGTGACACAAGCCCTTTCTCCTGCCATGATGGTGACTTCCGGTCTACAGTGTTTAATGCAACCAGTGAAGATGACATACTGGCTCCTTCAATGGAAGATAAAGAATTCATCAAGGTAATGGACAATGAGTTCTTTCAAGATGACTCCAATAACTGGGTAGCACCCCTACCCTTTCGTCTCCCAAGAGAGAGATTGCCCAACAACTTACAGCAGGCCATCAGTAGATTCTCCTCCTTAAAGCAAAACTTAAGCAGGAAACCAGAGATGCAAAAGCACTTTGTGGACTTTATGCAAAATGTATTTGACAGAGATCATGCAGAGCCTGCTCCCCCACTAAAGGAGGGAGAAGAATGCTGGTACCTTCCATCCTTTGGCGTGTATCACCCACGCAAACCAGACCAAATCAAAGTTGTCTTTGATTCCAGTGCTCAGCACGAAGGTGTTTCTCTTAACAACATGCTCCTTACGGGACCCAACTTGAACAACAGTCTAATAGGAGTCTTGATTCGTTTCAGACAAGAGCCTGTAGCAGTAATGGCCGACATTCAACAGATGTTTCACTGCTTCATCGTCAGAGAAGACAACAGAAACTACCTCAGGTTTCTATGGCACAAGGACAATGACCTCAACAAGGAAGTTATAGATTATCGCATGAAGGTACATGTCTTCGGTAACAGTCCTTCCCCAGCAGTGGCAACTTATGGGCTAAGGAAAACAGCTCAGACTGGAGAAGTTGAATATGGATCTGATGCCCGTCAATTTGTTGAAAGAAACTTCTACGTTGACGACGCACTTAAGTCCTTTCCAACTGCTAAAGAAGCAATTGATCTTCTCACCAGAACAAAGGAGATGCTGTCTGTAGCAAACCTTAGACTGCACAAGATTATATCCAACAGCCAGGAACTTATGAATGCCTTTCACTCTGAGGACTATGCCACTAGTCTAAAAAACCTTGACTTAGGTACAGATGTGCCTCCTGTACAGCGAAGTCTGGGTTTGTTGTGGAACATCAAGCAAGACAAATTCACCTTCCAAGTGTCAACTTGTGACAAACCCTTCACTAAGAGAGGAGTCCTGTCCGTGGTGAATAGCATCTATGACCCATTGGGTTTCCTTGCTCCAGTTACCATTCAAGGTAAGATTTTACTAAGACAGTTGTCTACTGAGAACATAGACTGGGATACTCCCTTGCCTAGTGAGAATCAACAAAAGTGGGAAAGGTGGAGATATTCTTTGAAGTCACTAGAAAAACTTCAGATTCCCCGTTGCTATGTTCCAGGATCCATTTCAACTGCTAACCGGAGAGAGATTCATATTTTCTCTGATGCATCAGTTGAAGCTATTGCTGCAGTAGCCTATTTGAAGACCTCTGAACTGAATGGAGAATCACACTGTAGTTTTGTCCTAGGCAAGGCAAAACACACACCCAAGCCTGCACATACCATAACAAGACTTGAACTTTGTGCAGCCGTGCTAGCAGTAGAAATTGCCGAGGTCATACGAAGTGAAATGGACACTAGAATTGATTCTTTCACCTTCTATAGAGACAGTAAGGTAGTACTTGGTTACATAAACAACCAAACAAAACAATTTTATGTGTACGTCAGCAACAGGGATGAACGTATCAAGAGATTCTCTCTACCAAGTCAATGGCATCACGTTCCCACTGAACTCAACCCAGCTGACTGTGGGACCAGAGCCGTGTCACCTGCCGCTCTTCAGGACAGCTTATGGCTGTCACCTCCAAGGTTTCTGTGTGAGGACTCTTACTTACTCCCTATTGACACCACCTATGGGCTAGTAAACCCTGAAGATGATAAGAAAATAAGAACTGTGAACACCTCACTCCACACTTCTGTAAGTACAAAACAGAAGCTGCGGTCACACCGTTACAGGCATCAATGGAAGCAGGTGCAGCATCTAGCCAATGTGTTCTGGCATCGCTGGAAGAAAAAGTATCTTCACCACCTTCAAGGTTGTAACAAATGGCAAGCATCTAAGCCAAATCTTAAGGTTGGAGACCTCATCCTTCTAAAAGACAAGGAAGTTTGTCGAAATGAGTGGCCTTTGGGTCTTATTACTAAAGTTATGCCCAGCGACGATAACAAAGTCCGGAAGGTAGAAGTCAAGGTAACCAAGGGAGGATCGACACAAACCTTTAGTCGACCAATTACAGAGTTAATACTCCTTTTGCCAGGTGAGTGACTTGTGCAAGGACTAGCCATGCTGTTGGCACGGCGGGGAGTACATTGCTGCCATCTACAGGTTCTACTCAGAACTTTGGAATTCTTGAAGACATCATACTGTGACTTTATGTTCTTCATCCTGTTGAACTTACGTTTATTATTTGCTTGTTGCATGTTTTTCATTACAGGTTCCAGGACATTCGTCAGTATTGGACTTATTGAAAATATATATATTAGTTTAAGGTTATGAAATCTAAAGATTTCAGACGGGGAGTGTTTTGTTACACAATGTGATTATTCTTGCTCTGTGTCTTTAAGATCTGTCCCCTTCTTTCTAGCTGAACTCTCTCTCTCACCGTAGTTCTTTATATATCTCCTCCACTTCCTGATTCTGGTCATTACTCCTGTATATCTTCCATGCTAAACATCTTACATGTGGCTTACAACTGCAACGTTTTTCTACCTATGAATATCCATCATTAAATGGAACATTCGAAAGGATTCATCGTCTGTCGTCCAAACTGTGAGTTTATTCATTGAGTTAAACTGCCTGTATCGATGCAAGGGATGAATATCAAACCAGCTTGAGTAAGGCCTACTTAAACCTGGAGATGAACTTTATCGCTTTGTAGTTGAGACAGAACACCGGCGGTTCTATTGCATAACTATACACCGGGACTACATATCCCAGGGATCCTTGCTACCACCAAGGGGACTCCTGGGAGAGACTATAAAGGAGATAAGAGTTCCACCGCGCGCTCTCTTCTTTCTGGGCCTGGTGTAGTGCATACATCTCTGTGACAGGGAGAGAAAGGTTGCAGCCTACCACGCGGCGTCAAGAAACTCCAGCCCAGCCTCGTAGAACCCATCTCTGCAACTGTTTGCCAGACATCTTCACAGCACCAACTCAGCAGCTCGACACCCTGTTCGTTCACACTCCATATCCGTGTGTCTTTGCTGGGGACTCCATTGTACGTCTCTTCCCTGATCGCTGACTTGAAGACATCTAGTTTGGACCAGTCATTGGTGAGAGGGCAAACGCCCACGTTCTGCATTATTTCCCTTGATACTTTATTGGAACACTTTACTGCACTTCTATTTGAACACTGTGTATAGACACCTTTACCTACAACCACTTTAAGGAATACCATTAGCCGGTTTAAGCCAGTCAGTCTGTTCATTCATCACTGTGCCTTATTGGATATAATCAAATGAGCTCCAACTGCCGGTGAAGACTATCAGACCTGCACCACGGACATTGCTGTTGTCACTAATTAAAGGGCCCTACACTATCCTTATTCTGCCTGATCTCTTTTAAGTGTTGAATAGGCCAGCCTGGGGTTCCCCTTAGAGAGTAACTACCTGCATTAGACACTTAACCATTCATTGTCCTTCAGGTCATGCTATAGGTGGTATACCATTGTTAATACATGTATATTGTATATTCCTACTGTAGCGGGTATGTACTTTTCAGAGTGTTTAAATCTGGTGAAGACATCAGTTCCCTGCGGCCCAGCAGGTGGCGCTGTCACTTTGGGCCAGGGTTGAACCATCGCTGCAGTGCCGTACCCTTTGTGACCTCTCGCAGCAGTTGTACGGCGGGGCGGGAAACCCGCTGTGCTTGCTGGGAGAGGGTATAAAGGGCCGGACATCTTCGCCACAAGGTTCAAGTCCCAGGCACCTTCAGCCTGAGGGCTGCTGTCCGCAGTCGGTGTCCAGGCGGCCTAGGCCTGGACACTTGGAGTTCGTGTTCCATCCCAGACACCTTCAGTCTGGGGTGAGGTACTCAGCCGGAGGCCTGGGGCCCAGTACCTTCCACTGGGTCCCGCAAGGGAGGGATTGTCCTAGGGTGCCCCGGGCATTGGGCACCCGAATCCAGAGGCGTAAGGGACCGGAGGAGGGATTCATCCGAAGATCTAGTGCAGCATATTGCCAGTGCCGGGTGAACCTCTGGAGACTGCCCGGAGGGATATATTTCCCGAACAGGGGCCAAGTTTATAGAGGAAGGTGGTTCATGTTCTATGACCGGTGGCAGCGGACCAACTAGTCAACTCAGGTCAGTGGCAGGGACATGCTATTAGGCCTATGGCAGGGGCCTCAACAGTTCATCTGGTCGGTGGCAGCCACCAATCTCACGGTCGGTGGTAGAGACCGTGCACCAGGCCTATTCGCTTGCAGAGGAATAGGAGAGTTCATTTGTGCCTGGGCCTACTCGTATCCACACCCCTGTCTGTCTGTTACTGAAAGTTCAACTATTATGTTCACCCTGGCAATGGAGAAATAAAAGAGTGTTGGACTTTTGATTGGCGTGGGGCTCTATTACTGGCAGACACATCTCCACGGAAAAAGCAGAGGCTTTGTATGCAGTGAACAGACCCGGAGGTAATTCAAGTGACGTTGCTCAACCCTCATATACATACGAGGTGAGAGCTTGGCGTAGTGTTCCTGCACTCTCCTCTCCCAGGTACCCCTAGACAACACCAGCCAATCAGGCGATAGAAGCACAGAGAGGGAGAGTGAGGCCGCTACACTATTGTTAAACTGTTCTTAAGCTGTCTTGGGGAAATTTCTCTACTGAGTCTGTGCTGTTATTCAGAACTCGGTTGATCTATTGCCCTCCTTTACAAACGAATACTTCAGTAAAAGCTGAAATAACATAAATATATTGACTTGTGTGACGTGTCATTTAAAGGTGCTTGTGAAAAGATGTTGGAACCCAGAGTGTCAGGTGGGTTGGAAGGTTCTCAGGGTCATGGTGATGCAGATGAGCAGGGAAATCCAAGCAGTCCTCAAGGGGACCATGCTACATGTGTATATATATATGTAGCACTTACACCCATTTAAGGGACTGGTTTTGTTGGGTCTGCAAATGGCTTCCGTTGTTAGGGGTGTGAGAAAGGTTCAGAAAAGTCAATGTCCACACCGTGTAAAAGCCAAAACAGTTAGGCTTTATTTTTATCTTTGCTGAGTGAACTTAGAGGAAGAGTAAGACACAAGAGAGAAAATACACAGGAGAAGGTTCAGGCATGCAACACTTAAACAGCACTTTGTCGCCACTCAAGCCTGAGTGGGTATTGCTCACCCGGATAGTCCCTTTAGTGGTCCTAGCAGCCGGAATGCAGCACAAATCAATCTTTCCTTTGTATTAGGATACGATCAGGAACCCTCTGCCATAGGATTAAAAGTCCCGAACCTCCCAGCCAAGCAATAATGAAGAGAACCTTTTATGCCAGATTGGCGTATTGCAGGGCTTGTAATTATGGATCCCTTCTTAGGCGAGTTTCCAGGCCTCTTCCCGAGACAGCAGTACTGTCGCTAGTCTCCTCTGGGACTGATCCTCCCCTGGACTCCTTTCCTAAACCGTGGCTCCTCGCAGGTGGGTAGCTTTGGGATACCTTCTTAAGAACCTAGGCCCCAGCCAGCAGAGCTGGGCCTACGAAGCAGCGATGCGGCCTCGGGCTGAAGGTGCCCGGGACCAGAACACATGCACCCTGTGCCATGCGGGCCACGAGGCGCACACACGGGACCAATGGGTCCCCAGGAACGACCCCCACAAAATGGCCCCCGAACAAAGGCGTCTGCCCCTTATGTACCCCCTCCCAGCATGCACAGCAGGTTCACCACGCCCACTGCACGGCTGCCGAGAGAGAACACCCAAGGTGCTGTGATACCCGCTGTGGTTCAACCTATGCCGGTGGTGACAGTACCACCTACAGGCAACAGGGAACACTACTGCCAGGCAGCATCACACCCAGAGCAGAAGCAATAATGGAATATCAATTGGTCTGAGCCCAACTATTGGCCCAGACTACCCCTAAATAGACACATAGCGCCCCCTAAATATTGGGGGGGGGCGCTACACATATATATATATATCTATAGATATATATATATAAATCCTAATCACCTCCCAAGAGTAGTAGAGTGTTACTATATTGTTTTGCTCTGGTGACTGTATGTAAAACAATTGTAAAAAAAAAAAGAATAAAATGTAATAAAAAATTTAAAAAAAATATTGATTTTTTTTTTGTGTGAGCATACTGTCATCAGTCAGTGTCCCTGATCACCGCCCCACCAGTTATATGACAACGCTGTACTGCACTGGTGACCGTATGTATAAGAATTTTAAAAATTGTGACGACAACTTCAAAAAACTTGCCATGCCTCTTACTAAGTACCTTGGACTGTCTACATTCCAACAATGGGTCATTTGCGGGGTATTTGTACTGTCCTGGCATTTTCGGGCCTCTAGAAATAAGAGGCTATCAGTACATCAGGATTGATCGATTTTCAGATATGTAAGGCATAGTTTGTGGACACATTTTGTCCTAAATTTATGAAGAAAGATTATTTATTTGCAAATGAATAGAAACAAACAAAAACGTGTTTAGTTTTTTAATGTTTTTTTTTATTTTTTTTATTATTTTGCACAATTGTCATTCAAAGTGTGACATTGCTAAAAGCTGAAAATTAGGCAGGAGACTGGTGAAAGTGCCAGATATTGAAGTGGTTAAGATCTGTGCAGAAGAAAATAAATCTGTACAAAAGAAAATAAATGCTGGAAAATGGGGAGGAAGGTGAATGAGTCACAGGCTGCCCCATATCTGGAATTACAGGTTCTTAGTCTTCACAACAGGAAGCTGAATGGAGTGGTTATTAATCAAAGGGAAATTAAATATTTATGGAGGAGTGAAGTGGCACTAAAGTGAACTTGTGTATGGTCTAAACACTGTTTCGTAATAAAGGAAACCTTTCACAGGTGACAAGTAGAGGCTACCACTACTGATGTCTCCTTCTGAAAATGCCTGTGATTTGACTTCCACGTCCTTCAATACAATGAGTCACTGAGCCGCAACAAGTATGCAGATAGGGAGTTCTTCAAGAAGGTTGCAGCCTTCAGGACTGAACAAAAACCTAATTAATACAGGTAAAAATATTTTCATTAAATGTTTTCTGATCTAGATGGGTTTACTTATTATTCTATCAAAAGAAGTTTCAGCAGCACTTCAGAACTTCTAGTAATTTGTCATGCTGACTTTCAGAAATGTGCAATTCTAATGCCTCGTACACACGTCCGGTTTTCCCGGCAGGAAAAAAACAAACGCTTTTCCGACGGGATTCCTCTCAAGTCTGCCTTACATACACACAGTCACTCAAAAGACCGCTGAACCTTTGAATGCCAAGAACGCGGTGACGTCAAAGACTACAACGACCCGACAAAATGACGTTATATGCTTCCGCGCATGTGTCGAATTCTTAACGAGCATGCACGTTTTTTTTCCCTTTGGGAAAGCATAGAGACGACCGGTTTTCTCGGCAGGATTTTTTCCTGACGGGAAAATAGAGAACAAGTTCTCTTTTTTTTCCAGCACTGCGATGGAGCATACACACGGCCGGTTTTCCTGGCGAAAAGCTGTCATGGCAGTTTTCCTGCCGAGAAAAACGGTCGTGTGTACGAGGCAATAAAGTAATAAATCCATTTCTCAGTCTTTGTTGCTAAGTATTCATTTTAAAATGGAATGACACAGTAAAAAATGAAGCACACAAAACATTTTAGAAACTGTCCATGCCAAGGGAGGACCAGTTGGTTGTGTTTTCCTACTAGGTCAAATGATATGCCTATCGGGGTAAATAATATGAGGAGGTACAAGAGATGTAATTGAACAATCTGCACTGTTTATAATGTTCAGACCCATATTATGCTGTGTGAAACCCCAGAGACAGGACTGGGCAGTTAGCAGCAATGGATACCAGAAATGTCAGCATTACAAGCTAGAGTAGGGTAGGGTCTGCTCAGGGTAGCGATCACAATGTTCAATGCAAAGCAAAAAAACATGGGGGTATTAATGGTTTCAGATGGTAGACTCCAAATAGAGTTGAGATTGGGGTTCAGGTTGAGCATGGGTAGACTCAACCATCCTCACCGCCAGCACCCCAAACCTCCTTGTCCTGCTTATATTCCTCCACCTCCTCTGCTCCATGGTATTCCACATGCTGGTGGGGGACAGGCCTTCTGTGCAAAATACTGAAAGCTTGTGTATGGCTTTCTGGGAAAAATAATGGTGGCTTGGTGCCTGATATTGTGGTGTAGCAGAGGCCACATGCTTGCTCCTGTCCTCCATGAGAGTGGAGGGATATTTGGAAAAGCTGTTATTAGGTTATTTGGGTTATTTGGATGTTGGATAAATGGGGGGTATTTTTTTCTTCCGATCCAGCAGTTGAACTCCCTTGATAGAACAGAACAGAAAAGGAGGTGTGGATGCGAACAGGCCCAGACACAATGTAAGCTGCCACTTCCCTTCCTAGAAGTGTGTCCTGGTCTCCGCACGAGGGTAGATTTCCTTCCAGGCCGTCTCCGACGAGAGACTCACTTGTCACCAGCAATATGCTGCACCGGGTCTTCAAATGAGGAGCTCCCCCCGGTCCATGGCGCCTTCCGGATTCGGGTACCCAATCCCTGGGCACCCTAGGATCTCCTTCCCTCGTGGAACTCAGTGTTGGGCACTGAGCCCCGGACCTCCAACCAAGTACCTCACCCCAGGCTAAAGGTGCCTGGGATGGAACTCGACCTCCGCTGTCCTCTAGGCCTAAGCCACCCAGAGGAGCGACACGACCCACCGTCCGCAAGCTGAAGGTGCCTGGGACGTCCACCCCGTGACAAAGATGGCCGGCCCCCTTTATACCCTCTCCCAGCAAGCACGGCGGGTTCCCCGCCCCACCATACCGCTGCCGAGGGAGGACAAAAAGGAGGACGGCACACAGCAATGATTCAACCCCAGCCCAGGGCGACAGCGCCACCCACTGGGCTGCAGGGAATTACACATCACTGATGTCTCTGCCAAATTCAAAATTACACCCGGGAAAGTACATACCCTCTACAAGTGCAAGAGCAGTAACAAAAAAAGGCCAGGAGAAGTTGCAGGAGGTGGTAATGGTGACAGTGTGGCTGTGTTTAGCCTGGGATGTTGCATGTTCTGGGGAGAACTGCTGGTTCCATAGAGTCAGAGGATGAGGACAGTGAGGAGGAGGGGTTACAGGTAACTGCACTATCACCATTGAAGAATTCTGTAGAAATTGAAGCCTTCTTGTTCTGCCAACCACATATCTGGGGTCTATATTTTAAGAATAATTGGGTATACAAGGATGAGGTACAAGGTGGCTTTGGGAATGTGGGTTTATAGTGTTGAGGTGTTTTGCACACTTTGTTTTGACATTTTATTAAACTTTTAAGACAATGCAGTGTGGTATTGTGAAAAAATTGCACATACTAATAAGCTGTGTCTCCATGATTAAGCCCTTTTTGGGTGAAACACGTTGGAACACCAGGAGGACAGTTGGGATCATATGCAGCGAACCTTCTTTTTGCTGGAATAAAGTATTTTTTAACAACAGTGATGTCATCAGTGTGTGGCCTGATTATTTCCTTTATTCTATTAAACTGTTGTGCCACTGGCCAATTTGTGCACAGTTGAGAACTTTAGCTTTATTGTTGCTTTTAGATTTGTTGAGACTGGCACTTTCACCATTTAGCTCATGCCCATTACTGCTGGATAAAAGAATCAGGTGGCACAACCAAAACTACCTTAAAAAGCCTTTTCTTGAAAGTTGAAATTAATCCTTTTTGGGTGTTGCTGTTTGTATGTAAGGCAAATGTAAGAGTTAAAACATCAATCTAAAATATGTAATACCTGAATACTGTGTTACATGTAACTTAAAGGATTTGTATTTTTCCCATGTCACCCTCAAAGTCACAATAAAAAAAAAGCCCTCTCTCAGCTGCACATTTATTTTTTTGCATTTATACATGTCCCCTCTTGCATTTTTTAAACAATCCCTTGCCTCTTTGCCTTGGAAATGACCAGATATGATTATCAAGATTTATCTGCCCCCATAGTCTTCAGTGGGATTACATTTTAAAGAGAAATTACGCCCCCCCTCCCCCAAATTAAAAGTCAGCAGCTACAAAAACGTTAGCTGCTGACTTTAACTATTAGGGCACTTACCTGTACAGGCTTCAAGCGGTGTCCTTACCCGATCCGATTCTTGAATCGACTCTCGCGTACTGGCACCACCATCTTGGCTAAGGGAAGCTGGCAGTGAAGTCTTGCGGCTTCAGAGACGGGTTTCCTACTACTATGTGAAAATCGTGCTGCACTTTGTGAATGGGGACGGGGGATCCAAACTTCCTGTTCACTTCACCGTGGTGAACTGAGCAGGAAGTGGGAATGAGTACCTGTCAAAACCAGGTACCCGCTCCCCCCCAAAAGGTGCCAAACAAGGCTGACAAACACCTTTTGTGTGCAGCTCATCTTTAAGTTCAGAATTTTCAGACTTTATGAATGATTCAAAGACCTTCCCCCTTCCCAAATCAAACTTGGGCACATTTACTCATCCCTAACTCCAGACCTGAAGGGCCTGGTAATGGAATTTTGGGGGGACCCCCACGCATTTTTTTTTTACATTTTGGTTTCCTGCACAAAATGTAATTTTTGAAGGAAAAAAAGTAATTTAAAACTACTCGCGGCTATTAATGAATTGTCGGGTCCCGGCAATACAGATAAAAGTCATTGAAAAAAAGGCAGGGGTTCCCCTTAATATTCATACCAGACCCAAAGGGCCTGGTAATGGACTAGGGGGGGACCCCTGCCATTTTTTTCAATTACTTTTATCTGTATTCCTGGGACCCGACAATTCATTAATAGCAGCGAGTAGTTTTAAATTACTTTTTTTCCTTCAAAAATGACATTTTGTGCAGGGACAGTTCTAAGCACGGGAAACACGTGCCACTTTACAGGCATAATATACACACCCCCCAGGTACGAAACTTAAAGGAATATTTCACTTTTATTGTTTCACTTTAAGCATTATTAAAATCACTGCTCCCGAAAAAACTGACGTTTTTAAAACGTTTTTTTGCATTGATACATGTCCCCGGGGGCAGGACCCAGGTCCCCAAACACTTTTTAGGACAATAACTTGCATATTGGCCTTTAAAATTTGCACTTTTGATTTCTCATGTTCGAGTCCCATAGGCTTTAACGGTGTTCGAATGTTCGCGTGAACTTTTGGTCTGTTTGCATGTTCTGGATGCGAACCGAACCGGGGGGTGTTCGGCTCATCCTTAATGTACATATCAGTAATGGTATAAAAGGTAAGTCATAAGCCTCATAGTACCATGTATATAACATGAATATAGCAACTAGAGATGAGCCAAACACCCCCCGGTTCAGTTCGCACCAGAACCTGCGAACGGACCGAAAGTTTGCGCAAACTTTAGAACCCCATTAAAGTCTATGGGACTCGAACGTTGAAAATCAAAAGTGCTAATTATAAAGGCTAATATGCAAGTTATTGTCCTAAAAAGGGTTTGCAAAAAAAAGTTTTAAAAACTGCAGTTTTTTCGGGCGCAGTGATTTTAATGATGCTTAAAGTGAAAATAAAGTGAAATATTCCTTTAAATATCGTACCTGGGGGTGTCTATAGTATACCTGTGAAGGGGCATGTGTTTCCCGTGTTTAGAACTGTCCCTGCACAAAATGACATTTCTAAAGGAAAAAAGTCATTTAAAACTGCTTGCGGCTTTAATGTAATGTCTGGTCCCGGCAATATGGATGAAAATCATTGAGAAAAATGGCATGGGTACCCCCCCAGCCCATTATCAGCCCCTTTGGGTCTTGTATGGATATTAAGGGGAATCCCGCACCCAAATTAAAAAAAGGAAAGGCGTGGGGCACCCAGGCCCTATATACTCTGAACAGCAGTATACAGGTGGTACAAACAAGATAGGGACTGTAGGTTTGTTGTTACGTAGAATCTGTTTGTAATTTTGAACTGGTACATTTTTAAAGTGTAGCTCCAGCCCAAAAATCTATTTTTAAGCTTTTTGGTAAACATAGGGAAGGGTTATCACCCCTGTAAAATTTATTTTGCTGTCTGTGCACCTGTTCAGAACAATTCACCTCACTTTCCGTCCCAATGACAAATGTTTTTTTGGAAATTTGGGGTTTTTAGTGAAACAAGGATTGGTGATAAAGCATCAGTGGAGAGGAGACACCTTTTTCCCATATTAACTCTTACAGGAGAGAATTTCCCTTCCTAGGGGTAGATTTCCTCTCACTTCCTGTTGTCTCCTCCTGTTTGCAAGTAAGAGTCGTTTGTAAGTTGGATGTTTGAAAGTAGGGGCCTGCCGTATATACTCTGCAGAAATTTGGCCCTTAGGTGTTGCTGTTGCCACAACACTGTAAGCCCTCCCAGTTACTCTTGGTGGGCGCTGGAACGCCCTGCTGTGAACTATTATATCAAGAATTGTAATTACATGCCATTGTTGAACAGTGGTAGGAAAAATTGGGCCTTTGGTGGTGGTGGTGGTGGCACAACACTGTAAGTCCTCACAGTTACTCTTGGTGGGCGCAGGAATGGGCCCAGCTGTGAAATATTAGATCAAGAATTGTAATTACATGCCCCTGTTGAACAGGGGCAGAAAAATTGGGCCTTTGGTGGTAGTGGTGATGGTGGTGGTGGTGTTGCCACAACACTGTAAGCCCTCACAGTTACTCTTGGTGGGCGCAGGAATGGGCCCTGCTGTGAAATATTAGATCAAGAATTTTAATTTTATGCCCCTGTTGAACAGGGGCAGAAAAATTGGGCCTTAGGCACTGGTGCCACAACACTGCAACCCCTCACAGATATTCTAGTTGGAGTGCAGGAATGAGCCCTGCTGCAAAGTATTGCATCAAAAATTGTAATTACACGCCGCTGTTAAACAGGGGCAGTCAAATTGGGCCTTAGGCACTGATGCTGGTGCCACAACACTGCAACCCCTCACAGATACTCTAGTTGGAGCGCAGGAATGAGCCCTGCTGCAAAGTATTGCATCAAAAATTGTAATTACATGCCCCTGTTAAACAGGGTTTGAAAAATTGGGCCTTAGCCACTGGTGGTGGTGCCCAGAACCAAAAATGTTCTTACAAGCTATCAGCATGATCATTGAGGAGGAAGCGGATAGTCACTCAGCATAACAGGATAGTCACTCAGCATCAGCATAGGCAGTCTTGAAGGGATCTGACATTTAAAAAAAAAAATATTCGGTTACATCAGCATCAGGTGCTTGGTAGCTGGTGGTGATCCAAGACTGATTCATTTTTATGAAGGTCGGTCGATCGACCAAGTCGATGGACAGGCACACCGTGTGCGGTAACAAAGCCTTCAGCAGCACTGAATGTGCGTTCCGAAAGAACGCTGGATGTAGGACAGGACAGGACAGTAGCTCAATTGCATACTTTGCAAGCTCTGGCCAGTGATCCATCCTCAAGACCCAGTAGCCTAGAGGATTTTCGGTGGGAAATGTGTCCAAGTCTGATCTTGCCCCTAGGTATTCCTGCACCATGTAAACCAGACGCAGGCGATGGTTGCTCCTACCGATCATACCTTGGGGTTGAGGACTAAAAAATTGTCTGAAAGCATCAGGCAGACGGCCACCTTCTCCACCGCTTCTTCTTTGACTGACCGAAGCCTCAGCAACACGTTGTCCAGGACCAGGAATTTGTAACCTCCCAGTCTCTGGGAACGCGTTGCACAGACCTTTATGCAAGGCCTCCCAAAGATGTTTCATGCTCTGCTCCCTCTGCGACGGCAAGATAAGGTCCGCAACCTTACCCTTGTAACGTGGATCAAGGAGGGTTGCCAGCCAGTAATGATCACTCTCCTTGATAGCACGAATACAAGGATCCTTTGCAGGATCAGGGAGGCCATGCAGCGTAGGTTTGCTGAGGCATTTGGTCCGGAGTCCTCTGGGTCACTCAGGACGACATGATCCGCAGCCACCTCCTCCTAGCCACGTACAAGTCAATGGGTGTCTTGGGACTGTAATTGATCCCTTGAAGACTGCTGCTGATGCTGAGTGCTAGGCTCCACAATCCTCCTCCTCCTCCTCCTCCTCGTACTCTTCCTGTGTGATAGGCGGGCCAGCAGGAACACTGTCTGGATAAAGGGGGCCTTGAGAGGTAAGGAAGTCTTCCTCTTCCTCCCTCTGTTCTGCCTCAAGTGCCCTGTCCATCATTCCATGCAGCGCATGCTCCAACAGGTGGACAAAAGGGACGGTGTCACTGATGCATGCACTGTCACTGCTCATCATCCTCGTGGCCTTCTCAAATGGTGCCAGGACAGTGCATGCATCTCTGATCATGACCCACTGGCGTGGCAAAAAAAAACAAGCTCCCCTGACCCTGTCCTCCTGCCATAGTGGCAAAGATACTCATTGATGGCCCTCTGCTGCGTGTGCAGCCGCTGCAACATGGCCAACGTTGAGTTCCACCTGGTGGGTGTGTCACAGATTAGGCGGTTCTTGGGCAGGTTAAATTCCTTTTTCAGTTTAGCCAGCCAAGCACTGGCATTATATGACCGGCGGAAAAGCACACAGACTTTCCTGGCCTGCCTCAGGACATCCTGTAAGCCCGGGGTACCTGCCCAAGAACCGCTGCACCACCAAGTTAAGGACATGAGCCAAACAGGGCACATGGGTCAGGTGTCCCTGTCGGAGGGTGGAGAGGAGGTTGGTGCCATTGTCGCAAACCACCATTCCTGGCTTAAGCTGGCGTGGTGTCAACCACCTCTGAGCCTGCCCCTGCAGAGCTGAGAGAATCTCTGCCCCAGTGTGGCTCCTGTCCCCCAAGCACATCAGCTTAAGCACTGCATGGCATCTCTTTGCCTGCGTACTTGCATAGCCCCTTGAACGCCAACGGAGCACCGCTGGTTCCGAGGACAAAGCACAGGTAGAGGCCATGAAGGAAGAAGAAGAGGAGGGGGTGGAGGAGAGAAGTGTGTTAGAATCACCAGTAGTAGCATTTTGGAGGCGTGGTAGCGGAACAACCTCCAACACTACTGCACCTTGTCCTGCATCCTTTCCAGCTGCCAGCAGAGTCGCCCAATGCGCCGTGAAAGATAGGTAACGTCCCTGTCCATGCCTGCTGGACCATGAGTCAGCGGTAATATGCACCTTACCGCTGACCGCCCTGTCCAGCGAGGCCAAGACATTGCCTTCCACATGCCGGTAGAGAGCCGGAATCGCCTTCCGTGAGAGAAAGTGGCGTTTGGGAACCTGCCACTGAAGAACCGCCCATTCCACAAACTCACGGAAGGGGGCAGAGTCTACCAACTGAAAAGGCAGCAGTTGAAGTGCTAGCAATTTAGCCAAGCTAGCATTCAACTATTCAACTGCTGGGCATGTGGATGGCTGGGAGCGAACTTCTTTCGGCGGTGCAGCAGCTGGGGCACGGAAATTTACCTGGTACAATCTGACGTTGGTGTACCGATAGCAGATTGCCCGCAAGTACTTGGCTGTGACACACCTAATTCTACACCTTCATTCCTCTCAGTGCAGGTTTCAAAGAGGACTGAATGTATAGTGGGGTTGGAGATCCCAGCTGATGAGGAGCAAGGAGAGGTCTGCTTTGTTCGTTGGAGATGTGCCTTCTCCTCCTCCTCCTTCTCCTCTCTCCTATCAGGCACCCACGTAGAGTCCGTGACCTCATCATCCCCTCCCTCCTCATCACTGTAGCAAACCTGGCAGTATGCTGCAGCTGGGGGAACATGACTGCCAGATTGCTGTCCTTCTTGGGCACCTCCTCTCTCTGGGCTCACGTTACTGCCTTCCTCTAGCTGGGTACCATCATCAGAGCCTTCAAAACACTGGGCATCCTCCTGGAGCATGTACCCAACACTGTGGCCAAAAACAGTTCGGGGGACTCCTCAGGAGGACATGGTGGGGCTAGGGAAGGATTGACTGATGCCATTGAGCCGAGGGATGAGGCCTGTTCTGTCTCAACTACAAAGCGATAAAGTTCATCTCCAGGTTTAAGTAGGCCTTACTCAAGCTGGTTTGATATTCATCCCTTGCATCGATACAGGCAGTTTAACTCAATGAATAAACTCACAGTTAGGACGACAGACGATGAATCCTTTCGAATGTTCCGTTTAATGATGGATATTCATAGGTAGAAAAACGTTGCAGTTGTAAGCCACATGTAAGATGTTAGCATGGAAGAAATACAGGAGTAATGACCAGAATCAGGAAGTGGAGGAGATATATAAAGAACTACGGTGAGAGAGAGAGTTCAGCTAGAAAGAAGGGGACAGATCTTAAAGACACAGAGCAAGAATAATCACATAGTGTAACACAACACTCCCCGTCTGAAATCTTTAGATTTCATAACCTTAAACTAAAATATATATTTTCAAAAAGTCCAATAAAAAACATGCAACAAGCAAATAACAAACGTAAGTTCAACAGGATGAAGAACATAAAGTCACAGTATGATGTCTTCAAAGAATTTCAAAGTTCTGAGTAGAACCTGTAGATGGCAGCAATGTACTCCCCGTCGTGCCAACAGCATGGCTAGTCCTTGCACAAGTCACTCACCTGGCAAAAGGAGTACTAACTCTGTAATTGGTCGACTAAAGGTTTGTGTCGATCCTCCCTTGGTTACCTTGACTTCTACCTTCCGGACTTTGTTATCGTCGCTGGGCATAACTTTAGTAATAAGACCCATAGGCCACTCATTCCGACAAACTTTCTTGTCTTTTAGAAGGATGAGGTCTCCAACCTTAAGATTCGGCTTAGATGCTTGCCATTTGTTACGACCTTGAAGGTGGTGAAGATACTTTTTCTTCCAGCAATGCCAGAACACATTGGCTAGATGCTGCACCTGCTTCCATTGATGCCTGTAATGGTGTGACCGCAATTTCTGTTGTGTACTTACAGAAGTGTGTAGTGAGATGTTCACAGGTCTTATTTCCTTATCTTTAGGGCTTACTAGTCCATAGGTGGTGTCAATAGTGGGTGAGTAGGAGTGCTCACACAGAAACCTTGGAGGTGACAGCCATAAGCTGTCCTGAAGAGCGGCAGGTGACACGGCTCTGGTCCCACAGTCAGCTGGGTTGAGTTCAGTGGGAACGTGATGCCATTGACTTGGTAGAGAGAATCTCTTGATACGTTCAACCCTGTTACTGATGTACACATAAATTTTATTTTATTTTTTTCCACAAAGATTTTATTGTATATCTGAAAGAAGTACACAAAGTACACAAAGAAAAAGTATACAGCACATCGTAGCAGTACAACAATTTAACAAATTGGGCAACAGGATCCATATGCCGTGTTCCAAGCAGTAAATAACCGGTAAGAGTACAGAAAACATCTAGAGCGAGCATAGTAAATGCTCGGAAGCTCATTGACATCGAATAAAGTGGCAATATCCTAGGCTTTATGCCTTCTAGGGTATCATGCGACTATTCTTGAATTGATTAACTACTCTTTCATGAGATTCTCGGAACCACCTGCCAGGGCATTGACAAAATCACTCAACCGTGTCCAATTGTTCTTATCTAAGGGCATGGACCCAGGGCTCAGACTCGGACAATCTCGTCCGCCCCGAGCTCTGTGTCCAACCTGCTACCTAACTCAGAAAATTTTAAGGAAAGAAAAGAATAGGGGAGAGGGGGGAGAAGAAAAAGCAAAAGAGAAAAGAAAAGAACAAAAAGGGGGGGAGGAAATGCGGAGAGGGGGCGGAAACCCACCTTCTACCCTCTCCGTCCACCGTCCATACGCTACCATCACTGAGTCTCCCGGATCCCCGGGGAGAACCATCTACGATAAATTTGTATTATGGCAATAGCTTATACGTCTAGTTGTATCAATACCTGATATGAATGGGAGTTTTTGTACTCGATCCACGCTTCCCAAATAGCTGAGAAGCTCGAGATTTTGTCTTGTGAGGTGAGAATCAGTTCCTCCATCATTGCAATACGGTCGACACGTAGTGTCCATTCTTTTAGCGAAGGCGGCCGCGTGGACCTCCAATGTACCGGTATGCAGAGCCTAGCAGCGTTTATTAAATGCATAGCTATTGATTTGAAGTATTGTCTTTTAGGGATTGTGGATAGGTGTAGTAGATATTGTCCGGGTGTAAACTCCAGTGGGAGCGAAGAGATTGTTGTAGTCACTTCATGTATCTTACGCCAGTATGGCTGGATTCGAGGGCAGGACCACCAGACATGGAGAAAGGTGCCTATCTCTGATTCACATCGCCAACAGTAATCAGGTACCGTCGGGAAAATCTTATGGAGCACTTGAGGGGTCTTGTACCATCTAGTTTTGAGTTTGTACCCGTTCTCTTGCGTATTGACATTAAGTGAGCCTTTGTGTATGTATAAATGGATCTGGTCCCAACTAGCATCTCCTATCTCTCTGTCTAAGGCTGTCTCCCAAAACGTATGGTCTGTTTGTAAAGAGGAGTACGAATCTCCAAACATGGACGCGTACAAGGCCGAAATGACATGATTCTGGGGTGAAGATCTCGAACATAGGGATTCGAACACTGTGGGTGGGCTCGTGAATTTGACTATTTTCGCTGGCACATCTAGAAAGTGTTTTAATTGCACATAAGACCAGGAGGGGAAGGACTTAGTGTTAGACAGTGCAGCAAGCTCTTGTAGCTTTAGAAACTTGCCATTGCGAAAGAAGTGCTTGGCCTGCATCTGTGGGTATGGCCATTCCTTAAAAAGATAGGATGGCGATAGACCCGGGGGGAAGTCTGGATTACCTCTAACGGGGGTTATAGGGCAGTCTGCGGCAGACAGTGCATGGGCTTTACATGCTCTGTCAAAAGCTTGGAGAGTCGCTCCGGTCAAAGGATGCGTGTGGGGCTGAGGAGGTCTCAATTTCTTAGGGATCCAAGGAATCGAGCCCAGATCAGTTTCTGCAATTAATTTTTCAAGGTACACCCAGCTTTTACACCGGGCATGAATTCTCCAATCTACCACCCTGGTCATGTGGACAGCCCAATAATAGCGCTGTATGTCCGGGAGACCAATCCCTCCTTTTTCCTTGGGTAGGACTAGCTTTGCCCATCCGATACGAGCTGATTTAGCACCCCATAAAAAGGCTCTACACATTTTCCTGTAAGCCACAAAAAATGCGGGAGGTAAGTGTATCGGGATAGTCTGCATTTTGTATAATATACGAGGTAAGACTGTCATCTTAAGGATAGAAGCTCGTCCGAACCAGGATAGGGTGGGCACATCCCACCTTGAGAGATCTTGTATGCGTTTTAGTTCGGCTAGGAAGTTTTTAGAATACAGTGCTTTTAGCGTAGCTGGTAGCTGGATACCTAAGTAGGTGACGGCCTCTCTCTCCCACCTAAATGGGAAGTTTGCCTGGCATTGTTGCACCAGAGCATCCGGTAGTGTGACATTTAACGCGGACGATTTGGACAAATTGATTTTAAGATTCGAGATACGCTGGAAGAGGTCCAAGATCGGCATAAGGTTAGGTAGGGACAACAGGGGCGTGGACAAAAAGAGCAGGATGTCGTCCGCAAAAGCTGCAATTTTGTATTCCTTGTGGCGAACAGTGATTCCTTTTATATTTGAATTTTCTCGAATGCAGCGTAGCAGAGGTTCTAGGGTCAGGATATAGAGTATGGGAGAGAGAGGGCAGCCCTGCCTGGTGCCATTGTGTATGGGGAAGGCTTCCGAAAGGTGGCCATTGACACGGACTCTAGCTCTTGGGTTTACATAAAGGGAGCCTATGAAGGCACGCATACTATTTCCCAGGCCCAGAGCCGCTAGTGTAGCTTCCATATAGTCCCAGGCCACGCGATCGAACGCCTTCTCCGCATCCATTGCCAAGAAAAATCCCTCCTGCTGAGATGAGGTGAGCCAGTGGTGCAGATTCAAAGCTTTTATGGTATTGTCCCTGGCTTCTCTGCCAGGAACAAAACCCACTTGGTCCAGGCCCACCCAGGCCGGCACATGGAAGACAAGGCGATTGGCCAGGGCTTTAGCAAAAAGTTTGACATCTACATTTAAGAGTGAAATTGGCCGATAGTTAGCTACATTGGACGGATCTTTATTTTCTTTGGGAATCACGGTAATATAGGCTTCTCGTAAGGATTCTGAGGGATAGGAGGTATTGGCCAGCGTGTTAAAGGCTTTTAGGAAGCGTGGGGCTAGAAGGTCTGAGAAGCATTTATAATATTGCATCGAAAAGCCATCTGGTCCCGGACATTTGCCAGGTTTCATGGCTTTTAGTGCAGTCGTCCACTCCTCCAGGGACAGAGGGGCTTCCAACGCGGTCCGATCCGTCTCTGAGAGGGCTGTGGGGCCGTAAGTAGTGAGGAAGTCTTTTATCATCCGTGAGCGGTTTTCAGCAGCAGTAGGATTCAGAGTCTGGTTTGAACCCTTGAGATTGTAAAGTTTGCTATAAAAGCAAAGAAATTGATGTGCAATCTCTTCACTCTTGGAAAAAACTGTTCCAGACGAGTCAGTCACATGGTGCACTGTATGGGTCTGTGCGCGTTTCTGTGCGAGCCTGGCCAGAAGCCTACCTGGCTTATTGCTTTGTTCATAGAACAGTTTATGTGACAGAACTAGACCTTTGCGCGCTTTCCTAAATAGTTCCTCCACCAACTGGGCTCGCATGTCTGCTAGCTCTGTAGCTACTTGGAGAGCCTAGGCACACTTGTGTTGAGCTTCCAGTCTAGCTATTTTCTTGGAGAGAGATGTGATCAGTGCTTGATGGGCTTTCTTTTTCCTAGCCGCTATAGCGAGGAGATGTCCTCGTATTACACATTTATGTGCCTCCCATTGAACCATGGGAGACACCTCAGGTGTGTCATTCTGGGAGAAATACTCGGTAAGAGCCTGCTGGATGTCTGCTTGGTCTCCAGGTTCAGCGAGAATGGAGGCATCCAATCTCCACATCTTGGTGGATTGAATTTTTTGTGGGAATCGCAAAGTTAGGGTAATCGGGTGATGGTCGGAAAGGACCATATTCTCGATGGTCGCATCTGCAAGATATTGCAGGTCAGATTGGTGGATGAAAAGGTAGTCCAGCCTCGTGTATCGATTGTGGGGCAATGAGAAGAATGTATAATTCCTCTCTCCTAGATTAAGAGTGCGCCAGGTATCGTGTAGAGTAAGAGAGGCTAGTTGGAGCTTCACTTGCCGTAGCGCTGAGAACGGGAGGGAGGAGGTGCCCGTAGAGGTATCTAACAAGGGATCCAGGGTCATATTGAAATCACCCCCTAGTATCAGTAGGCCTGACTGAAAGGAAGTTAGTTTCAGGAAGGTCTCTTTTAGGAAGGTCACCCTCTTGGAGTTGGGGCAGTATATGTTCGCTAGCGTTATCGGCTTGTCTTTCCAGATGCCCTTTAGAAAAAGATACCTACCCTCGGAATCCAGCAACTGGTCTGTCTGGTGAAACATGAGCGACTTGGCCAATAGGATGGAGACACCTTTTGTTTTGGAGTCCGCACAGGTTGCGTGATACGCTTCGGGAAAGCGTTTGTTAGCAAGGCGGGGTATAGACCCAGTTTTAAAGTGGATCTCTTGGAGAAAAACCACATTTGCTCTACAGCGGTGCGCCTCTGCTAAAACGCTGCTACGCTCTTCCGGCACATTGAGGCCCTTAGCGTTTAAAGAATATACCTTGAGTGATAAAGGAACTGTCATTTGCATTGTGGAAGACATGAGGGATTGACGGTCGTGTGCTTGGATCACAAATGTACGATGCAGACGGAGGGGGGTCCCAGGTGGGGGAGTGAAAGAAAATAGGGGGGAAGGGATTCGGGAATATCAGCAAGGAGAGAGAGGAAAGATAAGTCTAAAGCTGACGTGAGCACTGCAGGTGTTACAGGAGATGAGTAGAAATCTCTACCTGCGTGTGCCAAAGATCCACAACGCAGGGGAGTTGTGAGATATACCGGAGGTGGGTCTAGGCCCGCCGACCCACCGAATCAAGAGGAATCGGGGGTAATGGGTATGAAGAGGGGGATAAGCCGGTAACTGTCAAAGGGGAACCAGCCTCTTTGGGGTGAGGGAGCGGTCTAACACCAGGGAATAAGTCAAAACAACCACCACCCAGAGACTCCAACAGTAATGGGGTGAGGTCTGTGGGACAATCCTAGGTTAAGTGTAGCGAGGGGAGACAATTTGGAGCGCCCCAGACTAGATAGTAAAGCTGTCTAAACCTGTCTCTGTTCATTACACAGCCAGAGTCAACATAGGGCAGAAGTAAGAAATTCCAAGGAACATTGCAACACTATAAGAGGATCATGCTACTAAACCTGTGAAGAAAGTAAAAACAACTGGCACATAGGCTAACCTTATAGGCGTAAGGACCAGATCACCTAAGCTCAGGAATCCAGCACCCAGGCTGCGAATAAATCACAAACCTGAGGTGGTGGAATCACCCACCCTAACCAAGGAGTTCGCTCAGCTCTGAGGCAGGAGAGGAGAGCATAAAATTGTTTTGTTTGGTTGTTTATGTAACCAAGTACTACCTTTCTGTCTGTATAGAAGGTGAAAGAATCAAGTCTAGTGTCCATTTCACTTCGTATGACCTCGGCAATTTCTACTGCTAGCACGGCTGCACAAAGTTCAAGTCTTGGTATGGTATGTGCAGGCTTGGGAGTGAGTTTTGCCTTGCCTAGGACAAAACTACAGTGTGATTCTCCATTCAGTTCAGAGGTCTTCAAATAGGCTACTGCAGCAATAGCTTCAACTGATGCATCAGAGAAAACATGAATCTCTCTCCGGTTAGCAGTTGAAATGGAACCTGGAACATAGCAACGGGGAATCTGAAGTTTTTCTAGTGACTTCAAAGAATATCTCCACCTTTCCCACTTGTGTTGATTCTCACTAGGCAAGGGAGTATCCCAGTCTATGTTCTCAGTAGACAACTGTCTTAGTAAAATCTTACCTTGAATGGTAACTGGAGCAAGGAAACCCAGTGGGTCATAGATGCTATTCACCACGGACAGGACTCCTCTCTTAGTGAAGGGTTTGTCACAAATTGACACTTGAAAGGTGAATTTGTCTTGCTTGATGTTCCACAACAAACCCAGACTTCGCTGTACAGGAGGCACATCTGTACCTAAGTCAAGGTTTTTTAGACTAGTGGCATAGTCCTCAGAGTGAAAGGCATTCATAAGTTCCTGGCTGTTGGATATAATCTTGTGCAGTCTAAGGTTTTCTACAGACAGCATCTCCTTTGTTCTGGTGAGAAGATCAATTGCTTCTTTAGCAGTTGGAAAGGACTTAAGTGCGTCGTCAACGTAGAAGTTTCTTTCAACAAATTGACGGGCATCAGATCCATATTCAACTTCTCCAGTCTGAGCTGTTCTCCTTAGCCCATAAGTTGCCACTGCTGGGGAAGGACTGTTACCGAAGACATGTACCTTCATGCGATAATCTATAACTTCCTTGTTGAGGTCATTGTCCTTGTGACATAGAAACCTGAGGTAGTTTCTGTTGTCTTCTCTGACGATGAAGCAGTGAAACATCTGTTGAATGTCGGCCATTACTGCTACAGGCTCTTGTCTGAAATGAATCAAGACTCCTATTAGACTGTTGCTCAAGTTGGGTCCAGTAAGGAGCATGTTGTTAAGAGAAACACATTCGTGCTGAGCACTGGAATCAAAGACAACTCTGATTTGGTCTGGTTTGCGTGGGTGATACACGCCAAAGGATGGAAGGTACCAGCATTCTTCTCCCTCCTTTAGTGGGGAAGCAGGCTCTGCATGATCTCTGTCAAATACATTTTGCATAAAGTCCACAAAGTGCTTTTGCATCTCTGGTTTCCTGCCTAAGTTTCGCTTTAAGGAGGAGAATCTACTGATGGCCTGCTGTAAGTTGTTGGGCAATCTCTCTCTTGGGAGACGAAAGGGTAGGGGTGCTACCCAGTTATTGGAGTCATCTTGAAAGAACTCCTTGTCCATTACCTTGATGAATTCTTTGTCTTCCATTGAAGGAGCCAGTATGTCATCTTCACTGGTTGCTTTAAACACTGTAGAGCCGAAGTCGCAATCATGGCAGGAGAAAGGGCTTGTGTCACCTGAGATACCATGTTGCCATTCGTGGCTGGCTATCTTCTCTTTCACCCAGTAGTGATGTGGGCATGGCTCAAAGTAAGTGTTTCGGCCATTTGGCAGAACATTTGTCTTGAATGACGAAATGTTGGTAGGTCTTTTCATTTTGCCTATGCAGACATTGCCTATGATGACCCACCCTAGATCCGTGCGCTGGGCAAATGGGGTATCTGGGGGTCCACTGACTTGTCTGTGTACCTTGTGAACTCTTAGAATGTCTCTTCCTAACAGAAGAAGGATCTGAGCATCTTTGTCAAGCGGTGGTATCTCATTTGCTATTACCTTGAGGTGAGGGTGATGGAAAGCAGCAGCTGGAGTAGGGATTTCTTCCCTGTTAGCAGGTATCTGATTGCACTCAACAAGTGTAGGTAAGGGTAATTGCAAGTTACCTTTGAGAGAAGATACCATGAGTCCATGAGCCCTTCTTCCAGAAACCTCTATAGTTCCACTACAGGTACCCAAGGTGTAAGGATGAGCTTCGCCTTTTATTTCAAATAGATTGAACAATTCCGATTTTGCAAGTGATCGATTGCTCTGATTGTCTAAGATAGCATATGCCTTTAGAGACTTTTCTGGTTGATCTTTGTGGTATATGTTCACCAAGCATATCTTAGCACAGGACTTACCACAGCGGTCTTCTCCACAAACTTCAGTGCAGGATGAAGAAATGATGGTAGAATTAGGCACTTGGTCTGTATTCTCCCCGCCATGCGTTAACCTGGGAGGAGTGTTGGCAGGTTGTGCAGAGCTGGGCTCAAGAGGATGGAGGGCTTGCACATGTTCTTCAGAGCCACACTCTATGCACTTGATGGACACATTACAGTCCCTTGCAAAATGTTCTGTAGAAGCACAGCACCTGAAACATACCCTAAATGTCTTTAAAAGCTCCTTGCGCTCTTCCAGAGGCTTTTTCCTAAAGCCGATACATTTGTTGAGGGGGTGTGGCTTCTTGTGTATGGGGCACTCTCTGTAATGCCCCATACACACGATGATTTTTAATGTCATTTTTAAAACTGACGTTTTTCTTGTCATTTTTTTTCTTGTTTCCTCTCAAGCCTGTCTTGCGTACACACCATCATTTTAAAAAATGTTCAAGCAAAGCGCAGTGACGTACAGCACGTACGACGGCACTATAAAGGGGAAGTTCCGTTCGAATTGCGCCACCCTTCATGTTAGTAAAGTTTGTTGAGAGACGATTCGCTCTTTTCAGTCTTGTGCTTTTCAGTCCGTTACAGCGTGACGAATGTGCTATCTCCATTACGAACGCTAGTTTTACCAGAACGAGCGCTCCTGTCTCATACTTGATTCTGAGCATGCGCGTTTTTTTTCACGTCGTTAAAGCATACACACTATCGTTTTTCACGTCGTTAAAAAAAACGACATGAAAAACGACGTGAAAAAAGAGAGCATGTTCGAAATTTTTAATGCCCGTTTTTCACGTCGTTAAAAATGCTCTGGAGCATACACACGATCATTTTTAATGGCCATTTTTTTTAATGGCATTTTTAATGGCATGAAAAATGATCGTGTGTATGGGGCATTAGGGTTTTCAATCTTCCTACTCTGTTTGTTCGTGGCCAGAACTGTGGTAGGAGTGGGAAGGATGTCAGTCTTTTTCACGGACACTGGGCCTCTATGGTTTCTATAGTTGCCCTGAAGACTGGTACTCTTAGGAAAGGGTGAGAAGAGGCTGTACTCACCGTAGGAAAAACTTGGATCATTCTTGGTCTCTGCAATTTCCCTAATGAATTCACAGAAGAAAGAGAATGGAGGGAAGGAAACCTTGTTCTCTCTTTTGTATGATGACCCTAGTGCAGTCCATTTCTCTTGCAAACCATACGGGAGCTTGGAGACAATTGGGTTTACTCCTCTTGGAGTGTCAAGGTAACTGAGTCCAGGTAGTTTTGGGTCTGTCTTGGCTAGCTGAAGCTCAAGGAGAAGGTCACTCAGTCTCTGGAACTCCTTGTTGTCCTTACCGGATATCTTTGGGAAAGTTTCCAGACGCATGAACAAAGCATTTTCTATAGCTTCTGGACTGCCATAACTTTGCTCTAGTCGCTCCCATGCAGCTGTAAGGCCTGCAGTAGGATTGTCCATGAAAACCGATCTTAATGGCTTAACACGTGCAGCAGATAGAGGACCAAGCCATTTGATCAGCAGATTCAATTCTTGATCAGCTGTAATGCCAAGATTGCTGATTGTAGTTCTGAAGGCACATTTCCAACTTCTGTAGTTCTCAGGTTGGTCATCAAAACTTGTAAGACCAGTCTTTGTGAGCTCTCTGTGAAGCATGTACCTCACAAACTCTTCTGTCTCAGTTGTCTCCACCTTCATGTGAGATGCTGTTGGCTGAATGGTGCTGATTGCGTTATCTTTGACATTGTTGTTAAAGGACACAGGGAAATATGGTGCAGCAGATGCATCCAGGTGAGTTGCTTGCTTGAAGTCAGTTGTTCCAATGGTACGTTGATTCAAGGCTGTACCGATGACTGGAGATTGATGACTTGCTTGAAGCTTGCGCTGATGCTCTGTGACGTATGAAGGCAGACAAGGTAGGCAGGTAGGAAATGCAGTGGAGTGATTTTGTGTGCAGGAAGTTGCTGGAACCTCTTTAACTTGAAGCTGTGAAGGAGTCTCTATGTAGTCGGGAGCATTGGAGACAATGGAGTGTGCACTGCAGTGGCTTAGGACATAGTCTTTAGTGCGTTTGAGGGGGTCTTCCATATCTGCTATGTTTAGGTTAATGCTGTCTTTCTCACTTGCACCTTCGTCTGCACTGATAGCTTGCTGTAGGACCCTTAGCTTTGCCATAGCTGTGTCATGTTTACACTGTTCATTTAAGGTTTCCATTGTTGCTCTTTGTCGTGCTGACTGCGCTTCCAACTCTGCCCTTTGACGTGCTGACTGCGCTTCCGACTCTGCTCTCTGAGCTTCCAACTCTGCTCTTTGACGTGCTGACTGCGCTTCCAACTCTGCTCTTTTTTCTGCATATGCCACCTGCACTTTGCTGGCTTCCACTTCAGCGCGGGCATTAATAAGTCGCTCACTGAGTGTTAAGTATCTTGAACTATGGGATCTTGACGAGTTTTTAGAACGTCTGGTGGAAACAGATCTGTGAGATGCAGTGTCCTGTAACAGCTTTATTTTGCTTCTGCCTTTAATCTGGTTTGCTGGATAAAACTGTCTCTTTCAATATTGAGAGCATTGACGCGCTTTAATTGCATCATCGCATTTTCTGACTTCATGTTTTGTAAGACATTAGTGAATTTGATGCTGGTAAGCTGATAAAGCTCATATGAGGCAGAAAGTTGTTTAATGGTGCCCGCTAGTGTCAGTAGTTCACGTTCAACAGACACTGTATTGGCTTCAGCAAGGATTTTCTCCCAGACTAATTCCAAGCTATTTGACAATTCAGTCCTTGAAGCTTCATAATTCTCCATTATTTTCCAAGTGGGTTTAACTGAGCGTTTGGGTAACTCAGTTTCTTCAGGAACTTGTGAGGAGGGAGATGTGAGTTCACATATAGAAGCTTGGTCACTCATGATAGCAGACTGACTGTGAAAGCAGGCAGGATCTGTGTGCTGAAATATGACACTGTGCAGATTGTCTCAGGCTATAAGGCTGCCATGTGCTGCTCTGTCCCTTCTGTCTTGCTATGAGGGCAGTAAATCTTGTCTGTTTCAGTACTGACATGCAGAAATCTTGTAATTAGGCTGTGAAACTCAGTTTTTCTACTGTTCTGTCTCAACTACAAAGCGATAAAGTTCATCTCCAGGTTTAAGTAGGCCTTACTCAAGCTGGTTTGATATTCATCCCTTGCATCGATACAGGGAGTTTAACTCAATGAATAAACTCACAGTTAGGACGACAGACGATGAATCCTTTTGAATGTTCCGTTTAATGATGGATATTCATAGGTAGAAAAACTTTGCAGTTGTAAGCCACATGTAAGATGTTAGCATGGAAGAAATACAGGAGTAATGACCAGAATCAGGAAGTGGAGGAGATATATAAAGAACTACGGTGAGAGAGAGAGTTCAGCTAGAAAGAAGGGGACAGATCTTAAAGACACAGAGCAAGAATAATCACATAGTGTAACACAACAAGGCCGCTTTGGCAGCTGCTTTGCCAGACAAAGTACATCCACTCTACCAAGTCTTCGGCATGTTGCGGCTCAACGCGGCCAGCTGCCGAAAAAAAGGACAAGCGTGTCCCACGACCATGTGCTGATGAGAATGCACCGTGTCCACGACCAGCACTGTTGCCTCTAGACACAGAGCCTGCTTGCCCTCTTTTATTGGCTCATGACTGTCTGCCTCTCCTTGTTGTCCTTCCAGACATACTAATGGCCTGCAGGGAGATGTAGCTGCACAAATCTGGGATGTATATATACTGATTATACTGCAGCTAGCAGAATCAACTGCCTGCCTATAGTATTATTAGTATGAGAACACCAGCAATTGTCTTCAGTTAGCTTTAGTTGCGCACTGTGCAGAGGACACAGTACACTAACTGAAAATACTGCAGCTCCCTGCCTGTGGTATTTGTATGAGAACACCAGCAATTGTATTTAGGTAAGTTTTAGGTGCACACTGTGCAAAGGACACTAAAGCAAAATACTGCAGCTCCCTGCCTGTATTTGTATCAGAACACCAGCAATTGTATTGAAGTAAGCTTTAGGTGCACACTGTGCAAAGGACACTAAAGCAGCTCCCTGCCTGTATTTGTATCAGTTTCGGAGAGAGAGAATATGTTGTATCAGCCACAGAGTGGTAACTGTGGATATCAACAAAAAGTACCTGGCGTGCCACGTCCTAACATTTGAATATAGAAGAAGCTAGATGGAGGGACTTGGACTTTTTAGGCACCATACACAAATTATATAAAAAAATAATTTTATTGTATAATAAACTAACATATCAATATTTCTGTATAAAAATAGTTCACAAGTTCTAAAAGAGACGATACAACAATACCGATATAGTACAACACCATAGCTCTAATGCAGATCATATAGGGCCAGTATTCATCCATAGGCCAGTTAGATGCATTCCCAAAAGTTGAGGTATGGTTGAAACGGCATAAGTCGTAGGAAAAGATGTAATAATTTCACTCTCGCTCGACAAGTTCCGCGTCCAATGACGCTTCTTCAGGAGCGTGTCATGTGAACTAAACAGGAAATATATTTAAACATATAACATATATCATGAGTTTGTAATTTGTCATCATGCATTCAATAATGCTATAATACATTTAGAAACCCTTATAGAAAAAGGGAAGATATGTTTACACTTTTGTAAAGGAACTCGGAGAAGACCTAAATTATATATACTGACCTTGGAGACAGGGAAAAAGGTATAGAACGAACCCGACGGTCACTGTGGAGGCGTGCACCTATTATTCAATTGATAACATTGGATTAGTGAAAAATGCTTACTGTTAAGAACATCTGGTTGCTAGAAACCAGGATGTCTAGTGTTGTATAAATAATTTGGCTTCATATGAAAAAGATAATTTCCAAATTCCTATCGAGCAGAAATAGAATCCCTTAGAGATGGCAGGAGAGGAGGGGGAAAAAACAAAAAACGAAACGGAAACCCCATAAAGTAATATGTTGGAAGTATGCTGGAAAATAGTTGTAGAAAAACTCTCCAATAGTCTGGGAATCAAACAAATGGATCCCAGAGTGTATATGCAGGTAGAGTGCATAGTGACCACAGCCATATTTATATAAAGGAGAAAGTAGAAACAGAGGTAAATAAGACAATAGTTCTAATTGATTGATGTCCATAACCTTAGCTTATTGCTAAGGGGTATAGCTTACCCGCTGATGCAGTTTAAGATCTAGGGAATTAATCAGCTATATTATAGAGGATTCGCCAGGGGATCAAGTCGAAGTTGCCCATGTGTAGAAAGACAGTGAAGGCAAAAAGCGTCAAGTACATCCACTTGTTGCCAATATCCTCACGACAGTCAGGATACAATATAACAGTTAATCTAGACAATGGGTCTAGAATGAAAGAAGAATCACAATTGGTAATTACTTCATATGATCCAATAGTTTGACTAATTGAGGGTAACACTCACAAGAATAGTATTACCTGGCAATAGATTCCCATCTGGTAAATTTGTAGCCAGGACGCCGTCATGGGCGTCCTTAACAAGAACAGCTGAATTAAATAATATAATAATTGCTATTAGGACATCTAATTAGTCAAAACAGGTAATGTCTATAATTATATTGGATGAACATGACTATAAAAAACATATATGCTCCAACTTACTTTAAAACATAGATAATTCCCTTAGAAACGACAGGAGGAAGGCCCCCAGGGGAGTATATAAATTGTATCACAGTAGAGAAGAGGGAAGGATCGAATCTCCAAGGCTCTATACAGAAATGGTGAACCCTAAGATATGTATATAGAAAATATATATATAAAAATATATATATATATAATAGCCAAAACATTCATATAAGTCATAGTGTTAAAAATAAGTAATACTGGTGCTAAAGTGCCTCAGTCATTTATCTTAATACAGAGGGGTAAAAAACTTACCCACTACTAAACTTTGAATGTAAATAGATGGTCAACTGAATCATGCAGGATTCACCAGACAGCAAAGCACGCTGTTTGTGTAGCAGAGTGGAAACAATGACCCACAGGTGCATCCACTTGTTCACATCAACTCTGGGGTGTTACGATATATTTCCAGTGAGCTAAGCCTGGATAATAGAAACCACAAGTAGAATTTACTAAATGCGGTTCAAGAGGGTCAACTAATTAAATTAGACTCAGAGGATATGTGTCCATACCTGGCATACTGTTCCCATTTGATCGCCTCCCAGCAGCAGCGCCGTATCAGAGATGTCAGCTCGATATAAAACACGCTATAATAGCGTGATTTTAAAGGTGCGCGCCTCTTCCGTAGTCTCCGCCTGAGCCAATGAGAAGGCTCGGCGTGACGTCATTCGGAACGGCCAGAGGATCAGCGTAGCCGCGTGCAACACTAAGGCACGCCCACGTATCGGAAAGAATTTCCGAACGTGATGCGTGATTGGTTGCAGCGGCGTGAAGCTGAGCCAAGCCATCTCAAAGGGAGACAGAAATTTTGTCACCTGGAGACGGCTAATGCGCTGCCTGGCGATTGCCTGACAGCGCTCGGGTGGCCACACAGTGGCCATACATGGTCCTGTCCATTAACCCAAACCCTGCCAGATGTGAGGCCGGCATACAAAGGTCCTGGATTCTCCGAATTGCAAAACAAAAGTAGAAAACCATAAAAGTATACATTAAGTTTGTATGTCAAAAAACAATAATAGAAGAACAAGTTATTAGTATTCAATTTTACAATGTAAAACCAAAAGTAATTCCCATTTGATCTAATATAGGGATATAAATCACTTTCAATTTTAGCTCAAAGTGTATTTTTTTAAAAATATATAAGACATGAATAAATGGTTCTATGAATAGCCTATGTTTACATAGCTCTTGATTCATTAACTGGGAAGGGGGAAAATAAAGATGAAGGGAGCCCCCCTATGGACATTTTATTCAATTAAATAGTACAGTATTCTATTGTTATTTATGCTTAATAAGCACTAAGTTTCTACACAACGATTTACCCTACGAATTGTTTTATCTAAAGAAATGCTTTATAGGAGTGAGCTTCATTGATGCCAGGTGCAAGGGTGGCATCAAGACGCTCAATCCAGTAGGTTTCTTGACGAAGTATTTGCTTGTCCCAGTCGCCGCCTCGTGGGTCTCGTGGTACCACAGCAAGGGCTATAAATGTTACCAGCGAGGTGTTAAATTTATGATATAGATCCAAGTGTCTACTTACTGCAGTAATCATTTTTCCACTTCCTGAGTAGTATACATGGTCTTTAATGCGGGATCGGAAATGTCTTATAGTTTTTCCCA
The DNA here is from genome assembly GCA_029206835.1 of Rana muscosa. Classification (NCBI taxonomy): domain Eukaryota; kingdom Metazoa; phylum Chordata; class Amphibia; order Anura; family Ranidae; genus Rana; species Rana muscosa. Next base: position 89,910,424 of record CM055117.1, on the reverse strand, counting down.
CGTAAAACGCGCCGCATCGACAGGTCATTAAGTAGATTACTCCCTGTGTGTTACAGTCGGCATGGAAATTCAAGTTGTAAATGGTGCCATTGGGAAGTGTGAATCTGGTGCCTATGGAAATCCACGGGCAAAAAGCACATTTACCACATTGTGTCATCCCATTAGAGGTAGATCTGGCCGGTATATCATTGTGGAAATGACTAGACGTGAGTTGGTCGCGTAATGATTTTGATCTTCTAAAGGTTATGTCTGGTTTGGATTTAATGTATTTGTTGAGTATGGGGTCATCATATAGGAGGGACCAATGATTGGAAAGTATATTCCTAAGTTCCACATGATGAGTCGAGTATCTTGTAATAAATCTCACAGGCTGCTCCTGTTTAGCTGTCTTTGTTTTATAAAGTAGTAAATTCCTGGATTGTCGCAGCGCTTTATTAAATGCGCTGCGCAACAAGGATTTAGTATACCCCCTGGCTCTAAGTCTATCGCGAAGTAGATTCGCCTGTATTTTGAAGTCAGCAGTAGATGTTTAGTTACGGCGAAGTCTGAGGTATTGTGCATAGGGTATGCTACGTATTAGGGTGTTTGGATGGGCACTATCTGCATGTAATAAAGTGTTGCCCGCTGTCTCTTTACGAAAGAGGGTTGAGGCCAGTTGTCCATCAGGGTCCTTGGTTATGGTTAAATCCAGGAACGTAACTTTGTCCTTACTGTTCGACATGGTAAATTTCAAGTTGAAAGTGTTCTCATTTAACATGGCAGTAAATTGCTCCAGTGAGTTGAGGGTCCCGGTCCATATGATGAATATATCATCAATATAGCGTAGCCAACAGGCTACATGATTGACATATTCAGCCAGGGAATCATCAGAGAACACATATCGTTCCCACCCCCCCAGGTACAGGTTGGCGTAGGCCGGGGCACAGCAAGTGCCCATGGCCACCCCCTGCACCTGGAGGAAGTGGGACTCTTGAAAAGTGAAGACATTGTGGGTCAGCACAAACCGGAGCAGCCTGAGGATGAACTCGCAATATTCCCATCGGTGATGGTCCTGCTCTCTGAGGAATGTCCGTATTGTCCCGATGCCCTGCTCGTGAGGTATGCTGGAGTAGAGAGCCTCCACATCCAGCGTCACGAGCAGGGCATCGGGAGGCACGGACACTCCTTCAATGTGTTTCAATAAATCCAGAGTATCTTTAGTATATGATGGCAATGCCATGACATGTGGCATTAAAATCGAATCAATCAGCCGACTAGCATTCTCAGTGAGAGAACCAATGCCAGACACTATGGGTCTACCAGGTGGTGATATCGGGTTTTTGTGTATCTTAGGCAGTGCGTAAAATGTGGCAAGTCTGGGGTAGCGGACATTTAAGTAGTTGTATAGGTCTTGATCTATTAGGCCTTTTTGATGGGCGGAACCAATAATTATCAGGTAGTCATCTTTAAATTTCTGAATATTGGTAACATTGATAACTGTATACCAATCTTTATTGGATAAAATGTCCTTGACCATTTTAATGTAGACCTCTTTTGTCATTAAGACAATATTACCCCCTTTATCCGCAGATTTTATTTCCAAATCAGGGTGGTTCTGTAGTCGTATAATCGCTTGTTTTTCTGCAGGAGAGAGGTTACTTGGTTTGTTGGTCAAGGGCATTTTCTTGATATCACTGACCGCTCCAGTCAAGAAGGCCCAAACATTGGGGTTTGTTATTAAGTCGGGAAATCGCTGTGATTTGGGTTTAAATTTTTTTGGGGGAATTTTCTGGGAAGGGCAGGTGTATTGAGATTGTGTGGATTGGACATCAGTTTCTATTGATTCATTTTCATTCAACAACAACATAAGGTCCCGAAGAGCTCTAAAGTCTTTCATTGTGTAATTTTTGACTTGTTCAGAAATCTGTTTATCTTTAAGCGATCGAAGACGATCCCCATCGAAAAGAAATTTATATGTCAAGTTCCGTGCAAATAGGTATAAATCTTTAATTGCCTCATATTTATCGATTTTCATTGAGGGACAAAAATTGAGTCCCAACTTTAGAACCTCCAATTCCAAAGAGGAAAAAGTATATGGGGTTAGATTAATTACATCCAGTTTAGGATTTAAGTCGGGAGAGTGGTGTTCAGGGGTAATTGAAAATTTGGAAGGGAAATGGGAAGTGAAGATATGTGCGCATCAAGAGTGCTTTGTCTTGAAGTAGATAAGCGTTGTGTCATTGGTAATGAATTGTGCATTGGGGTACCAGGAAGCAACTGATTTTGTCCTGGACCAGTGATGTTGGTAGGGGCCATCAAATCGGTGATGTTTGTGGCTATATTGCCAGTGTTTTGAGAGGAAGTTTGAGCACTAAGTATTTGTATAGCCTGTAGGGCAGTGTCACCCAGATAATTAACTTGTGATTGTCCACCAACACCATTAGATTGTACATTACCTTGTATAGGATAGTGAAGGGTAAGAGTAGTGTCCCTAGTGGGAGGGCGTTTTTTGTAAGGTGAAAAAGACCCACCACCAAAGTCCCGCTTACGTGATCCCTGGTTGTGAGAAGAGGATGCTGGATTATTCTTTCTGGACATATGCTGTGAAGGAAAAAAAGAAGCAGAATCGGATTCAGTATCATCGTCAGTGGTGAATTGATCATTATTTTTATTTCTTGGCCTACGAAAATTTGATCTAGATCCTTTGTTCTGAGTAGATATTTGCCATCTATAGGCAAAGCCCTCACTAAATGCTGTCCTATCTTTGAATAGTTTATTTTTTTTTTTATAGATTATGTCTCTGGTGATTCGAGTGACATAATCTTTTATATCTTGACCCCGCTTGGCATATTGGGAATGTTTTTTGATATTTTCATTACTAGATTGCAATAATGTAATTTCTTGATCTAATAACAACAGTTCAGATTGGTATTGGGCAATAAGTAGCCACATTAGATTTGTGCTACAAGTGGTCAATATGTTTTCCCATGCCAGTTTGAATTCTGGGGTAGCATTCTGGAAAGAAGGATAGACTTGTACCCTTAGTCCCAGAGGGCTAATATTTTCATGAACGTATTTGCCTAAGAATTCAATGTGCCAATGTAAGTTAGATTTCTTTTTAAGAAGTCGTTTGAGTTTGGCCATAAATTGATTAATGCCGATCTCTTGTTCAGTCTCAGCATTACAGTTTGTCTGGATATCTGACATATATCCAGACCAAGCAGTGCCCAAAAAGTCCATGTCACCAGTTAATAGAACCAAAATTGGCATTCATGTAAATAAATTTACCATATATAACGAGGGAAACCCTCAAATAATTTTTTATATGGTTTCAAAAAAATTTTTTATAAAATATATTGAATAACTATTGATATTAAACCAATTTATTTTTAGAAAATAGTACTACCACTTTCAGTCAATAATGACTGATTGCCCGGGTGCTTCCACTCTAATCTGTTTCGGAGAGAGAGAATATGTTGTATCAGCCACAGAGTGGTAACTGTGGATATCAACAAAAAGTACCTGGCGTGCCACGTCCTAACATTTGAATATAGAAGAAGCTAGATGGAGGGACTTGGACTTTTTAGGCACCATACACAAATTATATAAAAAAATAATTTTATTGTATAATAAACTAACATATCAATATTTCTGTATAAAAATAGTTCACAAGTTCTAAAAGAGACGATACAACAATACCGATATAGTACAACACCATAGCTCTAATGCAGATCATATAGGGCCAGTATTCATCCATAGGCCAGTTAGATGCATTCCCAAAAGTTGAGGTATGGTTGAAACGGCATAAGTCGTAGGAAAAGATGTAATAATTTCACTCTCGCTCGACAAGTTCCGCGTCCAATGACGCTTCTTCAGGAGCGTGTCATGTGAACTAAACAGGAAATATATTTAAACATATAACATATATCATGAGTTTGTAATTTGTCATCATGCATTCAATAATGCTATAATACATTTAGAAACCCTTATAGAGAAAGGGAAGATATGTTTACACTTTTGTAAAGGAACTCGGAGAAGACCTAAATTATATATACTGACCTTGGAGACAGGGAAAAAGGTATAGAACGAACCCGACGGTCACTGTGGAGGCGTGCACCTATTATTCAATTGATAACATTGGATTAGTGAAAAATGCTTACTGTTAAGAACATCTGGTTGCTAGAAACCAGGATGTCTAGTGTTGTATAAATAATTTGGCTTCATATGAAAAAGATAATTTCCAAATTCCTATCGAGCAGAAATAGAATCCCTTAGAGATGGCAGGAGAGGAGGGGGAAAAAACAAAAAACGAAACGGAAACCCCATAAAGTAATATGTTGGAAGTATGCTGGAAAATAGTTGTAGAAAAACTCTCCAATAGTCTGGGAATCAAACAAATGGATCCCAGAGTGTATATGCAGGTAGAGTGCATAGTGACCACAGCCATATTTATATAAAGGAGAAAGTAGAAACAGAGGTAAATAAGACAATAGTTCTAATTGATTGATGTCCATAACCTTAGCTTATTGCTAAGGGGTATAGCTTACCCGCTGATGCAGTTTAAGATCTAGGGAATTAATCAGCTATATTATAGAGGATTCGCCAGGGGATCAAGTCGAAGTTGCCCATGTGTAGAAAGACAGTGAAGGCAAAAAGCGTCAAGTACATCCACTTGTTGCCAATATCCTCACGACAGTCAGGATACAATATAACAGTTAATCTAGACAATGGGTCTAGAATGAAAGAAGAATCACAATTGGTAATTACTTCATATGATCCAATAGTTTGACTAATTGAGGGTAACACTCACAAGAATAGTATTACCTGGCAATAGATTCCCATCTGGTAAATTTGTAGCCAGGACGCCGTCATGGGCGTCCTTAACAAGAACAGCTGAATTAAATAATATAATAATTGCTATTAGGACATCTAATTAGTCAAAACAGGTAATGTCTATAATTATATTGGATGAACATGACTATAAAAAACATATATGCTCCAACTTACTTTAAAACATAGATAATTCCCTTAGAAACGACAGGAGGAAGGCCCCCAGGGGAGTATATAAATTGTATCACAGTAGAGAAGAGGGAAGGATCGAATCTCCAAGGCTCTATAGAGAAATGGTGAACCCTAAGATATGTATATAGAAAATATATATATAAAAATATATATATATATATAATAGCCAAAACATTCATATAAGTCATAGTGTTAAAAATAAGTAATACTGGTGCTAAAGTGCCTCAGTCATTTATCTTAATACAGAGGGGTAAAAAACTTACCCACTACTAAACTTTGAATGTAAATAGATGGTCAACTGAATCATGCAGGATTCACCAGACAGCAAAGCACGCTGTTTGTGTAGCAGAGTGGAAACAATGACCCACAGGTGCATCCACTTGTTCACATCAACTCTGGGGTGTTACGATATATTTCCAGTGAGCTAAGCCTGGATAATAGAAACCACAAGTAGAATTTACTAAATGCGGTTCAAGAGGGTCAACTAATTAAATTGGACTCAGAGGATATGTGTCCATACCTGGCATACTGTTCCCATTTGATCGCCTCCCAGCAGCAGCGCCGTATCAGAGATGTCAGCTCGATATAAAACACGCTATAATAGCGTGATTTTAAAGGTGCGCGCCTCTTCCGTAGTCTCCGCCTGAGCCAATGAGAAGGCTCGGCGTGACGTCATTCGGAACGGCCAGAGGATCAGCGTAGCCGCGTGCAACACTAAGGCACGCCCACGTATCGGAAAGAATTTCCGAACGTGATGCGTGATTGGTTGCAGCGGCGTGAAGCTGAGCCAAGCCATTTCAAAGGGAGACAGAAATTTTGTCACCCGGAGACGGCTAATGCGCTGCCTGGCGATTGCCTGACAGCGCTCGGGTGGCCACACAGTGGCCATACATGGTCCTGTCCATTAACCCAAACCCTGCCAGATGTGAGGCCGGCATACAAAGGTCCTGGATTCTCCGAATTGCAAAACAAAAGTAGAAAACCATAAAAGTATACATTAAGTTTGTATGTCAAAAAACAATAATAGAAGAACAAGTTATTAGTATTCAATTTTACAATGTAAAACCAAAAGTAATTCCCATTTGATCTAATATAGGGATATAAATCACTTTCAATTTTAGCTCAAAGTGTATTTTTTTAAAAATATATAAGACATGAATAAATGGTTCTATGAATAGCCTATGTTTACATAGCTCTTGATTCATTAACTGGGAAGGGGGAAAATAAAGATGAAGGGAGCCCCCCTATGGACATTTTATTCAATTAAATAGTACAGTATTCTATTGTTATTTATGCTTAATAAGCACTAAGTTTCTACACAACGATTTACCCTACGAATTGTTTTATCTAAAGAAATGCTTTATAGGAGTGAGCTTCATTGATGCCAGGTGCAAGGGTGGCATCAAGACGCTCAATCCAGTAGGTTTCTTGACGAAGTATTTGCTTGTCCCAGTCGCCGCCTCGTGGGTCTCGTGGTACCACAGCAAGGGCTATAAATGTTACCAGCGAGGTGTTAAATTTATGATATAGATCCAAGTGTCTACTTACTGCAGTAATCATTTTTCCACTTCCTGAGTAGTATACATGGTCTTTAATGCGGGATCGGAAATGTCTTATAGTTTTTCCCACGTAAAACGCGCCGCATCGACAGGTCATTAAGTAGATTACTCCCTGTGTGTTACAGTCGGCATGGAAATTCAAGTTGTAAATGGTGCCATTGGGAAGTGTGAATCTGGTGCCTATGGAAATCCACGGGCAAAAAGCACATTTACCACATTGTGTCATCCCATTAGAGGTAGATCTGACCGGTATATCATTGTGGAAATGACTAGACGTGAGTTGGTCGCGTAATGATTTTGATCTTCTAAAGGTTATGTCTGGTTTGGATTTAATGTATTTGTTGAGTATGGGGTCATCATATAGGAGGGACCAATGATTGGAAAGTATATTCCTAAGTTCCACATGATGAGTCGAGTATCTTGTAATAAATCTCACAGGCTGCTCCTGTTTAGCTGTCTTTGTTTTATAAAGTAGTAAATTCCTGGATTGTCGCAGCGCTTTATTAAATGCGCTGCGCAACAAGGATTTAGTATACCCCCTGGCTCTAAGTCTATCGCGAAGTAGATTCGCCTGTATTTTGAAGTCAGCAGTAGATGTGCAGTTACGGCGAAGTCTGAGGTATTGTGCATAGGGTATGCTACGTATTAGGGTGTTTGGATGGGCACTATCTGCATGTAATAAAGTGTTGCCCGCTGTCTCTTTACGAAAGAGGGTTGAGGCCAGTTGTCCATCAGGGTCCTTGGTTATGGTTAAATCCAGGAACGTAACTTTGTCCTTACTGTTCGACATGGTAAATTTCAAGTTGAAAGTGTTCTCATTTAACATGGCAGTAAATTGCTCCAGTGAGTTGAGGGTCCCGGTCCATATGATGAATATATCATCAATATAGCGTAGCCAACAGGCTACATGATTGACATATTCAGCCAGGGAATCATCAGAGAACACATATCGTTCCCACCCCCCCAGGTACAGGTTGGCGTAGGCCGGGGCACAGCAAGTGCCCATGGCCACCCCCTGCACCTGGAGGAAGTGGGACTCTTGAAAAGTGAAGACATTGTGGGTCAGCACAAACCGGAGCAGCCTGAGGATGAACTCGCAATATTCCCATCAGTGATGGTCCTGCTCTCTGAGGAATGTCCGTATTGTCCCGATGCCCTGCTCGTGAGGTATGCTGGAGTAGAGAGCCTCCACATCCAGCGTCACGAGCAGGGCATCGGGAGGCACGGACACTCCTTCAATGTGTTTCAATAAATCCAGAGTATCTTTAGTATATGATGGCAATGCCATGACATGTGGCATTAAAATCGAATCAATCAGCCGACTAGCATTCTCAGTGAGAGAACCAATGCCAGACACTATGGGTCTACCAGGTGGTGATATCGGGTTTTTGTGTATCTTAGGCAGTGCGTAAAATGTGGCAAGTCTGGGGTAGCGGACATTTAAGTAGTTGTATAGGTCTTGATCTATTAGGCCTTTTTGATGGGCGGAACCAATAATTATCAGGTAGTCATCTTTAAATTTCTGAATATTGGTAACATTGATAACTGTATACCAATCTTTATTGGATAAAATGTCCTTGACCATTTTAATGTAGACCTCTTTTGTCATTAAGACAATATTACCCCCTTTATCCGCAGATTTTATTTCCAAATCAGGGTGGTTCTGTAGTCGTATAATCGCTTGTTTTTCTGCAGGAGAGAGGTTACTTGGTTTGTTGGTCAAGGGCATTTTCTTGATATCACTGACCGCTCCAGTCAAGAAGGCCCAAACATTGGGGTTTGTCATTAAGTCGGGAAATCACTGCGATTTGGGTTTAAATTTTTTTGGGGGAATTTTCTGGGAAGGGCAGGTGTATTGAGATTGTGTGGATTGGACATCAGTTTCTATTGATTCATTTTCATTCAACAACAACATAAGGTCCCGAAGAGCTCTAAAGTCTTTCATTGTGTAATTTTTGACTTGTTCAGAAATCTGTTTATCTTTAAGCGATCGAAGACGATCCCCATCGAAAAGAAATTTATATGTCAAGTTCCGTGCAAATAGGTATAAATCTTTAATTGCCTCATATTTATCGATTTTCATTGAGGGACAAAAATTGAGTCCCAACTTTAGAACCTCCAATTCCAAAGAGGAAAAAGTATATGGGGTTAGATTAATTACATCCAGTTTAGGATTTAAGTCGGGAGAGTGGTGTTCAGGGGTAATTGAAAATTTGGAAGGGAAATGGGAAGTGAAGATATGTGCGCATCAAGAGTGCTTTGTCTTGAAGTAGATAAGCGTTGTGTCATTGGTAATGAATTGTGCATTGGGGTACCAGGAAGCAACTGATTTTGTCCTGGACCAGTGATGTTGGTAGGGGCCATCAAATCGGTGATGTTTGTGGCTATATTGCCAGTGTTTTGAGAGGAAGTTTGAGCACTAAGTATTTGTATAGCCTGTAGGGCAGTGTCACCCAGATAATTAACTTGTGATTGTCCACCAACACCATTAGATTGTACATTACCTTGTATAGGATAGTGAAGGGTAAGAGTAGTGTCCCTAGTGGGAGGGCGTTTTTTGTAAGGTGAAAAAGACCCACCACCAAAGTCCCGCTTACGTGATCCCTGGTTGTGAGAAGAGGATGCTGGATTATTCTTTCTGCATTTAATAAAGCGCTGCGACAATCCAGGAATTTACTACTTTATAAAACAAAGACAGCTAAACAGGAGCAGCCTGTGAGATTTATTACAAGATACTCGACTCATCATGTGGAACTTAGGAATATACTTTCCAATCATTGGTCCCTCCTATATGATGACCCCATACTCAACAAATACATTAAATCCAAACCAGACATAACCTTTAGAAGATCAAAATCATTACGCGACCAACTCACGTCTAGTCATTTCCACAATGATATACCGGCCAGATCTACCTCTAATGGGATGACACAATGTGGTAAATGTGCTTTTTGCCCGTGGATTTCCATAGGCACCAGATTCACACTTCCCAATGGCACCATTTACAACTTGAATTTCCATGCCGACTGTAACACACAGGGAGTAATCTACTTAATGACCTGTCGATGCGGCGCGTTTTACGTGGGAAAAACTATAAGACATTTCCGATCCCGCATTAAAGACCGTGTATACTACTCAGGAAGTGGAAAAATGATTACTGCAGTAAGTAGACACTTGGATCTATATCATAAATTTAACACCTCGCTGGTAACATTTATAGCCCTTGCTGTGGTACCACGAGACCCACGAGGCGGCGACTGGGACAAGCAAATACTTCGTCAAGAAACCTACTGGATTGAGCGTCTTGATGCCACCCTTGCACCTGGCATCAATGAAGCTCACTCCTATAAAGCATTTCTTTAGATAAAACAATTCGTAGGGTAAATCGTTGTGTAGAAACTTAGTGCTTATTAAGCATAAATAACAATAGAATACTGTACTATTTAATTAAATAAAATGTCCATAGGGGGGCTCCCTTCATCTTCATTTTCCCCCTTCCCAGTTAATGAATCAAGAGCTATGTAAACATAGGCTATTCATAGAACCATTTATTCATGTCTTATATATTTTTAAAAAAATACACTTTGAGCTAAAATTGAAAGTGATTTATATCCCTATATTAGATCAAATGGGAATTACTTTTGGTTTTACATTGTAAAATTGAATACTAATAACTTGTTCTTCTATTATTGTTTTTTGACATACAAACTTAATGTATACTTTTATGGTTTTCTACTTTTGTTTTGCAATTCGGAGAATCCAGGACCTTTGTATGCCGGCCTCACATCTGGCAGGGTTTGGGTTAATGGACAGGACCATGTATGGCCACTGTGTGGCCACCCGAGCGCTGTCAGGCAATCGCCAGGCAGCGCATTAGCCGTCTCCGGGTGACAAAATTTCTGTCTCCCTTTGAGATGGCTTGGCTCAGCTTCACGCCGCTGCAACCAATCACGCATCACGTTCGGAAATTCTTTCCGATACGTGGGCGTGCCTTAGTGTTGCACGCGGCTACGCTGATCCTCTGGCCGTTCCGAATGACGTCACGCCGAGCCTTCTCATTGGCTCAGGCGGAGACTACGGAAGAGGCGCGCACCTTTAAAATCACGCTATTATAGCGTGTTTTATATCGAGCTGACATCTCTGATACGGCGCTGCTGCTGGGAGGCGATCAAATGGGAACAGTATGCCAGGTATGGACACATATCCTCTGAGTCCAATTTAATTAGTTGACCCTCTTGAACCGCATTTAGTAAATTCTACTTGTGGTTTCTATTATCCAGGCTTAGCTCACTGGAAATATATCGTAACACCCCAGAGTTGATGTGAACAAGTGGATGCACCTGTGGGTCATTGTTTCCACTCTGCTACACAAACAGCGTGCTTTGCTGTCTGGTGAATCCTGCATGATTCAGTTGACCATCTATTTACATTCAAAGTTTAGTAGTGGGTAAGTTTTTTACCCCTCTGTATTAAGATAAATGACTGAGGCACTTTAGCACCAGTATTACTTATTTTTAACACTATGACTTATATGAATGTTTTGGCTATTATATATATATATATATATTTTTATATATATATTTTCTATATACATATCTTAGGGTTCACCATTTTTGTATAGAGCCTTGGAGATTCGATCCTTCCCTCTTCTCTACTGTGATACAATTTATATACTCCCCTGGGGGCCTTCCTCCTGTCGTTTCTAAGGGAATTATCTATGTTTTAAAGTAAGTTGGAGCATATATGTTTTTTATAGTCATGTTCATCCAATATAATTATAGACATTACCTGTTTTGACTAATTAGATGTCCTAATAGCAATTATTATATTATTTAATTCAGCTGTTCTTGTTAAGGACGCCCATGACGGCGTCCTGGCTACAAATTTACCAGATGGGAATCTATTGCCAGGTAATACTATTCTTGTGAGTGTTACCCTCAATTAGTCAAACTATTGGATCATATGAAGTAATTACCAATTGTGATTCTTCTTTCATTCTAGACCCATTGTCTAGATTAACTGTTATATTGTATCCTGACTGTCGTGAGGATATTGGCAACAAGTGGATGTACTTGACGCTTTTTGCCTTCACTGTCTTTCTACACATGGGCAACTTCGACTTGATCCCCTGGCGAATCCTCTATAATATAGCTGATTAATTCCCTAGATCTTAAACTGCATCAGCGGGTAAGCTATACCCCTTAGCAATAAGCTAAGGTTATGGACATCAATCAATTAGAACTATTGTCTTATTTACCTCTGTTTCTACTTTCTCCTTTATATAAATATGGCTGTGGTCACTATGCACTCTACCTGCATATACACTCTGGGATCCATTTGTTTGATTCCCAGACTATTGGAGAGTTTTTCTACAACTATTTTCCAGCATACTTCCAACATATTACTTTATGGGGTTTCCGTTTCGTTTTTTGTTTTTTCCCCCTCCTCTCCTGCCATCTCTAAGGGATTCTATTTCTGCTCGATAGGAATTTGGAAATTATCTTTTTCATATGAAGCCAAATTATTTATACAACACTAGACATCCTGGTTTCTAGCAACCAGATGTTCTTAACAGTAAGCATTTTTCACTAATCCAATGTTATCAATTGAATAATAGGTGCACGCCTCCACAGTGACCGTCGGGTTCGTTCTATACCTTTTTCCCTGTCTCCAAGGTCAGTATATATAATTTAGGTCTTCTCCGAGTTCCTTTACAAAAGTGTAAACATATCTTCCCTTTTTCTATAAGGGTTTCTAAATGTATTATAGCATTATTGAATGCATGATGACAAATTACAAACTCATGATATATGTTATATGTTTAAATATATTTCCTGTTTAGTTCACATGACACGCTCCTGAAGAAGCGTCATTGGACGCGGAACTTGTCGAGCGAGAGTGAAATTATTACATCTTTTCCTACGACTTATGCCGTTTCAACCATACCTCAACTTTTGGGAATGCATCTAACTGGCCTATGGATGAATACTGGCCCTATATGATCTGCATTAGAGCTATGGTGTTGTACTATATCGGTATTGTTGTATCGTCTCTTTTAGAACTTGTGAACTATTTTTATACAGAAATATTGATATGTTAGTTTATTATACAATAAAATTATTTTTTTATATAATTTGTGTATGGTGCCTAAAAAGTCCAAGTCCCTCCATCTAGCTTCTTCTGTATTTGTATCAGAACACCAGCAATTGTATTGAGGTAAGCTTTAGGTGCACACTGTGCAAAGGACACTAAAGCAAAATACTGCAGCTCCCTGCCTGTATTTGTATCAGAACACCAGCAATTGTATTCAGGTAAGCTTTAGGTGCACACTGTGCAAAGGACACTAAATCAAAATACTGCAGCTCCCTGCCTGTATTTGTATCAGAACACCAGCAATTGTATTCAGGTAAGCTTTAGGTAACAGGAACGCTTCTAGCTAAACTGAATTCAGTGTGTATATATATATTTACACACTGAATTCAGTGTGTAAATATATATATACACAACACCTAGGATGCATATATATCCTCTACACACTGTAACTGAAGCTAACTGACTTGTCTGCCTGCTCTATCTAACTCAAATTAAATGACACTATCTCTCTCTCTCTCTCTGTCTTTAACCATCGCCGCAACACACTACGCAAGGCCCCCATGCAGGCGGGCTTATATAGTGTGGGGCGTGTACTAAACCCCCTGAGACATAATTGGCCAAAGCCACCCTGGCTTTGGCCAATTATGGCTCTCCGTTTTTTGCGCGCTGTGATTGGCCAAAGCATGAAGTTCAACAAACTTCCCCAAAAAAATGTCTACCCGGGTTCATTTGCTCATCCCTAACTCCAAACACCTTTAGTTATGCTGTGTGAAGTTGGTGGAAATCAAATAGCAGAAAGTGCACATAGTGAGTTGTCATTGCCATTGCTAGTGCAATGTATCCTGTTTAAGAACCTGGTCTTCATGCAAGTCTGGAATTCTGTGAGTTTTTAAGGGAATTAAACACTGCACTTGGTCATTCCAATAATTTAAATATACGGTATTTTCCATTGACATTCCTTACTCTCCTCCTTACCAGTTTTTCTACACCTTAAATAAACATTAAAAAATGCGACTTGGGAAAAATAAAGTCAGACAAAAATAGGTATTTGGGTTTGGTTGTTCTTCACTGTTAGCTGATCTCTGGCTCACGCTGTGAATAATATTATCCGTGGCTTGAATTCATTTGCAGAATCCACCTTTGCGATGTTCCAGGACTCTGTGAGGTGAGGAATTCAAGTTTTCGAGTTGTTGGATTTGCATGGCTGGTTTTAAAAGTAGAGATATTACAGCCCAAGCAGACTTGGAATGAGATTCGGCTGCAGGGCCGTTTATAAGCTGAATTTTCCCTTAATGTCAGGTAAATGTTAAGTTAAGCAGTTTGGAATGGAATGTATTGCTCTTCTGTGTTTTAATGAAAACTGTTATGGGAAAACATGCTTTTTGTACAGGAATTTGTTATTTTCGCTAACTGGAGGTTGGGGAAAATGTCTGAAAAAACAATGGGCTCTCTGCATAAAAATTTGAACACTAATATAGTGCAATCCCAGAATACATATTCAGATCAGGAGAACCAACTTTGCTGGTTGCCTATTTGTCCCAGATCAATCAGTGATGCTGCTATCCCCATTAAAAACAAGTCAGAAATGGAAACTTGTTTATTTCTGTCCTAATAGGTTCTCGTTAAAAATGTCTGAAAGAAAAGAGTTCTCATTGCTCAGGGCAGCAAAGCAGATTCTTGCAATTATACTTATATTTCCCTTGAAAGAACAGAAAAAGCATCTGATTGGTCGTTGTGGGCAGCAAGAACTATTCTTCTCCCAAACACATTTGTACCTTAAACAGAAAATTAGTTCACCTTTACCAAAAAACTGTCAATGCAGGTAAGGAGTGCCTGTAGATAAAAAACAAACTGTGTAAGTTTGACTAAAGTTGAATGAAGTCCTTGCTATAGATGTAGGCCATCTATGTACAATACCTCCCGAAGCCTGGCTGATAAACTCTCAAGCCCTGTACACACGATCGGATTTCCTATGGATTCTAATCCGATGGATTTTTCTATCGGAAATCTAATGAAGCTGACTTCCATCAGTCTTGCCTACACACTGTAGCGATACCTTCAACTAAGAGGGCCGCAGATTTAGTTTGGGCCCTGAAGACAGCTCCTCCAACCCCCGGCAATTTACTCGACCCCATACTGGCACAGTTAGTCTAGGGTAATATGTGTATATCTTATGCTCTATGATTAAATTCAAACACCAAGACAGTGATAAAAGAATAACAAATTTACTTTCTATGGCAATGGAAATCAACAGTGATAACAGATCATAAGAATCTATCTGCAGAGCCCTGCAGCAATAGTCACACTATAACTATAGAGATATGGCGCACACGCGCCACGTGTAACAGTACTTCACTATGCACCCTATGGCGCAGCAACTAAATAAACTACCTAGATGGTCAGGCCTGACCATATAACTCAGTCTCTAGTAGGGGTAAAATTCTTCGCATGCAAGTCTTTAAACGGTGGTGCACATTTCAGGAACACATTTGTAATCCAGGGGGGGGGGGGTAAAAATGGCAACACAGTACACACCACTAAAGATCCGTTCAACTCAGTTCTGCTTTGGCTCTCAAATGGGAAAAATAACTCAAATAGGAACTAGTGGGCCACGGTAGTCTGTAGGCCTAACAGTGATATAAAGTATTTGTGGATTGAGCAAGTGCTCGCTCACCCCTCCGGATGCGATCCCAGTCCGGGAACTTACACTTGCTGTGTCTCCTCACACAGCTCTGCAGCAGTCTGGTCTCCAGCTCAGCAGCGGTTGAAGAAAACCGAGTCAGATGCCACCCAGGCTCGAGATGGGGTGGAAGGCTCTTTGGGTAACAGCGCAAGGCCCAGGCTTCAGGCCTTGCACCACGGTGGATCCGCACAGGAAGATCTCTCCCTTGAAGTCTCATGTCCCAAAGAGGCCGAGCCCAGCCTCGCCTCCTCCTTTTATAACCCCTCCCATGAGTCTCTGGGGTGGAAACATTGCTGAAAGGGGTTCTGGGTAATGTAGTCTCTCTCCTCTGCTTTCACTTCCAGTAAAGTCTCTTCTCTACTCCCTTCCGACTCACCTCTCACCCGGAAAGTCCTGTCTCTCTCTAATAAAGGGGAATACCCCGCTACACACTCCCCCCACTTAAATTCTTTGGTCCCCCAAAGACAATTCTAGCATACACTGCGTACAACCCTAGACAACATTTCGTATGACGTTGGCATAGGGAATTCCCACCAAAACAAAGGGGTTGAATTCCCTTGCCCACAGGTCACATTATCATGAGTGTCCTGCCTAACTGTGCCAGAGAGTGAGTGGGGGCTGCCCTCCACCCAATGAAAAGTGGAGGGATCCGGATTCTCTACACTCCTCCTGGCAGTGACCACAGAATCTTCTGAGCTTTTCCCCATTTGTGGGTAGGTCAGCTTTTTGGGAGGCCTTATGACTCTGCGAGCCCTTTGCTCTCTTGGGGTTTCTGGCTCTGGCGCCACAGGCTCTTCTTCTGTAGCAGGCTCGGGCGACACGGCAGGCTCTGTAACATCTGCTTCAGGAGCCAAGGGATACATAGAGTCTCTAGGGTCCTTTTCAGAGTAAGTATCACAAGCATCCTCCCATTAATCTGATGAAGGACTAGATGGGATGAACTCAGCGGCCTCTGCATTCAGTTGTCCATCCACAGTGTCTTCAGTAGTTGGAAGATCTATAGCAGAAGTTCCTGGAGTTGGGGAAGGCCACAGCCAGTCAAGTTCTTTCCTTCATCTCCACTGAGTTCAGAGGCCTCTCCATCTTCAGCCCGAGAGGTCTGGGACCGAGTGTTTGGCCTGGGGGTATCTAGAATAGAGACTTATTCAGGGGAGTCCCTCACTGGAGGTATCCTGACCGCTTCAGCAAGTGGGAGCAGATGGTTTCGATGCCACGTCTTCAGTGGTCCTACCTTTCCTTCTGGCTTCAACTTGTAGACAGGTAGGCCTACAGATGATATAGGGTTCAGATCTCCATCTGTCTGAAAGTTTGTGTTTTCCAGGGACCCCCAGATTGCGTAGCAGTACTCGGTCCCTGGGCTGCAGGTCTTGTACCCGGACCTTCAAGTCGAAGTTTCTTTTGTTTCGGGCTCCCCTTTGATCTGAGGCCGCTTGAGCTTGTTCATAAGCTACTTTCAGGCTGTGTCTGAGCCTGTCCACATATCCTTTGTGGGATGTGGCTGAGGAATGGTCTAAAGAAGTGCCAAAGGCCAGGTCCACAGGCAACCTCGCTTCTCTCCCAAACATGAGTCAATATGGGGAGTAGCCTGTAGCATCACTGGTGGTGCAGTTGTAAGCGTGTACTATAGCTGCTATGCGTTTGCTCCAATGTTGTTTCTTCTCACTATTCAGAGTTCCCAACATGTTGAGCAGGGTTCGATTAAACCTCTCCGGCTGTGCATCTCCCTGTGGGTGGTAAGGTGTGGTTCGAATTTTCTTGATTCCTAATGAATCCAGGAGTTTCCGGATCAGCCGACTCTCAAAGTCCCTTCCTTGATCTGAATGAAGTCACTGGGGCAGCCCATAATGGACAAAATACTTCTCCATAAGTACCTTGGCTACTGTGGAAGCCTTCTGGTCTTTGGTTGGGAAAGCTTGGGCATACCGGGTGAAATGATTGGTTATCACCAGAACATTTCCTAGTCCACTCAGGTCGGGTTCGAGGCAGAGGAAATCAATGCATACCAGATCCATTGGGCCTTGACTTTGTAGATGGCCCATTGGGGCAGCTTGATGGGGTAAAGTCTTCCTCTGGATGCAGCGTGCACATGAATGGCAGTTCTCTTCCACTTCTGCCCTCATGCAGGGCCAATAGAACCGACTTCTGACAAGTTGAAAGGTCCTTTCCGCCCCTAGGTGGCCATGATTGTCATGTAGGGCAATCAGAACAGTTTTTCGATGTTTTTCCGGAAGAAACAATTGCCATTTATCTTCCAGGTCATCAGAGGGGCCCCTTCGGTAGACCACTCCCTGATGCACCTGTAACCTGTCCCACTCTTTCCTCAATAGGCGAGCTTCCTTTGAGGAGTGACTCAGGAGTCTATTTGGATCCTGATTCTCCAGGGCTTCCAGAACTAATTTCCCCATGGGGTCTTCTAATTGGTCGCATCTTAGTTCCTTCTTAGACAGCTTTGGCAGATGGTCTTCCTCCAGTTGCGTTACTCCACAGTATTGTTTGGGGACTCCTACCATGGTAACTCCTATCTCTTCCACCCTTGAGCCTCCTCTGGCTTGCAATTCAGCCCCTTGACAAATGGCCCGCACCCCGTCATGTGCCACTTGAGTCCAGTCTTCCATGTCACTGATGGGGCCATGAGATCTCCTGGACAGAGCGTCTGCGTCTCGATTTCCAATCCCTGGCCTGTACTTTAAGCTGAAATTGAATCCAGACAATGCGGCCAGCCACCTGTGTCCAGTGGCGTCCAGCCTTGCTGTAGTGAAAAGGTAGGTAAGGGGGTTGTTGTCGGTCTTCACAGTTAACTCCACCCCATACAGGTAGTCTTTGAGCTTGTCTACTACCGCCCACTTAAGGGCCATGAACTCCAGCTTGTGAGTGGGGTAGTTCTTCTCGGAGGGGGTCAGGCTCCTGCTCACGTAGGCAACAGGCCGCAGTTGTCCTTCGTGTTCTTGGTAAAGTACTCCTCCCAGACCATCATGACTAGCATCTACGTGTAGTTCATAGGGTTTGGTCGGGTCTGCGTAGGCCAAGACTGGGGCAGTGGTTAGGTTCTTCTTCAACGCCTGGAAGGCCTCTTCACACTTTTGGTTCCACTGATCTTTGACTGACTCTCCCGGCTTCCTGGGCCCTGAGTCGTCCTCTTCCCCCTCGGTCTTGAGTAGTTCATTCAATGGCCTAGGAATTCGGGCGAATCCTTCCGCAAACCTCCTGTAATAGGAGCAGAACCCTAAGAAGGATCTGAGTTCTGTTACTGTGGTGGGTCATGGCCAGGAGGTAACTGCCTCCAATTTCTCAGGGTCTGTGGCCACCCCTTCTTCAGACACTATGTGCCCCAGATAGTTCACAGAAGACTGGTAGAACCGACACTTCTCAGGCGAAAGCTTGAGTCCCTCCTCACTGAGTCTCCTCAACACATTTTCCAGCCTCTCCTCGTGTTCCTCCAAGGTTCTCCCAAAGACAATGACATCGTCCAGGTATACAAGGACTTCAATAAAGGTTCATGTCTCCTACAGTCTTCTCCATGAGATGTTGGAAGGTAGCAGGAGCTCCAGACAGTCCCTGGGGCATTCGATCAAACTCAAAGAACCCCACTGGAGTTATGAAGGCTGTCTTCCCCTTGTCTTCTGGATGCATAGGGATCTGATAGTATCCACTCTTGAGATCCATAACGCTGAACCACTTGGCTCCAGACAAACTCTGTAAAGCGTCCTCTATCCTCGGAGTGGTGTACTGGTCGGGTATGGTTCTCCTGTTGAGATTTCTGTAGTCTATACAGAGCCTAAATGACCCATTCTTCTTCCTGACCACCACTATCGGGGAGGCATAGGGGCTTCTTGACTCCCGGATCACACCAGTCCTCTTGAGTTCTGCGAGTTGTTCCCTTAGATCCTCCAGATCTGCTAGTGGGACCCGCCTGACCCTCTCTCTGAAGGGCCTGTCTTCTTGGAGGCGGATCCGATGGGTGGCACTCCT
The DNA here is from genome assembly GCA_029206835.1 of Rana muscosa. Taxonomy (NCBI): domain Eukaryota; kingdom Metazoa; phylum Chordata; class Amphibia; order Anura; family Ranidae; genus Rana; species Rana muscosa. Next base: position 89,891,119 of record CM055117.1, on the reverse strand, counting down.
TGCACACCCCACATCAAACTCATCTTTTGAGAAGATCTTCTCCCATCTGGTCAACTGGGCCTTGGCTCTCTCTTTCCAAGCCCTGGGCAGATTCAGGTTTTCCATGGACAGCTTCTCCCAAACATCTCCTCCTTCACCCATCCCCTTGACTTCTGACAGGGTAACCGGGGCAGCAGGGCTCACCTGGCCCAGCAGCATCCTGGCTGGGATTTCCATGGGGCCACCTGTAGTGTTCCTAACACTCACCCGAACTCTACAATGGGCCTTCTTCAGGGCCTTCAGTGGAATCACTTCTGGTATCACTTCCAGACCGGGGGACTCTTCCCTTGGGTCGGACTCCAGCATGACAAAGGGTCCAGGCTGCTCCCAAGTAAGCTTCACAGTGGCTCTGAGACAGGTTACTTTGCCGGGCTGCAACACTACCCCTTCTCTTCCAAGTCTCCACACCTTCCCCATCCCCTCTCCAGGGGTCTTCTGCTCTAGGACCAGCCATTGGTAGGCCGTCTTCAGCATGGGGTGAATCTTGGTGGCCGCTGGCCCCTTCTCTTTCACTAGAGGGGTCAGGAGTTTTCGGACCAGGTCCGTGTTTGTCCCTATTATAAGGGAACTCTTGTTGGCTCCTGGCGGTCGAGGGCACACAACTGCCAGGGTGTCAAACACTTCAGCCTTCCCAGCCACGGATGGGTCAAAAGTCATCTTGACGGGTAGATAGCCATCGTAGGGGAAATTCTGGGTTCCAATCCCACATATTTCCAGTTCCTCTATCTTCTGGATGGGCAGGTGACTCAAGTGCTTATCGTAGAAATCCCGGTATAATAGGGTCACTTGTGTCCCAGTATCCAAGATGGCTCTGGTGTAGACTCCCTCCACTTGAATGGGCACTATAGGAGATGGGCCTACCAGCTTCTCCGGATATGGCCTGGCAGGGGTCGCCTTCTTCTGGTCCTTTACCTTCGGACTCTCTCTCATCCAACTCCCTTTGGACTTTAGTCTTTCTTGAGCCTGGTATGCATTGATTTCCCTCCTTTCAATGGGCGTACAGACCCGCTGAGGGATACTATTATTTTTCTTAGGTGTGCACCCCCTCTGGGGAGTGCTGTGCCTCTTCTGAGGGGTCTTGCCCCCTTTCTCTGGGGTGTATCTCTGTTGAGGAATGTTGTGTTTCCTCTGAGGTGTTTTATCTCTTCCTTTCTGTTGCTTCGCATTCAGCTTGGAGCTCACTGAAGGTGATGGGCACCCGGTTGACTCCTTCACCGGGGCCCTCTGAAGTTTCCCGCTGGCTTGCGGTTGTCCGTTTTCTTCTTCTTGGGACTGGAACATGTAGCTGCAATATGGCCAATTCCTCCACAGTTAAAGCAGACTATATCTCCCCATTCTTGTAAAGACGTGGGTGCTGAGGCAATTGGGAATAGTTCCTTCCTTGGTACTTCTCTCCTGGGACCCTCTGGGTCTTTTGCTATCAGAGAGGTCAACATCTCTAACACCTTGGACATTTGTGATTTTAAAGTGTCTACCTCTGAGTCTCTTTCAGGGGTCATCACTGGGTTGACTAGCACCTGTGCGGGGACAACATTTGTCTTAATCATTTGCTGTTCCTGTTGTAACGCCTCCTCATCTCTGATGATTTTTATCAAATCAGCATAAGTTAGTAACGTTCCTCCTCCCGAGGTTTTCAGGTGCAGCCAGCCTGGATCCGAGCGCAACGCTCCCATTAAGACTTGCTTCATTCTTGCCGCATCTGTATCTTGGGGCTTCATTCCCTTCTTCAACACAATCTTGCACAGCAACCTGTTCAGTCTCCTAACATACTCTGAAAGTTTCTCCTTCGGCTGTTGGAAAGTATGTTCAAATTGGTAGACCATCTCTGTCACCTTTTCCAATTGACCAAACTCTTCCTGTAGCATGGCTAGACAGTCTTGAGCCGTGCAATCTGCATTCCCAAACCGAAAACTTTTCACTGCTTCTGCTGCTGCGCCTTTGAGGCTTTCTATCACTCATTGCCTCTTCTGTGCTTCAGGCACCTCCCATGCCTCTACTGCTTGTAATGCCTGTTCCACCCAGGTATCAAAATCTTCCTCCCCTGCAGGGACAGGGAGCTTCCCTGAGAATGTCTTCAGTCTCCGGTAGCTAGTTTCTACATGCACCGTGCTTGTCTTCTGACATTTGATTAGGAGATCCCCTATTGCCTTTATCAAATCTGGTGATATAGCAGTGGCAGGTGCGGGTGCCACCGGGGGCGTCACCCTGTCTCCTCTTTCTGGTGAGGTACGGGCCGCAGCCTGTGGTGATCCCATCGGTGATGGTTCCTTCTTTATAGTTACTGCGTGCGCCAACCTATAGGTTCTGTTGTCTGGCATCCGCACACACTTGCGCTTGCAAGCCTCTGGCATCCCGTCCCCGTACTCCACTAGTGCATACTGATATGAAGTGTCTGGGTCTGACTTTATATCCATCACCCACGGTGTGTGATCTGGGGACACTAACTTCATTAACTCCTCTACCATCTCAGTCGACCATTCCTCCCCAGGGAGGCTGATGACTATCGAGTTGTTTGGCTCTGCCCTAGAGGCTTTGCATCACTCTTCTACTGCTTGTGGGTCCATGCCGGCACTTCTGGCGTTCACCTGCTGTATCAGGATCCCGGACGAGCCCCCACGTGTAGCGATACCTTCAACTAAGAGGGCCGCAGATTTAGTTTGGGCCCTGAAGACAGCTCCGCCAACCCCAGGCAATTTACTCGACCCCCTACTGGCACAGTTAGTCTAGGGTAATATGTGTATATCTTATGCTCTATGATTAAATTCAAACACCATAACGAATTTACTTTCTATGGCAATGGAAATCAACAGTGATAACAGATCATAAGAATCTATCTGCAGAGCCCTGCAGCAATAGTCACACTATAACTATAGAGATATGGCGCACACGCGCCACGTGTAACAGTACTACACTATGCACCCTATGGCGCAGCAACTAAATAAACTACCTAGATGGCCAGGCCTGACCATATAACTCAGTCTCTAGTAGGGGTAAAATTCTTCGCATGCAAGTCTTTAAACGGTGGTGCACATTTCAGGAACACATTTGTAATCCAAGGGGGGGGGGGGGGTAAAAATGCCAACACAGTACACTCCACTAAAGATCCGTTCAACTCAGTTCTGCTTTGGATCTCAAATGGGGAAAAGAACTCAAATAGGAACTAGTGGGCCACGGCAGTCTGTAGGCCTAACAATGATATAAAGTATTTGTGGATTGAGCAAGTGCTCGCTCACCCCTCCGGATGCAATTCCAGTCCGGGAACTTCCACCTGCTGTGTCTCCTCACACAGCTCTGCAGCAGTCTGGTCTCCGGCTCAGCAGCGGTTGAAGAAAACTGAGTCAGATGCCACCCAGGCTCGAGATGGGGTGGAAGGCTCTTTGGGTAACAGCGCAAGGCCCAGGCTTCAGGCCTTGCACCACGGTGGATCCGCACAGGAAGATCTCTCCCTTGAAGTCTTGTGTCCCAAAGAGACCAAGCCCAGCCTCGCCTCCTCCTTTTATAACCCCACCCATGAGTCTCTGGGGTGGAAACATTGCTGAAAGGGGTTCTGGGTAACGTAGTCTCTCTCCTCTGCTTTCACTTCCAGTAAAGTCTCTTCTCTACTCCCTTCCGACTCACCTCTCACCCGGAAAGTCCTGTCTCTCTCTATTAAAGGGGAATACCCCGCTACAACACCATCAGTCAAAAATCCGACCTTCCCAAACGCTGTGACGTAAAACACTCCGACAAGCCGAGAAAAATGAAGTTCAATGCTTCTGAGCATGCGTTGACTTGATTCTGAGCATGCGTGGGTTTTTTGTCCGATGGAGTTCCACACAGATGATCGGGATTTGCTATCGTTTTTTTCCCCATCGGATAAATTTAAAACATGTTCTATTTTTCTCACCGATGGAAAAAAGACCAATGGGGCCCATACACGATCGGTTTGTCCGATGAGAAAAGTCCATCGGACTGTTTTCATCGGTAAAACCAATCGTGTGTACACGGCATCAGAGCTAGCACCTGCCATTGTGCCTTGTTGACAACACTTTTCTGGACACTGTCAGCTGTTATTGCTCATCCCCCCCATCACAGGAGTGAGTTCTTTAACCCTTACACATGACTGATCCACTATCTCCTCCTAGAGTTGCTAAGTTCAGAGCTACTGCGAAGGGGGAAAAAAGAATGCATGTGAAGGAGTCTTAATTACTTAAAGAGCAATTAGTCTTAAAGAGCTTGCTCCTAAGATGGTGGGGGTGATCAGCAACAGCTGGGAGTGTCTTAGTAATGTCCTGGCAACAAAGCAGGACAGGATGATGCCACCTGTGAGTTTTTTGACCAGGCTTCGGGAGGAATGTACATGGTCTACACCTATAGCAAGGGCATTATCCAACAAAGCACAGTTTGTTTTTGTCTACACGCACCTCTTACCCGCATAGGCAATTTTTCAGTAATGGTGAACTAACCCTTTCAAGTGGACCTATACTCAAAAAAGTGAATTTCTATTTTTATAGGGAACATCTAAAGCCTCATACACACGATCGGATTTCCATCGGACAAAGCCATGGATTTTTGTCCGAAAGGGGTTGGACATGAACTTGTTCTGCATACACACGGCAGAACATTTTCAGCCAACATTCACCAAATCACGTGTTTTTTCAGCTCTTTACCGCCACCCTTTGGGCAAATTCTGCTATTGTTGTCTGATGTTTAGCATTGGTTCTGAGCATGCGTGTTTGTACTTTGGATTTTAGTACGATGGACTTGTGTACACACGATCGGATGATCCGACTAAACACATTTGTTGTCGGAAAGTTTGAGAGCATGCACAGCAAACATTTGTCCGTGGAAATTCCGAAACAATTGTCCGATGGAGCATACAGACGGTCGGATTGTCCGATAAAACACGTCCGTCGGACCGTTGTCGGAAAGTACGATCATGTGTATGGGCCTTTAGACTGTTATCTTTGCCTAAGCAGTAGACTGAAAGGTTTACCTTTTTGCTTGAATTCCTCCATAAAAATAGCATTACACTTGCTGTGGCTTGGAACTCCTGTGCACTAAAATGTATTTCCAGGTTTGTAGCCAAATTGAGATAAAACCAACTTTATATCAGTTACATCTTTTTAATTCACATACTATAACTTAAAAAAAAAAAAAAGTAAAATTGCAGCTTACTTTTTACTTGTTTCTTACATACTTATTATCCCACCTAGCTTTTCCTTCTACATAATGTCAAGGAGGTGGCTGGGGAGCAATGTTTAACATAATTAACCCTGTCTGTACTATGCTGGCAGATCACCAATATTAGTTTTGAACACTGTCTGTCCTAACAAAAGGTTAAAGATGTCAAGGTTTGGGTGGTGCATTGTATGTTATGCATTTTATCTCAGTCCATCCCACCTTTGACATTGTTCAGTATAGCTTGCAGTTTTGTATACATTTATTTCAAAGAAACAACTAGAAAGTTAAGAAACATTTTTTTAAATATTATTTTTTAGGTATTCTGTATAGTTTTTTTTTTTTTCTAAAGCCCCGTACACACGGTCGGACTTTTGGCCAACAAACTTCATTTTGAGCAAGTTGGACCAACAATCCGACCGTGTGTACGCTCTATTGGACAAACTTTTTTCGTTTGGTTTTGGATTTCATCGGACAAAAATTGGGTCTGCAAACGGACAAACTTTTGCCCAACAAAAGTCCGATGGAGCAAAGTCTGACCGTGTGTACAGGAAACCATCGGACTTTTGTCCGATGGACTAAACAACTAATGTTAAAATCAACCAACAAGAGCAGAGGTTGACCAAAGGGTGGCGGTAAAGAGCAGAAAAGGGCAGAAAAACCACGTGATGTTGCAAAAAGTTTTGGGAAAGTTTGCAGAAAAGTCAGAGCGTGTGTATGCTATGGGTGTTCCCGACCAACTCTGTTCGGACAAAAAACCACGGAGAAGTCAGATGGAAGTCCGACCGTGTGTACGAGGCTTTAGATTCCACTGCAAAAGTGGAACTACAATTATACTTGTGTAGCGGCCTTACCCCTCTTAGCCCTTCTTCTCGGCTTGTTGTCTGGTCTAGGGGGATCAGGGAGGAGGGATGCGGTACACTACGGCCTATGTCCTCTAATGTGTAGAGGTGAAAGCCAACACCTGTTTACCTTCGGGCTGTGTGTATAACCCAGAGCCAAGTTGGTTCTGCAGTTGACCCCCCTTTGCTCCCAGTAATTGGAGTTCCACACCACTGAAAAGGTCCAACTCTTATTTATTCTCTGACAGTAATAAATCATACTTTAACAGCAGACAGGTTGTGACCCAAAGAACAGTTCAGTATAGGTGGGGAGTAGGTCGAGGCACAATTCTTAAATAGAACTAACCATTGAAGTGTCGCCAACGGTTATGGCGCACAGCCGCTGCCACCGACCGTGTAAGAAAGGAACAGAATTTACCTTCGCCAAGTGCAGCCCCTGTCAGAGGGAAGACATCCTTCCAAGAGAGTTACCAGAGGCCCCACCGTCACCAGCAATGCTGCACCGGATTGTTTGGAGGGGTTACACTCCCTGGCCTCCTCATCTCAGATTCGAAGGCCAACATCCTTAGGGCCCCTCGGACTCTTCCACCCTAGCGGAACCCAGTCGAAGGTACTGGGCCCCAGGCCTCCTCGGTAGTACCTCCATCTCCCGCTCCGGCCAGGTCAAGGGCACCTGGGCCCGGAACTCCAGCACCCTGGCTGAAGGTGCCTGGGCACGGCTCTGACCTCCGACGACTGACCCCGTGTTGAGGGCGTCTGTCCCCTTTATCTCCTCTCCCGACAGGCACAGCAGGTTCCCCGCCCCGCCGTACTACTGCCGAAACAGGACAAAAAGGGCACAGCACTGCAGCGATGGTTCAACCCCGGCCCAGGGCGACAGCGCCACCCACAGGCCGCAGGGAACTACACACCACTGAAGTCCTCCACGACTTGAAATGGTCCCAAATTCCCTAACAATCAGTGCACCCGGGTCATACTACCACCCAGATGCGCCCTTTAATTTAAAGTACCTGCTACACTTGTATATCTGCCATATGTTTGTATATCTGTAGTGTGAGATCATCTACAGCACTGCTGCCTCTTATTGCTAATCTCTGTAGATTTGGAGTAAGATTTTGTGATGTCACTACTGTGCCGCTCATTGTTCTCCTTGTTGGAGAGGAAGCTGTTTCTGTGGATCTGCAGTGCATGTATTCCATGGATGTACGCTTCCTTCACCTCTCCTTATGCTTATGCTTCTTGATCATTAACCTCCCTGGCGGTATGATTCTGTCTGGAATTATGTACCAAAAGCGGTACAATTATTTTGCATGGAAATTTAGTGTTATGTATTGTAGGCCTGCGATTCTTAGTAATTACTCACTTAAACCTGACCAAACAAGAGTCTAGTAGACATCCCGGGTATGATAAAGTTTGAAACACAAAATCATAAATTATAATATAATAAATAACTATAAATAATTATAACAAATAGTAATGTAATTATAATAAAAATGATTCAATAATGTAATCAAATCAAAAACACTGAAATTTGCTCAGTTGCAGAATTGTCGCTGTCATTAGATTTTTTGTTTGATGATGAATTTCCCCACAAATCGCTATCGCTCAATTCTGCGAGTGATTGTAATTTATTGTCGCTGTTTTCTAGCTGGTCTAAAACCACTTTTGACATAAAGGGACACTTTTTGGTTGCTATGGACAATCTCCAGTTTCCAGGCAGAAAGAACAGTTTTTATTATATAAAAGTGCATGCAGGACACTGGGCAGACCACTAGGGACAAAGGGGATGTGTTATTATTACATACAGTACTGTAATCAGTAAGATTACGGTATACTGTATGTATACTATGTGTTTACCTTTTTGAATTTGGTGCCGAACTCCGCCCCGTGCGCCGCAACGTCGCAGGGAACAGAGCTCGGCACTCGGCAGTGAGGATCGAGCGAGACACGGCTCGCAGACACTGCGGGAGGTCATCGCAGTATCCAGGGAACAAAGTAAGTTACTTCCCCTGGATACTGCGATGCAGCCCGAGTCTGGCTCGGGCTTACCGATTTTAGCATAAAAAAATCACCCCGAGCCAGACTCGGGAATACCGCTAGGGAGGTTAATCTTTACACCCTCCAATCACCAGATCACCAATCACTGGGGGGCATCTCTTACATAAGTGTAGCGGGGTCCCCTTTAAAGCCTCCCAGGACTACCTTACCCAGAACCCCTTTCGGCAATGTTTCCACCCCAGAGACTAATGGGAGGGGTTATAAAAGGAGGAGGCGAGGCTGGGCTCGGCCTCTTTGGGACACGAGATTTCAGTGACTGATCCTCCTGTGCGGATGTGCCAGTGTGCAAGGCCTGAAGCCTGAGGCCTTGTGCAGCACCAAAGAGCCTTCCACCCCGCTGCGAGCCTGGGTGGCAACTGACTTCGCTGATCCACAGCCTTGGTTGGATCGGGGACCCGATTGCTGGAGACACTGTGTGTGAGGACACAGTCGGTGGAAGTTCCCGGACTGGGATCGCGTCCGGAAGGGTGAGCGAGCGTATGCTCAGACCATATACTGTTTATTGCTGATGTGCCTATAGACTGCCGTGGCCCACAAGTTTATATCTGATACTCTCACTGGAGATCCATCTCAGAGTTGAACTCAGAGGTTCTTCAGTAAAGTGTTTGTTCTATCACAATCTTCCCACTGGATTACAAATGTTATTCTGTTATGTGCACCACCTTTAAAGACTTGCCGGTGAAGAAACCATCATCCCCTAGAGACTGAGTTTTAGGTATCTGAGCCAGGCCTGGCCAGCTAGTTAGTTCATTTAGTTGCTGCGCCACAGGGCGCCTAGTTAACGGTCGCCCACGCGGCGCGCCTTTACTGTTCTATTAATGCATAGTGTGTTTATTGCTGCAGGGCTCTGCAACCTATTTCATGTAAACTGTTACCACTGTTGACCCTTTTTGCCACAATCTAAAGTAAATTAGATACCCCTTTCATTATTGCCTTGGTGTCTGAGTTTAATCATATAGCATAAGAATTATACTGTTGCCATAACTAACTGTGCCAGTAGGGGGTCGAGTAAATTGCTGGGGGTTGGCGGAGCTGTCTTCAGGGCCCAAACTAAATCTGCGGCCCTCTTAGTTGAAGGTATCGCTACATAAGGAAGTACAATTCTGCGTCTGTCAAGATGGCTGCCTCCACACAGAGGCACAGTGCAGAAAAAGGGATGGTAAGTCAGTAATAAGAAGAAGATCAACTGCATGGAACTGGTGACTAGTCCTTTGCTTTTGGCACCCTATAGTGCTATTACAGATCCATGGTCTTTAAGAACACGCCAAGACCCAACATGCACCCCTTGAATAACTTCAGACCAGGCTCAAAGCAATTGAAACACTTTACTGGAAACTTAGCATGATATATGCAACATGGTAAAATGTCCCACTCCTAACTGACTCTGATTGTGGCTGCCCCAGGATACCTGCATAGATACAGTCCTTGTGGATGAAGTCTAAAATTGGGGAACCCAGATTGGAGATGTCCATTGTTACAGGGTTCCAATGTGTCTGTGTTTTTGGTGATGGACCACAGGTCCCAGCAACTTCCTTCAATTGTTCCCGTACACACCCGCTCCCTCTGAACTCTTACCTCTCCCCTTTTAAATACATGGGAAGAAAGAGGACAGACCCCGAGAAAACCACCAGAAACTTGCCTAGAAAAGCAGCAAAAACATTAACACCTTCCCCCTGACTTGGGCAGCCAAGCTGGCTAACTAACTTCAGTAGGCAACTTGCCTACAGTCCAGTCAACCCCTTTGCTACCAATTTGTTTTTCTTATTTTAGGGGGCTTTTTATGGGATGTGAAAAAAACTATTTGCAAAAAAAGGAAGGGACTTTAAAAGGTTTTGAGACCTTTTAATGGCTTGTATAATAAACCAAGAAGTGGACCAATTTAACTTTTTCCCCCTGGAAACTGGATGACCTTTTGATCCTCCAGATTAGTGGTCTCCAAACTGTGGCCCTGGGGCCGGATGCGGCCCTTTTGCCTGCCTTTATCCGGCCCTTGGGTCACTACTCCCAAAGATACAAGACACTATTCTGCCAACTGACACCAGCAATGAAGCACAATATCTCCCACTGACACCAATAATGGGACACTATTCCTCCCACTGATACTAATGATGGGGCATTATTGCTTTTCAATGTTACGGATAATGGGGTATTATTCCTCCCCTCCCAATGATACCAATGAAGGGGCACTGCTTCTCCCCTAATACCAATTATGACGATGTTTACTCCCACCGATGCCAAGAAAATTTCTACTATCACTGGCCATAGTCCGGCCGCCTAAAGTCTGAAGGTCAATAAACTGGCCCTTTGTTTAGAAAGTTTGGAGACTCCTGCTCCAGATGAATAGAGGAATAGCTTTGTTCAGCGGGTAGTATAAGACGTTTGGTTTGTTACAGTCAGTGGATGCTCAGGAGATCTCATCAACATAATTCAGGAGAGCTAAAAAAAAAAAAACAGTAAGCGATGAACCCAACTACACCTTCAAAAAGAAATCTTTTGTTTTTAGCGCCACTTTATTGCTTTTGTGATAGTTATTCTTATATCTTCTCTAAAGTTTATTGACTTTGTTTCTGGCAACAAAGAGACCTCATTTTACAAAACGACTTTCATAAACATAATTAATGCATGATTTAAATTTAGAGCTACAGACGAAAGTTTAGGCCAAATTTAGAATTTGGATCTTTAAAGCATTTTTCTGTACGTTGTGCTTACAAAGCATATTTTATTGGCAAACCTCTTCAACCTGACTTGGTTAATGCAGCTTCTTTTGTTGCCATACATCTTAAATGTTTAATCCAGGAAACCAGTATGTACAATATCATTCCTGCAAAGCTCTTTTCTTTCTTGGAATAATGTTCACTTGGCGAGCTTAAATATAACAGGCTGACATTTGCAATTAGACATGGAAGGCATAGTTGCTTTTTAAAGTTATCTTAGCTCCTTGCAATGTGTGCCAGGAATCAGTGCCAAGATTTGAAATCGTGAAAGCCACATTTTAGCACATGACTCCGCACATCTAAGGCGTGTGAGTTATTAGAGGATGTTATAATCACTTTCATTTAACTTTTAAATGATAGTATGTTTATTTTACAAATCCCTTTAAATCAAAGATTCATGACCCATCTCTGTTATTACTTTCCACCCTGTCTTCAAAAGAGTGCTGCTGAAAAAATTTGCAACTTTGTGGGAGGAGGAAAAAAAAATGCTGTGTGTATATATATATATATATATATATATATATATATATATATATATATATATATTGTGTAGCGGGGTCTCCTTTAAGGCCCCACGGACTACGTTACCCAGAACACCGTTTGGCACCCAAGGTACAATTGCCAACCGCGGAGACTCATCGGTGGGGTATAAAAGGGAAGGGCGAGGCTGGGCTCGGCCTCTTTGGACACCGCGCTGTTAGCAAGAGGACTCCCTGTGCGGACCTGCTACAAGTGCAAGGCCCAAAGCCTGGGCCTTGCGCACTTCCAAGGAGCCTTCCACCCCACTGCGGAGCCTGTGTGGCACCTGATCTCTCTCGGATTCACGGACATCAGTTGGACCAGAGACCTGGCTGTCGCAGACCCTGTGTGCGGAGACACAGCGGTGGAAGTCACGGACTTAGGACTGAGTCCAGAGTGGTGAGAGAGCACCTGCTCACAATCATAGCTGAGTACTTTGTTTAGGCCTATTGACTACCTAGGCCCATCATGCTATACTTGCTATCCTGACCGGAGACTAGTTCCAGAACTGAGTTATATAGTCTCCGGGGAGTTGTTTCCATTACCATAAACCGTATTTGGATTTACAAATTGCTGTTCCTGTATGTGCACCACCGATCATCTTGCATGCGAAGATTCCTCACCTTAAGACTGAGCTTTAACTAAGTCAGGCCTGACTGGAGGGTAGAACTTTACTGAGCGGCATATTGCTCACGGGGAGAATAGCTACACGCAGTGTATGATCTATTTCTATACAGTAGTTGACTAGTGTCATTATTATTGCAGGGCTCTGCATGTATGTGATGTATTGTATTGATGATTGACTTTTATACTCAAAGTAAATCTGATATAGTTAATCATTCCGGTATTAGTGTCAATTACTATAATTTGCCACCGTTTGCATTACTGTGGGATTGCTCTTAGATTGGTACAGAGCTATACTAATACCTCATTCCCTAGACTAGCTGTGCCAGAGGAGGGTCAAGTAGATTGCCGGGGGTTGGCAGTGCTGTGTACAGGGCCCGAAACAAAACCAGTGGCTCTCTTAATTTGGGGGTATCGCTACATATATATATATATATATATATATATATATATATATACACACCGTATATGTGTATATTATATTGCCAAAAGTATTGGAACGCCTGCCTTTACACCATGGGTGCCCAACCTTTTGATGAGCGAGGGCCACTTATGCGAATTGGTAACTGGTCGCAGGCCACAATGAGGAGGATGACTGGTCCATGTCCATGGACACAACCCACTCTAATCTCTGGGCCCTCTGATCCAATCCGATTCACCCAGATGGAAGGGGGCAGATCCCTTTCTATTTTTTTTAGGTAGGTGGATGTAAACAGACACAAGTCCGTTTACATCAGATGCTCCATAAAGGTGAATAGTAAGTCAGATTGGGTCGGACCGAGCATGTGAAAGGGACATAAGGCTGCTTTCACACTGATGTGCTGCGATTTGCCCAAACCATGGGTGCAGTGAAGAGCACTTGTGGATTTTCTGCACGTTAGCTGCACTTTGCCGTAAACTTATATTATATCCTGCAGGTGTGGCGCACTTTCTGAAAGTGCAACAAAGCCGCAGGCAATAACAGAAGTCTATGGTGCAGGTAACCCGCATCCACACTGCACCTGCGGATCAGTTTGAAAGCAGCCCAGTAACCACTGCAGAGCAGATATGCCCATATATACTGTAAATTTAGTAGTAAACTTACCTTTAATAACCATCTTCCATTCAGGTTTCGCCGACTGTTGCTGTCCCAGGCGGAGTGCATTTGGTATCACTCCGCCTGTGACAGGAGCGGGCGCTATACAGGAAGCATCGGCTTATGTGGCTCTGCTCCGCAGCCACTTGCTTCCGCTTCATTCAAAAAACTGCTGCTCTGGGATGGCAGGTCGGCAACCCGTGATCTGGGATTGCCAACCTGCCATCCCAGAGCAGGAGGTCGAGGGCCACATCAGAGGGCCACTGGTTGGGCACCCCTGCTTTACACGCACATGAACTTTAACCACTTCAGCCCTGGACCATTTTGCTGATCAAAGACCAGGCCACTTTTTTGCGATTCGGCACTGCGTCGCTTTAACTGACAATTGCGCGGTCGTGCGACGTGGCTCCCAAACAAAATTGACGTCCTTTTTTTCCCACAAATAGAGATTTCTTTTGGTGGTATTTGATCACCTCTGCGCTTTTTATTTTTTGCGCTATAAACAAAAATAGAGCGACAATTTTGAAAAGAATGAAATATTTTTAACTTTTTGCTATAATAAATATCCCCCAAAAATATATATATATTTTTTTTCCTCAGTTTAGGCCGATACATATTCTTCTACATATTTTTGGTAAAAAAAATAGCAATAAGCGTTTATTTATTGGTTTGTGCAAAAGATATAGCGTCTACAAAATATGGGGTAGTTTTATGTCATTTTTATTAATATTTTTTTTTTTACTAGTAATGGCGGTGATCAGCGATTTTTATTGTGACTGCGACATTATGGCGGACACATCGGACACTTTTGACACCATTTTGGGACCATTGTAATTTTTACAGCGATCAGTGCTATAAAAATGCACCAATTACTGTGAAAATGACACTGGCAGTGAAGGGATTAACCACTAGGTGGCCCTGTAGGGGTTAAGTGTGCCCTGACGAGTGCTTCTAACTGTAGGGGGTATGGGCTGTGTGTGAAAAGACAGTGATCACTGCTTCCGATTACAGGAAGCGGTGATCACTGTCATTGTCACTAGGCAGAGTGGGGAGATGCTTGTTTACATAAGCATCTCCCCACTCTATCTCTCTGTGAGACGATCGCGGGTGTCCCCGCGGCGATCGAGTCCGCAGGACCCACAATCCGACTCACGGAGATAGCGGCAGGGTCGCGAGTGCGCAGGCGGTGGCACACACGCGACCACACGGCGGCATCTTAAAGGGGACTTACCTGTACGTACCTATGCCTGTCCGTGCCATTCTGCCGACGTAAATATACAGGTAACGGTCCTTAAGTGGTTAACGATATCCCAGTCTTAGTCCGTAGGGTTCAATATTGAGTTGGCCTACCCTTTGTAGCTATAACAGCTTCAACTCTTCTGGGAAGGCTGTCCACAAGGTTTAGGAGTGTGTCTATGGGAATGTTTGACCATTCTTCCAGAAGCGCATTTGTGAGGTCAGGCACTGATGTTGGGTGGGAAGGGCTGGCCCACAGTCTCAGCTTTAATTCATCCCAAAGGTGTTCTGTCTGGTTGAGATCAGGACTTTGTGCAGGTAAGACAAGTTCCTCCACCCCAAAACTCGCTCATCCACACTATATTACCAAAAATATTCGGCTACCCCTCCAAATCATTTGGCAGAGGGGGGATTATCGTGTGGGGTTGTTTTTCAGAGGTTGAGCTTGGCCCCTTAGTTCCAGTAAAGTGAAGGGTGGGCTCACACCATATTGAACCCTACGGACTAAGACTGGGATGCCAATAAAGTTAATGTACATGTAAAGCCATGCGTCCCAATACTTTTGGCAATATAGTGTGTGTATATACTGTATATAGTGACAGTATAATTTCCTTAAAGGAGAAGTCCAGCCAAAGCTTGTTTGGCTGGGCTTCTCCTATGGAACACAGGAGTGCAATTCATTTTGCACTCCTGTGACCCATTTTTAGCAGATAGCGGGATGAAGTTCGCTCTCTGCTGACGTCACAGGAATCAGTCCAGGCATCGTGTCATCCCAACAATGGAAGTCTGGATCCACCAGGTGCCTAGACTGACAGCCGTTTTAGCCTCTCAGCGAGCACCTCTAAATTCCTACACTCATGGTCGATCCCTAGTCGCTCTGACAGGAAAATTACCAACCCTTCGGGTAGTTTAGGCGCTTACTGTTACCTCATGCAACCCACACATTCCTATTGATCTATCACTGTGATGGGCTGCCTCATTGGCTAATAGGAATGTAGATGAGACTGTAAGGAACAGGAAAGCATCTGCATTTTTAGGAAATGTCATAGGAGATTTGTCCATAAGGACTAGGCTTTGAAGGCTGGTACAAAAGGTATCTGAAATGTATACCTGCAGGAATTTTTTTTGGTTAGCAGAGTTGCACTAACCACTTTGCGACCAGGGTGGTTGATTTTTCACACATGGTAAAAACCCTCACATAATCATATATTTTCTGAAGGCAGAGGCTCTGTAGAATAAAAAGGTGGCAGTTGCAATTTTTTATGTTGCATGATGTGTGTGCAAATATTAATCAAATCTATATTTTTAAAAAGAAAATACACAAAAATTAATGTTAGTACAGGTGTAGCGTGTTAAAATTATAGTTGTCTGAGCAATAGTTTGGCTCAGAAGGATTGTGTTCAAATTATACTTCTGTTTCAGTTCAGCTGGTTGCATGATTTTTCCCCTGACGGTGGGTGTCGCTGTCACCGCTGGTCAGGGTTGGAAAGGCAACAGGCTGGATGCATTGGGTATCCCTTTCCAAGAAGCAGCCTAGGGGGCGTGGTCAACCCGCTGTGCATTCTGGGAGAGGGTACTTAAGGGACAGACACCATTTTGTGGGGTCGTTCGTTGGTGGTGGGCACCTCCCGATCCCGACCTGAGGGCCCTCATGGCCTCAGGGATGTGAGTTTCCGCCTTGGGGCCACGTTGGCCTGAGGCTCTGTTACTGAGATGTAGGCCCAGGAGTTACTGGGGCCTACTGATTCAGGGATGATCCTGTGTCGCCTTGCCTGCGGGAAGGGACCGAGCAATTGAGGCCTCAATTGGAAGATGTATCCGGATCAAAATCTACCTCACAGTGCTGCCGGAATGGCTGAAAGATCCTGACAATGAGAGATGTGTTCTTTTCATCAGAAGATAACCCAGTGAGTGGTTGCACAAGTCTGTGGCAGAGACTAGTGAGCAAATTCTATTTTCACCAAGTCTGTGGCAGAGACTATCTGTGATCGAGCTGTGCACAAGTCCAGCGTGGAGACCGTTGTTCCTCTGGACCTAAGAAAATACCTGTGATCCGCAAGTAAGGTACCTGAGTCCTCCCCATCCCTTCACCCTCCTCTGTTGGAAACTTTAATCAATAAAACCCCTTGCAAGAGACGTTGTGTTGGTGCGAACTTTCTTCTGGACAACTCTTCAAGGAAAACCCCTGAGACGAGCGTATGGAACAGTAAGGTAACGGCAGGCCCAAATCTAAACCAGCAGCTCCTACAGGGGTAGTGCTACATGTGGGGGCTCGAGTCCGGGATTTTCTGTTACCTCTCGCAACTAAAATAGACTGTTCATTTGGGACCTATTCTACAGAGGGAGAAGGACTGTGCTAAAATGGGGAACAATATTGCGATCGCTTTCTGACCGCATGAGACGTGGGCGGAGTCAAGGAAAGAAAAGCCCGCAAGCTATGTGCCAAGAAGAGCAAGTGGGAGGAGTTCCTGCTTGCTTGCTGCATGAGACGCTACATGTGTGTCGAGCACTTAGAGAAACGTGCCATGTCTTATCGTTGCAGTCTGATTTTGGGCCCAGGATGTTTCCTGTGGGTACAGCTACAAGTACCATGCTACCGGGAACCGTGCTGATGGACACTGGCATTCGATTGAAGCCGCATGAACAGTTCATGCTCTACACGATCGGTGATGTGGAGGCCCTGGGTATGCTGTGTAACAGGTGTGATGGACTGGCTATGCAACCCTGTCTTTTTGTTCAATGCCTACGATGCGGGGAGTACCTGTTTTCTGTGGAGCAACCCACCATGCCACCCTGCGCTTACAAAGTGGACTGGGTCACAGGCAACCAAATTGTCCGGCCCATGCCCGCCGCATCTGCTGCTGTGAGTAATCCTGAAGGGGATGTTACTGTTACCACTGTGAGTGGGTTACCAGCGGATGCCACTACCACTGTTACTTCAACTGTATCCACCTTTGCTGCATCTATTTCGCTGCTACTGTACAGAAGAAGGTGGGATATGTGAAGGCCTCCCACGGCCGCGGTAGAAGTCTGCCCCAGAGAACACCGGAACCGGACCCCGAGAGAGGTGATATCCCCGGGAGGTCCACGTCAGGAATCGGTAAGACATCTGGGGGGAAAGTATCTGGGACTGTGCCCAATGTCTCACTGGCTGTGATTATTACTGTGGAGTGTTGGCTTCCTGGCGGGATCGGCATGTGGAATTTCAAACACACTCAAGCCCACCTCTATTGGTTGTAGACAGTTGAGCTCCCTGCAGGTTGCTTAGCAGCAGTGGAGCCTTCTCTGACATGCTGATCGTGATGCAATCCAAGTGATGCTCCTAGTCAAATCCTAGTGTTAAATATCAGTGATTTTATTGATCAAAGCCCACACTTTACAGGCATAGAGCCCACATGGCTGCTGAACATACGGTTGATTATATATATATATATATATTTATATATATATATATATATAATGTGGTTGTACTCTTGATGCTAATACCATATATACTCGAGTATAAGCCGACCCAAATATAAGTCGAGGCACCTAATTTTACCACAAAAAACTGGGAAAAATTATTGACTCGAGTATAAGCCTAGGGTGTCCATCTGCATGCCTCACTGTGCCCATGCCTCACTGTGCCCATGCCTCACTGTGCCCATGACTAGACTGACGTTTAACATGGGAGTCTATGGAAGGGGTGCCCGGCTTTGAAAAATCACTGCTCCCCGGTTGTAGGTCCCCCTCTACACTTGTAGAGGAGAAATGGGGCTACATGTGTGCCAAGTTTCGGGTCCAGGGGACCTAGGACCGGCCAGTACCGGGTCCCCAAAATCACCGAAGAAATAACCGTTTAACATGGGAGTCTATGGAAGGGGTGCCCGGCTTTGAAAAATCGGTGCTCCCCGGCTGTAGGTCCCCCGGGCAACAATCTTTGCACACTTGTAGAGAAAGAGTGGGGCTACATGTGTGCCAGGTTTGGGGTCCAGGGGATTTACGGCCGGCTGGTAGTGGGTCCCCAAATTCCAGGAGATCAGGCGCAAAAAGGTGACTCGAGTATAAGCCGAGGGGGGCATTTTCAGCACAAAAAAATGTGCTGAAAAACTCGGCTTATACTCGAGTATATACGGTAAATACTGTGTTTATTTGATCTGACTGGGAGCATCACCTGGATCACATCCTGATCAGCATGTGAACAGAGAAGGTTATACAGCATTACTGCTGCTAGGTGACCAGCTGGGGGCTCGGCTCTCTATAACCAATAGTGCCAGCCTTCTCCTGCATGCACCCATAATGTCACCAGCACTAGGTCCTAATAGACTGCCGCCGCTGCCAAGGAGACAGATGCCAGACCAGCGCTATCAATAGCAGGGACAGGACAGTTGGGGAACCCCACAGTGGCAGAACACCAGGGCTCGGTGGCAAGACAACCTTTGCAACCCTGATAGTTCTCCCACTGCTTTGGACCCTTATATTTTCTTGGTGTGCTGGTGACATATATCTCTTGTTTTCTGCCACCCTGGGGGGCCCCAGTATAGTAGGAAGGGAGCTCACTGCAGAACATGTGAAAGGGCCCGTTGTGGGATCGTAGTAAAGGGCCCCAGGATATATATATATATATATATAAAATTGCATTTTATAGTTGGCCCCCCTACTTTTGTCCCTGCCCCCCCCCTAAATATGAAAGCTGGAGACGCCACTGATCTGGCTACATGCAAAATATTCTTTATAGGTGTCCCGCTCCGTCGATGATAGCAAATCAGGGCCGCTAGAGTTGCTCACAGGTCTAGAGGAGAAGTTCTGGGACCCCGTTGGTATAGGGCGGAAGTGATGTCAGCTTGGGGGCAGACTGCCTCTACATCTCCTCCAGCCCTGTAAGCACCTCCAGCGGCTGTGATTTGCTATCATTGGCGGACCAGGACATCTATGCAGATTGTTTTCCATGTGGCCAGATATGTTCTGTGAGTTCTAATGTTTTTTAAACTGCCCACTAGATGGTACTTTTCCCTTTCTACACACACACACACACACACACACACACACACAGGAGCAGTGGGGAAAATCGCATGTCTTTGGGACAGGATTTGCTCCCCGTTCCTGTTCAAATCACATGCAATTTTTTGCAGTGCGATTTGCACCCATTCATTTTGTATGGATGCAAATCGCACCGCAAAGTATTGGTTTCGGCATCAGGAGCATTTGGGCAAGTACCGATGCTCGTGCAAATGCTTGGTATCAGTGCATCCTTATTTTAACATGAAAGTTCCAAACCCGGACTCCACACAAAGTATAAGAGCTTTAGAGCTGAAAGATTTAAGATCTTCCAGAACTTGCTATACAGATGTAGCGGCCTCCTCACCCCGACCTCTTTAGCTAGGGGTATGTCGAGCGACAGAGTGAGGTGCGCTACGGCCCATGTCCTCCCCATGCATGTGGGTGAGGTGAAGGCCAATATCAATCTTTTCCTCGGGCCAAATGTGTGCTGGTTATGAGGGTCAGTCCTTCCGTGCCGGAATCTCCCTTTGTTCCCATCAACAGAGTCCATACACCCATCAAAGTCCAAACTCAGGTTTATTGCGTATCTCCACATACAGTCAAATGCAACGGCATGATACGATGGGGAAGCAGGTCGAGGCACTGTACAGGTTCTTAGTCCCTACACTCCCTGTGCTATGACCAGGGGTTGCAGGAGTCTTAATGGAAGCTCCTCCGCTGCGCTGAAGCCCATATCAGGGGAAGATGTCCTCCAAGGGAGTTACTGAAGGCCCATCCGTCACCGGGTTGACGCTACACCGGGTCTTCGGACGGGTGACCCCCCCCCCAGCCTCCTCACCTCAGATGCGGGTCCCCTCGCAAGGGGCGCCCTGGAGCAACTTCACCCTCGCGGGACCCAGTCGGAGTCACCGGGTCCCAGGCCTCCTTAATAGTACCTCACCCCAGGCTGAAGGTGCCCGGGATGGACTCCATCTTCGTTCCGACCAGGCCTTGGGCGCCTAGGCCGGAACCTTGAACCGCCCGCACCCAGGCCTAAGGTGCCTGGGTGCGTGAAGGGGTGACCCCCTCCCAAAAGAACAACAGACAGGCGACGACGACCTCGTGGCGCGGGTGTCTCCCCCTTTTATATCCTCCCATCGACACCACGGCGGGTTCCCCGCCCCAGCCGTACCATCGCCAGGAAGGAACCAAAAAAAAAGGGTAACACTGTGATAGCGATTCTACCTCGAGCCAGCAGGTACACTGACACCCACTGGTCAAAGAGAATATTACACCACCCAATCCTCCACGAATAAGAAAAAGGGGTCTAATCCCTGACATAATTACACACCTGGGTCTCTCTACCCCCAGGTGTATCCCACTAACTTTGAAGACCCCGCTACACAGAAAAACCAGAATGTCTTTTACTGGTGTTGTTCGGTTATATTCCAGGGTTGTCTTTACAGGAGTTGCAGGTTCCAAATGAGTGTTGAAAAGTGTATAGTTTTCTTTTGAGGTAAAATGCGTTTCACAGTTTAGACTTTTAATTGAACGAAGCAATCTCTAGATTTAATCATTTTTACAGTAGACGTTGATGAATAACACTTCGAGTGATTAATATCCGCTCTGTAATGATATGCAGTGCTTTTCACAACTGAACTGTTTCCATTTCATTGATCACAACACGTTATTTTAGTTCTGTGTATTGCTTTTTAGTTTAACTTGATTTTCCTGTTTAATTTAAATTGTTAATGGCATTTTGTGTACTGTAGATGCATGTAAAAAGAGCTGCTCATACAGAAAGGATGTTACAAGATAAGAGATTGCTTGCTGTGCAACCATGTCTTATTACTCCATCAGTTAACATGCAGAGCATTTCCAAGCTGGAGAGGGATAGGGAACACAGTGTGGGAGCTGGAGTGGAGAAGAGTAGGGAAACACAGTGTAGGAGCCGGGGAAGTGTAAAGAAAGGATCTACAGAGGTTTAGGGAAACACAATATAGGAGTTGGAGGCTTGTCAGTAAACACAACGCGGGAGCTTGGTAGGTATAGAAAAATATAATGTGGAACCTGGAGAGGTATGGGGGATCACATAAGAGCTGGTGAGGTATATGAACAATTATGTAGGAGTTGGAAAAGTACAGAGAAACACAATGTGGAGGTTTAGGGAAACACAACATATGAGCTGTATGGTTTTCGAGAAACACAATGCAGGAGCATGGTAGCTATAGAAAAACAAAATGTAGAATCTAGTGAGGTATAGGAAAACACAATGTCGAAACTGGTAAATTATAAGGAAACATGATGTAGGAGCTAGAGATGTTTAGGTGGACACAATGCAGGAGTAGGGGAGGTATAGAGGAACACAATGTAGGCTCTGGAGAGGTATTGGGAAACACAATATGGGATCTGGAAGGCTATAAACACAATGTAGGTTCGATAGAGGTATAGGAAACACAATCTAGGATCTGGAGAAGTATAGGGATACAAAATATAGAAGCTGGGGAGGAATATAAAACGAGCTAGGTAGGTAAAGGAAACACAATCTAGGATCTGAAGAAGTATAGGGATACAAAATATAGACACTGGTGAGGAATAAGAAAGGAGCTAGGTAGGTATAGCAAAACAGAATGTAGGATCTTGGGAAGTATAGGGATATACAGTATAATGCAGCCGCCCGGGAGGTATAGGGATGTTTTTTTGAAAAAAAAGTTGAACCTGTACAGGGGCTGCCATTACTGACCTCCTTTTAAAAGTGCAAGTTGCCTATTTGTTATGCTTACTTTTTAATCCAGCAATCAGACCACATGCTACTCCATCCATTGGGCTACTGTGCTGCTTCAGCCACTGGACCACTGTGCTGTTCCAGCTATCAGACCACTCTGCTGCTCTATCCACTGGACCACTCCACTGTGTTGCTCCAGCCACCAGACCACTGTGCTGCTCCAGCCACCAGACCAGTGTGCTACTCTAGCATGATTTTTTTTTTTTTTTACTCACGTTGCTCCAGCCACTAAACTAATATGGTGCTTTATCCACCGGACAACTGTGCTGCTCTATCCACTGGACCACTGTGTTACTCCAGCCATTGGACCACTGTGCTACTGACACCATCCACTGCTCTATAGCCACCAAACTAAGATGGTGCTTTGGCCACCAGACAACTGTGCTCCTCCAGCCACTGGACCACTGTGCTGTTCAGGACAGCCAAACTATACTGATGTTTTAGCAATCAGAACATGATGCTGCTCCAGCCACCGGACTACTGTGCTTATCCAATCACTGTACCACCCAGTGGTCCTCCTGTTGCACTTGCCAATTTACTGCTACAACTATTGGGCTATTGTGCTGTCCCAACATCTGCTCCACAGCACCACCCCATCTGTTCTACCATTGTACCATATTCTTAAATTTTACCCAAAACAATGTGTCCAAAATCGCCTTCATAAACATTAACATGAATTTCTTATTACTGATAACAGGAAATATTATAATAAACAGAATGCTCATAGGAGGCAAACAATTTTCTCTAACAAACCTTAGAATGTTATATGAACATGCACATCAATGGGTTATTTCTGGTCCCTGTAACAGCGCACAGGCGATTATTCATCTGTTTAATTGACTTTGCTGTGTAGAAATATTCTCATTTAGTTGTATTTTTTTCCATCATGTATATATCCCAGCGGAAAGTGTAAATAAAACAAAGCAAATTGTTTTCATTAAAGGTAAAATGTAATTGCTTTTCTTGGTTCTGTTGATATCATTGACACCTCGGTGAGCTCAAAGGTTGCATTATGCACTGACCTCAACGTACACAGTCTGACTTTGCTGATGAAAAGCTTGCGATAATTTGCACCTGTCTTAAAGGGAAACTGCAACCGTGGGAGGAAGCTTAGCTTAATTACCTTTTTAAAAACTGCATTTTATCCTGCCATCCATCTTTTTAAGTTGCGTAATTAGAATCTTATAATATTTATTTAGAAAGTCACTAAAATTGCTCTACAGGGAGCTGACATTTTTGCAAATTCTCATTTATAGTGACATGGTCCATCTGACAAGAAGAAAAACTGCTTTTAGTAGGTAAGCTTTATGAAGACTTGTTTAAAATAATTGCAAATATAAATGTGTAAATAATAAAATAGCCACTCAATTGGCGTTTGCCTGATCCATTCATGCAATACTGTTTAGAAATGTGTTTAGTAATTCTTAATAAAAAAATTAAAAATTGTACTTTTCCCCCTGGAAGGAACAATCTTGGCACATAATAATAAGTAAGGCACCCTTACAGAAAGGGGGAAAAAATTGTCAATCCTGGGAAATAAAGGGGCAGTTATCACATTATGTTGGCAACAAATGGGTAATTGTTGCAAGATATGGAAAGAAATGGGCAACACTTACTAATATAAGACAATATATAAAACACTGGACAAGAGATGCTCACATATAGTTTGGGAAAAACAACATCTCAGACGAATGTCCTTCTCTGTATTATATATCTATTGAACGCTCTCTAGATCCATATTCATAGCTAATTCCTACATTTTGCAAGGAATTCATTTTATAAATTTCCTGTGGACCTACAGATTCAAGCAGATCTCACACAAACTTCTGGATCTGCAAAAAGATAGAAATACATTATTCCCAACACACACGTTCCTGCAGAATGGGTGTGAATGTAGATGAGTGCTGCGCCGACCACCGGCTGGAAACCAAAGACATCCAAAGCAAAAATATATCACCACCACACTACATCACAGAAAGCACCTCCATGGTTAACAGAGGACAGAATTAAAATTAAACTTGGGAAACTTAACATTAATAAATCACCGGGACCAGATGGCTTGTGCCCGAGGGTACTTAGGGAACTCAGTCAAGTAACTGCCAGACCATTGTTCCTAATTTTTACTGACAGTCTACTGACTGGAAGGTACCAGCTGATTGAAGAAAAGCCAATGTAGCACCAATATTTTAAAAGGGCGCAAAATACATCCCTGGGAATTACAGACCAGTTAGCCTAACATCAATAGTATGCAAGCTCTTGGAGGGGATGATAAGGGACGATATACAAGATTTTAGTAATGAGAACGGTATCATTAGCAGTAATCAGCATGGATTCATTAAGAATCGTTCTTGCCAAACCAGGCTATTAACCTTCTGTGAGAAGATGAGTTGCCATCTAGATAAAGGAAGGCCTGTAGACGTGGTGTAGGTGTATCTGGATTTTGCAAAAGCATTTGACACAGTTCCCCATAAACGGTTTCTGTACAAAATGAGGTCCGTTGGCATGGACCATAGGGTGAGTACATGGATTGAAAACTGGCTGCAAGGGCGAGTTCAGAGGGTGGTGATAAATGGGGAGTACTCGGAATGGTCAGGGGTGGGTAGTGGGGTCTCCCAGGGTTCTGTGCTGGGACCAATCCTTATTAATTTGTTCATAAACGACCTGGAGGATCTGGTAAACAGTTCAATCTCTGTATTTGCGTACGATACTAAGCAAAGCAGGGCAATAACTTCTCCGCAGAATGTGGAAATCTTGCAAAAAGATCTGAACAAATTAATGGGGTGGGCAACTACATGGCAAATGAGGTTTAATGTAGAAAAATGTAAAATAATGCATTTGGATGGCAAAAATATGAATGAAATCTATACACTGGGGGAAGAACCTCTGGGGGAATCTAGGATGGAAAAGGACCTGGGGGTCCTAGTAGATGATAGGCTCAGAAATGGCATGCAATGCCAAGCTGCTGCTAACAAACCATACAGAATATTGGCATGCATTAAAAAGGGGATCAACTCCAGAGATAAAATGATAATTCTCCCGCTCCACAAGACTCTGGTCTGGCCGCACCTGGAGTATGCTGTCCAGTTCTGGGCACCAGTCCTCAGGAAGTATGTACTGGAAATGGAGAGAGTACAAAGAAGGGCAATAAAGCTAATAAAGGGTCTGGAGGATATTAGTTATGAGGAAAGGTTGCGAGCACTGAACTTATTCTCTCTGGAGAAGAGACGCTTGAGAGGGGATATGATTTCAATTTACAAATACCGTACTGGTGACCCCACAATAGGGATAAAACTTTTTTGCGGAAGACATGTGGCCACTCATTAAAATTAGAAGAAAACAGATTTAACCTTAAACTATGTAGAGGGTTCTTTACTGTAAGAGCGGTAAGGATATGGAATTCCCTTCCACAGATGGTGGTCTCAGCAAGGAGCATTGATAGTTTCAAAAAACTATTAGATAAGCACCTGAACGACCACAACATACAGGGATATACAATGTAATACTGACATATAATCACACACATAGGCTGGCCTTGATGGACTTGTGTCTTTTTTTAACCTCACCTACTATGTAACTATATGTAACTACGAAAACCCAGAATTGGTCCAAAGCTTTATTCAGAGATCACATCATAAAAGTTGAAGTAACATTTCGGAGCCAGGCAGGACCCCTTCATTAGCCATGTGACATCACATACCTGATGATGGGGTCCTGCGTGGCTTTGAAACATTGCTTCAGTTGTTATGATGTGGTCACTGAATAAAGCTTTGGACTCGTTCTGGATATCCGTGGTGTGATGGTGATATACTTTCACACTGAATCTCAAAAGTAGGGATGAGCTTCGAGTTCGAGTCGAACTCATGTTCGACTCGAACATTCCCTGTTCGCCCGTTCGCCGAACAGCGAACAAATTGGGGTGTTCGCAGCAAATTCGAAAAATCTATGGGAGAAATCTAAAGTGCTAATTATAAAGGCTTATATGCAAGTTATTGTCCTAAAAAGTGTTTGGGGACCGGGGTCCTGCCCCAGGGGACATGTATCAATGCAAAAAGAAGTTTTAAAAACGGCAGTTTTTTCGGGAGCAGTGATTTTAATAATGCTTAAAATGAAAAAATAAAAGTGAAATATTCCTTTAAATTTCGTACCTGGGGGGTGTGTATGATATGCATGTAAAGTGGCGCATGTTTCCCGTGCTTAGAACTGTCCCTGCAAAACATGTCATTTTTGAAAGAAAAAAATGCATTTAAAACTGACTCGCGGCTATTAATGAATTGTCGGCTCCCGGCAATACATACAAAAGTCATTGATAAAAAAAAAAAAGTGTGGGGGTTCCCCAGAATTCAATTACCAGGCCCTTCAGGTCTGGAATGGATATTAAGGGGAACCTCGCCGCAAATTTAAAAAAAAATTGACGTGGGGTTCCCCCAAATATCCATTCCAGGCCCTTCAGATCTGGCATGGATTTTAAGGGGAACTCCACCCCAAATTTTTAAAAAATGGCGTGGAGTCCCCCTAAAAATCCATACCAGACCCCTTATCCGAACACGCAACCTGGCCGGCCGCAGGGGAAAAGGGGGGGACGAGAGAGCGGCCCCCCTCCTTCCTGAACCGTACCAAGCCACATGCCCTCAACATGGGGAGGATGTCCCCATGTTGATGGGGACAAGGGCCTCATCCCCACAACCCTTGCCCGGTGGTTGTGGGGGTCTGCGGGCGGGGGGCTTATCGGAATCTGGAAGACCCCTTTAACAAAGGGGACCCCAGATCCCGGCCCCCCCCCCCTATGTGAATTGGTAAGGGGTACATTGTACCCCTACCATTTCACAAAGAAAGCGTAAAAAATGTTTAAAAAAACACAAACACCTTGAAAAAGTCATTTAAAAAAAAAAAAAAAAAACATTCCAGCGGTGAAATCCAGTGTCCCGCGGCGATCCCGATGTCCAGCACTGTCCTTCATTGGTTGTGCCTGAGCGGACCTGATGGGGAACTCCCTCTCAGTATTTTAAATGTATAGACCCGCCCCTTCTAAAGTTCCCCATCAGGTCCGCTCAGCGGACCAGATGCGGAACATGAGAAGGGGCGGGTCTATACATGTATTACCAAAGTGAGAGCAGTTCCCCATCAGGTCCGCCCCTCGGTATGTCGGACCCGCCTACGTCATTGGCTTGAGCGGGGAACTTCCTTCACTATGTAAATTTAAATTACACAGTGAAGGAAGTTCCCCGCTCAAGCCAATGACGTAGGCGGGTCCGACATACCGAGGGGGCGGACCTGATGGGGAACTGCTCACACTTTGGTAATACATGTATAGACCCGCCCCTTCTCATGTTCCGCATCTGGTCCGCTGAGCGGACCTGATGGGGAACTTTAGAAGGGGCGGGTCTATACATTTAAAATACTGAGAGGGAGTTCCCCATCAGGTCCGCTCAGGCACAACCAATAAAGGACAGCGCTGGACATCGGGATCGCCGCGGGACACTGGATTTCACCGCTGGAATGTTTTTTTGTTTTTTTTTTAAATAAAGGACTTTTTCAAGGTGTTTGTGTGTTTTTTTTAAACATTTTTTTACGCTTTCTTCGTGAAATGGTAGGGGTACAATGTACCCCTTACCAATTCACATAGGGGGGGCCGGGATCTGGGGGTCCCCTTTGTTAAAGGGGTCTTCCAGATTCCGATAAGCCCCCCCGCCCGCAGACCCCCACAACCACCGGGCAAGGGTTGTGGGGATGAGGCCCTTGTCCCCATCAACATGGGGACATCCTCCCCATGTTGAGGGCATGTGGCCTGGTACGGTTCAGGAGGGGGGGGCGCTCTCTCATCCCCCCCTTTTCCCCTGCGGCCGGCCAGGTTGCGTGCTCGGCTAAGGGGTCTGGTATGGATTTTTAGGGGGACTCCACGCCATTTTTTTTTAAATTTGGGGTGGAGTTCCCCTTAAAATCCATGCCAGATCTGAAGGGCCTGGAATGGATATGTGGGGGAACCCCATGTCAATTTTTTTTTAAATTTGCGGCAGGGTTCCCCTTAATATCCATTCCAGACCTGAAGGGCCTGGTAATTGAATTCTGGGGAACCCCCACGCTTTTTTTTATCAATGACTTTTGTATGTATTGCCGGGAGCCGACAATTCATTAATAGCCGCGAGTCAGTTTTAAATGCATTTTTTTCTTTCAAAAATGACATTTTTTGCAGGGACAGTTCTAAGCACGGGAAACATGCGCCACTTCACATGCATATCATACACACCCCCCAGGTACGAAATTTAAAGGAATATTTCACTTTTATTTTTTCATTTTAAGCATTATTAAAATCACTGCTCCCGAAAAAACGGCCGTTTTTAAAACTTCTTTTTGCATTGATACATGTCCCCTGGGGCAGGACCCAGGTCCCCAAACACTTTTTAGGACAATAACTTGCTTATTAGCCTTTATAATTAACACTTTAGATTTCGAACGTTCGAGTCCATTGTATTTAATAGGGTTCTAAAGTTTACACGAACATTTTGTCTGTTCGCAGGTTCTGGTGCGAACCGAACAGGGGGGTGTTCGGCTCATCCCTGCTCAAAAGATAGAGGTGGCTAAGTTTTTCCCGACCCTATAAAATACCACCTCCATCTATCAAGGGTATTTAAAGAGGTTGTAAACCCAAGAAAACAAAAAACAAAAAACAAAAACCTGTAAGACAAAGATATAATTAGCTAGTATGCATCGCATACTAGCTCATTATGAAATACTTACCTTAGAACGAAGCCCAGCAGTGGCGTCCAAACACAGTTGAGACGGCTGACATCTTCTCCAGTGTTTCTTACGGATTTGCGGGCTCCGGCGCTGTGAGTGGCCGGAGCTGCGATGCCGGACGGCCGTTCCTTCAGAGCGCAATGACGTAATCGGCGGCGTATATAGTAAATATCTCCGAAAAGGTGCAAGTTTAGGAGATATTTACAGTACCTACCGGTAAGCCTATAATAATATACAATTAAAAAAGACGACTTTACTACTGTACCCCTTTAAAGCGGAGGTAGGGTTGCCACCTTTTCATCAAGCCAAACCGGAACATTTTCGCGGCGCACGGCAATTTTTTTGTAGTACACGCTATAGGATTGTAAAATACCTGGGACACCTTTTGGGTTACCCAAACAGAGTAGTAATGAGGTGTGCTACAATGAACAGTGGCTGTGGCCAAATTGCATTAACAGTTGGGGGGGACTTAAAGGGGCTTAGTTAAATAAAACTAAAGCATTCGTGTAGCCATAAAATTTGATTTAATTAATAAAAGAAATGTCAGTTAAAATATGAAACTAGCCTACCTTAAAAGTGGACAATGTCAGCCAGTAGAGCAGTGGAAGGTGTCAGTAGAGCAGTGGAAGGTGTCAGTAGAGCAGTGGAAGGTGTCAGTAGAGCAGTGGAAGGTGTCAGTAGAGCAGTGGAAGGTGTCAGTAGAGCAGTGGAAGGTGTCAGTAGAACAGTGGAAGGTGTCAGTAGAACAGTCGAAGGTGTCAGTAGAACAGTCGAAGGTGTCAGTAGAACAGTCGAAGGTGTCAGTAGAGCAGTGTACCTCAATCCAAAAACCTGAATCAGCTCTACTGAACCCAACCCCATACAAACTGTTCACAAAGTGGCATTGTACAATCTACAACCCTTTCAAGCACCTTTTAATTACAAAAAAAATCCCCAAAAATTCAAAAGCAATCCACAGGCACCCACAAATAGAGAAGAAAATAACTGATTAAATATCAGCTATTGGGGAGGCACAAATGTTGTGCCTCCCCAATAGAGACCTCCATTACAGCGAGACAAAAAAAAAACCTTATCCTTCCAGGAGCCGCTGTAAAGATGTGTGTGTGAACCTGTTAGGGGGCAGAGTCTGTAATATCATGCTTTCTCCTGCAAAAGCATCCCTGGTTGCTAGGACACCAGTCCAGTGGCCCTCCATTCACTGACTCTGGTGGCATCTGTGGCATCGGCGCCGCCGGCTGGGTTGGGGAGAGAGAGCGCACAGACAGACAGTGCAGCATGACCCGGCTGCAGGACATTAGCCCCGCTGGAGCGGGGGAAGAAAGGGGGGTTTGCATGCTGTTTGGGGGGGTAGCTGACAGAGGGGGGGGGGGTGGGTAGCTGACAGAGGAAGGGGTGGCTTACAGAGAGGTGCGGGCTGACAGAGGAGGGGGGTTGCTGACAGAGAGGGGGCTGACAGAGGAGGGGGTTGCTGACATAGAGGGGGCTGACAGGGAGGTTTGCTGACATAGAGGGGGCTGACAGGGAGGGTTGCTGACATAGAGGGGGCTGACAGGAAGGGTTGCTGACATAAAGGGGGCTGACAGGGGGGGGGGGTTGCTGCCATAAAGGGGGCTGACAGGGAGGGTTGCTGACATAGAAGGGGCTGACAGGGAGGGGTTGCTGACATAGAGGGGGCTGACAGGGGGGGTTGCTGACATAGAGGGGGCTGACAGGGGGGGTTGCTGACATAGAGGGGGGCTGACAGGAGGGGGGTTGCTGACAGAGAGGGGGGCTGACAGGAGGGTTGCTGACAGGAGGGTTGCTGACAGAGAGGTGGCTGACAGAGAGGGGGGCTGACAGGGGGGGTTGCTGATAGAAGGGGGGTTGCTGACAGAGAGGGGGCTGACAACAGGGGGGGCTGACAGGGGGGTTTCTGATAGAAGGGGGAAGTTGCTGACAGAGGGGGGCTGACAGGGGGTTGCTGACAGAGAGGGGGCTGACAGGGGGGTTGCTGACAAAGAGGGGGAGTTGCTGACAGAAAGGGGGGCTGACAGGGGGGGTTGCTGATAGAAGGGGGTTTGCTGACAGAGAGAGGGGCTGATGACAGGGGGGGGGCTGACAGAGAGGGGGGCTAACAGGGGGGTTGCTGATAGAAAGGGGGTTGCTGACAGGGGGGATTGCCGACAGGGGGGTTGCTGACACAGAGGGGGGAGTTGCTGACAGAGAGGGGGGCTGACAGGGGGGGTTGCTGATAGAGGGGGGCTGACAGGGGGGTTGCTGATAGAAGGGGGGTTGCTGATAGAAGGGGGGTTGCTGACAGGGGGGATGCTGACACAGAGGGGGGAGTTGCTGACACAGAAGGGGGCTGACAGGGGGGGGTTGCTGATAGAAGGGGGGTTGCTGATAGAAGGGGGGTTGCTGACAGGGGGGATGCTGACAGAGAGGGGGGAGTTGCTGACAGAGAGGGGGGCTGACGGGGGGGGTTGCTGATAGAAGGTGGCTTGCTGACAGGGGGGGATTGCTGACAGAAGGGGGTTGCTGACACAGAGGGGGAGTTGCTGATAGAGAGGGGGTCTGACAGGGGGGGTTGCTGATAGAAGGGGGGATTGCTGACGGGGGGATTGCTGATAGAAGGGGGGGTTGCTGACAGGGAGGATTGCTGACAGGGGGCATTGCTGATAGAGGGGGGGTTGCTGACAGGGGGGTTGCTGATAGAAGAGGGGATTGCTGATAGAAGGGGGGTTGCTGACAGGGGGGATTGCTGACAGGGGGGATTGCTGATAGAAGGGGGGGTTGCTGACAGGGGGCATTGCTGATAGAAGGGGGGTTGCTGACAGGGGGGATTGCTGATAGAAGAGGGGATTGCTGACAGGGGGGATTGCTGATAGAAGGGGGGTTGCTGACAGGGGGGATTGCTGACAGGGGGGATTGCTGATAGAAGGGGGGTTGCTGACAGGGGGGATTGCTGATAGAAGGGGGGTTGCTGACAGGGAGGATTGCTGACAGGGGGGATTGCTGATAGAAGGGGGGGTTGCTGACAGGGGGGATTGCTGATAGAAGGGGGGGTTGCTGACAGGGGGATTGCTGACAGGGGGGATTGCTGACAGGGGGGATTGCTGATAGAAGGGGGGATTGCTGACACAGAGGGGGGAGTTGCTGACAGGGGGGGTTGCTGATAGAGGGGGGCTGACAGGGGGGGTTGCTGATAGAGGGGGGCTGACAGGGGGGGTTGCTGATAGAGGGGGGCTGACAGGGGGGTTGCTGATAGAAGGGGGGATTGCTGATAGAAGGGGGGTTGCTGACACAGAGGGGGGAGTTGCTGACAGGGGGATTGCTGATAGAAGGGGGGGTTGCTGACAGGGGGGATTGCTGATAGAAGGGGGGTTGCTGACACAGAGGGGGGAGTTGCTGACAGGGGGGTTGCTGATAGAGGGGGGATGACAGGGGGGGTTGCTGATAGAGGGGGGCTGACAGGGGGGGTTGCTGATAGAGGGGGGCTGACAGGGGGGGTTGCTGATAGAAGGGGGGTTGCTGACAGGGGGTAGGGTGACCACATTTCCAAACGGCCATTCAGGGACCCCCTTCCCAAAAATCAGCTTGCGCTGTATTGAATCACAGCACAGCTGGGGCAGCGGATGCACACTCTACCAAGAAGAACTGATCACGCCCCCAAAAAACGCAGCCGCATCGCCACTTTACTCACTGACAGCACTTGTCCTGACTGGCCGAGACCCATTTTTTACCTTGTTCCAACGCTGGCTTTACACTGCCCTGCTGTGATTAGACATAAGAGGTGGGACTTATGATTTCTCCAATCACAAGCAGGGGGCGGGGATTGTGCCTCTCCAGACATTCCCGGCCAGGACAAGTGCTGTCAGTGAGTAAAGCAGCGATGTGGTGGCCTTTTTTGGGGGCAACAGATAGAGGGGAGCGGGGGATGGCTGTGTCAGCTTCATTCCGGGACACTGTATTGTCCTGGAATGAAGGTGCCCGGGACCTGGGACAGACCTGCAAAATGCGGGACTGTCCCGGGCAATCCAGGACACGTGGTCACCCAAACAGTGGGGATTGCTGACAGGGGGGATGCTGACACAGAGGGGGGAGTTGCTGACAGAGAGGGGGGCTGACGGGGGGGGTTGCTGATAGAAGGTGGCTTGCTGACAGGGGGGGGATTGCTGACAGAAGAAGGGGGGTTGCTGACACAGAGGGGGGAGTTGCTGATAGAGAGGGGGGCTGACAGGGGGGGATTGCTGATAGAAGGGGGGGTTGCTGACAGGGAGGATTGCTGACAGGGGGCATTGCTGATAGAAGGGGGGGTTTCTGACAGGGGGGATTGCTGATAGAAGGGGGGGTTGCTGATAGAAGGGGGATTGCTGACAGGGGGGATTGCTGATAGAAGGGGGGGTTGCTGATAGAGGGGGGCTGACAGGGGGGGTTGCTGATAGAGGGGGCTGACAGAAGGGGGTTGCTGACAGGGGGGATTGCTGACAGGGGGGTTGCTAATAGAAGAGGGGTTGCTGACACAGAGGGGGGAGTTGCTGACGGGGGGGGGTTGCTGATAGAGGAGGGCTGACAGGGGGGGTTGCTGATAGAAGGGGGGATTGCTGACAGAAGGGGGGTTGCTGACAGAAGGGGATTGCTGACAGAAGGGGATGTTGCTGATAGAAGGGGGGGTTGCTGACAGGGGGGATGCTGATAGAAGGGGGGTTGCTGACACAGAGGGGGGAGTTGCTGACGGGGGGGTTGCTGACAGGGGGGATTGCTGACAGGGGGGATTGCTGACAGGGGGGATTGCTGACAGGGGGGTTGCTGATAGAAGGGGGGATTGCTGACAGGGGGATTGCTGATAGAAGGGGGGATTGCTGACAGGGGGGTTGCTGATAGAAGGGGGGTTGCTGACAGGGGGGATTGCTGACAGGGGGGATTGCTGACACAGAGGGGGGAGTTGCTGACAGGAGGGGTTGCTGATAGAGGAGGGCTGACAGTGGGGGGTTGCTGATAGAGAGGGGGGATGGCTTACAGAGAAGGACGAGCTGACAGAGGGGGTTGGCTTATATAGAGGGGCGGGCTGGCAGAAGGTGGGGGCTTACAGACGGGCGGGTTGGAGTGCGGATGGCAGAGAGACCTCACCTCAGAGAAACAGCGCGCCAGGCAGGGAGGCGGGACTCCGAGCGGCTACGATCACCCACAGCCCAGCCCCGCCTCCACATGTGACCATTTACCAGCTCCACCAGGCCAATCACAGACCGGAGCGCGGCACGCACGTGACTCATTCAGCCAGTCACAGGGAGCCCGCTACCCACTGCCCAGCTCTCGCACAGGCAGTGTGTGTAAGACAGTGTATATTGATGGCGGCGGGCTCGGGAATCGATGCGCCCGCTCTAGATGTTGCGGCCGGGGCCACAGGACAGTTCTTGAACAGTTGCTATATGTGTCCGGGTTTCAGGCGGGTTGAAACCCGGGCACATGTGTCAAAAACCGGACTGTCCGGGTCAAAACCGGACAGGTGGCAACCCTAAGCGGAGGTCCGCCTAAAAAAACAATATTAAAAGCCAGCAGCTACAAATACTGCAGCTGCTGACTTTTAATAAATGGGCACTTACCTGTCCAGGGTGCCTGCGATGTCGGCAGCCAAAGCTGATCAGTCGCTCGGCTCTCGGCTGCCCCCGCCACAATCCTCGGTAAGGGAATCAGGAAATTAAGCCTTGTGGCTTTACTTCCTGGTTCCCTACTGCGCATGCGCGAGTCGCGCTGCACGTCCTCACTGGTCCCTGCTGTCTTCTGGGACCTGTGTGTTTCCCAGAAGACAGACGGGGAGGACAGTTTAGGAGCAGGAAGTGGCGTAGGTCACCACGATCACTGCGTGATCTATGCCAGGAAGTGGGAGCAAATACCTGTATTATACAGGTATCTGCTCCCTCCACCCAACTGAAAGGTGCCAAAATGTGACACCGGAGGGGGGGGGGGGGGGGGGATTCCAAAAATTGGAAGTTACATTTTTGGGTGGAACTCCACTTTAAGTGATGCAAACATGCACAATACAAAAGTTGGGTAGATGTGGAGCAAGCATTGACAGAAATATTGCAACCTTAAATAAACAATGATGGTCTTTCGCGCTACTAAAGAGTAAATGAAAAGCAGGTGAAGTGTATCGTGCTAAAGCTGCAAAAACGAATTGTGTTCACTATACACGCTAATAGAAATAAAAAGGGGGGGTGTTTTTGCGCTGAAAGCCAGCAATAAAACTTCATAAAGTGCAAAAAGCCAAATACTACTATTAAATAAAGTGCTAGAATATTTGGGTCTATATTAATAGTCCTTAATCCAATGATGAATAAGTGCACAAATATAAATATAGCAGTGCAATACTTATATATAAATGAGTGAATTGTGGTATGAAGACATGAATAATAAAGTGCACCAGTGCTATCTATATATATATATGAACCACAACAATGAAAAAAAAAAAAAAAAAAAAAAAAAAAAATTAATAAATTTATTAGTCCTTATTCAAAAGTCCTTAAACGTGAGTGTTCAAACAGAATGAACTGATGTGAAATACAAATCCTCTGCTGCATAGAAGGATAGGAATATCTCTAATATGTCCATGCAGTGGTCTCACAAAACTCTCACCTCCATTAGAACATAACATGTATGTTAGGCAGTAAATCTCCTTAATGGTGGTTCTTCTGATCTGTATTGTTGCTACTCCCAACCTAGTCTCGTCTGTTAGTGATGTTATTGCAGTTCCTAAGGAGAGAAGGAGGGGGAGGGGAGTGCAGCTCCAAGGGGATAGGATAGGAATAAGGAAGAGAGAAGGGCCTCCAATAGTGTAGTATATTGGTCCAAAACTGGTTTATTGAATGATAATAAGTAATGCTCGTACATTAAACAAAAATCGCGTGGCTAAAAATAACAACAGCGGCGATATACGCCGTCTTACTCGTCCTCCGGGTACTTCCGGTCTGCGGTACCTCGTGATGTCCCTACGTCGTTACGTCACGCCCCTCGTGACTTCATCAGGGGAGCCCGATTGGCTATTGAGGATATGTTTATATATACGGAAACCGGAAGTATTGGTACGGCCATTTTCTTGTGGCCTCTTATGTATATTAGGACGTCGCCATTTTGGGAAGTGGTATCCCATTAGCGCGCTTGCCCATAATCTAAGGACACACATCTAACTATTTCCTAATTATTTGTCTGTTATTATACCATAATAAAGGCTAAGTGCAGAGATAATCTAGGCATTAAAGAGGGCTAAAGCAGTGTACTCCATGTATTAAGGACCAGCAGTTAGCTGACTGTGTGTACAATACACGTAGAGTACCTGCAACAGTGCCATCTAAAGGATACAGATGGGTACTACTGTCAATGGCATAGCAATACATAATTTTAAATGAAATGGCAATCTAATATATTAATTACAATTAAATGGAAAAATGTTAATACAAATATGGGATAAAACTTAATCTATGAAGATCCTAATTCTGGATAATCATGATTAAGTGTTAAAATCAACTGGATATGTTGAAGTCTGGGTGCTACCACTCTGTCATATTGCATGATGTATGTAGGTTACCGCAGACCGGATGTACCCTTTTAGAATAACATAATATGATCATATTCATATAGTGTTCAATAAGACATTAAAACACATCATAAAATACCGGCAAATAAATCATTGAAATATTATATATATGAAATTTAAAAATTTAAAAATTAAAAAATCTGAGACTCATGGCTATATGATCCATTAAAATATGGTGTAATTTAGAGCAGTAATAAAATATTAAAATATTCTGGAGGTAATGATATTTATGTATGGTTTATTGGTGGATTCTGATATTAATGGACTAAAAATTGCTTAAAAAACAGTTTAAGTCGAATTCCACATTCATTCCTCCAGGTACTAGAGTTCTCAAAGTATGAATCCATTTAGACTCTTTTTGACTAATTGCTCTAATTTTATGACTTCCTCTCCAGTTTGCTTTATATTTGTCTATGCCCCAAAACTGTAATTGGGAGGGATCTTGGTTATGGAATTGTGCAAAATGTCTGGAGACATTATGTTTGGGAAATCCATTAATAATGTTCTGCACATGTTCTTTGATTCGAACCTTCAGGGCCCTTTTGGTCCTACCAACATATTGGAGGTTGCAGCTGCACTGTAATATATAAACCACCCCTTCTGAGTGACAGCTTATAAAATCTTTTATCTTAAAAGATTGGCCTGTATTGGTCCCTATAAATTCTGTGCGTTTGCCCTGGAATTTTCTAGCATGGCGGCAGGCATAGCAATTCCTGCACGGAAAAAAGCCTTTCCCATTAAAAAAAGAGAAACCGGGTTTAGGTGGGGAAACCACCACAGATTTTGTAATTAAATCCTTCAGAGTAGGCGCTCTTCTATAAATAATTCTCGGCCTTTCAGGTAAAATAAGTTTCAAGTCTTTATCATTTTTTAAAATGTGCCAGTGTCGTTCAATGAGTTTGGCCACATCTTTATGTTGCACGTTGTAATCAAGGATTAAACAGGGGGCATCTTGAAAGGGAGACTGTTTCTTTTTGTCTTGTAACATATCTCTCCTATCCATCCCACCTACATTTTCGATTTGTTTTTTGATCCAGATATCTTCATACCCTTTTTCTATAAATCTTTTGCCTATTAGTTCGGCTTGTTGCTTAAAATCTTCTTCACTGGTGCAATTTCTTTTGATGCGTACTAATTGGCCCTTCGGAATATTGTATAACCACGCTTTATAATGACAGCTGGCTATTGATAAATAACTATTGGTATCTACTGCCTTAAAATATGTCTTAGTAGTAATTTTATTTCCCTCCAGTTGTATAGTC
Source organism: Rana muscosa (assembly GCA_029206835.1). Lineage (NCBI taxonomy): Eukaryota > Metazoa > Chordata > Amphibia > Anura > Ranidae > Rana > Rana muscosa. Next base: position 89,853,541 of record CM055117.1, on the reverse strand, counting down.
AGATCGAGGAAATTGACTGCTTTTGTGTCTATATTCCACTCCAGTTTTATATTTTTGTCATTATTATTGAGATTTTCCAAAAATTCCTCTAATTTTTCTCTGCTGCCATTCCAAACGATGATCAAGTCATCTATATAGCGTTTGTATAGGGTTAGTTCTGAGGGAGTCTTGGTGTATACCGCCTCTTCCTCCCATTGTGCCATGAATGCGTTCGCCACACTAGGTGCGAACTTGGCTCCCATGGCTATCCCTATACCTTGTTTATAATATGATTGATTGTGCCAAAAGTAATTATACTTCAGGCAAAAATCTAAGCTCTTTAATAGAAATTTCCTTTGCTTACATATCAATTCACTATAATTCTTCAACAGCCATTTGGTGGCGTGACAGGCAGCATGGTGTGGAACGATTGTATATAGCGATGCTACATCGGCAGTTGCTAGTATGGTCCGGCCTTCCAATGTTGATATCTTGTCTATCAATTGGAGTACATGTTTAGTATCTTTCAAGTACGCCCGGGTATTCTGAACTGCTGGTTGCATAAAGAAGTCGATATATTGGCCTAGTCTAGATGTTAATGACTCAATGCCGTTAACAATTGGCCTTCCTGGAGGGTTTTCCTTGTCCTTGTGTATTTTTGGTACAGTATAAATAATAGGTATTCTGCATGTTTCTGGTATGAGAAATCTAGATTCTTTTGCATTTAGGACATGCTTTTTTATTCCTAAATCAATTAATAACTTAAGCTCTTTTTTGTATTTATGAGTAGGATTGCCCAATAATTTAGTATAGGTATCTTCTTGTTGTAATTGCCTATCTATTTCTTTTAAATATTGTTCTTTTCCTTGAATTACTACCGCCCCTCCTTTATCCGCTGGGCGAATAACTATGTCTTTACGTGCCATCAAAAGTTTCATTCCCTTCTTCAGGTGTGGGGGGTCAAATTTTTTCTTTAATTCTAGAGATTCTAGATCTTGTAGAACTAGTCTTTTAAAGACTTCTATATTTTGACCGTTTGTTACTTGAGGATTAAAGACTGAATTATTTCTTAAAGTGCTTTGTGCTACTGTAGTTTGTGGCTTCTCTACACCTTTTGTTATTTGGAATGGGTTGTTCATGATGTACTTCTTTATGTTCATCTTCCTTATGTACTTTTGTATTCCAACATAGGTGTCAAATTTATTTAAATTCTTGATTGGTGCATGTTTCAGTCCATTAGTGAGTACTGCCAGTTCTTCTACTGATAAGGCAGTATCACTCAGGTTCACCACATTTTCTCCTAACCGTATCTTTTTCTTTTTAAGTCTCTTTCCTGCTCTGTTTCCTCTCTTTGTATGGGGCTTGTTCTTGATCTGTCAGAAACTGACAGGGGCTATGACCCTCCATTGCTCTGTCCAATGAAATGAAAAAAGTGTTGCCTATAGTTCTACTTTAAATCTCAGCCACTCATAGATAACTCTCGCAATTGTTTCTACAACTCACTGTATCACTAGAACACACTCCATCCCTCTGAAATGATTCCAGTCATGGGTAACCCATCCTTTACACTGGTACTGCAAGATGTCCAATTTAGACCATTGTTAACTGCAACTTTGACATTTCCTATCCATTCTTAAAATGGGGTGTAGCGCCCCTCTACTTTGAGGGGTGCTATGTGCCTAAATTTAGGGGTTGGTCTGAGCTAGTAGCCAGGCTCAGACCGCTTTTATTGATAGGTTCTGTTACTTTGTTTCTGCAGGTGTTGTACTGGTGTGCAGTTCCCTGTGGCCTGTAGGTGGCACTGCCATGACAGGTCAGGGTTGAACCACTGGTGACAGTGCTGTGCCTTAGGGTGTCCTCTCTCGGCAGTAGTACAGTGGGTGTGGTCGACCTGCTGTGCATGCCGGAAGAGGATACATAAGGGCAGGCGCCACCTGGAGTTGGGAGTTCCGGAATTCGGGTCGCGTGACCTGGCCCTCCAGGCCAGGGGTGCGTGTGTGCATCGGTCCCAGGCACCTTTAGCCTGGGGCTGCAGCTTCGCCATTGGGCCCGGCACCTTTAGCTGGGCCTCATCTCTAAGAGGAGGAATCCCAGGGTGCCCCTGATAGGGGACCCTCTCTAAGAAGAGGAGGCCGGGGGAGGACCTTTCTGATGGACCGGTGAGAGAGTTCATGGTGAAAGAGAGGCCCGGTAAACTTCTCGAGGGATTCCACTTTTCATCCAAGGCCTTGTAATGTGCAGCAACTTTCACCTGTTCTTGAGTTACAAGCGCTGAGAAGTTCGGGGCTCAGGGATTCTGTGGCAGAGGATCTCCCGATCGTATCTTCAAAGAAACCTAAGTGAACGCCCGAGTGTCATTCCGGTTGCTAGGAGCGTGAGAGGGGACTATCCGGATAAGCAGAGACACTGGGGATTGAGTGGTGAGATTGAGTGTCGCGTGCCTGAACCTCTCTGTTCCTTTATTCTTCAACTTCAACTTTCCTATCCAGTTTTCAGCATAAAGAAAATAAACCTTCCTTCATTAAGGTTTAACCTTGCCTGGACATTGGCCTTATTGGTGCACCTACAACAGACTCTTTCCTATACTCTGGGGGTGAGAACCAGCCGAGGAGAGGTAACTCGCTGCTGGACCCAACAATTGTGAACACCGCTTAACCTCTTCAAACAAGAGGGTACAGGCATATAGTATGGTGTGCCTTATCTCGCAATGAGCCAGGTGAGAAAAAGGTCCGTGTGCTACAGGGGCTTCTGTCTGCATCCCCCCGCCACTACTTTTGAAACCCAGTGCCTCGACCCTAACCTAATAAAACATGCTTTCTGGTACAATATTTTTATTGAAATATAAGAAAAGATTCAGCTGTAATAATCCCGTGCAGGGGATATAAGCAGTAAGCATAACATAATACAGCATTAGAATACATATATAGAATGTGTTTTATGGTATGAAATGTAGGAAACAATAACCCTCCGACGAGAGAAGGGGGTCAACACAGGGTGTCTGAGCCATAGGGCTCAGGGGCTGGGGTGTGGCGCAATGCACAATATATAGGGAAAATAAAACATAAACCAAACTCACAAGAACAAAAAAAAGAGGGGGAAAGAAAAAAAATGGGGGGAGGGTCAGATGATGATGGAGGAAGCGAGAGGTTAGAGGAGTCACAGAATAAGAAGAGGAAAGAGAAGTAAAGAATGGGGGCGGGGAGTCCCAGGCCAGGAGGTGGAGGAGGTCAGTTGGAGAGGCCCAGGCTGGTCGGGTGCAAAGTTGGAAGAGCGTAAGACCACCACGGGCCAACACTGTAAGAAATTTAGCGTGAGAGTTGTAGAGGATACTAGTCATCTTCTCATTAACCATGAGTGGCGTTAAGATGCTCTTTACCTCTGCAAATTAAACAGATAGTTTTTCCAGGCCCTAGCTATTGCACGCTTAGCGGCAATGAATAAATAGGTGGCCAATTTCTGATGATAGGAGAAGAGGCCTGGGATTGGGCAGTGAAGCAGGTCCAGTTTGGTGTATTTGCAGGTAGGTACATGGAAAAGAGTGAACAGAAGTCCAAAATCCCACTAAGCGGGGGGCTAAAAGACCACCAGATATGGAGTTTGTCTTCTCGCTGACCACATTCCCTGAAACATCTATTACTGTAAGATGGGTTTGATTTGGAAATGCGGGTTGGGACCCAATATCAGAGGAGGAGTACCTTGTAGGCAGCCTACAGAGTAGTCATATTAAAGGAGTACTTTGCAATACTGGACTAGGCTTTACTCCAATCTGCCAAATCAAAGGCGGACAATAAGCCACAATTTATCATTTACTTACAGTCTTCTTACTCACCCAGCTGATGACTTTACACCCCTCCCCTCTTCTCTAAAAATGGGAACTAGATCCGAGCCAAACTTTCACGAGATATTATATTAAATTTTTCGCCCATAAAGTGTCCATTTCAAGCAGAATCCAAGAACCTGGATCACCTGTGAAAATAAAGAAAAAAAAAGATTAAAAAAAGAAAACGAATGCAGCCACCACATCTAAAGATTAATAAACTGCAATAAATTACATTTTTGGTTTGGGGTTTAACCACTTAAGGACCGCTGCACGCCGATGTACGTCGGCAGAATGGCACGGCTGGGCACAAGGGCCTACAGGTACGTCCCATTTAAGATCCCAGCTGTGGGTCGCGAGCGCGCCGCCGGCGACGCGCTCGCGACCGGTTATCTTCTCCGTCACCGTCCCTGCGGGAACAGTGGACCCGATCGCCACCGGTGTCCCGCAATCGGAACACAGAGAGGAAGAACGGGGAGAGGTAAGTGTAAACAAACTTCTCCCCGTGCTTCCTAGTGAGCCTGTCACCGATTGTCTGTTCCCTGTCATAGGGATTGATGGTCAGTGATGTCACACACTAAGCCACGCCCCCCAACAGTAAGAAACACACATCAGGGCACACTTAACCCCTACAGCGCCCCCTCCTGGTTAACCCCTTCACTGCCAGTGTAATTTTTACAGTAATCAGTGCATTTTTAAAGCACTGATCGCTGTAAAAATGACAATGGTCCCAAAATAGCGTCAAAAGTGTCCGATGTGTCCGCCATAATGTCGCAGTCATGATAAAAATCGCTGATCGCCACCATTACTAGAAAAAAAAAATATTAATAAAAATGCAATAAAACTATCCCCTATTTGGTAGACGCTATAAATTTTGCGCAAACCAATCAATAAACGCTTATTGAGATTTTTTTTAGCAAAAATATGTAGAAGAATACGTATCAGACTAAACTGAGGAAAAAAAATGTTTTTATATATATTTTTTGGGGATATTTATTATAGCAAAAGGTAAAAAATATTGAATTTTTTTCAAAATTGTCGCTCTATTTTTGTTTATAGCGCAAAAAATTTAAATTGCAGAGGTGATCAAATACCACCAAAAGAAAGCTCTATTTGTGGGAAAAAAAGGATGCCAATATTGTTTGGGAGCCATGTCGTACGACCGCGCAATTGTCAGTTAAAGCGACGCAGTGCCGAATCGCAAAAAGTGGCCAGGTCTTTAAGCTGCATAATGGTCCGGTCCTTAAGTGGTTAATGCCGCTTTAAGGGCTGTCTTTTTTTAACATGTTCCTGGCAGTGATCCAGTGTTTTCTCACTGTTATCCACTGCAAATATAGATACCTAACTCTAGAAAATATTCATTTTTCATAATATAGATGCACGAAAAAAGTGAGCAGGTGTTCACATTTACTGATTTTATTTTCTTGGTCACACGCTTCTAATTTATTTAAATTAATGCATGTTTAAATGAATGCAACTGAGCTGTGACCAAACATGCAAAATTAGACAGAGAAAATTCCGAACTAATCAATACCGACAGATGCTAAGAGGAGGGCTGGGATAAGATCGCACTTCTGTACAAACGCTTTACTAAATGATTTATAGGCCACGCCAAATTGTATGCCTTTGTCAAGGAAAACATCTTAGTTAGGATATATTTCAAGGGGAAAGAAATTACTTAATACATCTACTATTTATCTACCTAACAGTTTGCAGTGTTTATTGGCTGTCACTTGCAGCTAGTAAGAAATGGCATTGCAGGAGCTATGAAACTTAACTGGCAGAGCCAATCAGACATCTGTTCAAATGTGTGTGGGTGTGGTTGCAGCAAATAGAAGGTCGTCCCGAACCAGGAAACACACAATTTTGTAAGTGTGCTGTTTTATATAATCTTCATTTTTCAAACTTGCACAAAGTTTACAAACAAGATCAGGGTGATCATATCATCAACCATTTGCATCAAAGCCAGGCATATGATTAAAACAAATACATATTGCAAATCACCTTGATGATGCAAAGAATATGAATAGAACAGTATAAAAAGATATAACATGAAAAGGATATAAAAGAAAGATATAAACTTTAAAATTAGCACCTAACCTGGCCTGGGATAGGGGCCAGGAGTTGGCGACATTGCAAGTAACCTTGTGGGTCAAGGGCCAACCAAGCAGGATAGGAAAGACGCTTTGACCATCATAATAGTCATAAAGATAGTCGACGAACCCCAGAATGGGAGCACTACATGGGAGGTTTACCCTGGTGTCCATGGTACAGTCCTTTGGGTACCAGGGGTCACCAAGACACCAGTATTAAAGTGGTTGTAAACCATCTGAAAATAAATAAATAAACCCTGCAAGACAAAGGCATAATGAGCTAATGAGCTAATATGCATAGCATACTAGCTCATTATGAATTACTTACCTTACATCAAAGCCCCCGCAGCGGTCCTCGTCCCCCCCTCCAGTGGGGACAGCTATCCCAGGGGCAGTGGCGTAGCGTGGGTTGTCAGCGCCCGGGGCAAGGCAAGAAATTTGTGCCCCCCCAGCCTGCGGACTTTCCACTACACTACACACGACCACTAACCCGCACACCACTACCTTGCACACCTGACCTACGTGACCATTACACTGACCCACCTACTGACACCTACACTGACCCACCTACTGACACCTACACTGACCCACCTACTGACACCTACACTGACTGACCCACCTACTGACACCTACACTGACTGACCCACCTACTGACACCTACACTGACTGACCCACCTACTGACACCTACACTGACCCACCTACTGACACCTACACTGACCCACCTACTGACACCTACCCTGACCCACCTACTGACACCTACCCTGACCCACCTACTGACCCCTACACTCACTGACACACACACACACACTGACACACACACACCTACACTGAAATATGTAAAATGAGGTGCAGTGCTAAATGAATAAATAAATGTCAATAGGTGTAATGTGAAAAATTGGTGAAAAGGAAAACTAATGCAGAGTCTCCCATTTCTTAAATTCATATGAGTCTAAGGCCCCTTTTACTCTGGGGCGGGCAGGTGCGGTATAGCAGCGCGATTTTCAGCGCTGCTATACCGTCGTTCTTACCGCGGTATGCGGCCGCTAGGGGGGGTGAATTTAACTCCCGCTAGCGGCCGAAAAAGGGTTAATACCGCCCGCAAACCGCGGCTATTGCCGCGGTTTGCGGGCGGTATTACCGCGCTGTCCCATTGATTTCAAAGTGGATGACGGGTGGAGCCCTGGTGACGTCATCACGTTTTTCCTTTCCAGACAGCGGATTGACGATAGGGAGTAGAGAGAGGTTAATGGAGACGCCGCAGCTCCTTACATGACCGCATATGTGATTGCTGTTTCGCTGATATACCAACATCACGCTTGTAAGTGCAATAATTCTTATAATACATTTATTTGAGTTAACATACTGCACCATGAGAATATTTTTTACCTTCCATGTCTGCGAGTAACACCTCAATTACATGCCAAAAGCCCCCTCCAAGCCCCTCCCTCAGGAATCGGATTAATGATTTACTGAGCTTCATGACAGTATCCCTCAGAGCTTTCAGCATGTAAGGGGTTAAATGATCAATTCTGCTATATAATGCATTCCTCGGGTCATTCAACATGCCAAATACCTAGCAGGATTGATCATTCAACCCCTTACATGATGCTGAAAGCTCTGAGAGATACTGTCATGAAGCTCAGTAAATAATTATTTCCGATTCCTGAGGGGGGGGGGGTCTTGGAGGGGGCTTTTGGCATGTAACTGTCTGTCTGTCTGTACTTAGGCCCGCAGGCATGCATGCATTAACACATGGTGGTGGCGTGACTCAACTCTCCTCTCCCTAACTGCTGCTGACCGGGCGTCTGCTCCATCCATCTGAGATGGCTCCCTGCCTCACTCACCTCCATTTTTTGTTGTCCATCAATCGAGACACTCCCAGATGAAGGCACTACACCACTTCCAGATCCGGTCAGGGAGGAAGGGTGGAGGAGAAGACGGCGGCTTACAGTAGCGCGGGCGGGCCTTCGCGCATGCGCCGCCAGCGTTCAAGGACTGGCCAGCCCTGCCGGAGCACATGACCACATTCGCCCAATCACAGGGCGCCAGCTGCCGCAAGATGGCGGCCGGGCCCGGCCGTGACACAGTAAATAGAATTTAACGGGCCTTGAGAAAAGTGACACAAACGGTGCAGGAATTCGCCCCCCCCCAAATTTTGCGCCCGGTGCGACGGCCCCCCTGCCCCCCCCATGCTACGCCTCTGCCCAGGGGTTACTTCCGGGTATTGCAACTCTGGCGCTGTGATTGGCCGGAGCCACGATGACGTCACTCCTGCGCATGAGCCGCCGGTAAGGGCACAGTCACTGAAGCAACGGCACATATGTGCCATTGCTTCAGTTTGCCCCAGTGCGCATGTGCCAATGACATCTGCCCATGCAGGGGACAGGGGATATCTCCTAAACCGTACAGGCTTACAGGCGTATTATAGACTTACCTGTAGCATAAAGTGGTCTGTAAGGGTTTACAACCACTTTAAATTGTCTTTGTCAATTTAGCATTATTCCCCTAGCACCTATTATATCACAAATGCAACATAGGTAATAAACAAACCCCAAAAAAATAAAGAAAAACAGGGGGGTAGGATAGGGTTGGACACCTATTTATACCTTGTTAAAATCTCAAGACCACTCACAGGGCCGGATTCCAGACAAGGCCACCGAGGCAAGGCCTCGGGGCGGCAGTCAGTGCAGGGGCGGCTCCGCCTATCCTCGCCGCCCTCACTCACGGGCACAGTCACCTCCCACTCCGCCTATTCTCCCCGCTCGCACTCACGGGCACACTGTACAGTTCCGGCTCCGCCTATCATCTCCGCCCGCTCCGCTCATCCTCCCCGCCCTCACTCAGGGGAACACTGCAAAGTCACGGCCCATTCTCCCCGCCCCTTACTCAGGGGAACACTGCAAAGTCACCGCCCATTCTCCCCGCCCTCACTCACGGGCATACTGCACAGTCTCCGCCCGCTCCGCCCATCCTCTCCGCCCGCACTCATGGGTAGTCACAGGCCCCACCCATCCTCTTTGCCCGGCCAAGCAAAACCTAGCATGGAGGGGGAACCAACTGATTTGCAAGTGATCTGCAAGTAAGTGGCACTGATATCAATATCAACACTGCTATTGATTCCCCCCCACACCACCACTGCTGCCACTGATACCCCCTACCAGCATTACTGCCACTGATACCCCCCACCAGCATTACTGCCACTGATACCCCCCACCAGCATTACTGCCACTGATACCCCCCACCAGCATTACTGCCACTGATACCCCCCACCAGCATTACTGCCACTGATACCCCCCCCACCAGCATTACTGCCACTGATGACCCCCACCACCATTACTGCCACTGATACCCCCCACCACCATTACTGCCACTGATACCCCCACCACCATTACTGCCACTGATACCCCCCATCACCATTACTGCCACTGATACCCCCACCACCACTGATACCCCACCACCGCCACTTATACCCCACCACTGCCACTTATACCCCACCACTGCCACTGATACCCCACCACCACCACTGATACCCCACCACCGCCACTTATACCCCACCGCTGCCACTTATACCCCACCACTGCCACTTATTCCCCCCCAACACCAGCACCATTACCACTAGTGCAAATGATACACCCCCCACCACTGATACCCCCCACACCACCACCACCACTGATACCCCCCACCCCACCATGACCACTGCTGCCACTGATCCCATTCAGCAACCACCATCCCTGCCACTGATCCCACCCCCCCCACCACTGCCACTCATCCCATCCAATCTCCCCCTTCCACTACCACTCATCCCAACCTATCTTCCCCAACCACCACCCTCACCACTGATCCCATCCTCCCACCACCGCTGCCACCCATTTCATCCAATGCCTCCCAACCACCACCCTTGCCACTGATCCCATTCCCCCAATCATCTCTGCCACTAATCCCATTCAATGCCCCCTACCACTGATCCCACCCCCAACCACCACCCTCACCACTGATCCCATGCTCCCACAACCGCTGCCACTCATTTCATCCAATGCCCCCCAACCACCACCCTTGCCACTGATCCCATTCCCCCCATCATCTCTGCCACTCATCCCATTCAATCCCCCCTACCACTGATCCCACCCCCCAACCACCACCCTTGCCACTCATCCCATCCCCCCACCACTGCTGCCACTGATCCCACCCCCACCGCTGCCACTCATCCCATCTCTCCCTCACCGCTGCCACTGATCCTATCCCTATCCAACCACCACTGCTGCCACTGATCCCATCCCCCACCACCACCGCTGCCACTCATCCCAGGGGCGTAACTACAGGGTCACAATTGCAATGGCGCACATGTTGCCCCTGTACACCTGGATGGGGGGGGCATATAGAGGAACAAATCCCCTCCATTTTTCTCCTGCAGCCGCTAAAAGCCTGCTTTTCCTCCCCTCCCTCCCATAGGCATTCAGTGGCTGCAGGAGGAAAATGGAGGGGATTTGTTCCTCCATATGCTGCCCCCGCTGCCCCTCCTATCCAGGTCCTGCTGCCCCCAGGATCAGTGGGAAGGGCGCTGGCCAGAGGTCACAGTGCCAAGCAGAATATTTGACTCAAAAGGTATTTAATTCCTTGCTGGGTATGCTGCATAATGCACATATTTACAGTTATTATTGTATAAAAACAGTGCACAAATACACTAGGTATGTCTTTAATAACACAATATGCAAATCACAAGTACTTTCAGGGTTTTTTTGGCGGGGGGGGGGGATTTCTAATGTCATTTTTTTTTCTTTGCCTCATTTCTATCCAGGTCGGATTCCAGACAAGGCCACCGAGGCCAGGCCTCGGGGTGGCAGTCAGTGCAGGGGCGGCTCCGCCTATCCTCGCTGCCCTCACTCACGGGCACAGTCACCTCCCACTCCGCCTATTCTCCCCGCTCGCACTCACGGGCACACTGTACAGTTCCGGCTCCGCCTATCATCTCCGCCCGCTCCGCTCATCCTCCCCGCCCTCACTCAGGGGAACACTGCAAAGTCACCGCCCATTCTCCCCGCCCTCACTCAGGGGAACACTGCAAAGTCACCGCCCATCCTCCCCGCCCTCACTTATGGGCACTCTACACAGTCCCCACCCGCTCCTCCCATCCTCTCCGCCCGCGCTCATGGGTAGTCACAGGCCCCACCCATCCTCTTTGCCCGGCCAAGCAAAACCTAGCATGGAGGGGGAACCAACTGATTTGCGAGTGATCTGCGAGCGATCTGCAAGTAAGTGGCACTGATATCAATATCAACACTGCTACTGATTCCCCCCCACACCACCACTGCTGCCACTGATACCCCCCACCAGCATTACTGCCACTGATACCCCCCACCAGGGATGAGCCGAACACCCCCCTGTTCGGTTCGCACCAGAACCTGCGAACAGACAAGATGTTTGTGTGAACTTTAGAACCCTAATAAATACAATGGACTCGAACGTTCGAAATCTAAAGTGTTAATTATAAAGGCTTATATGCAAGTTATTGTCCTAAAAAGTGTTTGGGGACCTGGGTCCTGCCCCAGGGGACATGTATCAATGCAATAAAAGGTTTAAAAAATAGACGTTTGTACGGGAGCGGTGATTTTAATAATGCTTAAAATGAAAAAATAAAAGTGAAATATTCCTTTAAATTTCGTACCTGGGGGGTGTGTATGATATGCATGTAAAGTGGCGCATGTTTCCTGTGCTTAGAACTGTCCCTGCACAAAGTGTCATTTTTGAGGGAAAAAATTCATTTAAAACTCACTCGTGGCTATAATGAATTGTCGGCTTTTATCAATACATAGAAAAGTCATTGATAAAAAAAAAAAGCGTGGGGGTTCCCCCAAATTCAATTACCAGGCCCTTTAGGTCTGGAATGGATATTAAGGGGAACCCCGCCGCAAATTTAAAAAAAAATGGTGTGGAGTCTCCCCAAAAATCCATACCAGACCCTTATCCGAGCACGCAACCTGGCCGGCCACAGGGGAAGAGGGGGGGACGAGAGAGCGGCCCCCCCTCCCTCCTGAACCGTACCAGGCCACATGCCCTCAACATGGGGAGGATGTCCCCATGTTGATGGGGACAAGGGCCTCATCCCCACAACCCTTGCCCGGTGGTTGTGGGGGTCTGCGGGTGGGGGGCTTATCGGAATGTTGAGGGCATGTGGCCTGGTACGGTTCAGGAGGGAGGGGGCGCTCTCTTGTCCCCCCCTCTTCCCCTGCGGCCGGCCAGGTTGAATGCTCGGATAAGGGTCTGGTATGGATTTTTGGGGGGACTCCACACCATTTTTTTTTTAATTTGGGGTGGAGTTCCCCTTAAAATCCATGCCAGATCTCAAGGGCCTGGTATGGATATTTAGGGGGAACCCCACGCCATTTTTTTTTAAATTTGCGGCGGGGTTCCCCTTAATATCCATTCCAGACCTAAAGGGCCTGGTAATTGAATTTGGGGGAACCCCCACGCTTTTTTTTTTTTTTATCAATGACTTTTCTATGTATTGATAAAAGCCGACAATTCATTATAGCCGCGAGTGAGTTTTAAATGACTTTTTTTCCTTCAAAAATGACACTTTGTGCAGGGACAGTTCTAAACACGGGAAACATGCGCAACTTTACATGCATAGCATACACACACCCCAGGTACGAAATTTAAAGGAATATTTCACTTTTATTGTTTCACTTTAAGCATTATTAAAATCACTGCTCCTAAAAAAACGTCCGTTTTTAAAACTTTTTTTTGCATTGATACATGTCCCCTGGGGCAGGACCCGGGTCCCCAAACACTTTTTAGGACAATAACTTGCATATTAGCCTTTATAATTAGCACTTTAGATTTCTCCCATAGACTTTTCGAATTTGCAGCGAACACCCCAAATTGTTCGTTGTTCGGCGAACGGGCGAACAGGCAATGTTCGAGTCGAACATGAGTTCGACTCGAACTCGAAGCTCATCCCTACCCCCCACCAGCATTACTGCCACTGATACCCCCACCACCATTACTGCCACTGATAACCCCCACCACCATTACTGCCACTGATAACCCCCACCACCATTACTGCCACTGATAACCCCCACCACCATTACTGCCACTGATACCCCCCACCAGCATTACTGCCACTGATACCCCCCACCAGCATTACTGCCACTGATACCCCCCACCAGCATTACTGCCACTGATACCCCCCACCAGCATTACTGCCACTGATACCCCCCACCAGCATTACTGCCACTGATACACTCCACCAGCATTACTGCCACTGATACCCCCACCACCATTACTGCCACTGATACCCCCCACCACCATTACTGTCACTGATACCCCCCACCACCACCACTGATACCCCACCACCGCCACTTATACCCCACCGCTGCCACTTATTCCCCCCCCAACAAAAGCACCATTACCACTAGTGCGACTGATACACCCCCCCACCACTGATACCCCCCACACCACCACCACTGATACCCCCCACCCCACCATGACCACTGCTGCCACTGATCCCATTCAGCAACCACCATCCCTGCCACTGATCCCACCCCCCCCACCACTGCCACTCGTCCCATCCAATCTCCCCCTTCCACTACCACTCATCCCAACCTATCTTCCCCAACCACCACCCTCACCACTGATCCCATCCTCCCACCACCGCTGCCACTCATTTCATCCAATGCCCCCCAACCACCACCCTTGCCACTGATCCCATTCCCCCCATCATCTCTGCCACTAATCCCATTCAATCCCCCCTACCACTGATCTGGTCTGCTAGCTTCAGGAGGACAACATCAAGACTGGATGGAACAAAGTCTAAATCCTTAGTATGCTTCCGCTAGGCCACCCAAGTCATACGGAATCGTTCTGACGTACCCCTGCAGGTCGCTATCCTCTGCCTCCATGATCTCATTTACCTTCTTAAAGCGGAAGTAAACCCATCTATTTTATAGTTTCAAAAAACAGTTAACATTCCCGGCATGCCGGAAATGCTAGCTGTCACATTGGTTGTGCTCTCAACCAAACTGTCAAACCATCCAATGGCCGGTGTCATAATGGATCACATGTGCAGCATTATGGCAGTTGCAGATTAAACAGAGGCCAAGATGGCAGCTTCCTTGGCTGAAAACAATAGGAGGGTTTACTTCCACTTTAATCAATTCTTCCAATATATTAATCTTGTTTCCAATATATAGGTATTACTTGTTTGGCAGCATTTAAAAGATGCGGTAAGGCACATCTTTTATATTGGCTAAGCGGTATAGAGGGCACATGGAGGAGGAAGTGAAGTAGAGATAGAGGGAGATTTATGTTCAGAAATTGCTTGATCTGAGTTGTAACAACCACCCAGAAAGCATGAATTGCAGGGCATTCCCACCATATGTGCAAAAGTGTGCCCTGCTGGCCACAGCCCCGCCAACAGAGGTCAGAAACAGAGGAGTAGACACGTGCCAAAGCAGTTGGGACATGATACCGACTGGTCTAAATTTTGTGATTATTCTCTTGGGTCTTAACCACTTCCAGCCCAAGGCTGTCATATGACGTCCTTGACTTTCAGCGGGGATATCTGAATGATGCCTGCAGCTACAGGCATCATTCCGATATCATTATTTTCTGCCGGCGATTCTGTGCACCATAAGAACGATCATAGCATAGATCGTTCTTACAGGTCACGGGAGGGGGACCCACAAACTCTATACACACCATGATGTATTCCGGACCCATGCACTCTATACACATCATGTTGTATTTCTGACCCACACACTCTATACACATGTAGTGGACCCCTAAATTTAGGGGGTCGCTATGCCCAAATTTAGGGCCTGAGCAATAGTTTGGCTCAGACATTCTAATTTAATGCTGGACTCTGCTCTGCTGTGGTGTTGTCTGGTGTACGGTTCCCCTTTGGCCTGTGGGTGGCACTGTTGCCTAGGCCTAGGGTCGAACTTCAGGTGACACAGTGGCGGTATTGGATGTCCTCTCTCGGTTGCCATGCAGTGGGCGGGGCCTTGCCTGCTGTGCATGCCGGGAGAGGGTATATAAGGGGCAGACACCATGTTTAGGGAGGAGTGCCCGGGGAGAGCAGTACCAGGAGGAGTCCCGGGGGGGAGTGTGCCCCACGGGGTGCGTTGACTGGCCGAGGGGTCTCGGGCACCTTTGTCCCAAGGCTGCAGCGTTCCAGGTAGGCCCAGTACCTTTAACTGGGTCTACAATCAGCCCACTGGAGTCCCAGGGTGCCCAGGTGAGGGTACCTGCTCTGACCGAAAGGAAGCCAGGGGAGGATCGGTCCCACAGAGGAGATGAGTGATGGAGGATCGCTGTCTCGGGAGAGGCCTGGTGACCTGTCAGAGGGAAGGATTCTTTACTCCGCAAAGCTAACCTTGTAGAGTGCCCATTGGCATCGTTCTGTTCTCTAAACTCTACAGAGGTTAAAGGATTTCCTGAACCTGTCCCTGGAGGGGATAGGGTGACAGAACTGTTCGAGCTCCACACCGGCTGCTAGGGCCGCTTTCATAGGGACTATCCGGGTGAGCTAAACCCACTCGGGATCGAGTGGTGACGAGTGACTAAGGTGTGTGCCTGAATCTGCCTTCTGACTCTGCTAACTTCTTCTTTTCTCTTCAATTTCCCGTTTACTGGAGCAAAGGAAAAATAAACTCTCTGTTGGAGTTAAAGTGTTCTGGACATTGGCCTTCTTGGGGGGAGAAATATAGACTTGTCCCTACATATTGGGGATGAGAACCAGTGGAAATAAGTAACTCGCTGCAGGACCCAAAATTTGTGAACACCGCTTAACCTCTTCAAACAGGAGGGTACGGGCATATAGCACGGTATGCCTTAACTTGCAAGTGAGCCAGGCAGTTAAAAGGTCCGTGTGCTACACACACCATGATGTATTCCGGACCCATGCATTCTATACACATCATGTTGTATTTCTGACCCATGCACTCTATACACACCATGTTGTATTCTTGACACACACACTCTATACATACCATGTTGTATTCCTGGCCCACACACTCTATACACACCATGTTGTATTCCTGACCAATGCACTCTATACACACCATGTTGTATTCCTGACCTGTGCACTCTATAAGCGATGTTGTATTTCTAACTCGCACACTCTACAAGCCATTTTGTAACATTGATCCACACACTCTGTACACCATTGTATTTCTGATCCCTGCACTCTATGCCATTTTGTATTCTTGAGCCACAGACTTTATATGTCATGTTGTATTCCTGACGTCTACACATCATGTTGAACAACTGAACCAGCACACTCGACATGCCATATTGTATTCCTGACCTGCACACTCTATACACCATGTTGTACAAACACCTAACTTCTGTCTTTTATGCAACTGTGGAGATAATATTGGAATAGTCCTGTCCCCCTGCACTCTATACACTTGTATATTTCATACTACTGACCAACGTGTTTATTATCTCCACATTCGCTTGTTGCTAAATGATCACCAGCTGTTCTCATAGCTCGAGTATTAGACTGGTTTCACAACTCTTTTGTGGAAATTATGGGTACAAATTGAGGAAACACTATCTCCTTATCCTCTGGTGTTGTTACCGTGGATCTTGCCATACTTACGTCCTCAGACAAACTCTATACCTTCTTGTGTTTTAGCAACTCTTAAAATCTGGGACTGATTACTTAATATTCCTTTATAATCTTCTTATATACCGTATTTATCGGCGTATAACACGCACTTTTTTCCCCTTAAAATCAGGGGAAAATCGTGGGTGCGTGTTATACGCCGATACCCACTGATCCCTGACTGAGCGGAGCGCAGCGATCGCCGCCGAGATACACATAGCCGAGTGTACTCGGCTATACTCGGCTTTTTTCGGCTCTGCTCACAGTCACGCCCAGTCCCGCCATTGGACCTGTGTTATGTCCATCATAGGGCGGGACTCGGCGTGACTGTGAGCAGAGCCGAGAAGAGCCGACTAGAGCCGAGTACACTCGGCTATGTGTATCTCGGCTCCGCCCAGTCCCTGCGTTCTCGGCGGCGTTCGCCCCGCTCCGCCCAGTCTCTGCGGCGATCTCGGCGGCGCCAATTTTGAAAACTGGGGCAAGGCTGCACTGGACACTGGGCAAAGGCTGCACTTAGCAAAGGCTGCACTGGACACTGGGCAAAGCTGCACTGGACACTGGGCAAAGGCTGCACTGGACAAAGCTGCACTGGACACTGGGCAAAGGCTGCACTGGGCAAAGGCTGCACTGGACACTGGGTAAAGCTGCACTGGACACTGGGCAAAGCTACACTGGGCAAAGGCTGCACTGGACACTGGGTAAAGCTGCACTGGACACTGGGCAAAGCTACACTGGGCAAAGGCTGCACTGGGCAAAGGCTGCACTGGACACTGGGTAAAGCTGCACTGGACACTGGGCAAAGCTACACTGGGCAAAGGCTGCACTGGACACTTGGTAAAGCTGCACTGGGCAAAGGCTGCACTGGACACTGGGCAAAGGCTGCACTGGACACTGGGGCAAGGCTGCAATGGACACTGCTGGCAAGGCTGCACTGACAAGGCTGCAACGGACACTGGTAAGGCTGCATTTAAATGTAAGTTTTTTTTTTTTTCCTTAAACTTCCCTCCTAAAAGTTTTTTTCCCTAAAATTCCCTCCTAAACTTGGGGTGCGTGTTATACGCCGGTGCGTGTTATACGCCGATAAATACGGTAAGTCCACTAACACCACTCACAGGCAATCCTGAATTCCATCCAGGGTTGTGATTAAAGCCCCCTTCCTCTTCTGTTACCTCCAAAACCCATTTCCTAATGATTGATGTTACTGATTCAACTGATCTAAAACCTTTGACACAACTGAATAATATTTTGCCCTGTTATCCAAGTAGGTGGTTATTGTACTTCCAAGTTCGTAATTTCTATAATTCATTAAAAAACAAGAGGTGACCTTCATCTTACTGTTTTCAAATCTCTAAGTACACAACCAGACCCCCCTACACAGACCCCCCCCTCCTTTCTTTATAACTTTCTCTTAACTTAGATTTTCTTTGACAGACCCCCTTATTTTGTGGTATGGGAAGGGTAGCTAGGAGTCACTTTCTCGGAGGAAGAAGTTTGTAAATCCTGTATATGGACTCATAAATATTCTGTTGCAAGCAAAAAACTGGTATGGAATTACAAAGTCATCACGGTATGGTATCGCTGCCCCTGGATATTACACAAAATATTTCCAAATACATCAGACCAATGTTGGCGATGCCTATCTCATGTAGGTACCATGCAACATGTAAGGTGAAGTTGCCTTGCCTTGTACCCATTTTGGGACAATATTTTTAAAATATACAGCACCTTTGCCTCAGAGACAGTGCCCCAAACCATCCAAATAGCACTATTATCTATGTTCCAAGAATCTGTCTCAAAAAAGTTAAGAAAGAGTTTTTTTGTTTCTTTTTAGTGGCTGCCAGGGTGATAATTCTTGAGATATTAGAAATCCCAGTACACTCCTTCAATAATAGAATGGATAGCTGAACTAAATAAGCTTATGAGAATATTGTGTGTTTTACAGTTAGTGTAGTAAATATAATACAGTTTAGAGTATATAGTGCAGTTAGTGTAGTATATATAATACAGTTCGGAGTATATAGTGCAGTCCATGTAGTATATATATATATATATATATATTACAGTTCAGAGCATATAGTGCAGTCTGGTAGTATATATAATACAGTGGAGAGTATATAGTGCTGTCAGTGTAGTATATATAATACAGTCCAGAGTAGATAGTGCAGTCCGTGTAGTATATATGATACAGTTCAGAGTATATAGTGCAGTCAGTGTAGTATATATAATACAGTGGAGAGTATATAGTAACATCAGTGTAGTATATGTAATACATTGCACAGTATAGTGCAGTCAGTGTAGTATATAAAATACAGTGGAGAATATATAGTGCAGTCAGTGTAGTACTGTATATATAATACAGTGCAGGGTATATAGTGCAGTGCAGAATATATAATACAGTATATTGAAGTGGTTAAGGGGAACAGAATTAAGAAAAAAAACAGCCCTTTGGGTCTGGCATAGATTTTAAGGGAAACTCCCCGGCAAAATGTAAAAAAAAAATTGGCATGGGGTCCCCCCTGAAAGCCACACCAGACCCTTATCGGAGCATGCAACCTGGCTGGCCAGGAAAGGAAGGGGATGAGTGAGCCGCCCCCCCTCCTGAACCATACCACTCCGCTTGCCCTCAACATGGGGAGGGTGATTTGGTGTGCCCCCCAAAGCACCCTGTCCCCATGTTGATGGGGACAAGGGCCTCTTCCCGACAACCCTGGCCAGTGGTTGTCGGGGTCTGCGGGCAGGGGCTTATCGGAATCTGGAAGCCTCCTTTAACAAGGGGGCCCCCAGATCCCAGCCCCCCCTATGTGAATGGGTATCGTGTACATTGTACCCCCACCCATTCACCAAAAAAAGTGTCAAAAAGTAAAAAAACTATAAGAAACTGTTTTTGACAATTTCTTTTTAAAAAAAAGAAGAAAAATTGTCCCACAATGTCATTCACCTTCAATCACGCTGCCCTACGGATCCCAAAAACAGATTTTTAAAAAAAGCTCTGCCTCCATGGGAGGCCTCCTGGCGACTGCTGTTCTATACGCAAGGGCGGGGCCACCGGACGTAACCGAGTGGCCCCGCCCCATTCTGACATCATGTGACATCATGTGATGTCAGAGGGGGCAGGATCATCCGGTTACATCAGCAGGTGGCCCTGCCCTTGCCTATATAAGAGCTGTCAAAGCGAAAAGACAGCAGTCGTCGGGAGGCTTCCCATGGAGGTGTAGTTTTTTCTTTTATTCTATTTTTGGTCTGTCGGCAGCGGGATTGACAATGAATTTACATTGCGGGTCACTTTTTTCTTTTTTAATAAAGTCATTGTCAAAAATTGTCTCTTGTGGTCTTTACTTTTTGACACTTTTTTTGGTGAATGGGTAGGGGTACAATGAACCCGATATCGATTCACATAGGGGGAGCAGGATCTGGGGGCCCCTTGTTCCAGATTCCGATAAGCCCCCCGCTCGCAGACCCCGACAACCACCGGCCAGGGTTGTCGAGAAGAGGCCCTTGTCCCCATCAACATGGGGAAAGGTGCTTTGGGGTGGGGAGGTGCAGAGCCCCCCTGCCCCAAAGCACCAACCCCCCCATGTTGAGAGCATGTGGCCTGGTATAGGGGGGTTGCTCATCCCCTGACCTCCAGGCTGCATGCTCGGAAAATGGTCTGGTATGGATTTTGTTGGGACCCCACACCATTTTTAAAAAAAAATTGGTGTGGGGTCCAGACCCGAAGGGCCTTGTATGGGCTGGGGGGACCCCATGTCGTTTTTTTCATACATTTTTCATCTATATTGCCGGGAGCCGACAATTCACTACAGGCGCGAGTAAGTTTAAATTAAATTTTTCCTTTAGAAATGTCATTATTGCTGCGGCACTGTTCTACACATTGTACAGATGCGCCACTTTACAGGCAGACTAAGGGGACACCCAGGCACTATATTTAAAGGAATATTAAATTTGTATTGTTTCACTTTAAGCAGTATTAAAATCACTGCTTCTGAAAAAAGGATTGTTTGAAAACCTTTTTTTTGCATTGATACATGTCCCCTAGGGCAGTACCCGAGTCCCCATATAATATGTCAATTACTTACATATAAGCCTTTAAAATGAGGACTTTAGATTTTTCATGTTCGTGTCCCATAAACTTTAATAGGGTTTGCATATTCGCTAGAACTTTTTGCCTGTTCGAGGGGTTCTGGTGTGAACCGAACAAGGGGGTGTTTGGCCCATCCCTAGCAGAAACTTGATGAAACCGTTCTATCTTCAGGACACTCACTATCATCCCCTTTGGCTGACCCCCGTCCACTGACTCTAATAGCTGAAGGGATGGCCCTCACAGAACAGGCTCCATGACACAGATTCGTACTCACTGTAGGCAGAAACAGATCCTTCTTGACGTATCTCCCTTCTAGTCAGCTCTGCAGGACATCTGGGTTGCAGCATTACTCAATTTTAGGCCCTCAGGTCAACTACCTGGGGCCGCATGGCAGCCTGTGCAGAGGAGGGACGGCCGCCCCCTCCCTCCGGGACCCCGCTTTCCAGCCAAAGACCCTGAGCACATGGGCGTCCGCTCCATAGGGCAAGGGGGGTCAATTGCCCCCCCCTGGAATCGTAAGAGACTAAGTGTTGAAGTCAGAGTGAAGAAGACACTTGCCCCTGTATTTTAATGGCCGCCGTGGCCGCCAGTTTCCGTGGCAGCCGTGGACTTTTTTCTCTAAGTCTAGTGCTGGCCTGGGGGCTGGGGCTGCTCAGCTCTGTCTTTTCTGACTACACATCTGATCCGTCCCTCCCTCCTCACCCCTGGCCCGAGCATCGGATTGGCTCTGCCGACTGCCGCTCGGGCCTCTGCTTAACATCACCTGTTCCGTGATTGGCTGCTGCCTCAGCCTGCCTCTGCCTGTGAAAATGAACTTGTGCCTATGCCAATCCAGCCGGCGCGGCGCCAGCTCCTCCCACAGGTCACGTGTGTGGCGTGCAGTGGCCGTGACAAGAGAGAATGCGCTGCCTGGCCAGTGCCTGCCCTGGGGAACTACAGGTAAGGACTGTTCTACAAATGACCTTATGCAATGTCAAAGAGATATACTGGGAAGCCGGCCTGTTTCCTTCCTCCTCTCTGTTTTTTGCACCAGTTTACAACTAGTTAAATTTCCTTTATTTGTTTAAAATGCATCAATAGGGCCCCCCCCTGCTCATTTGTACCGATGATATGGAGATAGGACTGCAAGCGGATGATCCGCCCCGTGAACATCCGCTTGCTCAGCGGGGATCGCTCAGTTGATCCCCGCTGAGCCGGCGGATGATTAGCCCGTATCTGCACACTGTGCAGAAACGGACCGGTCAGATCTCCGCTTTCCACTATGGGGGGATCGGATGAAAATGGACCGTCTGTCCGTTTTCATCCGATCCGCAGACGGATGGAAAAATAGGATTTTCCTCCGTCATGATAAACAGACCATAGCGGAGACTGATGTCATCGGATGTCAGCGGATGTTCACCCGCTGACATCCGCTATCTCATAGGGATACATGTATGTCCGTTTTTTATCCGAAAACGGATGGATGAAAAATGGACATACGGTCCGCCCGTGTGAAAGGGGCCTTAAGTGTTTTTATACCATATATAAAAAAAAAAAAATACTCAACTTAACAAAAACGTTCATTAGGGTCAATAATGTACTCATTAGCGGCTTACAGGTGTATATATATATAAAGAAAAAACACTTACATTTCCCATACAGGCTAACAAGGTTCATGGACAGGGCACCATGGTAAATTGGACACAATTATTTTACCTACTTTTTTTATTTTTTTTTATTAAAGCAGGCCTTATTTTTTACCAGCCCCCCCCTAATGCAAATATGACTAAGCCCCTCCCCTTCATGACATTGTCAAAAAGGGACCGAGCATGGATGACCTTAAAAATGGATGACCTTAAAATGATGCCCCCCCCCCCTGGAAAAATTTCAGCGGACGCCTATGCCTGAGCACATGTACTCTCAGCATATATAAAGTCTCCCAATATGCACTGAGGTACTTTCCTTTGCCAATTGCCAGGGCTGTTACTATGCCTGTGCTCTCATTTGTCAGGTTTCCTCCCACTGTCCTATATGCCCCATCTTATTGGACCAGTGTGAAACATTCAGAGAACATGAGCAGCACCTGAGCACCATGAGCAGACCCTATCAATAGATCCTGCTCCCTGGTAGGCAGAACACATCTAAATTTACTTGCCAGCCTTCCTGGTAAGCGCAAAGTCCCAAAAACAACACTCTCTTCTAGCACCTACCTAGGCCGGTGCTACAAATCAATAATCAATGTGGAATTGATTATTGGTTGGTACACTAATATTAATGTAAAAAAATTAAGCTTATGAGAATTATAAGAATTATCAACCCAGCTGCATGACCGATATTCCCATTTTCAAGAGGTATGGCTACCCTGGATATCCTTTATAAAAAAAAAAAATTTGCAACCTTCCTATCATAAAACAGTGTCAAGTCAAAGCGAAAAATGTCACCACCACACCAAGGATCTCCAGAGTGGGTCCAAAGCTTTAATCAGCGATCACATAGTTACATCAGATAGCAATGTTTTTGAGCCACACAGGACCCCTTCATCAGGCATGTGAGGTCACATGACTGAGGAAGGGGTCCTGAGTGGCTCCGGAATGTTGCTATCTGCTATAACTATGTGATTGTTGATTAAAGCTTTCGACCCACTCTGGAGATCCTTGGTGTGGTGGTGAAATTTTTTAACATGCATGCAATGTTTGCAGAGAGAAGGCTCAGACTGATGTCTACTTTTCGATACTGCATGCTGAACACACCACATGTTTTCTTTCTGGTGCATCCCTTCTTCTCTAGGTATAAGGTTGGGAGAAGTGTGTGTGTACTGTGTGTCATAAAAAAATTACTGTTATGTTTTTTAAAGTAAAATACTGTTTTCATTTTTTTTCTCAGCCCTTTCACATTTTAGTGAAGATGAGCTCAAACAGCTTTTGTCAGACACTTCCTCTAAACATGCACTCGCTGAAGCGAGCTATGACTAGGCACTGAGGAAGCGTGAAATGTGTTAGCTGGTAATGCTGTTCCCCTATATTTGTGTTTTTAGACATGTTTTTATGCACTCGGTGAAGCTTTGGCTGCGCAGCACAGCATTGTGAGTTACTGTACATTTTTGCCCTTTTAGTACCACCTAGAGTAGGGTGACCAGACATCCCCAGTTTCAGGGGACAGTCCCCAGATTGAGGACACTGTCCCTGGACCAAGTCTGTCCCTGGTTTTATCCGCGGATTGGATTTGAACAGGGGCTGGGGCAATTTCAAAGACAGTCAGTGCAGAATTAATAAAAAATAAATCTGAATTACACCCCCCCCCCGCTCCACCGCTCCTACTAGCTTAGGGGGGTGTATTTTTTTCCATCATCTGTGCCCCTTTCTGATGATCATGTGCTGGTCGGAGCGGAGGGAATATTTCTTCAGTTTTGAGTGCATGCCCATTGAGCTACACTCGCATGTTCTTCTGCCTTGGCTCAAGTCCTGGCCAGCCACCTGCCTGCTTATCTCCTTTCCTTCCCTGGCATAGTGATCTTCCTTCACACCCCACCCAGTAGTAGCCAGGGCCCGGAGAGTAAGACTTGACAGGCTGTGAGGGGGGCAGCGACGGGCAGAGAGTTGCTGATTGCCGCCATTACTACCGTGTTTGCCCGGGTCTTATAATTTTGGCAACAAAAGACACAGTAGGGCTTATTTTCGGGGTAGGTCTTACCATGTAATGTGCTGTCTTCTCTCCCCTCTCTCTCCTTGCCTGACAGGAATCCCCAGTGTGAACTGAGTTAAAATGCTTGTAAAATCCTATTATTCACGCTATTACAGTATATAATGTACAACGTGTGTGTTTCTGTAATATAATTGTGCCAAATACCTTCGTTATAGAGTTGATCTGCGCTTCTGTGACCCGCCAGAGCTCTCTACCCTGCAATTATATTACAGAAACACACACATTGTACATTATATACTTCTGTGACAGAGTGGGTTATAGGATTTTACAAGCATTCTAAACTAGGGCTTATTTTCGGGGTAGGACTTATATTGCAGCCCTCCTGGAAAAAAACGCTAGGTCTTATTTTCGGGGTAGGTCTTATTTTCAGGGAAACACAGTAGTAAAAAAATAAAATATGTCCCCGGATTTCATTTTAAAAATCTGGTCACCTTAACCTAGAGCCCACTCAAGTGTCTCCATTTTCTGGGATTTGTGCACATGCACATTCCCCATTCCCATCCCACAATCCAATGCATGTGGTTGAAGTGACCTATCAGCAGGCACAGTCATGGAACCAGGGAATGGTCTTTAAATGTATATGTAAACAGCTATTTTCAGTGGAACAGCATATAAATTACACTGCATGAGTTTCATACAGCTTTTCTTTAATAGCCAGACAGTACACTATAAATTTGTACAATTCAATCAGACTTACACTAATGCATCTCTCCTTCCATTACTTTATCTCTGCTTGCAGTAAGTAGTCATTATTGAGTAGATAATGAAAATGCATACTGTAAATTATGGATACAGAAGAACTCAAATGGATTGTCTTACACTAATAAACTAATATGAATGATGACAAAGGTTCCTTAAATGTCAGTGTTCCCGTCACTGACTGAACAATGTCCGTGGTATGAATACTCCACATTTTTCTGTATTTATTCCAGGATCTTGCACATTGATTACAGTATCCTTTGCCTGAATGGTTTGTCATTATCACTGAATTTGTTGTTCTACTTTTTACTAATCTCTGATTGACCTTCGGTTATTAAGATGGATACACTGGCATAGCTCATAACTGTCCTTCATTTGGAGGGACTGTCCGTCTTTTGAGACCAAATCCCTCTGTTTCTCAGTTGTCCCTTTTTGCCTGATACATCTGTAGCGGGCATTTAAATTTGGGCGGGAGCATCTGGGTTATTCAACCCAGATGTACTAATTGTTAGGGAATCTGAGAATCCCTTTTGTGGTTCTTGGAAGACTCTGGTGGTGCAAGGTTCCCTGTGGCCTGCAGGTGGCGTTGTCGCCCTGGGTCGGAGTTGAACCTGCACCGCAAGACTGTTCCTTTTTGTCCTTTCCTGGCGCTGGTACAGTGTTGCGGGGAACCCGCTGTGATGCAAAGGGAGAGGAGATAAAAGGGGCGGATGCCCTGACCTCGAGGCTCAGAGTTGGAGGACGCGGCCGCGCCCAGGCACCTTCAGCCTGGGTGCTGGCGTTCAGGAGTTCCGGACCCAGGTGCCCTTGACCTGGCCGGAGCGAGAGATGGAGTCCATCCCAGGCACCTTAAGCCTGGGGTGAGGTACTATGACCAAGGCCTGGGGCCCAGTAACTTCGACTGGGTTCCGCGAGGGTGGAGGAGTCCGAGGGGCCCTAAGGTGTTGGGACCTGTATCTGAGGTGAGGAGGCTGGGGAGTGTAACCTTTCCGAATAGCTCGGTATAGCATTAATCCGGTGACGGCGGGGCCTCTGGTAACTCTCTTGGAGGGATGTCTTCCCCCTGACAGGGGCTGCAACGTAGTGAAGGTAACTCCAGTTCCAGTTCATTAGAGTCGCTGGAAGAGACTCTGAAGCCAAAAAGTATGTTTTACAGCCACTGTGCTTAGCAACCGTTGGTGAAACCTCAACGGTTTTGTTTCTTTGAGGATTGTGCCTTGACCTACTCCCCACCAATACTGAACTGTTCTATGGGTCTCAAACTGTCTGCTCGCAAAGGACTATTTGTTTGCCGTTATGGAATAAATAAGTCTTGGACCTTTTCAGTGTGTGATACTCCAATTACTGGGAGCAAAGGGGGTTATCAGCAGAACAGACTTGGCTCTGAACGTATACACAGCCCGAAGGTAATCTGGTGCTGGCCTTCGCCTCTACATGCTGTAATCTAGAGGACATGGGCCGTGGCACACCTCGCTATCCCCTTCAAGATACCCGTAGACCGAAGCCAAAGTAACCGTTAAAGAAGAGAGAGAGGGTGAGGCCGCTACACATCTCTTCAAAGTGTACCATTTAACTACCAAAAGTGTTATGCTGCACTAAACTTTTCTATCCAACATCTATATTAAGGCATTTTTTACTCTGAAAAACCAACATTAAGGAGAAGTAGAGGTCAAAAAAGAACCTGTGTGTTTAGCCAGTCATATTCAGCATACTAGGTCTTTGTGGTCCATGTAACTGGGTCTGTGGCATGGACGCGTCCTTTTCCTACATACTGTATGCTAAAAGGTGTCCATCTTTACCATTTTAGAAAGGTGGGAAATATGCACTGGCGGAGACCATGTTTAGGAAAAGTACACACTGCTCCTACAAGCTGAACTTAGAAGGCTGTAATGCCCCGTACACACGATCGTTTTTCATGCCGTTAAAAATGCCATTTTAAAAAATGGCCATTAAAAATGATCGTGTGTACGGGGCATAAGAGTGGAACTTTTATTAACTTCATAAATAAATTCCGGAAATGTCACCATATATAGCATACACCACCTCCAGCCTGAACCGTTGATACAAGGCAGGATGGATCCATGCTTTCATGTTGTTTACGCCAAATTCTGACCCTGCTATCTGAAAGGCGCAGCTGAAATCAAGACTCATCAGGACCAGGAAACGTTTTTCCAATCTTCTATTGTCCAATTTTGGTGAGCCTGTGCAAATTGTAGTCTCAGTTTTCTGTTCTTAGCTGACAGGAGTGGCACCCGGTGTGGTCTTCTGCTGCTGTAGGCCATCTGCTTCAATGTTCGATGTGTTATGTGTTCAGAGATGGTATTCTGCATACCTTGGTTTTAACAAGTGGTTATTCTGCCCATTCTCCTCTGACCTCTGACATCAACAAGGCATTTTCGTCCACAAAACTGGAGATTTTCTCTTTTTTGGACCACACTCTGTAAACCCTAGAGATGGTTGTAAGTGAACATCCCAGTAGATCAGCAGTTTTTTAAATACTTAGACCAGCCTGTCTGGCACCAACAACAATGCCACGTTCAAAATTACTTAAATCCCCTTTCTTCCCCATTTTGATGCTTGGTTTGAACAAGTCGTCTTCACCACATCAGGATGCTTAAATGCATTAAGTTGCTGCCATGTGATTGGCTGATTAGCACTTTGTGTTACCAAGCAATTGAAAAAGTGTACCTAATAAAGTGGCAGATGAGTGCATGTCTATTTTAAAAAAAAACTGTAGCACTCTCTAACTAGTGTGCTAGTTGTATATAGTTAGATGTTTAGACTAGGTAAGTTGGTTTGGCTGAGAGCCAGGCCTGGGTTGAACCTGGGTCAGGGTTGAGTGATT
Source organism: Rana muscosa (assembly GCA_029206835.1). NCBI lineage: Eukaryota > Metazoa > Chordata > Amphibia > Anura > Ranidae > Rana > Rana muscosa. The sequence continues at coordinate 89,825,736 of CM055117.1, read as the reverse complement.
CAGGGAGGCTGGATGACTCAGCAAGAAGCATCTCTGGTGCCTCCTGCTGTTTCTGGACCCTTGGAGAAGCATCTAGATGTAGTGTGTGGAGGCTAGGAAGAGATGCTTGGCATATTTATGAGGGCCCCAGTCGATCCCCAGCAAATGGGCTGGAGGGGGTGGGAAGCCACTTCATAAATGGGCATGAGCCATGCCAACAGGGGCAGTTGGGTGGAGGATGGAGATGGAGTGCTAAGAAGGCTGTCGGTGGCCCTTGAGGCTACCTCCTAGTCTAAGGGGGTGACCTCGGGCCTGGGGCTCAGGTGCTGGAAGGATTCCCCACAACACACAGAGGTAGCCCTTCCTGGAGGCATGGGAGCAAGGAGAGGACAACAGGAGCAGGTCAGCATGTCTGGGAGATCTCTTGAATAGTCAGCTGGGTGGGCTGGTGAGTGTTTAGTCTGGGAGGACTGTGGAGAAGTTAGCCAGCAGAGCTAGGAAAGGGGAAGCTGCAGCCAGGTGGTCTGGCAGTGGCTGAAGAGGTGGTGATGGGATCAGTAGCCACAGGGATGTATGCTTGGCACTGACTTTTGCTCTACACACCAAAGGGGCCTCAGGTTTCTGCCCATAACAGGCTATTGCTCAAAATCTGACTGAGCGCTGTTTCAGATCCAATATCAGTGTCAAGAGATTACTTTATGTCAGCCATTAGTGAACACAGCAAAGACAGAATCCAGGATTCAGATTCTGACCCTGGATGATGTGTGAACTAAAATAGCTCCAACTTTTTGGAAAGGAGAGCAGATGTAGACATTGTCAGTGGAATTACTGTGATCCTGTGAGGAGTAGTTTTACACTAATGCCGCGTACACACGATCGGAAATTCAGACGGAACGTTGGCTCAAACTTGTGTTGCATACACACGGTCACACAAATGTTGTCGGAAATTCCGAATGTCAAGAACGCGGTGATGTACAAGACGTATGACGAGCCGAGATCAATGAAGTTCAATAGGCAGTTCGGCTCTTCTGCTTGATTCTGGGCATGTGTGTTTCTTTGTGCGTCGGAATTGCATACAGACGATCGGAATTTCCGAAAAGAACTTTTGTTGTGGGAAGATTTAAGAACCAGCTCTCAAATGTCCAATGGAGCCTACACACGGTCAGAATTTCCGTGAAAAAGCTCACATCGAACATTTGTTGTCGGAATTTCTGATCATGTGTATGCGGCATTACACTCGACTTAGCATGCGTGCAATTATATTTGACCTTAACTCGAAGCTTGAAGACTTGCTATGTTATTATGGTGAACATCTACAAAAGTTAAAAGTGCCTATGAAGTTCCCTGAAAATGTATTTTTCATCTGGACTTCCTTCTGAAAAATATCAGTTCACTTCCTGTTTTTTTTTGTGTGCCTAGGCACTCCTGTGCCTTGATCTTTATAGGTTTATATCTGCAGTTTGAGATCTAAGGCACTACTGCCTCTCACTGTTAGTATCAAGAGATTTGCAGTGAGCTTTGGTGATGTACTGCTCACTTTTCACGTTGCTGGAGGCCCTGGTATGAGGAAACAAAGCCCTGTCATTGCCAAAATGGCCTCCTCCACACAAAGACACAGTGCAAGACATGGCATGGTGAATCGGTAATGGGGAAAAGATTAGCTAGAGGGAGGCCACAGGCAACACTAGTGACTAGTCCTTTCCCCTGCCTCTCTTTTTCTACACACGGCTTCCACGGTTCAAGTCTTGTGGTTGTGACTTTCTGAAATGAAAAATAAACAAAGCATGTCATGTTCTTGTCCCAATCCTAAGCACCAAGTGTCATTTCTTTCTGCTGTCTTCTTCTTTGCTATTTGCATAAGTCACTTCTCATATGTGATAGCACACAACAGGTGATTGATAGCCTCAGCTGTCCTCATTTCCCTATGAGTGTGTATGTGTGTGAAAGGGGGGTATCCATTCCATCCACTCAGATCTCAGATTACACTGAGCTCTCCTCTCTATAATGGAGCTGATAAATAGCCTTCGATCTGTGTGTTTTAGAAGGCTGTTGACAAGTGAGGGCTGTAAATAAAAAGGTTCAACTTATGTAGGAAAATTTGTTTCATCTCTGCGTACCACCTGAGGCTAGTCACTTCACTGGATATTACTGGAATATAACCACTTTAACATGAAAAAAATAATAATCTGGTGCTGGGATCACTTTAAAAATAGTATTCGTCTCTCCTTTTTGCTTATTTATGTGCCTGTCACAGGCAGCATTTCCTGCAGCCTCCGCTCTTGTGCTCCCTCCATTGTGGCATCAAACTAGAACCTGAAGCACTGATTCGTGAAAAACAAACTTTCCATATTACTTTTTTTGCTACCAAACAGCTACTTGTATCTGCAGTCAGACAGACAGCTCTCGAAGACGTTGTTACTTATTTTATCGTCGGAAGACTAATTTACTCCTTTATTCCCATCACTATAGGCTCTATTCTTCATTTATCATTCTTTTGCAAAGTAATTTATTCAGACGAACCGAATGTGTTGTGCCGAGCGCAAAACCACATCTATTACATCCTGCCCCCATTCATTACCGAAGGCCATCGCAGACTCCAGAAAACTTCCAATTACTGACTAGGAATAAATAATTATTTCTTTGTAAGAACAATGTAACCATCAAGATCTAATACATTTAAAATTAGATTTAATATAATTAATTAAGCATTACCTTCCTCCCACTACATTATATTAAATTAGATTTTAGGCACAATAAATAGTATTCTATTTATTTAACGCAATGTTTCTCTAATTAGAATAAAACAAATTAAATTCTTCTTAAAAAGGTCCATTACATGAAAAAAAAAAAAAATAATTAAATTGTGGATCACATTTTCTTTTTTGTTAAGAGACTTGATTATTAGAATTTATCTTTTTCTAAATAGAAGTAACAGTTGTACGCATTATAGCAGTAATAGACAGACATTTATTTTTCTGTAAGCAGAAAATAAATTATTGGTTGGCATAATAAAAACCCTAAATGGATGCGTTAGAAAGCCTATTTTTATCTACCACTTGTAGCTTGGACTTAGTCCAAATTCTGCCTATTCTGTTTTAAATTATAATAATTGTGCAGTCTTGCTTATAAAATATTTATATTTGTCTGCTTATTTCACTTTATTTACTTTGTCTGGGTCTGACTCTTCAGCTTGAGAAGGTTAGAGGTCAGTAGAAATCTGACAGTTGCTGCCCTGTCATAGCCATGACTTGACACTGTGCACTCAAAAAGGGAATGCTGAGTGTGAGAGCCAGTGGTTGATGGGGCAACAACTGTCAGACCTCTCACCTGTGACGGGGAAAATTGATAATCCAATTTTTGTATATAGCAATCATTTTTTTTTTCAGAAAATAGTAAATCTGATTTTAAATACCACAACCCTTAGCAGTATAACTATTTTTTTTTTTTTTTTTTTTTTTTAAAGGTACATTTTTTTATTAAGTTTTTTTTTCAAAACAAGACATACAATAGACAACAAACAGACACACATAGAGCGAACATCGCCCAATCCAGTACAGTGCAAAAAATGTTTTTTAGAAAGCTGGTAAACAATTGGCATATATCAGGAAGACAATATTCAGTCACATTTTTAAGGAGCAGGAGAGACAGTGCTCTCAGAATCAACCCAGTAGCCCCAAACCTTAACTAGTTTTCCATCTACCCTTCAGCATGCATGTGCTTCCACTGAGGAGACTCTTTACATTTTAGAGTTAGTGTCTGCAGTACACAGGCAGCCTTGACGGGGCCTGCAGCTTACACATGTATTTGCAAATGCGTGCAACTAAACCCCTGTTTTTAACACACTGTTAGACAGGTGAATTTGGTTGGTTGCTGATTGGTTGGTAAGTTGAGCTTGGAAATTCTGTGTGTTTTTTGACATGCGTTCGCCCCTTCCAGTGCTCCTTACTGTGAAGACCAGTTATAGGTAGGGGCAGTGACTGTTGTTTTTTGTATTGTTCTCATTGTGGTCAGGCAATGCACTAGCACCTTTGCTGCCATTGTGCAATGTGCTGGGTGTTTAGTGTGCTCCTGCAAGGAGGGTTGGGCTCCCTCCAGTCATCTGCCCTTCATCTATCCATCAGCATACATGTACTTCCACTGAGGAGACTCTTTAAAGTACACAGGGAGCCTTGACGGGGCCTGAAGCTTAAGCATGTATTTGCAAATGCGTGCAACTAAACCCCTGTTTTTTACGCACTGCTAGACAGGTGAATTCGGTTGATTGCTGATTGGTTGGTAAGTTGAGCTTGGAAATTCTGTGTGTTTTTTACATAGTTTCCCTACCCTTGGCAATATAACTGGTTCTCTCAAAAATAACTGTTTTTTTAACCTCTCTGTAATATCTTTGCATAAGAAACTCAACATGCCCATGGAAAGAGGATTTCATACACAGAATGAACTGACCGAATGAGCAGAGCATGATAACGACCTGGAAACAACATGAGAACTACCAGCAGATGCCGACTCTAAAAATGTTACCAGTTATTTAGGCTTCCATGCCCATTTAGTGTATAAAAACTGTATTAGTGCCCATAGTTATTTAGAGCAAGCCTATTGCATACACTCTGCTGTATTGTATATGCTCTCCTTGTAATTGCATGATATTAAACTAACTTATATACTCGAGTATAAGCCGAGTTTTTCAGCACTTTTTGTGGCTGAAAATAGCCCCCCTCGGCTTATACTCGAGGCAGTGTACCTGAAGGACTGCGAGCATCTATTTTTCAAAAGTCACGGCTTCCTCCAGGTTCCGTTCCGTCATGGGTGTTTGACACTGTGTTCCGCTACCGCCTGTCATGGAGGTCCTCTCATCCATGGACTTTTCCAGCAGACACTGTGTTCAGTGTTCCACCTATCATGGATGTTCTCTTGTCCAAGGATGAAAGAAGGTCCGTGATTTGCAGAACACTGAACACAGTGTCTGCTGGAAAACTGAGTCCCAGGATGAGAGGACCTCCGTGATAGGCGGGTAGCGGAACACAGTGTCAAACTATCACAGAATGGAACGGGACTTTTGAAAAATGGATGTCGGCAGCCTGTCAAGAATACAGGTACACTGACTCTGCAATGGGCACAGTGAGAATGGGCACAGTAAGGCTACAATGGGCAGAGTGAGAATGGGCACAGTAAGGCTGCAATGGGCACAGTAAGGCTACAATGGGCACAGTAAGGCTGCAATGGGCACAGTAAGGCTGCAATGGGCACAGTAAGAATGGGCACAGTAAGGTTGCAATGGGCACAGTAAGGTTGCAATGGGCACAGTAAGAATGGGCACAGTAGGGCTGTAATGGGCACAGTGAGGGTTCAATGGGCACAGTGAGGTTGCAATGGGCACAGTGAGACGTGCAAATGGGCATTGTTGACCCTCTTTTCCGCTTGCATTCTCACCCTAGGCTTATACTCGAGTCAATGAGTTTTCCCAGTTTTTTGTGGTAAAATTAGGGCCTCGGCTTACACTCGGGTCGGCTTATACTCAAGTATATACGGTAGTTTTATTCTTTACCAATTTGATTTTACTGGTCAATTTTATTGAAACTCAAAAAGTTTCCCCATCACCTGTTAAGTCATATCATGTAAGTAAAATAAAATAATGGAGTAGATATATTTCATTATAAAAATTTGGACATTTATAATTTTTGATTGTGTATTGAGAATGAAACCACCATGCAACTCATTCATTCCCTTGCTATCTCTTGCCTTGACTATTGCAACTCTCTCTTCATAGGCTTACCTCAAATAAGACTATCCCCCCTTCAGTCTATCATGAATGCTGCTGCCAGACTCATCTACCTTACCAACCGCTCAGTGTCCGCCACCCCCCTCTGCCAATCCCTACACTGGCTTCTGATTGCCCAACAAATAAAATTCAAGATACTAACATACAAAGCTATTTACAACTCTGCCCTGAGCTACATCGCTAATCTTGCCTCAATATATCACCAAAACTATCCTCTCCACTCCTCCCAAGACCTCTTGTCCTCTAGCTCCCTTGTCTTCTAAGCTCATCTCCAGGACTTCACCAGAGCCTCTCCTATCCTCTGGAACACTCTACCAACATCTGTTCGGCTATCTCCTCCTCTGTACACTTTTAGGCGATCCCTAAAAACTAATCTCTTCAGAGTAGTCTATCCCACCTTTACCTGACAATTAACTTTTCATTCTCCCATCAGCTCATCCTTTACAGTTATTATCATTGTACCACTTGCCCCTTCCTATTAGATTGTAAGCTCTCAGGAGCAGGGCTCTCCTACCCTTCTATATTGAATTGTATTGTAACAGTACTGTAAATAATGTACTGTAAAGCACTGCGGAAACTGTTAGCACTATATACATCTTGTATAATAATATTAATAATAACAACAATACATAAGTCCAGTTTTGAAGGTTTTTTTTTTTTTAAGAGTAGGTTAGAGGCCATGAAATATTTAAACATGGACAAATCACAGACTGCATCCACACTGCAGGGGTTCACTACTCATTTTGGTCTAGGGCGAATTACATTTTTTATTTATTTACCAGCTCCTCCATGCTGCTAGGCCGATCCTGGCAGCATCTTCTTCTCCATGCACCAGTGGTCTTAGGTCCTTACATCATCAAGAGCAATAAAGGGTCCCTGTATTGAATGTGAGGATGCTGATGGACAGGCCACAACTGGAGCTTGGGGGAACACCATCTCTGGGGGGAGCGAAGGTTTAGGTAGACCTTAATAAGAAAGGGAGTTGGAATTTTCATATTTCCCAAGCTGGGCTTTAAAATACTTAGATAGGGTTGACAATTTTAAAACTTTTACCTTTTAGACTAAGCCATTTTAAAACCACCCAGTTGTATGGGGCCTGCTTATGTATGCTATGAATCTAAATCTTGGCACCTGTGGCTGACCTTGTCTTCCACAGTGATAAAGAGTCAGGCATGTACAGGGAAAAGGCACCTGATTACCTTTGTTCCCTATAGGCGCAAGCCTACTGTGTCGAATGGTAAGTCCTGTTCCTGGCTGTGTTGCTCATTTCCAATGTGAATCAGCAAAATACAAAGCTTACAGTTATTTCCACTTTCCCAGCTATTTTTTATTTTCCCACAATCTGGCAGTATATTGAAAAATAAATTGAGCCCTTGTCTGTAACATGATTCTAGGAGTTCCTAGACCACCCCTTGTTGAGGCACGTGCCTGCACCTTCTGCTGTCAGATATTCAGTAGTGCAGCATGGAATTGTTGTGGCACACAACTCATGTGACCTAATTATGGATATAAAGCTGGTCAGTTATTTCTCACCAGTTTTGCGAAGATCCTCATCTGTTTCTCCAGTTATGACATTACTTGTTTTCTTATATTCGCTTCTGTTCCTTTTCACCTGGATATTACTTTTCTTCTATCCTTAGTGTCTGTCTGCTGCCTGCCTTGGCCCTTTGCCTGGTTCCCAGAAAACATGTCTGCTGCCTGCACTTAACAGTAATTATGGCCCAGTCTTCTGATTTGCCACTACATCTGCGTATGTGTCTACCATCCGTGTCTGTCTGTCAACTGCTGACATTGGGATAGTCCTGGTCAATATAATTTATGTCCCTTTTTCCCACAAATAGAGCTTTTTTTTGGTAGTGTAGCGCCCCCCCCCCAATATTTGGGGGAACTGTGTAAAAATTTAGGGGTAGTCTGAGCCAGTAGTTGGGCTCAGACCAATTGATTGATATAGGTTGCTTCTGCTCTAGGTGTGATATTGCCTGGCAGTAAAGTTCCCTGTTGCCTGTGGGTGGCACTGTCACCGCCGGCTCAGGTTGAACCACAGGAGGTATCACAGCACCATTGGGTGTCCTCTCTCGGCAGCCGTGCAGTGGGCGTGGTCAGCCCGCTGTGCATGCTGGGGTACATAAGGGGCAGACGCCATTAGCGTGGGGTCTTCGGCACGTACCCCACCTCGTGTGGCCCTCATGGCCAGGGGTGCGTGCGCGTGTTTCGGTCCCGGCACCTTCAGCCCGAGGTCGCATTGCTGCTTGGTAGGCCCAGCTCTCCTGGCTAGGGCCTACACCTCAAAGAAGGAACCCAGGCTGCCCTCTGTAAGGGAGCCCACCTTTAGGAAAGGAGACCAGGGGAGGATCAGTCCCTGAGGAGACTAGCGACGGTACTGCTGTCTCGGGAAGAGGCCAGGAAACTCGCCTAAAGAGGGATCCATCATCGTTTAATATAAGCCCTGCAATACGCTAAAGGTTTCTCTCATTATTGCTTGGCTGGGAGGTTTAGGACTTTGATAATCCGGTGGCAGAGGATTCCTAATCGCATCCCTATAAAGGAAAGATTGAATCGTGCTCTACTCCGGTTGCTAGGACTGCTAATGAAGGGACTATCCGGGTTAGCAATACCCACTCAGGCTTGAGTGGCGACGATACTGTGTCTTAAGTCTTTGAATGCCTGAACCTTCCCCTACTTCTACTTTTTTCTCTCCTCAAGTTTAACTGAAAAAGCAAAAGAATAAAACTTTACTGCTTAGGTTTTACTCCTGTGTGGACATTGGTTTTATTTAAAGGGACTTCCGCCTAGACAACAGAGAAGGATAATCCACTCGGGAGAGGTAATTGCCGCAAGGGCCAAACAAAAACACTGCTCGTCCCTCTACACAACGGGGGGGGTGGGACAACGGGCAAGTAGCAGGTGTGCCTGACTGCGATGGAGGAAGGTGAAGCAGAAGGGTCTGTGTGCTACAGTAGTATTTGATCACCCGTGTGTAGAGTTGAGCGGACACCTAGATATTCGGGTTCGACCGAACTTCCGAAAAAAGTTTGAGTTCGGGACCGAACTTGACCCGAACTTGACCCCGAACCCGAACCCCATTGAAGTCAATGGGGACCCGAACTTCTGAGGACTAAAAAAGCTCTAAAAAGTAATGGAAAGGGCTAGAGGGCTGCAAATGGCAGCAAAATGTTGTTAAGAGCATGGGAAGTGCTCTGCAAACAAATGTGGATAGGAAAATAACTTAAAATAACATTAAAAAAATAAAAAAATAAAATAATATGCTGGAGGCCCCCTTTTCAGCAGAAGAGGTACAGGAAGTCATTAAGAACCTCAGAAACTCAACGGCACAATGCCACACATATGGTGGGAATGCCCCAGAATACGCCTTTTCTGTAAAAAATTATTCAATTTAATGGTGGCTAGTGGGAAAATAAAATACTTTGAAATAAAAATGTAGCGGGGTGCTAAACTTAAGGGAAGTGTTTGAGTGGTAAATAGGCTCAAACACCCTAATTCTGTAGGATTCATGGACCATTTTGTCCTCAGGGGACAGTATTGGTGTGCAGTTCCCTGCGACCTACAGGTGGCGCTGCCATGGTAGGCTAGGGTTGAACCGCCGATACAGTGCTGTGCCTTTTGTGTCCCCTCTTGGCAGTAGTACAGCGGGACAGGGAACCTGCTGTGCATGCCTGGAGAGGATATAAAAAGGGCAGACGCCTCCTGATCAGGGTGCGAGCCCCAGGCACCTTTGGCCTGGGGGCTGATGTCCAGTGGGGTCCGCGCCCAGGTGCCTTCGGCCTGGGTGCACGTGTTCCTGTTCCATCTCGGGCACCTTTAGCCCCGGGTGAGGTACTATCCTGGAGTTCCTGCTCCCCTGGGTATGGAGGCTTAGGGGCGGGAGTAAAGCCTGGGGTCCAGAGCCTTCGTCTGGAGTCCGCTAAGGGTCGAGGAGTCTTTGGGTGCCGCCTCGTGTAGGGGACCCTGTTCCAGGGAAGGGAGGAACCTCCCGATGGCCCGATGCTGGAGGCACGGTGAAGGAAGGGTCTGTTGACTCCCTGGAGAGATGTCTTCCCCTTGATATGGGCTAGTTCTTAGAAGGAGAAGCTCAAGGTCATCCTGACTGTATCGGAGGCCTTATTCACCCGGCCCGTGGCAGGGGCCTTATACACCCTGGTCTGTGGCAGAGACCAAAGTTATCCAGGTCCGTGGCAGGGGCCTTGTACACCCGGTCTGTGGCATAGACCAACCTCATGGTCTGTGGCAGAGACCGTGCGCCTAAAACTGTTTGAGAAACCTAAGCAGTGAAGTGAATGTGCTACGTTTGTGCCTGGACCTCCTCCACACCTTAAGCTGTCCTGTTTCTTTGCTCTAAACTTTTCTATCCGAGTACAGTTTATTTTGCCATGAGAGAATAAACTCAGAGTTGGAGTTTCAGCTGGTGTGGACATTGACTTTACTGGGAATTCAAGGACTTGCCTCTACCTACAGTAGAGGTGAGAATCATCCTCTGGAGGAGTTTTGTCTCCGGCTGTGGACACGGCTCGTCAAGTACACTGCTCAACCTCTTTATACAGGAGGGTACGGGCTGGTAGTGCGGTGCGCCTTTCTCCCTCCTGCGAGGAGCCAACAACATAAAGGCAGGTAAGGGGGAAAGGATCTGTGCGCTACAAAAAATAAAAATAAAAATTATAATCTTGACCTAGGAGGATGAGGTCCATATGGAGTAGGAGGTTGAGGTGGCGGTGGATGTGGCTGTGTAGGTGGAAGCGGCGGTGGAGGAGGACGAGGTAGCCAACACTGGTTCAAAAATAAAACAATGGCTGGGTAAGGCCGGTGATGTGTCGAATTCTGTCCCCCGTCGGATAGTGTCCGCCCTGTACTGCGCTTGCTCAGTACGTAGGACAAGGGGATTTAGAAAATCTCACAAGACGAACGGCGCCTGCGCGGTGAGTCCAGGTTCAAGCCACACCATCCGAGGTTCAAGCCGAGCCAAGCGAGGCCGTGCCCGAAGCGTGGCGATCAAAGAGAGCCTGTGAGGGGCCCTGTTACTATGTGCTATCGTATGTCCACTTGGATGGTGGGGCTTGAACCTGCACTCACTGCGCAGGTGCCATTCATCTTCAGAGATTTTGTGAATCTTCTTGTCCTCCGTACTGCACAAGCGCTGCGCCTGTGCAGTACGGGCCGGACACAATCCGATGGCCGGACAGTTTTTGTCAGAACACCGGTATACGTGTCTATTCTGCACAAGGTACGGACAAGTCCTGTGGGATCCATGCCTGGTTCATTTTAATGAACGTCAGCTTGTCCACATTGGCTCTTGACAGGTGACTGCGCTTGTCTGTGATAACGCCCCCTGCCGTGCTAAATACACGTTCAGATAATACACTGGCTGCAGGGCAGGCCAGCACCTCCAAGGTGTAAAGGGCAAGCTCAGGCCATGTGCCCAATTTGGAGACCCAGAAGTTGAAGGGGGCAGACCCGTCATCCAGTATGTGTAGGCCTGTGCACACATACTGCTCAACCATGTTGGTGAAATGCTGCCTCCTGCTAAGACGTTCCATCTCAGCTGGTGGTGCTGGTTGTTGTGGCGTGCTGACAAAGCTTTTCCACATTTCGGCCATGCTAACCCTGCCTTCTGAGGTGCTGGCGGTACCCCGGCTGCGTTGGCGACCTCTTCCTCCTCCTCTGCCTTCGCCTTGTGCTTCCACCGTACGCCCGCTGTCAGGTGGGAATGCCACCAGCAGCGCATCTACCAGTGTGCGCTTGTACTCGTGGATCTTACGATCCCGCTCCAGTGAGGGAATTAAGGACGGTACTTTGTCCTTGTAACGGGGATCCAGCAGGGTGGCCACCCAGTAATCAGCACCAGTTAGAATGTGGGCAACTCGGCGGTCGTTGCGGAAACACCGCAGCATGTAATCGCTCATGTGTGCCAGGCTGCCCAGAGGCAAAGAAAAGCTGTCCTCTGTGGGAGGTGTATCGTCTGTGTCCTCTGTATCCCCTCAGCCATGCACCAGTGATGGCCATGAGCTGGTCTGGGTGCCACCCTGCTGTGAACATGGTTCCTCCATCTCCTCCTCCATCTCCTCATCCTCCACCTCGTCATCCTCCAGAACTGTGCCCTTGCTGCCGGACAATTGTGTGCCTGGCGTTTGTTGCTGCAGGAACCCACCCTCGTAGCCACTTGTGAAAGACTGCCCTGAAAGCCTTTGAAATGATCCCGCCTTATCCTCCTCCTCCTCCTCCTGTGCCACATCCTCTTCCATCATCGCCCAAAGCGTTTTTTCAAGGAGGCATAGAACTGGGATAGTAACGCTGAGAACGGCGTCATTAGCACTGGCCATGTTGGTGGAGTACTCGAAACAGCGCAACAAGGCACACAGGTCTCGCATGGAGGCCCAGTTATTGATGGTGAAGTGGTGCTGTTCCGCAGAGCGACTCACGCGTGATTGCTGCAGCTGAAACTCCACTATCGCCTGCTGCTGCTTGCACAGTCTGGCCAGCATGTGCAAGGTGGAGTTCCACCTTGTGGGCACGTCACATATGAGGCGGTGAGCGGGAAGGCCGAAGTTACACTGCAGCGCTGACAGGCGAGCAGCAGCAGGGTGAGAACGCCGAAAGTGCGCACAGACGGCCCGCACTTTCTGCAGCAGCTCTGGCATATTGGGGTAATTTTTCAGGAACCTCTAGACCACCAAGTTCAGCACATGCGCCAGGCAAGGGATGTGCTTCAAACCGGCTAGGCCCAGAGCTGCTACGAGATTTCGTCCATTATCGCACACCACCAGTCCGGGCTTGAGGCTCACTGACAGCAACCACTCATCGGTCTGTTGTTCCATGTCCCTCCACAACTCCTGCGCGGTGTGGGGTTTTTCCCCCAAACAGGAAAGTTTTAAAACTGTCTGCTGTCGTTTACCCCTGGCTGTGCTGAAGTTGGTGGTGAAGGTGTTACGCTGACCGGATGAGGAGGCGGTAGAGGATGAGGAAGCGGAGTAGGAGGAGTTAGCAACAGGAGGCAAACTGAAGCGCCCTGCAATCCTCGGTGGTGGAAGGACATGCGCCAAACTGCTATCTGCCTCAGGCCCAGCCGCCACTGCATTTACCCAGTGTGCTGTTAAGGAGATATAACGTCCCTGACCATGCTTACTGGTCCACGCATCCGTAGTTAGGTGGACCTTGCCACAGATGGCGTTGCGCAGTGCACACCTGATTTTGTCCCCCACTTGGTTGTTCAGGGAAGGGATGGCTCGCCTGGAAAAGTAGTGGCGGCTGGGCACGACATACTGTGGGACAGCCAATGCCATCAGGCTTTTAAAACTCTGCGTCTCCACCAGACTTAATGACAGCATTTGAAAGGCGAGGAATTTTAAAATGCTGGCATTCAGGGCCAGGGATCGCGGGTGGCTAGGGGGGTACTTCCTCTTCCGCTCCAGTGTTTGGGAGATAGAGAGCTGAACGCTTCCATGGGACATTGTGGAGATGCTTGGTGACCCAGGTGGTAGTGTTGGCAGGTGCTACTGTCACTACAGAGGTGGGTGAAGAGGCCGAGACTGCAACAGAAGAGGAAGCAGGAGGAACCAGAGACCTTTCTTTGTTTTGGAGGTGTCTACTCCACTGCAGCTCGTGCTTTGCACTTAGATGCCTGGTCATGCAGGTTGTGCTCAGGTTGAGAACGTTTATGCCTCGCTTCAGGCTCTGATTGCACAGCGTGCAAACCACTCGTGTCTTGTCATCAGCACATTGTTTGAAGAACTGCCACGCTAGGGAACTCTTTGGACCTGGCTTTGGTGTGCTCGGTCCCTTGCTGCGTTGGGCAGTAGCAGACGTACTGTCTAGGGGACGGACGCTCCGCTTTTGCACCCTGCTCCCTCTTCTGCTGTGCTGTTGGCTCTGTGCGACCACCACCTCTTCCTCCGAACTACACTGGTCACCTGCATAACGTTGATTCCATGTGGGGTCGAGGACCTCATCGCCCTCCACATCATCTTCCACCCAGTCTTCACCCCTGCCCTCCTTGTCTGTCTGCACAATTGCGAAAGCAGCAGCAGTTGGCACCTGTGTTTCGTCATCATCCGAGACGTGCTGCGATGGTCCTCCCATGTACTCATCATGAAACATAAGTGGTTGGGCATCGGTGCACTCAATCTCTTCCACTTCTGGGGCAGGGCTAGGTGGATGGCCCTGGGAAACCCTGCTAACAGAGTCATCGAAAAGCAGAAGAGACTGCTGCATGATTTGGGGCTCAGACTGCTTGGCTGATTTGCAAGGGGGTAAAGTGAAAGACTGATGGACATGGACTGCAGGTGCCAACTCTGATTTTTCATCAGAAGAGTGGGTGGGAGACAATGTGAAGGAACCAAAGGCACGGTCAGCAACCCAATCTACTATCGCCTGTACTTGTCCTGGCCTCAACATTCGTACAGCCTCATTAGGTGCGACAAAATACCGCTGCAGGCTCGGTCGTCTACTCACACTTGAGGAAGGTGTTTCACTTGTGCGTGTAGCTGGCACAGATCGACCACGTCCTCTCCCTGCAACAGGAGCTCCACCAGCAGCACCATGACTGGGGCCACCACGTCCCTTTGACGTTCTCCTCATATTTTCCAAATTTAGGATCTTGCCCTAAATGGGTGTTTTTGTAAGAGCACAACACACCCACAGTACGTAAATGCTGTATCTCGCAGTTACAGAACTGCAGAAAATGCTATTCAAAAAAAAATGTTTTTGTCCTACAATTATTTTTTGAGGATAGCACAGTAGAAGAAAAATATATAAATTGTTTATTTCACACACCTCCAGATATGCAGAAAACACTGCAAAATATTTTTTGTGGCCCTAAATGGGTGTTTTTGGAAGAACACAACACACCCACAGTATGTAAACGCTGTAGCTCACATCTACAGCAATACAGAAAATGCTATTAAAAAAACAATTTTTTGCCATAAAAATTTTTTTTTGGAATGCCACAATACAAGAAAAATAAATAAATTGTTGTAAATCTCACACTTGCATATATGCAGAAAACACTGCAATTTTTTTTGCCCTATATGGGTCTTTTTGCAAGAGCACAATACACCCACAGTATGGAAACGGTGTATCTCACACCTACAGCAATACAGAAAATGGTATTAAAAAAAAAGATTTTGCCCTAAATTTTTTTTTTTTTTTTTGGAATAGCACAATACAAGAAAAATAAATAAATTGTTGTAAATCTCACACTTGCATATATGCAGAAAACACTGCAATTTTTTTTTTTTGCCCTAAATGGGTCTTTTTGCAAGAGCACAATACACCCACCATATGTACAGGGTGTATCTCTCAAAGTAACATATGCAGTGCTGGTGCACTGAGCTTGCAGATAAAAGTTAAAATTTCTCTGACACTGGGCTCATGGCCGTGTAAGAAGACTGTGCACTGCAACACAAACAGGTAAACCTATGCAGATCGCTGAGTTATTAGATCTCTGAATCTGGACTCCTATATAATCTCTCTCCCTGAAAGCACCATCAGGAACCTTCCCCTACACTGTCTCTCTATCTTTTCTCTCAGATTGCAGAATCAGGACTAACCCATAGTATTTCAATCTCTCCCTAATAAGCAACAGCAGCCAGGATCCTCTCCCTATCCTGTCTAAAGCAGAGTGACGTGCTGTGCTGTGTGCCTCTAGCTGATATAGAAGCTGGGTCACATGTTGCACTGGCCAATCACAGCCATGCCATTAGTAGGCATGGTTATGATGGCTTTTAAGGGCACACCAGTTAAACAAAAGGTGATTGGCTGCCCCCTAAAGCTTTTCTAAATGCGCCATTACATCGCCGAACACCGGACCCGAACCCAAACATACACGCAATTGTTCGGGTTCGGGTCCGGTACCCAAAAACTCAAATGTTCGGTACGGACCCGAACTTTACAGTTCGGCTTCGCTCAACCCTACCCGTGTGGTTTTTATTTTTTTGCGCTATAAACCAAAAAAGGCAGAAAAAAAAACAAGATTTCTTACTTTCTGCTATAACAGAAATCTAATAATAAAATGGAAAAAAAATCGAATTTCTTCATCAATTTAGGCCAATATGTATTCTGCAACGTTTTTGGTAAAAAAAAAAATCACAACAAGAGTATATTGATTGGTTTGCACAAAAGTTATAGCGTCTATAATCTAGGGGATAGATTTACTTGATTTGTATTTATTATTATTTTTTTACTAGTAATGGCAGCGATCAGCGACTTATAGCAGGGCTGCGACATTGCGGTGGTCAAACTGGACCCTAAGTGACACTTTTTGGGGACCAATGACCCTAATACAGAGATCAGTGCTAAAAACATGCACTGTCACTGTACTAATGACACTGGTAGGAAAGGGGTTAACATCAGGGCAATCAAATAGTTAAATGTGTGCCTAGGGAGTGCTTGCTAACTGTGTGGTGGGGTGCTTGTACTGTGGGAAGGCATAGATCCGTGTTTATGCTTTGCAAAAACAAAGGATCACAACCTTCACTTCTCACAGAACGACGATCTGACTTGTTTACATAGGCTGTTCTGCCTGTGTCCTGAACGATCGTCTGGTCCACTGGACCCACTGATTGGCTCCCGCTGTGTCCAATCACAGTGGGAGAAGGTCGCCGGCGGAGCACATGCATGCCACAGACCCAGAAGTGCAAAATCACATACAGGTATGTGATTTTGCACAGGAGAGCTGCCTTTCCGCCGTATATATATACAGTATATGATCGGCAATTGGTTAAAAAAAACTCTGCTTGACCCAAGATGGCTGCCTGAATCACATGGGGTGGCAGCACCCAATCGGATAGCTCCCCCAGTGACCCAGGGAACCATAGAGGAACCATGTTACTCTTGACTTCCTCTCTGTCTGCAATGCCGCTGCGGTTGAGTGCCACCTGGAGTGGACAAAGTAGACTCTACCTGCCTACAGCCGCATCATCATGAGGTACACCAGCTGAACCAAGAAGGGTTGGCGTTCCCCTTGATGATGTCACTATCAACATGGCGTCAAGGGCCCGAGAGGCGGCAGAAGACAAGAGGATCTCAGCAGGACAAAGCTGGATCTTTTTGGGTGGGTGAGTATCGGAAATGTGCATAAAAGACCACCCAGTAAGCAGGGGGGGGGGGGAAGGAGGAAGGTTGGGTGAAGATCCTCTTTAAAAAGTATGATTTCCCCGTCTTAGTCTTAATCATGAAATACTTTCCAGGAGGTGAACACAAGCTCCAGAATTTTGACATCACTGTGACAGTCAGCTGTATGGAAAATGAAGCAACACTTAAGGTATCATTACAATGAAAAAAAAAAAAATTCCAGGCAGGCAGTTGATGTGTAGCGTGATTTTGTGCATTAGCTATGAGGCGTAGGCAGAGTGTAAATAATACCTTTCATTGGTGTGCTGTTGAAACTGAAGCATTCATTGTCTTCTCATAGGCAAAGGGATTTGTGCGGCTGACATGTGCTGTAATTGTAGCAGAAAGTGTAAATGGCTTTCATAATCCCTTGTGAAATGATTCCATGATTGCATATGTCTTAAAGGGACTCAGTTCAGACGATGCCGTTACTAGGGAAGATACTCTGTGCCTATTGCAACCTTTATCAGTTTCAATCAATGGTATGGGTGGGGGGGGGGGGGGATATGGGGCAAAAGCTGCTCCCTTGCATGGGCTCCAATCTGCCGTATTCCATCTCTGCGTAGCACCAGCATGACAGTCAGGCAACCAGCTTTAGTAGAAGGAGGTCAACACTTAAAGCAATTGTCAAGCAGTGCAATCATACATCAGTCCTCGTGTGTAGGAGACCACCTACTGAAGTTGCTGATTATATAATGTATATAGAAAAAAAATATTTCTAATAGAAGTATTCTGTTCAGCCACATAAATGTAAATAATTCTTTTTTTTTTCATTTAATACATTTTCTCTCAGGGCGATTGTCTTCTTTCTTTATTTGTTTAGTATTGTTCGAATTGACTAGACTAAAAAAATTGTGTCTGTTCAATAACTGTGTATGTGCTGGTATAGATAATACATTTCTGATTTCTTAGGCCTCATGCCCACGGATGTTTTTACAGCCACTTTTATGAGCGTTTTTTGCAGCTTAAAAACGGCTCTCCATGTTAGCCTATGGCTTCATGCCCACCATGACGTTTTTGAGCTGTAAATGGCATAGCCGTTTTTAAGCTGCAAAAAAAACCCAGGACCAGTGCGTTCTGAAGCTCCAGCGTTAGAGCTGTAAAGACGCCAGATGCCGACAAAGGATGTTAAACCCGGTGACCCCGCCCCTTATGGTGTCACAGTCCCAAGGCATGTCCCATGCCTATATAAATTGTTGCGCACCGCGCATACGGCATTACAAAAGGAGAGACCGTTGAGTCAACATCGGAACAAGAGAAGAGGGAAGAAGACGACGGAGAAGACCGGGCCAACGCTAGTAAAAGAGCTGGCAGAAGATAGCGGAGGAGCCCGGCAGAAGGACTCCGGAGAGCGGGAGAAGACGCCGGAGAGAGCGGAGAAGTCGGAAGAAGACCCCCGGAGTCGGAAGAAGACCCCCGGAGTCGGAAGAAGACCCCCGTAGCTGCCTAATAAATTACTTTAAAAATCTGTCTAGTGTTTTTTTATTGACACTTTTTCCCCCCAGGTGAATGGGTAGGGGTACGATGTACCCCATACTCATTGACATAGGGTGGGGGGCCTGATCTGGGGGCCCCCTTATTAAAGGGGGCTCCCAGATACAGATAAGCCCCCGCCCACAGACCCTGACAACCAACGGCCAGGGTTGTCGGGAAGAGGCCCTTGTCCTCATCAACATGGGGACAAGGTGCTTTGAATCTGAATCTTGGCACCTGTGGCTGACCTTGTCTTACACAGTGATAAAGAGTCAGGCATGTACAGGGAAAAGGCACCTGATTACCTTTGTTTCCTATAGGCTCAAGCCTACTGTGTCGAATGCTAAGTCCTGTTCCTGGCTGTGTTGCTCATTTCCAATGTGAATCAGCAAAATACAAAGCTTACAGTTATTTCCACTTTCCCAGCTATTTTTTATTTTCCCACAATCTGGCAGTATATTGAAAAATATATTGAGCCCTTATCTGTAACATGATTCTAGGAGTTCCTAGACCACCCCTTGTTGACGCACGTGCCTGCACCTTCTGCTGTCAGATATTCAGTAGTGCAGCATGGAATTGCTGTGGCACACAACTCATGTAACCTAATTGTATATATAGGTGTCCTTTTATGAAAATGTGGTAAAATACCGCTATTGTGTTCTCAGGCATTCTCAGAGGAGATCGCTCTCCTCTGAGGCCTCGTATACACGACCGAGTTTCTCGGCAAGAACCAGCAAGAAACTTGCTGGCAGAGATGTCTTGCCGAGAAATTCGTTCGTGTGTATGGTTTCTCGTCAAGAAAACCGACAAGTAATCTCGACGAGAAAATAGAGAACCTGCTCTCTATTTTCTCGTTGAGATTCTCGTCAGCCTGTTTCTCGACGAGAAAAGTGAGTGTGTGTACACTTACCTGTCCTCCCGGAAGCCCGCGCATGTTCGAAATGAATTAGACGCATGCGCGCTAGCTTCCTAGGCATACGTAGGGTATACCAAGATGGCGGCGACGGCATCGAATGTGACGAGCGCATGCTCGTCGTAGTCGATGACGTCACCGCGTACGCTCCATTCAAAGAACCGCGGGTTCTTTGAATCGAGCGTGTGTACACTCGGCCGGGACAATTTTCTTGTCCAAGAATCTCGTCGAAAAAAACGACATGTTTTTTTCAACGAGAATCTCGGCCGCGTGTACGAGGCCTGAGTGCCTGTGTATGAAGCTCTGTAGCTCGCTTCTCATGTTGAGTTGAGAGGCGAGCTACAAACGCCGGGAACTCCTGAGAACAACTCCTCTCACTGTAATCTCGCGCGATGTAGCGGGATTACAGTACGAGGAAGTGTAAAATACAAAAGTGAACACGAATTATACACCACATATTAATAAAATAATACATTTACATTCCCACCAAACAATATACATTAACCTAATTATTAAAAAACATTGTTTTTATCAATAATTTAAGATTATACATGTGCCTAGTTAAATGTGAATGGTGTATAGTAAATTAATGTAATCCACATATGTAATGCAGCTATACACCATTCATCTAAATGTAAAATGCATTTATAATCATTATTTTTTTTTTTTTTTATAAAGTATACAAGTATAAATACTTATTAATAAATTAAAAATATATATATATCAAAATTTATAAACCCCCGTATAACTGTAATAGAACAGCCCATGGGTAAAACCATATTTCAGGGTTTACAAAATGTTATTTACTAATAAATTAAAAATTATATAAAAATTACTTTAATAATAGCATTTTAATGCAGGTAGAATAATATATATATATATATATATATATATATATATATATATAAAGAAAAGTTAAAGAGGAAGTAAAGACATTTTTTTTTAAACCCCTGCAAAAGAAAGCCATAATGAGCTAGTATGCATAGCATACTAGCTCATTATGAATGACTTACCTGAGATCGAAGCCCCCGCAGCGGTCCTCGGTCACCTCCGCCCCGCCGCCATCTTGCCTCGATGTCCCGTCACTGCCGCCAGTGTATCGCCGCTCCGGCGCTGTGATTGGCCGGCGCAGCGATGACGTCACACGCATGCGTGCTCGGGCCTGCAAGAACCCATTCAGAAAACCGTCAATGAAGCCGGCCCGCTAGTGCGCATGCGTGTGACGTCATCAGCGCATCGGTTTATAGTAAATATCTCCTAGCATGAGAGACTGAGAGCGATAACACCAAATTTAACACACCTGATCCCCATTCACACCTGAGACCTTGTAACACTAACAAGTCACATTACACCAGGGAGGGAAAATGGCTAATTGTGCCCAATTTGGACATTTTTACTTAGGGGTGTACTCACTTTTGTTGCCAGCGGTTTTGACATTAAAGCGGAGGTTCACAAAAAAAGTGAACCTCCGCTTTTTGGAACCCACCCCCCCTCCGGTGTCACATTTGGCACCTTTCAGGGGGGAGGGGGTGCAGATACCTGTCTAATACAGGTATTTTCACCACTTCCGGGTTCTGACTCCCGCAGGAGTTCACACCCATGCGATCCGATTGCTGAACCTTTTCATAGTTCACACTGCGATCTGTGAAATGATCTGGGGGTGTCATTAACTTTACATTGACAGCCGCAGCGGTGCGCAGATGTCAATGCAGGTGCGATGTGGAAACCGCACAGGGATCACGCTGGTTCCCGCATCGCACAATTGTGAACCCAGCCAGAGACGTAAACATGTAAATAAAAAAATATATATAATATATCTATATATATATATATATATATATATATATATATATATATATATAGATAGATAGATAGATAGATCTAAATATATATATATATCTATATATAGATATAGATATATATATATATATATATATATATATATATATATATATACACATATATATATATATATATATATATATACTTTTTTATATATATAGATATATATATCTGTATGTTAGAAGGCCAGTATGCTGGCCTGAATTTATGGGAGGAGCCCGGGGGGCTATTTAACCAGCCCACTCACCTGCAGTCTTTGTTGGTTTCCTGTGAGTGATAATAGATCTCACTGGGCCGACTCTTACCAGCTCACCTCATGTTTGTGAGTCCTGGCGTTTTGATCGCAGGGCATTTTGGCGTCTTCGTTCGTGGTCTTCGTCGGCGGTTCCCGCTCACTATCGCAGGTACTTTTCGAATCTTTTGCGTCAGGTAGGGTTGCCACCTCATCCCTTTAAACCCGAACACACATTAATTACACAGGTTATGTGGCTGATTAAGGTGGTAATTAAACTCACTTGGTGCCTTATCTGCCTTTAATTAGCCTCAGAACCTGTGTAATTCATATGCGTTCGGGTTTAAAGGGATGAGGTGGTAACTCTAGCGTCAGGTACAATCTTGCAATTAGTAATGCTTCCTGTCCTGCATTCCTTTCTTTAAAAGTCTGCTTCTGAGTTATTGTCTGTCCCATACATACGATTCATTTATAAATCCAAACCTCCGAGTCGCTTTCGGTCATTGTCCGATATCACTCGCCGTAGGTTTCACTGGACGTAAAGATTCACTGTCCATAAGGTTGCCGTCTCTTCCATTTGGGGGGGAAAAAAAAAAAGGGAGACTCTAATTAGTCCCACCTGCTGCCTCTCTGCACTGGTTAGCCTGGGGGGAGGGGTGATTGATTGGTGTTCAGTTTTAGAGTAAAGGGCGGCATACACTATACAACCAATTCGTATTACATTAATTCTATACTCCTCACTATCGATTCGTATCGGATTCCTTTCGTATATTTACGAACTGATTCGGGTCACATACGTTGCATACTTTCCATCGTTGCCATTTGTTGTTTACCCTCATGCCGTGTGTTTTAGTTCCCGCAGCGGAACTTGCGTATTGTTTGTACACGTTTTTTCCTCTCACTCGTTTACCAAACCAAAGTAATTTTTTGTGCGTCATGCATGGCGCAACACCACACTTTTTGGATGTCTTGGACACCCACCATGCTTTTCGTACATCAAGTTTTCAAACTGTCACAGGTAGGATTCGTGCAATTTCTTTGCTTAACGCACTGTTTGCCAGGTAAACCATGTCATCAAAACCCCGCTGTGGAACTTGCGAGTCATTAGTCAAGTCTCCATATGCGGCCTTATTTCAGCCTCGTGCAAGACCACAGTCTTGTCGTGCAATTCCTGAACACAAACGCAGAGCTGTTTATCAGTTTAGTTTTGTGCTTTTTTTTTTTTTTTTTTTTTCCCTCTTTCTTGTTGTTTCACGCCAAGTAGTAGGCCCATGTCACTTAGAATGCACTGTCTATCATTACAGTTATTTTACTTTGCATTACCCTCCGGTCGAATCTAGTCGCATCAGCGACTCACTGGTTCGTCCCCGCTAGTTTGTCATCTCATTCCACTGATAGTAATTTCACTTGTCTCATCTCGCACACCCTTCTCTCTCCTCATAAAACCCTGCACATAGCTACTGATTTGTCTTGCATCGATAGTGATTTCCTCTGCATCACTCTGATATGAATCCAAGTCGCATCCACAATACACCGATTCGTCCCGGCGGGCCCTAGTTGCTGGCCTCATTTTAGTACATGCTCCAGAGTTCGCTCGTTGTCAGCCGCACATGCGGCGCACCGTCTCGTGCCTAGATCATGGGAGAATTCTGTCATTCCCGTCACCATCACGCATCTGAGTTGAATCCACGCGCATTCTTATGTGCAGGTTCGTCCCATACATGTCCCAGTTGCTGGCCTCATTTCAGTACATGCTCCAGAGTTTGCTTGCTGATAGTCGCACAGCGCAGCACGATTCATGCCTCTGTCATGGAAAATTTCTGTCACTCATGTCACAGCCACGCATCTGATTTGAATCCACGCACATTTTCTTGTGCAGGTTCGCCAAGCGTGCCCCAATTGCTGGCCTCATCTCAGAACATGCCCCAGAGCCTGGTCGTTGTCAGTCGCATCTGCAGCGCACCGATTCATGCCTCTGTCATGGGACATTTTTGTCACTCATTGCACTGTAACACATCTGATTTTAATCCACGTGCATCCTTGGGTGCAGCTTCGTCTCAAGCGTGCCCCAGTCGTTGTTGGCCCCATTTCAGTACATGCTCCAGAGTTCGCTTGCTGTTAAACGCACAGCGCCGCACCGATTCAAGTCTCTGTCATGGGAAGTTTCTGTCACTCATTTCACTATCGTGCATCTGATTTGAATCCACGTGCATTTTTGTGTGCAGACTTGTCTTAAGCGTGCCCCAGTTGTTGTTGGCCTCATTTCAGTACATGCTCCAGAGCCCGGTCGTTGTCAGTCGCACCTGCGGCGCACCGATTCATGCCTCTGTCATGGGACATTTTTGTCACTAATTTCTCCGACACGCTCCACCATCCGATCCGCTCACTTATATAAAAAGGCAGTGCAGCACTGAACAAGTCCATAGATCAAAAGACAATCCCAGTGATCTTCTAGAGTGATTTATAGAATTGGAAACATGCAGATGATGTGAACACAGTGAGAGACCTCCACCAGTAATAAGAATAGCCGCTCACCTCCCAAAGTGGACCCTTTGGTTATAGAGTCACAGATACCTTCCCATATGGGTATATACGTCTCAGGCATGTATTGCAGCTCCGGGATAGTTGGATGACAACAGCAGATGGACCGGATCACAAATGACTCCAATGAGGTGTGTATATAAATATATATATATATATATAAAAGACAGGCAGACCATAGTGTTCTCCGCATATAAAAGGATATTTAATAAAAAGAAATGCCTTTTACATGTAAAAGGCACTAAACCAGTGCCGAGTGTAACAGCGTGTATGAAACAGATGCAGTCGTGTTCAAATCAGCTAGTCAAACCCCTCACCACCTGTCATTTCTCCTCCAGGTCAGTCAAGTAGGTCCACCCTGCACCAGGTTGGACGTAATTTTCCCTAAAAAAAGTGTGTGTGTGTGTGTGTGTGTGTGTGTGTGTGTGTGTGTGTGTGTGTGTGTGTGTGTGTGTGTGTGTGTGTGTGTGTGTGTGTGTGTGTGTGTGTGTGTGTGTGTGTGTGTGTGTGTGTGTGTGTGTGTGTGTGTGTGTGTGTGTGTGTGTGTGTGTGTGTGTGTGTGTGTGTGTGTGTGTGTGTGTGTGTGTGTGTGTGTGTGTGTGTGTGTGTGTGTGTGTGTGTGTGTAAAAAAAAATAAAAAAAAAAAAAAAAAGATGTGTACCAAGCACTTACCAACAGCCGATCTGAATCTAGTCGCAACGTCGGCCCTATGATTCGGATCCTCAGCAATCACAAACCCCTTCAACCACTAACACCATCAGCCGATCTGAGTCTAGTCATATCATCAGTGCAACGACGCGGATCCGGAACATGAGCTCCCTCATCACCTTACATCTACAGCCGTTCCAAATCTAGTCGCATCATCGGCGCAATGATTCGGATCCTCGGCAATACAAACTTCACCGACCGATCCGAGTCCAGTCGCAGCACCGGTTCAACGTTTAAGATCCTTTACAAACCAAACCCCACCGGTGCTCACACCTCAGCCCGATTCGAACTATTCACATCAGTGATACCAATAAAGTGGTACTTACAATTCAGATTCCTGGCCTTGCGTCCGTTATCAAGCATAAACCTTTACATCTCACTCCATCTGCATATACAATGTTGCGCACGGTCGTTCCTACATACTCAAAATTTCCGCTAACTTTGTTTTCATTTTTCCAATAAAGCGGCTTAATTGCAGTCGCTGCAAGCATTCCGACTCGAATCGGCCACTCATCTCCAGTAGCAACTTGGCTGCTCACCTATTCTCTGTCGTGCTAAACACTCAAACTAGCTTTCACTACGTTTGTCGTCCCTAAAGCCGACCCGCGTCAGGTCAGTTCTCCAAGACTTCACCCGTACACGAGGGTGTACTAAGGAGAAGCTTCAGTCTCTCCCGGGAATGCTCAATTTGCAGCAAGGATCATTCCCGAGGGTCGATCTTTTTGTATCACGCCTCCTGGTCTTCCTCTCCCAGACACAGGACCCCGATCAGATCCTTAACTTCAGATCCTTAACTTGGACACCGCGGCAGTAGCGGACCTGTCATTATGGGAGGAGTTCCTTACTACGTGAAACAGTATCAAAGTATACCATCAATATCGCCCCCATCACGCTGGTAGTGACAGATGCCGCAGCCTCCACAGGCTTCGCTGCAATTTTTGGCCACTATTGGTTTGCAGGACCATGGCTTCCAGAGACACTCCTAATCCCAGGGTTTACCTGGACTTCCTCCCTGTTCAAACAATACCAGATCGTGGCAGCCGCTCAGCTCTGGGGGTCATATCTGGACAGGACGTGGCCTTCACCACCGACAACCAGGCCACGGTCGATATTATTAGTAAAGGCAAGTCCAAGTCATGTCCTTCCTACGCAGGCCCGTACAACTATGCCCTCAGCACCAGTTAATGTCCACTACCCTCGCTAGTTCCCCATTTGGCCTTCTCCCCAGCCTGGTCATTCAAGCAGCCTTCGACTCGGCCTACCACGGGTTCTTGCGGCCTAGCGAGTTCACCCGCAGCTACCCCGCTGGCCAAGTTCTACGTAGACCTCACTTGGCTCGCTACCAAGATCGTTTCATCCTCCACCTGGCACTATCCAAAACCCAGCGATCAGGCACCGGGTTAGACATTTAACTCTAAAAACAAACAATCTCTGGTGTGCAGTAACCTTACTCGATCGCCTTCTGTCACTCCCACCTGAACAGTCAAACTCTTGTCCCCTACTACCTTTCCCGATCAAACCCTTGAGTGCCTGCCAGTTCATCAAACACATGAGAATTCATCGGGGCACAACCAACCATAGGAAGTTGATCCAGGGTTCACCCGGTCGCCTCTCGGGGGATCAGGAAGGAATTTTCTCCCCTGCTGTAGCAATTGGCCTAGGCTCGGCTGGGGTTTTCACCTTCCTCTGGATCAACGGTGGGGCGGTTAGGTCAATTTGGGTCCTGTCACCTTCACACTCACTCACTCTTCCACGCTACCACACCTCAACCCCAGTCAGTGCTCCAGTCGCTCTTATCGTATTGGAGCGGCCTCGGCCACATCCCGGTGTGGGGTCCAAGATCACGACTATTAAGAGACTTGACAGGTGGAAGTCTGCCTGCTTCGTCCAGCACATCCTCCAATCCTCGGGTGGAAATGGCACAAGCATTCACCAAACTTGCTCAATGAACAAAGCTAAAACCAATGAAACTACATCCCTACCTAAATGTTTTTGCCCCCTTATTTTGGCATACCGTCCATCAGATCAGGGCACACTTCAGGTCCATTTCATGTTGTAAGTCTTATGTTAAGTCTATCTATCTTATTCATATCTGTATCGGATATAGGGCTTCAACCATAAGTGTGTGTGTGTGTGTGTATATGTGTATGTATGTGTGTATATATATATATATATATATATATATATATATATATATATATATAAATCTATATCACACATTGATATAAACACACATTGATATAAACACACACACACTAGGGTGACCACGTGTCATGGATTGCCCAGGACAGTCCCGCATTTTGCAGGTCTGTCCCGGGCACATTCATTCCAGGACAATACAGTGTCCCGGAATGAAACTGAGGCCTCGTACACACGACCGATTTTCTCGGCAAGAAACTTGCTGGCAGAGAGGTCTTGCCGAGTAAATCGGTCGTGTGTACGCGGCTATCGGGTTTCTCGTCGAGAAAACCGACAAGAAACCTCGACGAGAAAATAGAGAACCTGCTCTCTATTTTCTCGTCGAGATTCTCCTTGGCATGTTTCTCGACGAGAAAAGTGAGTGTGTGTACACTTACCTGTCCTCCCGGAAGCCCGCGCATGTTCGAAATGAATTCGACGCATGCGCGGTAGCTTCCTAGGCATACGTAGGGTATACCAAGATGGCGGCGACGGCATCGAATGTGACGAGCGCATGCTCGTCGTAGTCGATGACGTCACCGCGTACGCTCCATGCAAAGAACCGCGGGTTCTTTGACACGAGCGTGTGTACACTCGGCCGGGACAAGTTTCTTGTCCAAGAATCTCGTCGAAAAAAACGACATGTTTTTTTCAACGAGAATCTCGGCCGTGTGTACGAGGCTTGACACAGACACCTCCCCGGGCCAATCTGATGCCCCCAAAAAAGGGCGCCACATCAACGCTTTACTCACTGACAGTACTTGTCCTGGCCGGGAATGCCTGGAGGAGCACAATCCGCGCCCCCTGCTTGTGATTGGAGAAATCATAAATCTCGCCTCTTGTGTCCAATCACTGTGCTGTGATTCGTTACAGCACAAGCTGATTTTTGGGAAGGGAGGGTGTCCCTGAATGGTAGTTTGGAAATGTGGTCACCCTAACACACACACACATATACATACATACATACATATATATATATATATATATATATATATATATATATATATATATATATATATATATTGTGACAGCAGGAAGGTAAAGTCACCTGGTTGCATCCAGGGGGGTAGATATATTTCGCCCAGATTCAGGCTTTACGCCGACTTATACAGCTAGGTGGAGAGTTGTATAAGGCTAGTGGGCTCATGGATGACTCATACCTCTAGGGAGAGTGTGGGGCGTCGTACAGACAGGGAGTTGATGAGATCAGCTGAAGCTTGTCAGCTCATTTAGGCCTCTATAAGAAATCCCAGCTTCATTAGATGTTAGCTCATGCCTGGAAGCAGACCTGTGTGGACTGTCTAGGGAGAGTGAACCCCTGTGCGGTGAGAGAAAGCCTGTGTGGCTATATATTTGCTTGGACATTTAAAACCAGGGACTTAGGGACTAGGACAGCACTAGGCTGATCCCAGTTGTTAGTTAGGAAACCTGTATGTTTAGTCAGAGGTCAAGTTGACCAGGATTTATTTTGTTTATGTTTTTTTTTGCCTTGCTGTGTTTTTGTCACTGTAAATAGAAAATAAACCGCACCTTTTTGATTTTGAAAACCACAACCTCCGTCTGCTGGGCCTGTTTTTGGGTGGGGAGCCCATCCCGGGGGTCACACACACCCGCTGCCGAGCTAACCCCCTCACAATATATATATATATATATATATATATATATATATATATATATATATATATATGTATATACAGAATAGATTGCTAACCTGCTCGTTTTGGGGTGTGTTGTAATGGTAGGGAAGATGTATGGCTGCTAGTGGGTGAAAAGACTTCCTTCTTCCTCCAGAATACTCAGCCAGCTTCGCGCTTCGCGCTTCTCTCTCTGATTCTCCACCTCTGAGATGGTGAATCAGAAAGTGAGAATTCTGTAAGAGATCACCAGTGAGGTGCGGAGATCACACCTTCATACACTGGCCGTTTCTGTGACAGTCACAGATTCTCACTGTGCTGAGATAATCAGTGGAGAACATGTTCTCAGC
Organism: Rana muscosa; assembly: GCA_029206835.1. NCBI lineage: Eukaryota > Metazoa > Chordata > Amphibia > Anura > Ranidae > Rana > Rana muscosa. The sequence goes on along the minus strand of CM055117.1, from coordinate 89,796,992 downwards.
TGATTACCTCAGTTTCATACACTGCTAATGACCTGAGATCAGCGGTGAGACTCGGGATCTCCTCTGATCTCAGTTTCATAAAAGGACACCATAAAGCTGGTCAGTTATTTCTCACCAGTGTTGCGAAGATCCTCATCTGTTTCTCCAGTTATGACATTACTTGTTTTCTTATATTCGCTTCTGTTCCTTTTCACCTGGATATTACTTTTCTTCTATCCTTAGTGTAAGGTGATCAGATTTTTAAAATGAAATCTGGGGACATATTATTTTTCTACTAGTAATGGCGGCAATCAGCCGGGCCAACGCTAGTAAAAGAGCTGTCAGAAGATGTAGCCCATACTCATTCACATAGGGTGGGGGGGGGCGGGATCTGGGGGCCCCCTTATTAAAGGGGGCTCCCAGATATCGATAGGCCCCCCGCCCGCAGACCCCGACAACCAACGGCCAGGGTCATTGGGAAGAGGCCCTTGTCCTCATCAACATGGGGACAAGGTGCTTTGGGGTGGGGGGCGCAGTGCCCCCCTGCCCCAAAGCACCAACCCCCCCATGTTAAGGGGATGTGGCTTGGTATGGTCTAGGAGGGGGGGGGGCGCTCCCTCACCCTGCCTTTTCTGACCTGCCGGGCTGCGTGCTCGGATAAGGGTCTGGTATGGATCCTGGGGGAAACCATTTTTTTTGGTATGGGGGGTTCCCCTTAAGATCCATACCAGACCCAAGTGTCTGGTATCATCCTGGGGGGGAGCCTCACGCATGTTCCCCTTCAAGATTCTCCGCACACAAGTCGCTCCGTAAATCGGATCATCTTGATCCGACTTCTGGTGTGACCTCTATTAAAATCGATGGGCTCCCAATGGGCACCATTCATTTTGAATAGAGAAAGAAAAACGCGTCTGAAAGCTAGAGCGGCGAAATGTGCATTGAATTCAATGCAAAACGCGGTAAAAACGTTGCTTTTTTCCTGGCGTCTGTAGCCTAATGCTGCATACACACGATCGTTTTTAATGTAATTTTCAAAAACAACGTTTTTTTCAACGTGATTTTTCTTGTTTCCTCTCAAGCCTGTCTTGCATACACACGCTGCTGCCTCTCTGTCCAATGAGGAGAGTGAGAGCTGAGAGGGATGCTGCTCTAGTGCACATGGCTGGATCAAGATTGGAGTCAGGTAAGTATTTAGGGGGGCTGGGGGTAGAGCTGCATGCAGAAAGTTTTTTTAGCTTAATGCTTTTTAGTTCTGCCTTTAGAACAAATTTAAAGTGACACTAAACTCTATTTAAAAAATAAATAAATATATATATGTAGCACTTACCCCCATTTAAGGGACCGGCTGGTTTTGTTTTGGGTCATGCAAACTACCTCCAAGGCTTCTGTTGTCTGGGTATAGAAAGTCTTTAGAAAAAGTCAATGTCAAATGTAAAACCTAAACAGGAAGGCTTTATTTTCCTTTTGCTGTGGGAACTTGTAGAGAAAGCGGGAAACAAGAGAAGTACAGGGGAAGGTTCAGGCACGCAGCACTAAAGGCACACAGAATTTTGTCAACGTCGCCACTCAAGCCGGAGTGGGTATTGCTCACCTGGATAGTTCAGTTTCCTTCGGTCCTAGCAGACGGAATGATGCACAGATCTATCTTTAACGGTCTCTGTTACAGACCCTGAGGTGAATCTGAGGATGAGTTCAGGAATCCTCTGCCACAGTCCCGAACCTCCTAGCCAAGCAATAAGAAAGAACTTTTATGCCAGATCGGCGTATTGCAGGGCCCTTAAGTTCTTGGATCCCTCCTTGAGTAGGTTGCCAGGCCTCTCCCGAGACAGCAGTACCATCGCCAGTCTCCTCTGGGGAAAGGTCCTCCCCCAGCTTTCCTCCTCAAGAGCAGACTTCCCGAAGATGGAAAGCATGGGATCCTCTTCAAAGGTGTAGGCCCCGCCAGCGGAGCTGGGCCTACCAGGCAGCGATGCAGCCTCGGGCTCAAGGTGCCCCGGGGCTGGAACACACGCACGCACCCCGTGCCACGAGGCGCGCACACCAACCCCCCCCGATCAATGGCGTCTGCTCCTTATGTACCCCCTCCCAGCATGCACAGCGGGCTAACCACGTGCACGGCTGCCGAGAACAGACACCTAATGTGCTGTGATACCCCTGTATTTCAACCTGGGCCGGTGGTGGCAGTGCCACCTACAAGCAAACAGGGAACACAACTGCCAGGCAGTATCACACCCAGAGCAGAAGCAAAATTTAGAACAATGAGCTGGTCTGAGCCCAACTACTGGCTCAGGCTACCCCTAAATTTAACATGGCGTCCCAATATTTGGGAGGGGCGCTATACACACACACACACACACACACACACACACACACACACACACACACACGTCACTTTATTAGGTACACCTTGCTGGTACCAGGTTCGACCCCCTTTTGCCTTCAGAACGGCCTTAATTCTTTGTGGAATAGATTCAATAAGGTGTTGGAAACATTCCTCAGATTTTGGTATATAGTGACATGATAGCATCACACAGTTCCTGCAGATTTGTCGGCTGAACATCCATGATGTCAATCTCCCATTCCACCACATCCTAAAGGTTCTCTATTGGATTGAGATTTGGTGACTGTGGAGGCCATTGGAGTACAGTGACCTCATTGTCATGTTAAAGAAATCAGTGGTGAGAAGGAGCCATCAGAAGATGGGTTCACTGTAGTTAGAAAGAGATGGGCATGGTCAGCAACAATACTTAGGTAGGCCGTGGCTTTTAAACAATGCTCACCAAATTTACACCAAATTCTGACCCTATCATCTGAATGTCGCAGCTGAAATTGACCAGGCATTGTTTTTGCAATCTTCTATTGTCAATTTTGGTGAGCCTGTGCAAATTATAACCTCAGTTTCCTGTTCTTAGCCAACAGGAGTGGCACCCAGTGTGGTCTTCTGCTGCTGTAGCCCATCTGTTTCAAGGTTTAATGCGTTCAGAGATGGTATTCTGCATACATTGGTTGTAATGAATGGTTATTTTAGTTACTGTTCCATTTCTATCATCTCGAACCAGTCTGCCCATTTTTCTCTGACCACCAACATCAACAAGGCATTTTCCTCCACACAACTGCCACTCACTGGAAATTTACTTTTTTTTCGGACCATTCTCTGTAAACCCAAGAGATGGTTGTGTGTGACAATCCCAGTAGATCAGCAATTTTTGAAATACTTGGACCAGCCTGTCTGGCACCAACAACCATACCATGTTCAAAGTCACTTAAATCACTTTTCTTCCCCATTCTGATGCTCAGTTTGAACCTCAGCAAGTCATCTTCACCACGTCTAGATGCCTAAATGGATGCTGCCATGCAATTGGCTGATTAGCAATTTGTGTTACCACGCAATTAAACAGGTGCACCTAATAATTTCTTGTCTTGCCACAGATTCTCAATTGTATTTAGGTCTGGACTTTGACTGGGACATTCTAACACATGAATATGCTTTGATCCAAAACAATACATTGTAGCTCTGGCTGTATTTTTTGGGTCGTTGTCCTGCTGGAAGGTAAACCTCCGCCCCAGTCTCAAGTCTTTTGCAGACTCTAATGACGTGTACACACGATCGATTTTCTCGACGGTGAAAACACCGCCGAGAAATTCGACATGAAAAACGAGGACCGGCTTGGTCCCCTATACACGGCCGGTTTTCATTACATTTTTTCTCTTGGTTGAGAAAACCGACCGTGTGTAGGCTCCCTGGCAGTGTTTCCCTATGGGAAAACTGCCGCTGAAAAGAATACCGTGAATCACGACGAGAAAAACTACAGCATGTTCTAATTTTTCTCGTTGTGATTCTTGCCATTTTTCTCTTTGGGAAAAATGCTGGAAAGTCCACACACGGTCGTTTTTCTCGTCAAAGAGAAAAAAAGAAATTTTTCCCGACGAGAAAAATGGTCGTGTGTACGCGGCATTACAGGTTTTCTTCTTAGATTGCCCTGCATTTGGCTCCATCCATCTTGCTTTTAACTCTGACCAGCTTCCCTGTTACTGCTGAAGAGAAGCATCCTCACAACATGATGCTGCCACCACCATGTGTCACGGTGGGGATGGTGTGTTCAGGGTGATGTGCAGTGTTAGTTTTCCGCCACACACAGCATTTTGCTTTTAGGCCAAAAAGTTCAATTTTGGTCTCATCTGACCAGAGCACCTTCTTCCACATATTTGCTGTGTCCCCCACATGGCTTCTCGCAAACTGCAAACGTGACTTCTTATGGCTTTCTTTCAACAATGGCTTTCTTCTTGCCACTCTTCCATAAAGGCCAGATTTGTGGAGTGCACGACTAATAGTTGTCCTGTGGACAGATTCTCCCACCTGAGCTGTGGATCTCTGCAGCTCCTCCAGAGTTACCATGGGCCTCTTGGCTGCTTCTCTGATGAATGCTCTCCTTGCCCGGCCTGTCAGTTTAGGTGGACGGCCATGTCTTGGTAGGAATGCAGTCCCATACGCTTTCAATTTTCAGATGATGGATTGAACAGTGCTCCGTGAGATGTTCAAAGCTTAGGGTATTTTTTTATAACCGAACCCTGCCTTATACTTCTCCACAACTTTATGCTTGACCTGTCTGGTGTGTTCCTTAGCCTTCATGATGCTGTAGGTTCATGAAGGTTCTCTAACAAACCTCTGAGGGCTTCACAGAACAGCTGTATTTATACTAAGATTAAATTACACACAGGTAGACTCTATTTACTAATTAGGTGTCTTCTGAGGGCAATTGGTTCCACTAGATTTTAGTTAGGGGTATCAGAGTAAAGGGGGCTGAATACAAATGCACGACACACTTTACAGATATTTACAGGCATACCCCACTTTTAAGTACATAATGGGGTTTATTTACTAAAGCTGGAAAGTGCAAGATCAGGCGTTTTTTTGTAAAAAAATTTGTATTGGTCTATCGGAGAAATAAAAAAATACATTTACGTTTTTGGTTGTTACATGACAAAATGTGGAAAATTTCAAGGGGTGTGAATACTTTTTCAAGGCACTCTATGTATACAGTATCTCACAAAAGTGGGTATACCCCTCACATTTTTGTAAATATTTTATTATATCTTTTCATGAGACAACACTGAAGAAATTACACTTTGCTACAATGTAAAATAGTGAATGTACAGCTTGTAAATTTGCTGTCCCCTCAAAATAACTCAACACACAGCCATTAATTTCTAAACTGCTGGCAACAACAATGAGTACGCCCCTAAGTGAAAATGTCCAAATTGGGCCTAAAGTGTCAATATTTTTTGTGGCCACCATTGTTTTCCAGCACTGGGCATGGAGTTCACCAGAGCTTCACAGGTTGCCACTGGAATCCTCTTCCACTCCTCCATGATGACATCACAGAGCTGGTGGATGTTAGAGATCTTGCGCTATTCCACCTTCCATTTAAGGATGTCCCACAGATGCTCAATAGGGTTTAGGTCTGGAGACATGCTTGGCCAGTCCATCACCTTTACCCTCAGCTTCTTTAGCAGGGCAGTGGTCATCTTGGAGGTGTGTTTGGGGTAATTTTCTGTAAGTTACCTGTGATAGGTAGTGTCCGAAGTGGAACTTGTGTGCTGAGGATTCAGGCAAAAACTTAGTCAGGCAGATTAGGTTGGCAACAGTTTAGGCAAAACGGTAAACGGTCGAAATCCAGAGAGTGGTCAAGCAGGCAAAGATCATACACGAGCTGGCGGTGAAGTACAAAATCAGCAGGCTAGAGAGTAGTCAGGAATTCAGGCAGAAGTTCAACACGATAATCAAGATCAAAAATCAGTCCCAACACCCAGGGAGCTATTCCACACAAACGGGTGCTGAGAGATAGCATCACTTCCTATTTATGGGCTGCTTTGATTGAAAATTGTCCACAGCTGGCAGCAGGTGGGGCCAGTGAGTCCAAGGTAATGCTTAATACTGAGAGGATATTTCCATAAGTCCAGATCTCCTCCGTAGCACAACAGTTAAGGCTGCAGCTGTGGGACCAGGAAGATCCCGGTTCAAATACACCCACATTTACATGTTGAATTACTGCCCTGCGGCCCAGTCTCTGAAGGGAGGGGATCATGCTCTGCTTCAGTATGTCACAGTACATGTTGGCCTTCATGGTTCCCTTAATGAACTGTAGCTCCCCAGTGCCGGCAGCCCTCATGCAGCCCCAGACCATGACACTCCCACCACCATGCTTGACTGTAGGCAAGACACTCTTTGGACTCCACACCTGGTTGCTGCCTCACACGCTTGACACCATCTGAACTTAATATATTCATCTTGGTCTCATCAGACCACAGGACATGGTTCCAGTAAGTCTGCTTGTCTTCAGAAAACTGTTTGCAGATTTTCTTATTCATTCTCTTTAGAAGAGGCTTCCTTCTGGGACGACAGCCATGCAGACCAATATGATGCAGTGTGCGGCGTATGGTCTGAGCACTGACAGGCTGACCCCCCACCCCTTCAACCTCTGCAGCAATGCTGTCAGCACTCATACGTCTATTTCCCAAAGACAACCTCTGGATATGACGCTGAGCATGTGCACTCAACTTCTTTGGTCGACCATGGCAAGGCCTGTTCTGAGTAGAACCTGTCCTGTTAAACCGCTGTATGGTCTTGGCCACCATGCTGCAGCTCAATTTCAGGGTCTTGGCAATCTTCTTATAGCCTAGGCCATCTTCATGTAGAGCAACAATTCATTTTTTCAGCCCCTCAGAGTTCTTTGCCATGAGGTGCCATGTTGAACTTCCAGTGACCAGACAGACAGTGAGAGCGATAACACCAAATTTAACACACCTGCTTTGCCCATTCACACCTGAGACCTTGTAACACTAATGAGTTACATGACACCGGGGAGGGAAAATGGCTAACTGCTCCCAATTTGGGAAGTCTGCCAATTTGCTATCGCATTTGCCTAAGGGTGTCCTGTGCCCTAACCCCCTCTCCCCTGTTCCTGTTAAGAGAAATAAAACTCTCTTTGTTAATTTTTAAAAGTGACTGGTGCCCATCTTTCTACCTTGCACGACACCCACCATGCCTAGTAACCTGCACCCTGAGGAGGAATGTCAGCCCTCCCTGACTCTGGGGGTCACCACCAGGCCTCTGGAGGTCGGCGAGACCACTACGCTAACAAGCACTGCTCATTCCAAACAAATGAAAGTGAGGGGGGAGAAAGAGATTTGGGAGCTCAAGGAGGAAATTACAAGGTGGCAGAAAAAAAACTGTAAAACACTTTCACGAAAAATAGATTACAGGGTCAATAAGTAATGGACGTGTAGGGATTATTTTTGGAGAATAAGGATACCACTTAGTGTCACTTTATGTGTAGAGCACTTCCACACGTAGGTTCTTTTTAGAACTTAAGATGATCTTTTCACATTTTCTGCCTGTAACATAATTGCAGCGTCTTAATAATTTTCCCAGCTATATATATAGAAGGTGCACCTAGGTGTCATAGTCAGCAGCAAGCAAAATGCCCTTATGAGAATGCCTTCATTCCTAGGAAAATAATAGATTGAGTTTAAAGTGAACCTGTCACAAACCTGTACAAATTAAAGGAAATATATATATATATATATATATAAACATACTAGCATCTGGCAGTGAAAACAAAATGACAAAAAAAAATGAAAAGATACATAGGAAGATTAGGTTTAAATCCAATTAAAGCTTCTTGTAAGGGCCAAAAGTAATGTTTTTTTTACTGATTTGAAATGAGATGCATTGTTGTCTATGGAATAATGCACACAGCAGCGTAAAGTTCAGTAATTTAGTGCTGAGTACAGAGCCGTAATACAACAGAAAATGTAACATTGGAGGGCATTAATTTAATGTATGTTTACACGAGTATAGGTGAGTATTTTACAACACTGGCAATGAAGAATTTTACTCGTCTATACGCTTACTCTCCTTTACACGCCTTTACTCAACATTACTCAGTTCTTTACACACACTTTCTGTCAACAAGTTCCTGAATAAACATCAGTAAATGATGATGCCTGTGTGCACATGATGCTTAGTGTACTTCAAACTAGCAAGGCTTCGTTCACACCTTTGCACTGTGGGAATGCACTTGACTACCTTCAAGGGTACAGCGCTCTCCTTCAATACGTGAAGTGCATAGATTAATATATAAAGTTCATTAGTGATCATAAAAATATGAATAAAATAAAATACAATAACTATTATGTACCCAAATGTTTATATAAAAGTGTAGCGGGTATTTAAATTTAGGGGGCGCATTTGGGTGGTAGTATGACCCGGATGCACTGATTGTTAGGGAATTTGGGACCCTTTTCGTTCGTGGAGGATCCCAGTGGTGTGCAGTTCCCTGTGGCCTGTGGGTGGCGCTGTGCCTTTTTTGTCCTGTTTGGGCAGCGGTACTGCAGGGCGGGGAACCTGCTGTGCCTGTCGGGGGAAGAGATAAAGGGGACAGATGCCCTCAACACGGGGGTCAGTCGTCGGAGGTCAGAGCCACGCCCAGGCACCTTCAGCCTGGGTGCTGGCGTTCCGGAGTTCCGGACCCAGGTGCCCTTGACCTGGCCGGAGCGGGAGATGGAGTCCATCCCAGGCACCTTCAGCCTGGGGTGAGGTACTACTGAGGAGGCCCGGGGCCCAGTACCTTCGCCTGGGTTCCGCAAAGGTGGAAGAGTCCAAGGGGCCCTAAGGTGTTGGGCGCCCGAATCTGAGACGAGGAGGCCAGGGAGCGTAACCCCTCCGAACAGTCCGGTGCAGCATTGCTGGTGACGGCGGGGCCTCTGGTTACTCTCTTGGAAGGATGTCTTCCCTCTGACAGGGGCTGCACTTAGCAAAGGTAATTCTGTTTCTGTTCTACGTGGTCGGTGGCAGCGGCTGTGCGCCATAACCGTTGGTGACACCACAATGGTTGGTTCAATTTAAGGATTGTGCCTCGACCTACTCCCCACCTATACTGAACTGTTCTTTGGGTCACAACCTGTCTGCTGTTAAAGGACGATTTATTGCTGTCAGAGAATAAATAAGAGTTGGACCTTTTCAGTGGTGTGGAACTTCAGTTACTGGGAGCAAAGGGGGGTCATCTACAGAACAGACTTGGTTCTGGGTTATGCACACAGCCCAAAGATAAACAGGTGTTGGCTTTCACCTCTACACATTAGAGGACATAGGCCGTAGTGTACCGCACCCCTCCTCCCTGATCCCCCTAGACAAGACAACAAGCCGAGAAGAAGGGGTGAGAGGGGTGAGGCCGCTACAAATATATCAAAGTAAGTCCATCTAACAGTGCCAGTCCATAAAGATATATACTGTATGTATAAAATCCGTGAATCGTGTAATCCCATACACCAAAAAAATCCTGTGTGTATCGACCTTTGTTCACCACGGTGCCCTTCACCCCACCTAAGGGTGTCTTCTCACCTGCTTGGGTGGACCCCACTACCTAAATCAGATCAGTATGTGCCTTTGCAGTGTAAAAGTGGCACTGCTTTCACTGACATGTCAACAGTGGCGGCCGGTGGTAATTTTTTTTTGAGGGGGGGGGGGACAAACAGTTCCGTTGGACCTTGTGGACCTTTTTATTTAAAGCTCTTTAAATGTGTTTATATAATTTTGTAAAATGCATCCATTGGGCTGTCAATTCAAAGCTTACATTTTCTTGTGAAAGTTGACTTCTGCACCCACCCTTCAGTGTTCTCTATTGATGGTAATTGTCCTGGTTAATTGTTATAGATCAATTGATTCCTCTCTAATTGTGGAATTGCTGCACCTTTTCTCTTGTGTCACTAGGTGGAACTGTGGCTGGTGACATTAGAATGACAGGGGCTTAGCAAGGTCAGATTGTGAATGGATGGGGTGTCTCAGCCAGTCCCTTGGCCTGCTGGGAGAGCCTTTTTTTTTGGGTGGAGTCAGGTGATCGGGGTTCTGTGCCATCTGGACGGCTGTCAGGGTGGACGTGTGTTATGTTGTCCCAGGCTGCTAGGCCGGATGCCTGAGGCCTATCCTGGGGACATCTGGCTGCTAGGCTGCCTGAGGCCTATCCAGAAGCTGGAGAAGCAGCGTAAGGTTGGGACTGCAGGATTGGAATCCAACCGAGTTGAGAAGGTTCAGCCGTACTGGGAACCAGTTGTGGTCGGAGGTAGAAGGGAAGCTGTCACCACTAAGAGACCATCCATCTTACTATCCAAGACTACTGTGAGAAAGCTTAAGCAAGTATCAGAGCAGTCTTCTCACAAGCCGGGGATGGTGAAGAAGGGGGAAAGCTTCAGCGAGTGCAAAGCCAGGGACAGTTTAGAATGTTCTTATTGCTCTCAGTGCTTTCCTGTGATGGTGGTAACCACATCCCTCATGTCCTGTATAGGTCACTGTGGTCACCCACTGTTCTCCCCAGTGACATCACAGACAGAAGAAAAGCCTAACAGGAAAATTTACTTTTCTCCATAGGTGTGCGCAGGGGGTGTGCCAGGTATGCCTGGGCACACCCTAATCCTCCCAAGAAGCGCAGATTCCTCCTGGTGATATTGCACCAAAGCCCCCTAACAGGGCTCCTAAAAAAAATTGTAAAAAATAATACAAAAATAAAATACTAAAAATAAAAAACTACTGACACCGTTCACTACTCTACTGCCGCCGTCCAATGCCCTACTACATTTTAAAATTATTTTACATTTTTTAATAAGAGTGTGTGTCCACGCACCAGGAAACCTAGAAACAACGCCTAAGAATGTTTAGGACTTTATTAAATTAGATTTGTTTGATGTGTGTTTTTTACTTATACACAACATAATACCTATTTTTTGGGGGAAAATATAAAAGATGATGTTATGCTGAGTAAATAGATACCTAACCTGTCAAGCATTAAAATTGCGTCCACCCTTGGAATGGCGGCAAGCTACGGTGCTTAAAATTCTCCAAAGGAGATGCTTTAAACGTCTTTACAGGTTACCAGTTTAGAGATACACAGGAAGACTGGTGCTAGAATTGTTGCTCTCACTCTGATGTTTGCCACCTCACATGTGTGGTGTGGTGTGATTACCGTTTCCATATGTGTTCTCATTTGAGCGTAAGAACGGGGGTGCTTTAAATTTTTTTATTTATTTTATACAAACCTTTTTTTTACACTTTAAAAAAATAAAAATATATATTTTTTTGGATTAACTTTATTGCTATCACAAGGGATGAACAACATCCCCTGTGACGGCATGGGCCGTGACAGGTCCTCTTTATGGAAAGATCTGGGGGAATAGCCCCCAGATCTCTCCATAAAGAAGACCTGTCACAGCCAATGCTGTTAGACCCCAGATCTTTCCTCTGGCCTCCAATACAGCCGATCAGACACAGATCGGTTTGATCGGCTGCTTTCCTGGCCGCTAGCGGCCAGGTAAACAAACAGGCGGAACCGGAAGTGACAACATACTCATCACTCCCTGTTTACGGAGACACAGAGAGAGAGCGGAACAACATCAGTTCTTCTCTCTCAGTTCTCTGCAGCCGTCGCCACCAGTCGCATTGCTCCCTGGCTCCGCGATTAGATGGCAGAGCCCAGGAAAAGTGGCAGCGGGAGGAAGGTGAGACCCCCTTCTGCCCCCTGCCCACTCAAATCACTTCTGTTGGAAAGAGAATCGCCGGCTGAAAATGTTGTGCAGGCATCATCCCGGTATAACCACTGCAACCCCGAGGACATCCATGGACATCCTCCCGGTGACAAGCGGTTAAAGTGACACAAAAGGCATTTTGGATAGAATAAGGGTTATAACCCCTGTCTGTTTCCAAAGCTAAAAACGTTTGCCTTTAGTGACACTTTAAGGTAACAGAGTGACTTTTCCTACTTTAGTACAGTTCCTGGAAAGCATTGCAGTTCATTGCTCTATTTTAATAGGTAAAAACAGCAAAAAATTCAACCTCAACGAAAACATAGAGCGACGAATACAACTGATGTAGTCAACAGCCCACACATGTATTAAAATATTAAGCATTCCACTTCTTCCACCTCTTTCAGTAAATCTGTCATCGCTGCTCTCATAAACTGACAGCAGAAAAATACATGTTCCTCTACATGATCTCATGCAACAGTCTGATGGTACTATAAAGTGTCCTTCTATTCACATCATAACAACTAGGAGTAAAAGTCACAATAAAGCTTTTCGTCATGTGCTAGTCCCGAGCAGCCAGAGGAGGGTAAATAAGCCTGGGTGCAGCTGGGTTGAAAAGTTTAACAAATTAAGAATTTTGGAAGTCTGAAAACCAGAAGAATTTGCTGTACTTTTTCTTCATGCGTGGGCCGGTGTCTGGTTGGAATGTTGTGCAATATCATTTTAATTCAAGTCATATACTCGTTATTTGCCCTTCCAAGTGAATCAACCTTAAACAAAAATAGCCTTTGTTTTTGGCTATTGACCTATTAACTGAAAATCAGTGATTGCTAGCGTGGTGACTGGTGGTCATTTACCTTGATTGTTCCCAGTGGCTGCCCATCCATATGGCCATAGGCTTTAATTGGCTTCAAAAAAGGGTGGACACACCCAGTTGTGTGACAATAGCGAATTAATATTTGCTATTGTGTTCCTGATTTTTCTCCCGGCCAACCAGGAAGCCAGTCCTGAGACCCGATGGGCCAGGGAGTCTTAGGACTCCCTGGCCCATCGGGTCACAGGACACACTTCCTGTTCAGCCATAAGGAGAAGCAACGACCAGGCTCTTCCTTCCCCCTGCCTCCTAAGGTCAGACCATCTAATGCTGGGGCGGTGGGATGTTGCTTGCGATGATCCCCTCCCTACCATCGGCCATCCATCTCCAGTGGGGGGTGGGTGCTTGCGGCATCTGCCGCCCTCCCGTCCCTAGTTTCCCCTCCCAAAATATTTAGCACCAGCCACCACTGTTTGTGCCAATGAACAATGTACTTATCGCAGAGCTAAACTCCAGCCATAAAGCAGCGCAGCTCTTTATTCATTAAAATGGTATTAAACCCAAAAGCAAACATTATATTGCAGCTTGTCAATTCTTAGATGAGATGGCTGCATTTGTTTCCTTTTTTTTTAGGTTTCATTTAGATGTGCAGTTGGGGGAGTGGCAGATATGCATGGTTGAGCTCTGTATTTGCCACCCTCCTACCGCAACCCCATTTAAGCTAAAATAGACAACAGTGTTTACATACCATGGTCACTTCACGCCCAGGCTGGGGAAAGGGTTAAGTTATTTGTGCTCAGTTCCCAAGTTTTTTGTTCCCAGTCAGCCCACCTATGGTATAAAAAGGGGGAAGGCAGAGGGCCAGGAGCTCCTGCTCTTGGCTCGTGGATTTGGAACTGCTGCACCTTACAATCTGTTAAAGGCACCAGAGGTTCCAGAGGACATCCAAGCTATGGAGAATGCCAGCATGGACTACCACCTCATGGAGGTATGCCTGGGCAGCCACACAACTATATTTAGGATTAGGGATTGGACATTATTCATATTGGATTGTTACATTGGAACCTGTTCGGTAAAGTTTCCTTAGCTGTTCCAAGCCTAGTCTGAAGTTATTCAAAGGGGTGCATGTTGCTTCTGGCATATCCAAAGAACTAGGTTCTGTAAGCATAAAAGGGGTATGAAGTAACAATGTTACAAAAGAGTTAACTCAGCAACACAAGGAAGAGGAATGCAGTTGCTAAGAGTAACCAAGCACAAGTTCAAAGCACAAAGTAACCAGTCCTTAGTCGTGGTAGCTGGTAAGGTGTCAGGTCCTCTGGTAGCGAGGGGGTAATTGTCTAGCTCCCTCCCTAGCAATCCACTTCCAATAACAACTGGAAACAGAGATCCATGGTCTAGTCACATAAGTACGGGAAGTAAAGGAGTTAATATCAAGCACGCAAGAGGTCCACGCTATGTGCTCAGTGGGCCCCCATTCTGTTACTGGGAGTGAGGTAACAAAAGACACATGCATACATCAAGTTACAGTGTGTCGTGACATGCGACAAGTCGCTTTTCAGAGGAACTCTGCACTTTATTACTGTACACAGCAAAGGCTCATCTCTAAGTCGGGGAACTGCTTTAATGTTAGATTTTTCACATGACCGTAGTCTCTACCTGGTCCTGGGCATTGATAAGCACGCTCCGTGTGAAAGGTACACCCGCGTGCAGGTTGAGTAGGCCCCGCCTACAGGCAGGCAACAAGCCAACTGAACGCTACACACCCTGCAATTCACGCAGTTTCCGCCCAATTGCGTCTACACCCCCCGGTAATGGCGCCCTCAGCACGCATGTCCCCGCCATTTATTCCAGGCTCCGCTTGCCCATCTTCGAGTCCAGGACTGACATGGCAGATGCCGGCGGGTGGAGCTCATAACCGCTCACTCCCCATCGTGTTGATGACCCGGAAAGCGACGTGTATGACGTCCAGGTCACCCTTTCACTTTCCTCAGGAATGTATTGCAATGTGATCCGCATTGCATTACATTCAGGGAAGCACAAGGGAAACATTGGGGGTCTTTTTGACCCTGCATGTCTTATTAAAGAGCACCTATCACCAAAAAATCAGCACATAGGAGACTCTTTGTCCTCCTATGTGATGAAAAAAAAGTTAAGAAAAAAAATTACACCCAAGCAGATTCAATCCCCGCCCCAAAAATTTGAGAACCCCCATCCCCACATATAAGCACGTTCAAACATAAATGCATGTGTCGGGGCGCCTACGCATAAAAACGTTGATTGCAATACACATATTATATATCGCCGTGCACACCGGAGTGAGAGCAATAATTCTAGCACCAGACCTCCTCTGTAACATTAAACTGATGACCTATAGGTGGCTTTTGAAGCGTTGCCTAAAGAAAATATAGGCTACTAAAATTGGTTGCCATTTCATAGGCCCACACAAATTTAAGGTTTGGCATGTTGGCTATCTATTTACTCAGTGCAACCTCGTCTTTTAAATTTTACCAAACATTTGGGTAATTGATGGTGTCTGTTTGCCCTTAAATTCACTCTAGTGTGTTTTATACTGAAATTTTGTGTTTCCTAGACCTTTGCGGTAATATCATGTGACATCAAAAATTTGAACTATCACCAGGGATGAGCCGAACACCCCCCTTTGATAAAAAAAAAAAAGCGTGGGGGTCCCCCCAAATTCAATTACCAGGCCCTTCAGGTCTGGTATAGATATTAAGGGGAACCCCGCCGCAAGTTAAAAAAAAATGCGTGCAGTTCCCCCCCAAATATCCATACCAGGCCCTTCAGATCTGGCATGGATTTTAAGGGGAACTCCACCCCAAATAAAAAAAATGGCGTGGAGTCCCCCCAAAAATCCATACCAGACCCTTATCCGAGCACTCAACCTGGCAGACCGCCGGAAAAGAGGGGGGACGAGAGAGCGCCCCCCCCCCTCCTGAACCATACCAGGCCACATGCCCTCAACATGGGGAGGATGTCCCCATGTTGATGGAGACAAGGGCCTCATCCCCACAACCCTTGCCCGGTGGTTGTGGGGGTCTGCGGGCAGGGGGCTTATCGGAATCTGGAAGACCCCTTTAACAAAGGGGACCCCCAGATCCCGCCCCCCTATGTGAATTGGTAAGGGGTACATTGTACCCCTACCATTTCACAAAGAAAGTGTAAAAAAAAACAAAAAAAAACACACAAACTCCTTGGAAAAGTGCTTTATTAAAAAAAAAACATTCCAGCGATGAAATCCAGTGTCCCGCGGCGATCCGATGTCCAGCGCTGTCCGTCATTGGCTGAAGAAAGTTCCCCATCAGGTCCGCCCCCTCGGTATGTCAGACCCTGCCTACGTCATTGGCCTGAGCGGACCTGATGGGGAACTTCCTTCACTGTGTAATACATGAATAGACCCGCCCCTTCTCACGTTCCGCATCTGGTCCTCTTAGCCTTACACCTATTCATTGGCTGAGCGGACCTGATGGGGAACTTTAGAAGGGGCGGGTCTATTCATGTATTACACAGTGAAGGAAGTTCCCCATCAGGTCTGCTCAGGCTCAGCCAATGACGGACAGCGCTGGACATCGGATCGCCGCAGGACACTGGATTTCTTCGCTGGAATGTTTTTTTTTATTTTATTTTTGGGGGGACTCCACGCCATTTTTTTTTAAATTTGTGGTGGAGTTCCCCTTAAAATCCATGCCAGATCTGAAGGGCCTGGTATGGATATTTGGGGGGAACTGCACGCATTTTTTTTTTTTTTTTTTTTTTTTTTTTTTTTAATTTGCGACGGGGTTCCCCTTAATATCTATACCAGACCTGAAGGGCCTGGTAATTGAATTTGGGGGGACCCCCAAGCTTTTTTTTTTTTTCTTTTTTATCAATGACTTTTCTATGCATTGCCGGGAGCCGACAATTCATTAATAGCCGCGAGTGAGTTTTAAATTACTTTTTTTCCTTCAGAAATGACACTTTGTGCAGGGACAGTTCTAAGCACGGGAAACATGCGCCACTTTACATGCATATTATACACACCCCCCATGTACGAAATTTAAAGGAAAATTTCACTTTTATTGTTTCACTTTAAGCATTATTAAAATCACTGCTCCCAAAAAAACGTCAGTTTTTAAAACTTTTTTTTGCATTGATACATGTCCCCTGGGGCAGGACCCGGGTCCCCAAACACTTTTTATGACAATAACTTGCATATAAGCCTTTAGAATTAGCACTTTAGATTTCTCCCATAGACTTTTCGAATTTGCCGCAAACACCCCAATTTGTTCGGCGAACGGGCGAACAGGCAATGTTCGAGTCGAACATGAGTTCGACTCGAACTCGAAGCTCATCCCTAACTACCACTTTTTTATAAGAAATGTTTTGTGTAATCTTCAGGGCTAAATTGATTTTTTAAACGTGTGCAAAAAATGCAAAAACGGCTCTGGCAGCGAAAAGGTTAAAATGTATTTAAATGTGTTTTTTTTGTTTTTGTATTTTGTTTCTATGTGCAATCCAATGTACAGCAGAGTTCATACTAGGAGAGTGTTAAACAGCTAAAAGTGCCAATCAGGCGTGCTGCAGTGCTCATGTGCTAACAAGGGATAGGAAGAGAGAGCAGAGTGACAAAGGTACGAGCTTATCAGTGTGGTGCTTCTCTTTTCACTGTCCAGTCACAGGCTGGGAAAGGGACAAGACCTGTTAGGCCCCTTTCACACTGAGGCGTTGAAAAAACGCAAACAAATTATGCGTTTTTACCACGTTTTTGCGGTAAAAAGTATTATTTGGTATCCCACAATCCTCCACTCTACTGCGGTCATGTGACCTTCCCACAGCTTCTGGGTGTTTTTTACCATGTTTTTACCGTGTTTTTACAGCGGTACTCATTCATTTCAATGGGGATAGGCGTTTTTACGGCGCTATTTTATGCGCCCCAAAGATGCTCCAAAAAAGCTGTTTGCAGGATTTTTTCCAATGCACAGCCAGCAAAACGCCTCAGTGTGAAAGCCCTCAGGGCATTGAGAATGATGGGGCAGTATTATTTCAGGCAAACGCCTCAGTGTGAAAGGGGCCTAAGTGTTACTTTCCTGAAACAGAGAAACATCAGGTCTCTTACTTAGGCTGGATACAAAACATTTTTGTGCTGCCTGTGAGTGTGAGCAGCTACAAACCCAATAAGACAAAGGTGAAAACACAATAACAACAAAAAATGTAGTGCTAATGATATTAAAACAATAAATGCATAACACCCAAGTGAATGAATGAGATGATAACAGTCCAAGATTCAACACATAATATGTGAATGTGCAAAAGTCTCTAATGTGAATTTTGTGATGAAAAATCAGACAATCCAGGATGAAAAAAAATGATTGAAGAAAAAACTGAATTATCCAATAGTCTTGATAGGGTGAATATAGAATGACCACCACCGAATCAAAAGAGGGTTACCAGAATGAGTGGACCCAAGTAAACGTACGTCTGCGGGGTCAAATCAAGCTTTAACGTGTGTCCCCGTTGGGGTAGGATCCTCCGCTGGAGATACCAGAATGGAACTCGTCAGTAACTCAAGACAGATGAATGAACCGAATCTCGGAATCCAAAAACCACAGTAATGGTAGCCCAGGATGAACCAACATTGGATAAGTTTGGTACCTTTATTGACATACACAAATTTATACGTAAAGTCAATATACAGCGCTACCTCATTACTAATCCCATTAGGAATGAGAGTAGAGCAGCCACTTTTGGGACCGTCCATTCGGGTTTATCTAACCCGTTGTTGTTTAACCCACTGGTTCCAGTGGCACCCGCTGTGAGCATTTTTAGGGACCTAGTCCTCAACGACTTGTCTGAGGTCCCTGAGAAACGCTCCGGCCGTCAGACCTTATCAGACCTTAATTTTTTTCTATATATTGGTGGATTGTTTTTAACATAATTCGTAATACATTTTATCACCTACGGGTACTCATTTAGTTATAAGGGTTGGTTTTCCATCCTTATGCCGTTTTTTATGTTCATTTTTATCATAGGTAGTGAGCTTTTTTCATCAGCATGTATTGTTTACTTTATATTATTCATGAGGCGTATCTCATGAGCATGTTGTGACCTACTGCGGGTCAAGCCTCACTCCCGTTTATGTCTTATCACATCCACATCCGGGTATAGCTATTTGGAGCGCATCATGTGACTCTTGCAACGCACCCTGATGTGCGTCTGTGTCATCTGCATGGCGAGGTATCGCTGATGCACCATGTGACCCCTGTGATGCGGCGCACCATGTGACTCCGCGTGACGTGGTGCGAGCGGTGTTCACACGTGACGTGGTATGAGCCGTGGTCACGTGATTTACATTGGGACGCGCTGTGTGATTGGGCACACACCGCTGTTCTCATCCATATTCAGAGGTGTCACCGCAGGTAGGATTTTAGTACAGGCACTTGCTGTGTCACTATTTACCCTAATGTCCGGTGTATATGTAGCTGGGATCAATCACTGACCCTATGTCCACTCCATAGTGAGGCACGGAGTGCACACCATTGCTTGGCTCACATATCACTGTGACCAATCAGCTGACCCTATGTTCACTCCACACGGAGGTGTGGAGTGCACACCATGGCGCCATTCGCCTTTACACAGGAAGTGGTTGCTGGTTGGATGAGCTTTGTGGGAGGTCCTTATCAATTAGGGAGCCATAACTTCTATAAATTGTGTGAGGGCAACAGTGGAGGTATACCCCAGACGATGCAATTTATTGCGAAATGCGTCGGCAGACTCCACTGCTGCCACTGATTATATCCAAAGCGCTTTTTCATTGCTGTAATGTAAGTGTTCCTACCTACATTAATAAATTGTATGAAGACTGTATCACGCTATGTGCCCCCCTTCTCTTTTTCCATTTTGAATGTTGGTTCAACCTTGGCTACCATTACTGTGTTTTTTGGATCCCGAGATTCGGTTCATTCATCTGTCTTGAGTTACTGACGAGTTCCATTCTGGTATCTCCAGCGGAGGATCCTACCCCAACGGGGACACACGTTAAAGTTTGAGTTGACCCCGTAGACGTACGCTTACTTGGGTCCACTCATTCCGGTAAGCCTCTTTTGATTCGGTGGTGGCCATTCTATATTCACCCTATCAAGACTATTGGATAATTCAGTTTTTTCTTCAATCATTTTTTTTTTCATCCTGGATTGTCTGATTTTTCATCACAAAATTCACATTACAGACTCTTGCACATTCACATATTATATGTTGAATCTTGGACTGTTATCATCTCATTCATTCACTTGGGTGTTATGAATTTATTGTTTTAATATCATTAGCGCTACATTTTTTGTTGTTACTCTTACTTAGGCTGACAGGGCTATGCTGTGTGGCAGGGTTGTGTAAATCTCACAACCGGATGAACAAAATTACAAATGCTTTGGCAGGTGTAGCGGGTATGTACTTTCCCGGGTGTAATTTAAACCTGGCAGAGACACCAGTGGTGTGCAGTTCCTTGCGGCCCAGTGGGTGGCGCTGTTGCCCTGGGCTGGGGTTGAACCATTGCTGTGTGCCGTGCCTCCTTTTTGTCCTCCCTCGGCAGCGGTATGGTGGGGCGGGGAACCCGCCGTGCTTGCTGGGAGAGGGTATAAAGGGGCCGGCCATCTTTGTCACGGGTCGAGTCCCAGGCACCTTCGGCCTGAGGGCGGTGGTTCGTGTCGGTCCTCTAGGCGGCCTAGGCTTAGAGGACGTCCGGAGGTCGTGTTCCATCCCAGGCACCTTTAGCCTGGGGTGAGGTACTTGAATGGAGGTCTGGAACTCAGTGCCCAACACTGAGTTCCGCGAGGGAAGGAGGTCTTAGGGAACCCAGGGATTGGGTAACCGAATCCGGAAGGCGTAATGGACCGGGGGGAGCTACTCACTTGAAGACCGGGTGCAGCAGATTGCCAGTGACAGGTGAGCCTCCCATCGGAGACCTCAGCCCACTTTCGAGGAGGAAAGTGGAGAGTTCATTGTGTCTGGGCCTACTCGCATCCAGACCTCCTTGTTTGTTCTGTTCTTTAAGGGAGTCTGACTGATTGTACTGTTCACTCGAGAAGAATAAAGGAGTGTTGGACTTTAATGGTGTGGGGCTCTTTTCTGGTGGACATTGTTCAAGGTAACTCCAGGTGCACAACACTGACCCGAAGATAGAGAAAGGACTTTGCATACACCGCACAGACACCTGTGGTGAAGGCTTGGCGTGGTGACCCTGCTCTCTCCCCTCTAAAGTACCCCTAGACATGAGAAAGACGAGCTGATGCAAAGAGGGAAGTGAGGAGGCCGCTACACGTGGGGGCTCGGGTCCGTTATAGTGTTCGTGTACTACAGAATTGAACGTGTCTGCCCGGAGGAGTTACGAGTAAGCAGGCCTTCATTGGCCGAAGTGCATTCCTGCTCGAAGTCGTGGACATGACCCAATGAAGGGCAAGGCCCGCGCAGAAGAGAGCGAGGAAAGGGGGAAGCTCAGCCGTGTTAAGGACTACACGTGGGGGCTTCTATTTGCACTGTGCCACCAGGCACACCCCCATCGCTTAGTTTGTGGGCGTGACTCAGAAAGGAAAAAGAAGAAAAGCCCGCGAACTGGACCGGGAGGAGTCCAATACGTGTGAAGGACTACACGTGGGACGTTGGCGCAAAAACCTTGCAGTGTGCGATGAATCAGCAACAGGTCACCATGTTCGGACATACATCGTGGATTCCGGTTCACCCTTCTACCACGACACTGACTGCTGCTGCTCCAGTAACGGATACGGGGATCCGGCTAAAGCCAAGGGGACGATTCGCCCTGTATTCATGCATGGACGTTGAGGCCCTGGGTGTGATTTGTCCCCGCTGTTCGGGACTGGTGTGCCAACTGAAGCCGTTCGGGGGATGCGAGGCCTGTGGGGAGTTTCTTTTTGAAGTGGATCCAGCGGTTGAGAAGCCAAGAACCATTTACCCTGGCCGTGCTGCAGGCAACACCACTCAAAGAGGAGGAATCACTGCTTTGACAGCCATCCCTGCGCACACTGCAGCGACCGCGGAGGAGGTCGTGAAAACTCAACGGGAGAAATCCGAGGATGCTGACTCGGTCACCACTGTCTCGCAGCGTCCACCACCGAAGAGAAAGACCGGTATGGTAGCCCCGACCAGCGGTTGTGGTGGACCATCTCGCCCGCTTACGCCCGGCCTGGATGGATCCGTCGGCAAGAGTTCCGGACGTCCCGTTTCAAGTAAAGGCCGAGGTAAGCCAGGCGGAGAGATTTGGTGTGTGGGAAGAGGTGAAAACTCAGTCTCCACTACAGGGTACCTGCCCGCGGAGGAGTGTGACACCTCTGACCTGGAGTCGCTCTCGGATATGGGAGACGACGTTGCTATAGACGAACTGTTTGCAGAAAAGGGCTGGGACAAAGTACCTCTCGCTTCATCCCGCAGAACCAGGGATCCACCCATGTCTACAGGGCATAGTACACCCCAGGTGGAGGCACCAGCGCCTGAAGAGGGGTCCCGTCCCCAGCCTGCCTCTACATCCCCGGTATCATCTGCACCGAAGACCGGGGAAAAGAGACTGCTGCTGCGGGCACCAATGCCCAGACCAGATGTAATCAAGGTCCCTCGCCACCCGGACTCAATAGTTTTGCCTGGCGAAGGGGACAGAGCTACTATGCCTCCTTTGGCCAGACTACAATGCCTATTTGGCCAGAAGGTTGCTTCAGAGTACGGATGGGAGTATCCATACTTGTCCAAGGAGCAGCTCTATGAGGTGGAAGTGTGCCGGGAGCGCTGGTACAATCACTTTGTGTGGACTCACCTTCAGATTCCACACGCCCGCAGGTACCTGGCATGCTCTCCCAAGGCCTCTCAGCGTTTTAAGGACTGCAAGGCAGAGTGGATGTTGGGACGGCACATCCATGCAGACAAGGTGCTGATCCGGCGCAAGGAAGGAGAAGATGTAGAATATCATCTGGAGACCATGGACCAGCACTTGAAGCCACTTGTTCTGCCACATCCCCGCTTCTACCTGTAGGAGAGAAAAGACTCCGTTCTTGTTGTATGCTGCTAAACTTTCTGGGGCCCATTGTCCTTGTACCCAGAGGAATGAAGGACTGTTCCTGTTTTGTTCTTCACTTTTCCAGCAAGAGATCATGGACTCTGGGGTAGATAGGGCTCAAGAGAAGAGGAAAAGTTCCACGAGTGCAGTTACCGTGATGCTGTCACCAGGTGGCAGTGTTGTGCAACGTTAAACACTTTTCACACACTCACTCTATGGAGAAAAGGGATTTCTTCACGAAGAAGTTTCTTTCCTCCCACACGAATATATGTGTCGGGGTTATGTGTGTGTTAATTTTCTTTCTTTTCCCTCTGCAGGAGAGTATCCCATCAAGACCACTGAGTATGGGGTGGGTCTTAGTCAGGATGGGTGGGAAAAGTATAATATGAATATGTGATTCAAAAAGTTATGGTTAAATGTTGTTGTTTCCCTTCCCTTTTATATAGGGCTCACACAATTGCTCCAGTTGATCAAGTTTTTTTTTCAAAAGTTTTATATTTTTGTACAATTGTTAGTCGGTCTCTGGATTGGATTATGCCAGCCCTTGAGGGTATGATTTGTTCCAGACACTGGGGACCAGTGTAAAATCACCAGGGGGAGAGTGTAGTGGGTATGTACTTTCCCGGGTGTAATTTAAACCTGGCAGAGACACCAGCGGTGTGCAGTTCCTTGCGGCCCAGCGGGTGGCGCTGTTGCCCTGGGCTGGGGTTGAACCATTGCTGTATGCCGTGCCTCATTTTTGTCCTCCCTCGGCAGCGGTATGGTGCTTGCTTGCTTGCTGGGAGAGGGTATAAAGGGGCCGGCCATCTTTGTCACGGGGTCGAGTCCCAGGCACCTTCGGCCTGAGGGCGGTGGTTCGTGTCGGTCCTCTAGGCGGCCTTGACCTAGAGGACGTCCGGAGGTCGTGTTCCATCCCAGGCACCTTTAGCCTGGGGTGAGGTACTCGAATGGAGGTCTGGAGCTCAGTGCCCAACACTGAGTTCCGCGAGGGAAGGAGGTCCTAGGGAACCCAGGGATTGGGTACCCGAATCCGGAAGGCGTAATGGACCGGGGGGAGCTACTCACTTGAAGACCGGGTGCAGCAGATTGCCAGTGACAGGTGAGCCTCCCATCGGAGACCTCAGCCCACTTTCGAGGAGGAAAGTGGAGAGTTCATTGTGTCTGGGCCTACTCGCATCCACACCTCCTTGTTTGTTCTGTTCTTTAAGGGAGTCTGACTGATTGTGCTGTTCACTCGAGAAGAATAAAGGAGTGTTGGACTTTAATGGTGTGGGGCTCTTTTCTGGTGGACATTGTTCAAGGTAACTCCAGGTGCACAACACTGACCCGAAGATAGAGAAAGAACTTTGCTTACACCGCACAGACACCTGTGGTGAAGGCTTGGCGTGGTGACCCCGCTCTCTCCCCTCTAAAGTACCCCTAGACAAGAGAAAGACGAGCTGATGCAAAGAGGGGAGGGAGGAGGCCGCTACACAGGTAAATCTGCTCCCATGTATATATATTCTATTGGCATATTTAGCTGTTTGCTTGGAGTTCAGCTTTAAAACTCCTTATTTTCTGTTCCCTGCTGCTTTCTTTAAATTGTGAAATGGAAAACAAGAGTAAGACATAAATAAAGAGATACCAAAATAACCTTCTTCAGTGATTTATTCTTCCAACACCTACCCAAAACTGAAGTTTCTTTTGTTACTTGAGCGGATCCTATGAAATATAAAAGACAACAGAACCGAATGGGAAGAGTTCCAAAAGTTTAATCACTTTTGCTTTTCTATTTTTTTTTCCTCTTTTACGGTTATTGTCATAATGTGTTGTGCAGCGAGCCTTGTGGTTTTTTTTTAAAGAGAATTTAAGCTAAGCTAGAAGTAATTATATAACTTTCCCACTGCATGAACACTTGTAACAGACGGAGTGAAGCCTGAATTGCCGTATCTCCTTGATGTCAAGAATGAGATAGGAGATGTGCAAGAACAATACTACCAGATTCAATCTATGGACATACTGGCTAATGTCTGCTATGCAACTGGGAAAAAACAAAGTCTGTAAGTAGAATTACAAGAGCAGCCATTACACACAATATCAGGCTTGGGGCTAAACATCCACTTTAAATTATGCAATGAAATGTAGCGGGATGTTCAATTTAGGGGAAGTGTCTGAGTGGAAATTAGGCTCAGACACACTGATTGTTAGGGTTAATGGACCATTTCTGTTCATGGGAGATAGTGTTGGTGTGTAGTTCCCTGTGGCCTACAGGTGGCGCTGTTGCCGTAAGCCAGAGTTGAACCATTGATACATGGCTGTGCCTTTTTTTGTCCCCTCTCGGCAGTAGTATGGCGGGGTGGGGAACCTGCTGTGCCTGTCGGGAGAGGGTATAAAAAGGGGTGACCATCTTCCATTGGGGTTTGTCTTCGTCCACGCCCAGGCACCTTCGGCCTGGGTGTGCGTGTGTTATCTCCGGGTGCCCTAGGCCCGGAGGCCTGGTTACTGTTCCATCCCAGACACCTTCAGTCTGGGATGAGGTACTATTTTTGAAGGCCCGGGGCCCAGCAACCTTCGGCTGGGGTCCGCTAGGGATCGAGAGCTCCCAGGGTGCCACCTTGCAAGGGGACCCGTATCTGAGATGAGGAGGCCAGGGAGGTAACCCTTTCCAAAGACCCAGAGCAGAGTCGTGGTGACGGTGAGGGCCTCTGGTAACTCTCCAGAGGGATGGTTTTCTCCTTGACATGGGCCAAATACTTCAAGAAGGTAGTTCACCAAGTCAGTGGCAGTGACTTCATAGGGCAAGGCCCTATTCACCAGGTCAGTGGCAGTGACCAACCTCACGGTCTGTGGCAGAGATCGTGCGCCAAAACTGTTTGTGAAACCTGAACAGTCTGAAGAAATCATTTGAAATCATTCCCACCTAAGCTGTCCTGTGTCTTGTTCCAACCTGTCTGCTGTTAAAGAGACTATTTATTTTCCAGTGTGAAATAAATATAGAAGTTGGACTTTCAGTATGTGTGGACAGTTACATTACTGGGGAGAAATAAAGACTTGCATCTATTCAAGTTAGAGGTGAGAATCATCCTCGGGAGGATCATAACACCAGCCGCAGGCAGGCCCGAAAAACTAACGCCGCTCAACCTCCTCACACAGGAGGGTACGGGCTTGTGGTGCAGTGTGCCTCTCCCTCCCTGCGAGGAGCCAGAAATCAAAGGCAGGTAAGGGGAGAGGTAGGTGCGCTACTGAAATTTAAAGTGTATGTAGAGTTTACCCCTGAAGAAGCCACTGTCTTTAGAGTGCCCTGTTCCTGTACCTATGACTCTGCAAATAGCACCACACACTCTGACACACCTGGCTGGGTGGGGAATATTTATTGCAGATGCAGTACTGTGGTAGCAACAGATCTATGAACAATACAGCAAAGGGTTAAACAACAGCAAGAAATATACTTTAAATAGGTGAACAGTAGCTAGAAATATACTGTGAAAACAAACAACTGGCATAGAGAGCACCCCGACTAAACCCTATATTGGGGAAATCCTAATTAAGGAGAGCTATGTCACCATAACAATTCAGCAGTCTGTAATATACTGTTTTCTGCTGGCCACCTCGCTGGGGTTCAACTGTTATGTCAGAGCACTCATGATAATGTCCCTTCAAACACTGATAAAGGCACTGGCTTTGTAATACCTACAGAAAACATTGCACTTTTTTTTAAGGTGTAGTTGGATTTGGCCAGCAGCCGCTCACCAACTCATGTGGTAGCAGGTTATCTGCCTTGTTTCCTGCTGGTCAGTGTCTGTGGTGTATTTCCCTTGATCAGGCAGCAAGCTCCATCAGCATTTGTGGCACTCTCCAGTGTCCCAGGATGTCTGCCACTATGGCTCTCTCCCTCTCAAGTGCTGTGGTGAGCGGTGTGCTGGCAGCCTGACTGACACACATTCCATCCGAGCATCCTCCATACCCTCCTTCTCCTCAGCCTAGGAACAACAAGCTAGCCCTTTTTCTCTATGCCAAAAACTCTAATCACTCCTATTGGTCTGCTAAATAAACCATTGAAAGCATTTTTTAAATATCTGTAGCACCCTCTCACGTGTGCTACTAGAAGTGTAGTGCAAGAAAAAGCATTGCTGGATCAGGGTTAGACCTAAGTCATTCAATTGGGTCCTGCTTACTACAGGACAGGGCTGGATGACTCATCCTGGTAGCTCTCTGGTGCCTCACCCTGGTATCTGGAAAGTTGGAGAACATTCTGGAATTATTGGGTGGAGGTGAGGAGGAGCTACCTTGAATATTTATGGACTCTCAGCCAATCCCCAGGAGTGGGGTCATCAACAGAACAAAAATAGAGGATAACAAGAGTACATATCCCTCACTTTCTTTCCTGTTGTTTATAGGATATGAATTGCAGGACTATCTCCTCCAATGGGACACAGATGGCAGAAGACTGACAGGGGTTATAACCATTCCCTACACCACAGGTGTCAAACACAAAGCCCTCCAGGCCATTTCACGTGGCCCCCGCACCTCTCCTGCAGCTGCAGGTGAGCTCCAGCCCTCCTCTGGTCCTCCTCAAGACCCTTACTTTCTGCTTTTAAACAATGCATCCAGCTTCTCCCCAGCAGCAGCATAAGGAGGGGTGCACTGTGATGTAGTGGGGTGCTCAACTTCTGATGGTGGGTTGGCTCTTAACATATAATGTAAGGGGAGGGGATGCGCTGGACATCTAATCTTACAGATACAACCGACCCTTTTGAGGGCAATCATAATGCTGATGCGGCCCACAATGAAATTTAGTTTGACACCCCTGCCCTACACTATGCAATTTTTTTTTTTTCAAATCAACTATTTTCTACTTCTACCTGACATTCTAAGAAACCCTTTGTAATACTTCTGTATCAGCTGAGAAGATACAAGCTATTTCCGGATACACAGCCATGGTAGGGAAGGAGGGTCTATCAAAGGCTGATGCTTTCAAAGAGACGCAAAGCTGACCAATCAGTGACTTTGTCATATCATAGATCTTGTCTTATGATGTACCATATAGAGCCCATACTCTACCCTGCAGAAGTGTTCAGGTGCTTAGTAGGGATGAGCTTCGTGTTCGCGTCGAACACACGTTCGACTCGAACATCGGCCGTTCGGCCGTTCGATCGTTCGACGAAGAACGAACGTTATGGTCTGTTCGCGCTAAATTCGTGTTGCACGACACGGCCCATAATTCACTGCGGCATCGCAGTGCATTGCTGGCTGATGATTGGCCAAGCATGCACTATGACCCACATGCTTGGCCAATCACAGCACGGAAAAAACGGAGAGCCGTAATTGGCCAAAGCCAGGGTGGCTTTGGCCAATTATGGCTCAGGGGGTTTAGTACACGCCTGGAAGTCGACCTTGTGTAGTGTGTTGGCGTTTGTGAAAGAGGCAGTTTCAAAGAGATAGACAGTGTCATTTATATTGAGTTAGATAGAGCAGGCAGGCACGCGGGTCAGTTAGCTGCTGTTAGTGTGTAGAGGATATATATGCATCCTAGGTGTTGTATATATATTTATACACTGTATTGAGTTCAGCTAGATCCGTTCCTGTTAGTCTCTATACTGTGACAGGCAGGCAGGTGATTGTGCTAGCTGCAGACAGTCAGTGTTTCACTTAGTGTACTACTGCGTGCTTTGCATAGCGATCACCTAAAGCTCACCTGGATACAGTTATTCTCTATACTGTGACAGGCAGGCCGGTGATTGTGCTAGCTGCAGACAGTCAGTGTTTTACTTAGGGCTCTTTCACATGGACGGACCGTTCAGGTCTGCCTGTCAGTTTTTTAGGCGGACCTGAACGGATGCTCCATGTACCCCTATGGAGCCACGGATGTCAGCGGTGACATGTCCCCTGACATCCGATCCGCCAAAGTGTGACGGAGAAAAACCCTATTTCTTGTTCATACATCACGGGACACAGAGCGGCATAGTCATTACTATGTGGGTTATATAGAATTACCTTCAGGTGCTGGCACTGGCAACTTCCAAAACAGGAAGTACCCTCCCCTATATAAGCCCCTCCCATCTGGGAGCACCTCAGTTTTTTGCCAGTGTCTAAGGTGTTGGCCAAGGTTAACATGTATTCATCTGGGCTTGTGTACAGGTTCTCTGGGCCTTAGCAAGCTATTCCGGATCCGACCAAAAAAGCTTCATAGCTAAACGGTCGGTACCTGGGCCTTGCAGAGAAGAGCAGGGTTTTGCCTGTAATGCCTCTCTTAGAAGGGCTGGACCCTGGGATCCAGAGCTCTGGTCATACCCAAAACCAAGAGGCTATCTGTGCAGGGTGCTATACAGGTCCAGGGGAGTGGAATCCTTGGGAACCCGGTCCCTGAAGGTCTAGTTCAATGCCTGCCGTGAGAGGTGAAGTTTGGGCTTCTGTGGACCAAACAAAGTCCTGCGGCGGGGAAAAGGTAAGTGGGGGCCCCTCAGGAACTTGGTTCTATTGAGGGGACCCCCAAGCCTAATATGTCTTTCTGCCTGTTACCTAAAGGTATTCCCGCTAATAGCTGTATATGCCTAAGAAATCCTAGAAATGTCTTTTCATAAAGGAAGTTTTAAAAACTGTAAACCTAGAAATGTTTTTCATAAAGGAGGTTTTAAAAAAAAAAAAAAAAAAAAAAAGTGCGGTACCTGTGTTTGTCCACTAGAGGCCGCTGTGGAACGTCTTTTTTTCTTGGGACTATTCCTTCCATGGTGAAAGTCCAGGCAGATGAGTGAGCTCTCTATCAGGGAAGCTGCATTCCTCTGTCATGCTGCCAAGTAGTTTCCTTCCATCCCCGAGTCCTGGTGAAACAGGGACCCTGGCTCCTCTCCCTACATGGCGCCAAGAGCGCACACGCGCGCGCGCGCGCGCGCACACACGCTTTCTTTTTATAAGATTTAGCTTCAAAAAAGGGGGCGGAGCCTGGCGGATGATGCGCTCTGTGCGCCCAGCGCTTCTGCGCATGTGCGGGCGTCCCAGCAAGATAAAAGGACTCAGTCCACGCTGCTTGCTATGGACACAGAGCATGAAAAGGAGCTGGTAGCATGGTATAGGGGCTTACAGCGGGCGGTTGATACAGGCATCCCCAGAAAGACGCATTAGTAGACACCCACTGATGTACATAGCAGCAAATTGCATTAGACTATTTCAGTAAAGGGGTGTATTGCGGCTGGAATACCTCAGCTTTGAACTAAGGAATATGCCGCCTAAAAAACTCTGAGATATACCTCTCAGGAAGTGTAGGGGGTCTCCATCGGGCTCTGAGGATCTGGAGCAGTCATCTGCACCTTCCTCCCCTGAGAAATCAGAGGTTAATACCCATAAGGAACCCCCGGGAGTGCCAGGTACTGCGGCTGTCCTCAGTCCACCTGCTCCTGCATATATAACAGAGGAGGTTTTTGCCTCAACTCTGGAGGGATTGGAGCAGAGATTGGCAGCATTGATCGCTTCTTCTCTACAGGAAAGAAAGCGCGCCAGATCTCCATCCCCTCCATTAGAGTGCCTGTTGGCAGAGCAACAGTCCCAGGAAGGGACTGACCTTCCTGAAGGGGATCAGGAGGAGGTTATCTCTGTTTTTGAGGAATCAACAGTAGATGAACCATTTTCAGCATCACAGACTGAAAGATTGTGGGTCCAGACCCTAACTGACATGGTTCGATCTGCATTTAAAATGCCTCTTGTTGAACCATCAACTACTGCTGTCTCCTCGTTGGGGTCGCTAAAAGCTCCCCAGATTAATTGCTCCTTTCCAATTCATCCATTATTGGAAGGACTTATATACCAGGACTGGGAACATCCTGATAAACTATTTGTTCCACCTAAGAAATTTCAGGTGATCTATCCCATGGAGGAAAAATTCACCCAGAGATGGAATGTTCCTACGGTGGACGCAGCCATTTCTTCTGTGAACAAATCACTGACATGTCCAGTAGATAATGTTCAAATGTTCAAAGATCCAGTAGATAAAAAATTGGAATCTTTATTAAAATCTGCTTTTTCCACAGCAGGGGCTGTTACACAGCCAGCAGTGGCAGCTATTGGGGTCTGCCAAGCTTTAAAGGATCAAATGAAAATGGTCCTGAGGGATTTGCCAGACCAGCAGGCCCAGGCTCTTGCTGATCTGCCTAGAGCATTATGCTTTGCGGTTGACGCCATCAAGGATTCTATCCATCAGGCCTCACGCTGTCTTTGGTACATATGCGTAGGCTTCTGTGGCTCAAGAACTGGTCTGCTGAGGCTCCCTGTAAGAAGCTCTTAGTTAGCTTCCCATTTCATGGAGAACGCCTTTTTGGCGAAGACCTGGATAAATATATCCAGAAGATTTCCAGTGGTAAAAGTACTCTCTTACCAATTAAAAAGAGGTCTAGGGGTCCGTCTTTTAAGAGGACTACCTCTCCTATCCCTGGGACGTCTGCTACTAAGCAGTTCCGACGGCCTCCTCGGTCAAACTCAGGAGGTAAAAATCAGGGACAGTCACAGGGTAATAAAAAGCCCTGGATCCGAAGAGGTACTAAACCAGCCTCCAAGTCAAGCCTATGAAGGGCTGCCCCCACTCAAATGGGTGGGGGGAAGACTTCAGTTGTTCACAGAGACCTGGCGGGAGACGATCAAAGACAGATGGGTGCTCTCCGCAGTAACTCGGGGATACAAGTTGGAGTTAAGATTCTCCTCCTTCCCATTTTATGTGGTCAGGCATGCCAAAAGACCCTCTGAAAAGAAGGTGTCTCCTACTGGCGTTAGAACAACTATTGCTCCAAGGAGTAATTATGGAGGTTCCTATGGAAGAGTGGGGGTTGAGTTTCTACTCAAACCTTTTCACAGTCCCGAAACCAAACGGGGACATAAGACCCATATTGGACCTAAAGAGTCTAAACAAATTTCTAAACGTCCGGTCCTTCCGGATGGAGTCGATCCGATCGGTCACCGCTGCCCTACAGGGGGAGGAATGGTTAGCCTCGATCGACATCAAAGATGCTTACTTGCATGTTCCCATCTTTCCAGGTCATCAAAAATTTCTACGCTTTGCAGTAGAAGGGTGCCATTTTCAGTTCAGAGCCTTACCATTCGGTCTGGCCACAGCACCACGAGTGTTCACAAAAATTCTGGCCCCACTGTTGGCCGATCTAAGAACACGAGGTGTAACGATAATGGCATACCTACACGACCTGTTGTTGATGGACCACTCAGTTGCCAAGCTAGAAGTGGTAATTGTCGATACAATCAAGTATCTAGAATCTCACGGTTGGGTCATCAACCTGGACAAGTCAGCCCTACAGCTAGTGAAAAACCTGGTATATCTAGGGCTACGGCTGGATTCAGACCAGAGGAAGATTTTCTTACCTCTAGACAAGGTATCCTCTTTGAGGGGCTTGGTCCGTCTGCTTTGTGCAAAAAGACAGTCGTCCATACGCCTGTGCATGAGGCTGCTAGGAAAGATGGTAGCATCATTCGAAGCTGTGCCATACGCCCAATTCCACTCAAGGAATTTACAGAGGGCCATATTGTCAGCCTGGAACGGAAAAATTCAGGCTCTAGACTTCCCGATGGCTTTGTCCCCTTCCGTTCGGAAGAGTCTCTGCTGGTGGTTGATCCCCCAGAATCTCCAGAAGGGAAAACCCTTCAGTCCGATATCCTGGAAGGTGGTCACTACAGATGCCAGCCTTATAGGCTGGGGGCAGTACTGGAGCAATGGTCTCTCCAGGGCAGATGGTCAAATGTAGTAAAAACCCTGCCCATCAATCTCTTAGAGATACGAGCAGCCCGGTATGCCCTAGTAGCCTGGGCATCCAGACTCCAAGGGTCCCCTGTCAGAATTCAATCAGACAATGCCACAGCAGTGGCATATATCAATCATCAGGGAGGCACCAGGAGTCGTGCAGTCCAGAGGGAAGTAAGTCACATCCTGGAATGGGCAGAAAAGCATGTCCCATGTATATCAGCTGTCTTCATTCCAGGGGTGGAGAATTGGAAGGCGGACTTTCTAAGTCGCCAACAGTTATGCCCAGGGGAATGGTCCCTTCATCCCGAGGTCTTCCGAGCAATATGTCAGCGGTGGGGAACACCGGATGTAGATCTGCTAGCATCCAGATTCAACGCAAAGGTGGACAGATTTGTCTCCCGGACAAGGGATCCCCTCGCTTGCGGCTCGGATGCTCTGGTGTTCCCTTGGAATCAGTTCAGACTGATATATGCATTCCCTCCGCTACAATTGTTGCCTCGACTCCTTTGCAGAGTCAGGTTGGAAAAGAAGCCGGTGATCTTGGTGGCTCCAGCGTGGCCCCGAAGGGCCTGGTACGCGGAGATCATCAAAATGTCTGTGGGGAGTCCTTGGACCCTTCCACGTCGTCCGGACCTGCTTTCGCAAGGGCCGATATACCACCCTTCCTTACTAACTCTAAGTTTAACGGCCTGGCTATTGAATCCCACATCCTAAAGAAGAGAGGTCTCTCTAACTCTGTGGTATCAACTATAATCAATGCCAGGAAGCCTGTATCCAGGCAGATCTACTATAGAGTTTGGAAGGCGTACATCACTTGGTGCGAGGCCAGAAAGTGGCATCCACGTAAGTACGTTATAGGCAGAATTCTGGACTTCCTACAGTGGGCTGTAGACAGGAAGTTTGCCTTAAGTACTATCAGGGGTCAGGTTTCGGCCTTATCAATACTCTTTCAAAGGCCCCTGGCTATGCATTCACTTGTCAAATCCTTTATGCAAGGGGTGACTCAAATTATTCCACCGATTAAAGCTCCCATATGTCCATGGGATCTAAATTTTGGTTCTGTCGGTTCTGCAGAAGCAGCCATTTGAACCTTTGCGGCACATTTCCTTGGTTCTACTCACCAGAAAATTGATATTTTTAGTAGCCATATGCTCGGCTAGAAGAGTGTCGGAAGTAGCCGCCATGTCCTGTAAAGAGCCATATCTGGTTATTCATGAGGACAGAGTAGTATTACGTCCTCACCCAGCCTTTCTTCCTAAGGTGGTATCGAGGTTTCACTTGAACCAGGATGTGGTTCTTCCTTCTTTTCCCCAAACCGAGCTCGGTAGAGGAAAAGTTATTGCATTCTTTGAATGTAGTAAGAGCAGTTAAAGCTTATCTAAAAGCCACTGCTCAGATTCGTAGAACGGATTCTTTGTTTGTTCTGCCGGAAGGCCCCAGAAAGGGTCAGGCAGCATCAAAATCTACTTTAGCCAAGTGGATTCGACAGGTCATAATACAAGCCTATGGCTTGAGAAGTAGACCGCCTCCGTTCAAAGTTAGGGCGCACTCCACGAGAGCAGTTGGAACTTCATGGGCAGTGCATCACCAGGCCTCCCTGGCTCAAATTTGTAAGGCCGCAACATGGTCTTCAGTACACACGTTTACTAGGTTCTACCAGGTGGACGTTAGAAGTCAGGAGGATGTCGCCTTTGGGCGCAGTGTGTTGCAGGCCGCAAAAGATCCTCATGCCTGATGGCGCCCAGCTTATGTATGGTATATCCCCCCCCTCATTTGGCATTGCTTTGGGACGTCCCACATAGTAATGACTATGCCGCTCTGTGTCCCGTGATGTATGAACAAGAAAGTAGGATTTTTAAAACAGCTTACCTGTAAAATCCTTTTCTTCGAGTACATCACGGGACACAGAGCTCCCACCCCTCTTTTGGGGACACGTATTGCTTTGCTACAAAACTGAGGTGCTCCCGGATGGGAGGGGCTTATATAGGGGAGGGTACTTCCTGTTTTGGAAGTTGCCAGTGCCAGCACCTGAAGGTAATTCTATATAACCCACATAGTAATGACTATGCCGCTCTGTGTCCCGTGATGTACTCCAAGAAAAGGATTTTACAGGTAAGCTGTTTTAAAAATCCTACTTTTTCCATCTGTCTGCGGATCGGATGACAAAGGACTCTATGGTCTGTCGTCATCCGATCCCCCATAGGGGAGAGCGGCGCTCTGACAGGTCGGTCCCTGCACAGTGTGCGGAGACAGACCTGTCATCTGCCTGCTCAGCGGGGATCGACGGAGCGATACCCGCTTAGCAAAGCGGAGCCCGCACACGGACACAAATCGTGTGAAAGGGGCCTTAGTGTACTACTGTGTGCTTTGCATAGCATTCACCTAAAGCTCACCTGGATACAGTTATTCTCTATACTGTGACAGGCAGGCCAGTGATTGTGCTAGCTGCAGAAAGTCAGTGTTTCACTTAGTGTACTACTGTGTGCCTTGCATAGCATTCACCTAAAGCCTACATTTTTGATGCAATACTTTGCAGCAGGGCTCATTGCTGCGCTCTAAGTACAGTATCTGTGAGGGGTTGCAGTGTTGTGGCACCAGCACCAGTGCCTAAGGCCCAATTTTTCAGCCCCTGTTCTACAGGGGCATGCAATTACAATTCTTGATCTAATAATTCACAGCAGGGCCCATTTCTGCACCCACCAAGAGTAACTGTGAGGGCTTACAGTGTTGTGGCACCAGCACCACCACCAAAGGCCCAATTTTTCCTACCACTGTTCAACAGTGGCATGTAAATACAATTCCTGATATAATAGTTGACAGCAGGGCGTTCCAGCGCCCACCAAGAGTAACTGTGAGGGCTTACAGTGTTGTGGCAACACCAACACCTAAGGAGCAATTTTTTGCAGAGTATATACGGCAGGCCCCTTCTTTCAAACATCCAACTTACAAACGACTCCCACTTGCAAACGGAAGGAGACAACAGGAAGTGAGAGGAAATCTACCCCTAGGAAGGCAAATTCTCTCCTGTAAGAGTTAATATGTGAAAAAGGTGTCTCCTCTCCACTGATGCTTTATCACCAATCCTTGTTTCAATAAAAACCCCAAATTTTCCAAAAAACATATGTCATTTGGATGGAAAGTGAGGTGAAATGTTCTGAACAAGTACACAGACAGCAAAACAAATGTTACAGGGGTGATAACCCTTCCCTATGTTCTCCAAAATAGATTTTTTGGCTAGAGCTACACTTAAAAAATGGACCTGTTCCAAATTACAAACAGATTGTACTTAAGAACAAACCTACAGTCCGTGTCTTGTTTGCACCGCCTGTATACTGCTGTTCAGAGTATATAGGGCCTTTTTTTATTTTGGGTGCGGGGTTCCCGTTAATATCCATACAAGACCCAAAGGGGCTGGTAATGGGCTGGGGTAGAGTGGGGGGGGGGGGGGGTGATGGGGTAGCCATGCCATTTTTCTCAATGATTTTTATCCATATTGCCGGGACCAGACATTACATTAAAGCCGCAAGCAGTTTTAAATGGCTTTTTTTCCTTTTAGAAATGTCATTTTGTGCAGGGACAGTTCTAAACACGGGAAACACGTGCCACTTCACAAGCTACTTTAGACACCCCCCAGGTACGATATTTAAAGGAATATTACACTTTTTTTTTCACTTTATGCATCATTAAAATCACGACCATTTTAAACGATTATTTTTACATTGATACATGTCCCCTGGGGCAGAACCCGGGTCCCCAAACCCTTTTTAGGACAATAACATGCATATTAGGCGTTATAATTAGCACTTTAGATTTTGAACGTTCGTGTCCATTGTATTTATTGGGTTCTAAAGTTCGTGCGAACGTTCGGTCCAGTTGAAGGTTCTGATGCGAACCGAACGGGGGGGGGGTGTTCGGCTCATCCCTAGTGCTTAGGTTTGCATAAATAGCAGAACAAAAGCAAATGGCCAAGTAGATGTTTAAAATTTGACCATGGGGAATAAACTGCAACCCTCTTAGAGCCCAGGTTCACACTGGGCTGCGGAAGTGAAGCCGTGCGAGTTCAGCTGAACTCGCTTGATTTCACTCCCGCTGGCAGTCCAGATTTCAGCCGTGATTACAAAGACATCTGACACAGATGTCAATGTAAATCGCGGCCGAAATCTCGAAAGAAATAGTACAGAAACTACTTTTTGAAATTGGTGCAGCGCCGCAGATGCGGTGTCGCACCGATTAGGACGGTGCCATTGCCGGCAATTTGCGGCAAATATCACCGATTTGACATGTCAAATCGCATGTCAAATCACACCAGTGTGAACCAGGGCAAAGACAATATTGCTAAACTGAAGAATGTTTAGGACCACCTGGACCACAGATAAGCTTTCTGGTGGACTTTATTTGTTTGCCCAAACAATAAGCAGCTCTTAAAGGGACTTTGAAGCTAGACAAGTTGTATTCATAATTTTTACTCAACAATGAAGTCTGGTTTTACAAAATTACCTCTCAAATCAAAAAACAAAGCAATGTTTGATCAAAGAAAGAAGGAACATTACTAATAATAAGTTAAAGAAGACTTTAATTTTCTTTAATAAAATGCAATACAATGGATGGTATTTGTACTGAGAAGATAAAATAGACACAGAGTTGGGTAAAGGTCCTCCATAAAAGTTGTTGACATCCCTTTTCTAAAAGCCAGTTGAATTTTCCAGCCTAGGCTTGTATAGTGATGCACATAGTGACCAGTTATTACATGACCAACAAGTACAACATTAACGTTTTTTCCCTTAAAATCTGAAAAATACAATAATAAACATTGGTTATGTATCGAGCGCCAGCTGTGAACACATCTTTCTGGATTAAAACTTCTTTGCAATTTATAACCAGGATCTATTCCAGATTTCAAGCTACGGCATCATTTAACATGCATGTGAAGTGTGTCCAAGTCGCTCCATGCTTGTTATATTTATAGATCTGCATTAATTTCTGCTGGTTGAAACTAGCTCAAGATTTTGTTCTGCTTGAGTAGACAGAAATCATCTTTAGTAACGATAAATATACTGCCTGCTTTGTTATACTTTATCATAATCCATACCCATTCTTACCATTAGACAAATCGCTTTGTGGGGCATTGTGCCTACCTTGCTTCCAGCTGTGGTGTGGAACCAGCACAGCTGTGGGTGACTTATAGCAGAAACTCCAGTGACTGGGGGATAGTCAAGAAACTAAAGCCTATTGCTAAGCGGGATCCGGTTCTGCAGACCTTTTTCGGCTTCTGTCAGACTGGCTGCCATTCACACGGGCCGAATGTTGGCCGGTTTCTATTGAACCGGACGATATTCAGCCATTCTGTACTAGGCTTAAAACAATATCCTTTTAATGCATCTTTGAGTGCAGTATGGAAAAACCAATACTTTCCATACTTGAGGGATACCTTTAGGTTGCACGTAGGTTTACAGAATAGTGCGACTTTCACAGACAGCGTCAGTGACACTTTCTTCTGGCATCACATATTCTGAATGTGTAATTAATTTTCTAACTCTTACATTTACCTTGGCTTACATACAGGAACACCCCTATTTTAATTATTTCAAAAATACTTTTTTGGGGGAATTTTGGATGAGACACCTGATTTTTCATCAAGTAGTATTAGGCCTGAAATGGCTGGAGGAAGTAGTTTATCAGTAGAGCGTTTCCCTGACTGGCTGTGGCATCGGCATTCTGGGTGAAACCTGGAAGTGCCAATGCCTATGAACTGGAAAGGAGACCCAGCTGGGAATCATGGGGAAGGCGAGTGTGACATCCTCTTTCTCCTGCTGCTCTGCCACCAGTGCCTGGTCTATAAGACCTGATAATGTCTTTATCATTCAAAATGGGTAGTTATCACTTACCCAAAGCCACTAAAAAAACTCAGAATATACTGCTGGTGGGTAGGAACACTAAGCCAAACATGTCATGAATCAGGGCTTATCCAGGCCCCCCACCCCTTTCTGAAAGCTATGACAGCTGCTCAAACTACATCACTTTAGTTATGGCTTCCATGTGGCCCTTCTTTTTCTCATGTTAGCCAATCAGACATTCTCCTACTAGTCTCTGTCTATTTTAAAAGAACAAAAAGGAAGTGTAAAAGAATGTCCGAGCTAGATCTTCAATCAGACGTTTTTAAAAATGAGGGAGTTCCCAATAGGGAGATAGGTAAAGTTTTTAGATCCCAAAAATGATGCTTGCATCACAGCTTGAGCAGAAATTGCCATGGAGTACCAGGCCTAGTAATATCTCGCTACGCCCCAGTAATCTCCATTCTTCTATTTCCTAGACAATCATTCACTTCTGACACTACCCTGCTAACATCACAGGCTGCACATGACAAAGGCCAATTGTGCTCTACTGACATTCATATGTATTAGCTCATGAAGGATTGCCATTAAAATAATTTTTCATACAATGCATCTTATTGTTAAGTGAGCTTTTGAACATAATTATGACAGGTAGAGATTACAGGTACTTAGGAAACATCAATCATCACTAACATAAATACCTTGTAGGTTTTCACAGGCAGTGACTGAGATTGTACATGAACCATCAAAAAATATTAACACATCACTATAGCTATATACTATGTGGCACTCTTCCTCTTGGGTGATGGAGAATGATCCCCTTTGTAGTGTGGCAGGCTAACATTTCCATCTCAGGGTAGGGATCTTGATGTATGGTGGGGAAAAATAAGTTGGGTCAGGGTGCCAGTAAATTTTGTCATTTTTCCTTTATTGATGAACACAATTCTAGAAGGGAGGGTTTAAGGGTGCAGCATACTGGGACACTCTTCAACAAGAAGATTCTTTGGAATCCCAGCTCCCTCTAGATGAGTGGGCAACTAAAGTTCCGAGACCCTAGCATATGTCCCAAGCTGAGGTAAGGCTTAAAGATCCTATTAGGCACATATACACTCCATGCAGAAGTCCAAGAGACAGAAAACACTTTCAGATGGTGCCTAAAATGTTTATTATCTTCCTGAACCATTTTGTTGATCAGGGACCCTAGGGATTGGTTGGGTCAGCCAAATAACCATAACTCTGATTGTCATTCTCATGCTGAATACTGGAACCTTATTCACAGTAACAGGCAGAATAAATCAAACCAGCAAAGAAAAAACAGCAGAGGCTAGAAAAATTTAAACAGAGCTCAAGCTGGTTTACAGCTTAGTAACAAACAAACTAAATTGAATTAGGGATACGACAACATAGGGCAGGGTCTATATAAATTGTGTATGTGTATATAAATATATATATATACAGTATGTGTGTGTGTGTGTGTATGTATATGTATATATATATATATATATATATATATATATATATATATTACCAAAAGTATTGGGACGCCTTTTCACGCACATGAACTTTAATGGCATCTGAGTCTTAGTCCGTAGGGTTCAATATTGAGTTGGCCCACCCTTTGCAGCTATAACATCCATGTCTGGTAAAGGGGGGATTATGTTGTGCGGTTGTTATTCAGGGTTTGGGGGAACTCTTAAGGCGTCAGCATACCAAAACATTTTGGACAATTTCATGCTCCTAACTTTGTGGGAACAGTTTGGAGATGGCCCCTTCCTGTTCCAACATGACTGCACACCATTGCACAAAGCAAGGTCCATAAAGACATGGATGAGCGAGTTTGGGGTGGAGGAACTTGATTGGTCTTGACCTCAACCTGATAGAACACCTTTGGGATGAATTAGAGCGGAGACTAGGAGCCAGGCCTTCTCCTCCACATCATTGCCTGACCTCACAAATGCGCTTCTGGAAGAATGGTCAAACATTACCATAGACACACTCCTAAACATTGTGGACAGCCTTCTGAGAAGAGTTGAAGTTGGTATCAATATTGAACCCTATGGACTAAGACTGGGATGCCATTAAAGTTCATGTGGGCGTAAAGGCAGGTGTCCCAATACTTTTGGCAATATATATATATATATATATATATATATATATATATATAATACAGTACATATATATTTTTTTCCACTCCAAAAAGAATAAATACGCACCTATCACTTAAAAGAAAAGAGCGGGAAAACAAAAAAACAATCATTCATACTTACCTAGATGGCTGCAGCATGGATCGGATGCTGCAGCTGTCCCCTGCCTGCTTTGTAGCGAGAACCGAACAATTAAAAAGCGTTGATCGCTCTGTTCTTGAGTCTGCTCTATGGGACTATAGTGCATAGTCCCTAGTCCATCTCAGGAGCAAGCAAGAGAGAGCGGCTACATTCTTACATACAGTTGGACCATGAACAATGAATGCAGACACCCTCTACCAGGAAGTTAAATCACAGCAGCAAAAAATAAAATTTGGCTATTTGGAGGAAGATGAGAGCTATACAAGGTACTTTTTGAGTCAGGAATTCACACTTGAATAGAATTTTTTCTTTTAACCCAAAGTTTATTGTCACTTTAATTTCTTCCATACAGACTCAAATATGCAACATAATCAGAACATATTTTGTTGTCCCTGTGTACAAAATTTTGATTGATGAAAAATTAAAGTGGTTCTAAAGGCAGAAGGATTTTTACCTTTATGCATGAAAGTAAAAAACCTTCTGCAAGCAGCTTCCCTCCCAGACTCCCCCCGCCCTTCGAGACTCTCTCTCTCCTCATTGGCTGAGACACAGCAGCAGGATCACAGCCAGTGAGGAAGAAATTCGGGGAGGTGGAGCCGCACTTGGTCTATCTAATAGATACACAGAGCCGGCTCGTGAGTGAGTGAGCACAACTCAATATTGAACCCTACGGACTAAGACTGGGATGCCGTTAAAGTTCATGTATGCGTAAATGCAGGTGTCCCAATACTTTTGGCAATATAGTGTGTGTGTGTGTGTGTGTGTGTATGTGTGTATATATATATATATATATATATATATATATATATATATATATATATATATACTGTATATAGCAGGGATATGCAATTAGCGGACCTCCAGCTGTTGCCAAACTACAAGTCCCATGAGGCATAGCGAGACTCTGACAGCATTAAGCATGACACCCAGAGGCAGAGGCATGATGGGACTTGTAGTTTGGCAACAGCTGGAGGTCCGCTAATTGCATATCCCTGGTATATAGTGACAGTGTAATTCCCTCATCCATGTCTTTATGGACCTTGCTTTGTGCACTGGTGCACAGTCATGTTGGAATAGGAAGGGGCCATCTCCAAACTGTTGGGAGCATGAAATGGTGCAAAATGTCTTGGTATGCTGACGCCTTAAGAGTTCCCTTCACTGGAACTAAGGGGCCAAGCCCAACCCCTGAAAAACAACCCCACATCATAATTCCCCTCCACCAAATGATTTGCACCAGCAGCCAGATTCTGTAAATTTCCAAGAATGAGGGTGCATGGACTCATGTGACCAGAGATGGCATCCCATCCAGAATCAATACTGAATCTGGCTAAAACATATTACCCAAAACCCAAGTTAACCTGTTGCCGCCCGCTCTATAGCCAAATGACAGCTACAGTGCATGCTTACTTTGCCAGGAGGGCACCTATTGATGCCCTCCCATGATTTCGCAGGTGGCATGCTCTGTGATCACCGAGTCCAATGGACTCAGCTGATCACAGATCGGGGTAAAGGCTCAATTACAGCAGTCCTTTACCACGTGATCAGCTGTGTCCAGTGACAGCTGATCACGGATGTAAACACAAGCTGCTTATCGGCTTTTCTCTCCTTACACTGTCAGCAAGAGGAGAGAACAAGAAAGACGATAACCGGCTTGTGTTAAAGGGACATCAGCACTGATAATCAGGGCACTGATTATCAGTGTCCTGATTATCAGTGCAGTTCCAACAGTTCCCATCAGTGCTGCCAATCAGTGCCCATCAGTACTGCCAATCAGTGCCTTCTCATCAGTGTCACCTATCAGTGCTGTCTATCAGTGCCCATCAGTGCCGCCTATCAGTGCTCATCAGTGCCGCCTATCAGTGCTCATCAGTGCCGCCTATCAGTGCCCATCAGTGCCGCCTATCAGTGCTCATCAGTGCCACCTATCAGTGCCTATCAGTTCTGCCTATCAGTGCCACCTACAAGTACCCTTCAGTGCTGCCTATCAGAGCAGCTTTATCTGTGCCTTCTCATCAGTGCCCACAAGTGCAGCCTCATCAGTGCCCATCAGTGCCACCTATCATTGTTGCCTATCAGTGTTGCCTATCAGTGCCCTTCAATGCCGCCTATCGGAGCCCACCAGTGACACCTATCAATGCCTATCAGTGCAGCCTCATCAGTGCCCTTCAGTGCTGCCTCATTAGTGCCACCAATCAGTGCCACCTATCAGTGCCGCCTCAACGGTGCCCATCAATACAGCCTATCAGTGCCCGTCAGTGCAGTCTATCAGTGTCCATCAGTGAAGGAGAAAGATTACCTATTTGCAAAATGTTATAACAAACCATTAAAAATATATATATATATATATATATATATATATATATATATATATATATATATATATATTGTGACAGCAGGAAGGTAAAGTCACCTGGTTGCATCCAGGGGGGTAGATATATTTCGCCCAGATTCAGGCTTTACGCCGACTTATACAACTAGGTGGAGAGTTGTATAAGCCCAGCTGAGGCAAATGGGCTCATGGATGACTCATACCTCTAGGGAGAGTGTGGGGCGTCGTGCAGACAGGGAGTTGATGAGACCAGCTGAAGCTTGTCAGCTCATTTAGGCCTCTATAAGAACTCCCAGCTTCATTAGATGTTAGCTCATGCCTGGAACCAGACCTGTGTGGACTGTCTAGGGAGAGTGAACCCCTGTGCGGTGAGACAAAGCCTGTGTGGCTATTTGCTTGGACATTTAAAACCAGGGACTTAGGGACTAGGACAGCACTAGGCTGATCCCAGTTGTTAGTTAGGAAACCTGTATGTTTAGTCAGAGGTCAAGTTGACCAGGATTTATTTTGTTTGTTTCTTTTGCTTTGCTGTGTTTTGTCACTGTAAATAGAAAATAAACCGCACCTTTTTGATTTTGAAAACCACAACCTCCGTTTGCTGGGCCTGTTTTTGTGTGGGGAGCCCATCCCGGGGGTCACACACACCCGCTGCCGAGCTAACCCCCTCACAGTTGGTGGAGAACCAGTGGCAGTTTTTTTTTAAGCCAGCATGGAGGAGATACTGAAGCAGCTGGCTCTAGCAAATGCCAATCAACAGCAGACAAATGCAGGTTTGCAAAAGAGCCTTGCAGCTCATCAACAGAGCCTTGCAGCTCAACAACAGAACTTCGCAGCCCAGCAGCAAGCTCATCAACAGAGCCTTGCAGCCCAGCAGCAGACAAACGCAACTTTGCAACAGAGTCTGGAGGCTCAGCAACAAGCCCAGCAGCAATCTGAGGCCCGCTTCATAGACCTGTTGCAGAAGCAAGAGCAGAGACTACAACAACAGATGGAAGCAGTAATGCAGCAACGTCGGCAGACCAGTGAGGAAAGCCGTCCCACTAATACCGCGTCCTTTGGGGTGAGTCGTTTATTGACAAAAATGACTGGAGAGGATGATCCAGAGGTATTTTTGACCACATTTGAAAGGACCGCTGAAAGAGAAAAGTGGCCTGAGGAGCAGTGGGCTGGACTGGTGGCTCCTCTGTTAACTGGTGAATCGCAGAAAGCTTACTATGACCTAGAGCCTAACCAAGCAAAAGACTATGTGATGCTAAAAGCTGAAATATTGGCAAGGCTGGGTGTCACCCAGGCTGTCCGGGCTCAGCGTGTGCATAACTGGACTTTCCAGCTTGGAAAACCCCCCCAGGTCTCAAATGTATGATCTCATTCACCTGAGCAGAAAGTGGCTACAGCCAGAGACTTTGTCCGCACCAAAGATTGTGGAACGTGTTGTAATGGATCGGTTTTTGAGAGCTCTTCCTACTGCCATCCAAAAGTGGGTAAGCCATGGAGACCCAGAGACGGCCGATGGTCTTGTGGATCGTGTGGAGAAATACTTGGCTACAGAGAACCTGACGGCCTCTTCCAGAGACACTCGGACTTTCCACCCTAAGACCAGACCATCCCCAGGGGCGGATAAGAGGATTCCAAGGGGTGAGGGTGGAGAGAGTGAGAGGGTGGGAGCTCTACCCCAAGTTTGGCGAGAACAGCCTGGGAAATCAGCGGCTCAAGAGGCCGCAAGAAGGATCGTTTGCTACCGCTGCCGGCAAGCGGGACATATTGCAGCCAATTGCCCGGTTGTGGAGGAACCCATGCAGTGTGACTTTCTGACGGGCAGACGTCAGTCGCTGTGTGCGACAGTCGCATGCACTGCCATTCGAGGAACTGAGAAACATTTATGCAAAATGTGTGTTAATGGTAGAAATGTTGTGGTATTGCTGGATTCAGGTAGCCTTGTGACCCTGATAAAGGCTGAGTTAGTTAAAACAGAGGTCTCTGGGAATAGCAAGGTAGC
Source organism: Rana muscosa (assembly GCA_029206835.1). Lineage (NCBI taxonomy): Eukaryota > Metazoa > Chordata > Amphibia > Anura > Ranidae > Rana > Rana muscosa. The sequence goes on along the minus strand of CM055117.1, from coordinate 89,752,418 downwards.
TGTTATTTGTGTGCATGGGGACACCCGAGAGTATCCAGTGACTACAGTGTGTTTCGAGACCCCCAAAGGTACCCTCTCTCATCCAGTGGGCTAAGTATCTCAGTTACCGCATGACGCCATTGTGGGAAGGGATTTTCCGAAGTTCTGGGAACTGTGGGATGATCCTGAGCCCCCCACTGGTGCCCCTATGTACCAGGAATGTGATAGCCAGAACTCCCCTGAGAGTGGTGAGGACTCTCCGGAATTTCCCTTATCAGTATTGGCAGGGGAGACTCAAGAAACTGGAGAGGAGCCCACCTCCTCAGACGAAAACCTACCGTCTGTGGAGTTTTCTGATCTTGAGGTTCACAGGGAAAACTTTGCCACAGAACAGTTGAAAGACCCCGCCCTAATAAAGGCACGGGAAAACGTAGTGAAAATAGATGGCGAGTTAGTGAACCCAGATAATACCTGCACTTACCCATACTTGAGCGTAGAGAAGGACCTACTGTATCGGGTGGCAAAAAGGGCAGAAGAAACCGTTGAGCAGCTTGTGGTGCCCAAACCTTACAGGAAGTTGGTGTTGGAGTTGGCCCATGGGCACATTCTTGGAGGTCATCTGGGGACAGAGAAAACCCGAGAGAGGGTATTACAGAGATTCTATTGGCCGGGGGTGATGAAGGACATAGAAAATTATTGTTCCTCCTGCCCTGTGTGTCAGAGGTCGGCCCCGATGCCACATTTCCGTAGCCCGCTGGTCCCTCTACCCATCATTGAGGTCCCGTTTGAGAGGATCGCCATGGATTTGGTAGGTCCTATAATCAAGTCCGCTAGGGGGCACCAGTACATATTAGTTATAATGGACTATGCCACCCGTTATCCAGAAGCGATCCCTCTCCGAAATACCTCGGCCAAAACCATAGCCAAAGAGCTATCTCTTGTGTTTAGCCGGGTGGGTATTTGTAAAGAACTGCTTACGGACCAAGGTACACCCTTTATGTCCCGGGTTATGAAGGAGCTGTGTAAATTGTTCAAAGTGACGCAATTACGTACATCTGTGTATCACCCCCAAACCGATGGGCTGGTTGAAAGATTCAACAAAACCCTAAAACAAATGTTGAAGAAAGTGGTGGATAGAGATGGAAAGGATTGGGACTGTCTACTTCCTTATCTGATGTTTGCTATTAGGGAGGTGCCCCAATCCTCTACGGGATTCTCCCCCTTTGAGTTACTGTATGGGAGACACCCAAGAGGGCTGTTGGATATTGCCAAGGAAACTTGGGAAAGTGAGAGTTCTCCCCACAGGAGTGTGATTGAGCATGTCGCCCTGATGCAAGACCGAATTGCACAGGTAATGCCCATCGTGAAGGAACATTTGGCCCAAGCGCAGTTAGCACAGCAGAGAGTGTACAACCGTGGAGCCAAGACCCGTACCTTTTCCCCGGGGGATAGGATACTGGTACTTGTCCCTACGGTTGAAAGTAAATTCCTTGCCAAATGGCAAGGCCCCTACGAGATAATGGAAAAAGTGAGCGAAGTGAATTACAAGGTCAGACAACCAGGAAGGCGAAAGCCCGAACAGATCTATCACGTTAATCTGTTGAAAGCCTGGAGGGATAGAGAGTCCCTAGTCGCAGACACTTGGTCACCAGCTCAAACTGGTTGCGTGATTCCTGAGGTTGGAATAGCAGCCACCTTGTCACAACCCCAACAACAGGAGGTTAAGGAGTTTGTGCTTCGCAACAAGGAGGTATTCTCTGAGCTGCCGGGACAAACATCTGGGGTAGAGCATGACATCATTACCCCGCCCGGTGAAAGGGTGAAGTTAAAACCCTATCGGATCCCAGAGGCCCGACGGGAGGCAATACGGGAGGAAGTACAGAAAATGCTGAACTTAGGGGTGATAGAGGAGTCCCAAAGTGATTGGTCTAGTCCCATTGTGTTGGTGCCTAAACCGGATGGGAGCTGGCGATTTTGTAACGATTTTCGTCAGTTGAACAAAGTTACAAAATTTGACACCTACCCCATGCCACGTATAGATGAGTTGATCGACCGGCTGGGAACAGCCCGATACATGACGACTCTTGACCTCACAAAAGGGTATTGGCAAATCCCCCTGGCCAAATTGGGCAAAGAGAAAACCGCATTTGTAACCCCAGACGGGGCGTTCCAATATAAAAGAATGCCGTTCGGGTTACAGAATGCGCCGGCCACATTCCAGCGGAAAATGGACCAGATGCTGAGGCCCCATCGGAAGTATGCTGCGGCTTACCTGGATGACGTAATTGTCCATAGCACAGATTGGGCCTCACATCTGCCAAAAGTGCAAGCAGTCCTGGACTCTGTTCGGGAAGCGGGGTTTACGGCTAACCCCAAGAAGTGTACCATTGGGCAGGAGGAGGCCAAATATCTTGGGTACACCATTGGGAGGGGAGTAATAAAACCCCAACTCAACAAAGTCGAGGCCATCCAGAGTTGGCCACGTCCCAACAGCAAGAAGCAGGTACGAGCCTTTCTGGGAATCGCTGGGTATTATCGGCGATTCATTCCCCACTTTGCTTCTAAGGCTGTGCCCCTAACCAACCTGACGAAGGGGAAAGGGTCGGTCATGATTAAATGGACCCCTGAGGCTGAGGCAGCATTCCAATTCTTGAAACAAGCCTTATGTAGCCAGCCAGTGTTGTACTCACCCGACTTCTCTAAAGACTTTGTCGTACAAAGTGATGCGTCAGATGTGGGGTTAGGAGCAGTATTGTCCCAGGTCTGGAACGGGGAAGAGCACCCAGTCATTTACCTCAGCAGGAAGTTGAAGTCCCATGAGGTAAATTACGCCACCGTTGAAAAGGAGTGTTTAGCGGTGAAGTGGGCTCTAGATTCCCTTCGGTACTACCTGCTAGGTAGGCACTTTGACATGGTTAGGGATCACGCTCCGTTAAAGTGGATGGCTCAAAACAAGGAAACAAATAGAAGAGTGAATAGGTGGTTCCTGGCCCTCCAGGAATTCAACTTCACAGTAAAGCATCGCCCTGGCATTCAAATGGGGAATGTGGATGCTTTGTCTCGAGTACATGAATGCCTGATTGCTGGTGTTCCAACCCCGAGGTTAAAACAAGAGGGGGGGGTATGTGACAGCAGGAAGGTAAAGTCACCTGGTTGCATCCAGGGGGGTAGATATATTTCGCCCAGATTCAGGCTTTACGCCGACTTATACAACTAGGTGGAGAGTTGTATAAGCCCAGCTGAGGCAAATGGGCTCATGGATGACTCATACCTCTAGGGAAAGTGTGGGGCGTCGTGCAGACAGGGAGTTGATGAGACCAGCTGAAGCTTGTCAGCTCATTTAGGCCTCTATAAGAACTCCCAGCTTCATTAGATGTTAGCTCATGCCTGGAACCAGACCTGTGTGGACTGTCTAGGGAGAGTGAACCCCTGTGCGGTGAGACAAAGCCTGTGTGGCTATTTGCTTGGACATTTAAAACCAGGGACTTAGGGACTAGGACAGCACTAGGCTGATCCCAGTTGTTAGTTAGGAAACCTGTATGTTTAGTCAGAGGTCAAGTTGACCAGGATTTATTTTGTTTATGTTTCTTTTGCTTTGCTGTGTTTTGTCACTGTAAATAGAAAATAAACCGCACCTTTTTGATTTTGAAAACCACAACCTCCGTTTGCTGGGCCTGTTTTTGTGTGGGGAGCCCATCCCGGGGGTCACACACACCCGCTGCCGAGCTAACCCCCTCACAATATATATATAATATATATATATATATATATATGTATGTAGCGATACCCCCAGTTAAGAGGGCTGCCTGTATGATTTTTGGGCCCTGTAGTGCACCACTGTCAACCCCTGGCAATCGGCTCTAACCTCCCTTGGCACAGTTAGTTGGGGATGATAGGATCGTGCGGCCTGTGACCTATGACAAGAACACACAGTTAGGCCTCGTACACACGACCCATTTTCTCGTCCAAAACAGTCAAGAAAAGTGCCGCGAGAGTTTTTTTGTCTAGAAAAACGTTCATGTGTATGGTTTTACGACGAGAAACTTGCCGAGAATCTCGACGAGAAAATAGAGAACCTGCTCTCTATTTTCTCGTCAGGATTCCAGATTTCCTCGTCGTGTTTCTCGTCGGCCTGTTTTGTGACGAGAAAATGGTTCGTGTGTATGCTTTTACGACTCTTCCAAAAGCGCGCATGCTCACAAGCAACTATGAGACGGGAGCGCATCTTCTGGTAAAACAAGCCTTCATAATGGAGAGAGCACATTCGTCACGCTCATAAATATTTCATCGTTTAAATGTTCTGCATTGAAATCTTCGTTAGAATGTTACATTAATCAAAACGAGTGACCTTCTTTTGCTGCTGATATTCACACAGAGTTGTGCCTTATTTTTAACCTTTTTCATGCTGCTCTTTATAAGATTTATGTGTATTATATCATGCAAGTTTTTAGGAATAATTTAAATGGTTAGATTTTTCAAAATGATGTTAATTATAATTTCTCAATGTTTTGATAGCGATCTCCCATTTAATTTTGGAATCTATATTATTAAAATTTCACACCATGTTTTTGTGCTAATCTGATTTAGTTATTCTTTTGGGGGGGTGATATCTGTGCCTTTTATTGTCAGTCAAATGTATCTGCTTACTCCAAAGCTTGATTTTTTTTATTTAAAAATACACATAGTCAAGTATGAACTTAAACAAAAAACACATTTATTCATGTTTATAAATTAAATAAAGAGAAGGCAGCGCTGGAGAAGCTGCTGCCATGTGTGCATCCCAGGGACCCCAGAGCACACAGCAACCCTGTGTGGACACTAAAATTGGGAGCTTGAGAAGGCCCACATTTCTGAACACAATCTGATGCTGGCCTCCCAGAGGTCAGGAACAGCAGCAGGTGAGATATATGTCCCAAGTGTGTGGTACTACAACAGGCTGCCTTCTGTCTGACCACAATGAAGCAAGGCCATCACTTCCTCTTCTTCCTGGCAACCTTCCCTGCAGCCTTTCCTGAAGCCTTTCCTGCAGCCTTTCCTGCAGCCTTCCTTCTTCGTTTGGCTGGAGGCTGGCCCACTGGAGGGGTACTCCTGTCAGGAGGAGGAGGTGGAGGTGTAGCAGAAGGGGGTGGGGCAGAAGAAGAAGGTGGAGGTGTAGCAGAAGGGGGTGGGGCAGAAGAAGAAGGTGGAGGTGTAGCAGAAGGGGGTGGGGCAGAAGGGGGTGGGGCAGAAGGTGGAGGTGTAGCAGAAGGGGGTGGGGCAGAAGGTGGAGGTGTAGCAGAATGGGGTGGGGCAGAAGGTGGAGGTGTAGCAGAAGGGGGTGGGGCAGAAGGTGGAGGTGTAGCAGAAGGGGGTGGGGCAGAAGGTGGAGGTGTAGCAGAAGGGGGTGGGGCAGAAGAGGAAGGTGGAGGTGGAGGTTGAGGTTGGGTCAGTTGGGCCACCTCACATATGGCGGTATTGGGGGTAATTTTCTCCATCACCCCCTTATTGAGCAAGGTGATGAGCAGGGGCTCGCATAGGAGGCGTTGCTCCATGCTCATCACCTTGAACTTAGCCTCCACTAGGCCGGCAATGGCCTCTTCAGGGGATGTGGGCTCCTTGAGGGTGGCATGGGCCTCTTTAATAAGGGCCATTGCTGCCTCACTGGTGGTCCTGTCCCTCCTGCCTCTTTTGTGAAGCCGGATGGGAGGCACCTGGGATCTGGTGCTTCTCCTTTGCCCTGCCACCTCCTGGCTGCCACTGGGCCCTGCCACCTCCTGGCTGCCACTGGGCCCTGCCACCTCCTGGCTGCCACTGGGCCCTGCCACCTCCTGGCTGCCACTGGGCCCTTCCTCCTCCTGCCTGACAGTTTCCAGACCCTCCTCCTGGCTGATTTCATCCTGTGTATGAAAAAGGAACATAGTTTAATATGTTGGTTTAATCTTTGCATCAAACTTTGTAATCCTGATGGAAGCAATTAGAATGTAAATGCATAAATCCTTGCTTTAAATTTACCACTACATCAGCTTGACTATTTACCACACAATTAAGTGCAGAATAATGTCTACAGATCCTGATTTCACTTGTGGAATACAAAATAATGTATGTTTCTCATCCTGACATATTTGGGAAACATTAATTTTATCCCAATACATTTTCAGTTAAAACTATACTTGGCTCCAGATGGACAAATCAGGATCATCCAGGATGGCTGCCTCCTCTTGCTCCAGAGAAGGCTCAGGTTGGCTGCAGGGAAGTCTGGGGGGAAGAGTGGAGAGTGATGGCCTTGTCTCAATGTGGTCATCCAGGAAGGACATCCTGTTGTAGTACCACAAAATCGGGACATAAACATCATCTGCTGCTGCTCCTGACCTCTGAGAAGCCAGCACCTTAGAGCGTTCAGTCCTGTAGGTACCTCTCAAGCTCCCAATTTTAGTGTCCACTTGTTTTGCTGTGGCTGTGGGCACCTTGGTATGCACAAATGGGAGCAGCTTCTCCAGCGCTGCTTTTCTCACCCCTTTTTTTTTATGGATGGGGTTTTTCGTCTCCCACAGAGCCGGCAGCTCCCTTACCCGGTCAATAAATTCCGCCAGGAACTCTTTGTCGCTAATAAAGACATTCATATTGTATCTGCAAGTAAAATAAATTATATTTAAATAATGTGAGGCAAACAGTCTAACCTCCTTCACATCCTAGTCACCATATATATCCTCCAACAATCTCAAGACAGTATAGGCCAACAATTTTTACAAGTCACAAAATCACATACCTTCGTTCGCACGTCCGTCACTTGAACTCCTCTCTCCGCACACCGAACGTACTATATTCACATGTGTGTTTGCTATATACACACCACGCATGCGTCAAAATTCAAACACATCGCTCCGCACACGTCGCCCGCCCATGACGTTCTAACTTACATCTCTTCCCCGCCCCTTCTCTTTCGGCGCGCAGACAGATATGGCGGAGTTACAGCAGGTGTCTGATAATTCCGCAACTAGCGAGGAGACAAGCCCGGAGACCGAGGACACGTCACGATCAAGGAGGAGATTCAAGGCATCGAATATGTCTTTGGCGGAGATGGCGGAGATGGTGGACATCTTGGTCAAGGCTGATTATGATGCCAAGCATGGGCCGTATAGCAAACCAAATAGAAGGAAGGCCAAAATCCTCACTAAAGTTGTGAAGAGTCTGAGGGCGAAGTTCGGGGTGAAACGCTCAAATGAGCAGCTCAGAAAGAGGTGGTCAGACCTCAAACTGAGGGAGCCAGACCAGTTGAGGATCATAAAGAGGATGCTCGCTAAAAGTAAGTAAAATGACGACGTTTCTGCTATTAATATTTTTAGAAACTGACATATTTTTTTTTTTTTTTTTTATCATATTGGACTCCCTTCCAAAATGTAATATTTTGAACTAGGTTGGGCACAGTAATCGTTCGTTACGTTACCGACACTTCGTTCGGCCACTATCCGCGGTTTTGGCTTATTTAAGAGCCACAAAAGTAATTAGACATCTGCCATTTTTGATCAAGTATTGTGGATAATTTTTTAGTCTAGATGATGTGTTTGTAAGGAGAATGAAATGCAAACTTTTATCAGTGTAAAGGAGAGGACACGCAGCAGCTGCTTCCACATCTGTACTTTGGAGCACTATAGTGTGGGCCAACAGACCCGCCTTTTTTGGGTGTCCCACACAGGTGCATCAGAGTTTATTTGTGGTGCCTCCATGTCCAAAAAATTACATCCAAATGTGAATACTAAACATATTTGGGGTCATAAATAATGCATTCTTCTTTAAATTCCGCACAAACACACACTTGTACCCCACTTCCAAACAATTTATCCTTTTTTTAGTTTAACAAGGAGATTTACAGTGTGATAAATAGACCTTTGGTTTTATTCTCATAGGGGAGAGAAGACTGGGAGGAGGACACTCCAGGGAGCACATGCACCCCACAACTTCCAAACAACACCAAACTCCCAAAGATCCACAACCGAAAGATGTGCAGGAAGTTGAGGTGGAGGAAGGAGAAGTGCAGGAAGGAGAGGTGGATGACGTTGTGGATCTGGTCACCACAACAGGTCAGTATCTGACACCACAGCTTAAGTTAAGCGAGGTAGGCCTGCAGAGTTTTATTAATTTTTTTTTTTTTGGTTTTTAGGGGATGTAAATGTTGTGAAGGATAGCACACGGTTCTCTGCTGACAGTGCCCTCCGCCTCATCCAGCAAGTGATGGAATGTAGCACGGAACTGGACCTAATTAAACAAAGAATCCATGTGATGGAACAAACATTTAAAGACATTCTCGATGTTTTGGGGAGAATTCAATAAGCCATCCAAACACATTTGTTTTTACATGTTTGTTTTTATATTTTTTTCTAATTTTTTGAGTAACAAACCAGCCAAAAATTGAATATGCACACAGTGTGTGAACATGTGCTATCTGCCATCAGGGGATATCCATGTACGTCTTTTGTGGGTGCAACCCCTTCCTCGTATCAAAAGTCGGTGAACTGAGGAAGGGGATGCACCCCCAAAACACGTCCATTGATCACCCCTGATGGCAGATAGCACATGTTGACAATAGGGATCAGGATTGTAAACTTCCTATATGCAAAAAATTAAAAATGTGTGCATATTGAATTTTTGGCTGGGCAAGGGGTGGCAGGACCCCATATTAGGACGGGCACATAGAGACATAGTTTGTGTAAGTGAATGTCTCCGATTGCTCAGAGGTATCCAATGTTGTAATTTTAGAAATGCAAGTGATATTTTTGTATTTTCATAAGCCAAAATTTGCCGGGTTGTGGCCAGGCCAACCCCAAAGTAAAACCAAAAAAAAAAAAAAATGAAGAGAATGTGCACAGAGTAAAATATTTGACCACAAACAACGTGTAGCTTCTTTTTATAATACTCTCTAAGCTTATTTGGTTCTTTTGTAAGGTAACATAGTGAAATTGGTTGTTATTTACTAAAGTAAAATACACTTGCCACTACAAATGCACAAAGACAAACTAGGAGACAGGAAAGAACAAATAATTAAAGGTTTAAACAAGATTTTTATTGGGATACTTAGACATAGGCTGGCATAGGAATTGCCCCCCTACCCGTGAAATACTCCATGTATTTGTCCCGAACCACACGGGCATTTTGGGGGGGCAAGCCAAGACAGGCAGATTCCAGGCCCGGAAGGGGATTTGCAGGGGAAAGTCCAGCCTCTGGCAAAACTGAGGCCATATAGGAATTTGATTTTTGGCTCAGAAAGTTGTGTAGCACACAGCAGCATAACACTACATAGTTTATTTTGTAGTCCGCCAAGTAGATGGAAGTCATAAAAAGGCGGAACCGGCTGGCCATTATGCCGAAGGCATTTTCAACGACACTTCGGGCCCTGGCCAGCCGGTAATTGAACACACTCTTCTCTGGGGTCAGGGTCCTCTGTGGAAATGGCCTCATAAGATGCTGTCCGAGTCCGAAGGCTTCATCAGCCAAGAAAACAAAGGGGACTCCTTCAATATTCCCTGCATCCGGTGGCAATGCAAGGTCGTCACTCTGGAGACGGAGGGCAAACTCCGTCTGGATGAAGGATCCCCCATCGGACATCCGGCCATTCTTCCCTACATCAACATAGAGGAATTCATACCGTGCTGACACCACCGCCATCAGCACAATGCTATGAAACCCCTTGTAGTTGTAGTAGTAGGACCCAGAACGGGGTGGCGGCACGATGCGGACGTGCTTCCCGTCTATGGCACCACCGCAGTTGGGGAAGTCCCACCGCGTGGCAAACTCCGATGCCACAGTCTGCCATTCCTGTGGCGTGGAAGGAAGCTGTGGAGTGAAACAAGATGAAATAATATTAGAAAAACAAAGGCATACATTACAAGGAAATTCTATCCCAAAAAATTAGAGACCAACATCAATCTAATTATACGTTTATTAAGGTGTGTAAAAAAAGTATAATGGAAGGCTCATTTATCATATTCATCACCCCCTCTGATGGGCCATTACTAAATTATTTTGGGGGGGGGGGGGAAGATGTGTTTGGCCACAGGATAGCATTGCAGTGGCGGTGCGTCCAGAGTGGGCGCTGGAGCACTGTCCCCTCTCTCCTGTGCCCATCACTCAGAACAATACATAGGTTCATGCGTTGCATGAACCTATGTATTGTCTATGCCGCACACTATTCTGGTGGATGGCCTCTTGTAAAGCGACCGACATATGAATAATTGCGGCATTTAGGGGGTTAAAATTGCAGAGCAGAAACAGGTATTAAAATAGTCTTGCAAATTACAACCTGAGGGATGTAATTGGCTTCCTCAAAGAAAAATCGGGGACGCAAGGAGGGGGGCATTCCTTGTGTAAACACTGACAGGCTGCTCTGCCAATCATGTTCACCAAGTCTGTTTAATGGTAACATGATTGGCTGATGCAACATGAAGGGAAGGAGAAGACATCAAGGACAGAAGAAGGATGGCGCTGACCACAAGAAGGTAAGTGCAGGGCTGGGGGGAAACTGGCTGCATTAGAGGGGACTAAATGGCTGCATTTGAGGGAACAAAATGGCTGCATTGGAGGGGACAACTGGGGGCGTTTATTAGGCAACAGAGCAAAAAAGGAGGAAGTTTATTTCCTAAATTGGGGTTTGAACCCCCCAACATTTGGAGCAACAGGCGCCCCTGCTGGAAAAGTTAGTGAGGGGAAATATTTAGGGAGGAGAAAAAAGGGGCAATCTAAAGCTTCCAACATGCATGGGGACAAAGGGGACATTCTCAGCATATTACAATCATGGTAATTAGGGAAGGATGAAAGAAATACAATACATTAGCCTACATGTAATACATAAAATGTGATGTTAAGGGAGAAAACTTACCCTAATATAGTCCTCCTGCAGGACTTGTATAATGGCAGAACAGGTGTCTGGGATTATGAGGCCCAGAGCCTGGGGGGAGATGCCTGTGGTGAACTTCAAGTCCTGAAGACTTCTCCCTGTCGCCAGGTAACGCAACGTGGCGATGAGCCTCTGCTCAGCACTGATGGCTTCCCGCATAACGGTGTCCTTCCTGGTAATATAGGGGGACACCAAAGCCAACAGTTCCTGAAAAACGGGGTCAGACATCCTCAGAAAATTCCTGTAGTCCTCAGGATTATTCTCGACGATCTCCCGCAGCAGAGGCATGTGGCAGAATTGGTCCCGCTGGAGCAACCAATTCTTGGTCCATGAACTCCTCCTCACACCATTCATGGACTGGTCTTGGTCCAAAACAAGCAGACCAACACCAAGCGCACGCACAGCACGAACTCGACGACGAGAACGTCCAGGCGACATGGCTAGGAAACGGTCGTCTAATCAGAACGTACAGAACAGAACGCACTTTAGAACAGCAAGGCCTATGAATAACGAAATGAAAATCAGAAACGAACAGGCAAGAACGCACTGTAAAACAGATACGACCTGCCTAGACGCCCTGAAAGTCAAGATACGAACCCACAAGCACAAACTGAACGGCAGAAAACGATATGAAAAGTACGAAGACTGAAAAGCGCGAATCGTCTCTTCCCAAACTTTTACTTCACATGCGGTAACACGAGATCAGCAAAAGCAGCCCAAGGGGGTGGCGCCAAGAAAAAAGATCTTCCCCTTTATAGTGCCGTCGTACGTGCTGGACGTGACCACGGAGAACAACGAGGAAATTGGGAAATGACAGTGTGTACGCATAGAAAGCTTGACGAGAAAATCGACAAGCTTAACAAGAATCTCGTCGAAAAAAACGACGTGTTTTTTACGACGAGAAAATCGGTCGTGTGTACGAGGCCTAAGGCTTTAAAACTTCCTTTACCTATCTCTTCTGCAAAGTAAAGAACACAGACACCAATATGCTTATCCCTTGTATGTTTACTCAGATTAGTGGGTAAGCAGTAAAACAGGTGAGTACATGTCATAAGCAGAGCCCTGCAATAAACAGTGTTAACAAGCAAACAGGTATTCAACGTTGTGCAACTCTAACAGTCCCCTTTGCAGCTACTTCCCCTCATGGGCAATATGGCGCCCAGGAATGTCTATGCTACCCAGTCAGGCCTGACTGAACTAAATTGGAAGTCCTGTAGGGAAATCTTCGCTAGCATCGGTGGTGCACTTGAAGAACAGAATTTGTAATCCACCAAGGTAACAAAAGTACTGTGTCTATTTATGAGCAGGTGCTCTCTCACCCAATCGGACCAGTCCGCGTCTGTCTCTTCCGCTGCGGTGCCTAAACACACCGATCCCTCGACATCCGGGTCTTCGGTCCTCCTGGCAAAGGTGCAGCATCAAGGAGAGACGTCCCTCAGGCTCCTCGGTGCGCGCAGAAGGCTCTTTGGAGAAACGGCCAGGCTTCTGGCCTAAAGTCACAGGAGCTCAGACAGCAGTTCAGCTTGCTGGGCGGGCGGTGTCCAAAGAGAGAGAACTGGGCCCCGCCTCTCCCTTATAAAGTCCACCCCAGCAGTCCTTGCGCGGGGCAAGGCACCCTGGGTGCCTAAATGTGTACTGGGTAATGTAGTCTCTGAGGGATTTAAAGAGCGATATCCCGCTATATATATATATATATATATATATATATATATATATATATATATATATATATATATATATATATATTCAAAAATTTTGGTCTTTTTCATTTGTTTAGCAAAAACCCAGTGGTGATTAAATACCACCAAAAGAAAGCTCTTTTTGTGGGGGGGGGGGGGAATAAAAAAATTCATTTGGGTGCAGTGTTGCATGACTGCCCAATTCTCATTCAAGGTGTGACAGCGCTGAAAGCTGACAATTGGCCTGGGCAGCAAGGGGGTAAAAGTGACCAGTAGGCAAGTGGATAAAGGCAAACTAGCTGAAATTTCTGACAAAAGATTTGTGGGCAGCCTGAAGCCTCGTACACACGAACAAGAAATTCGTTTGTGTGTATGGTTTCTCGTCAAGAAAAGCGACAAGAATCTCGACGAGAAAATAGAGAACCTGCTCTCTATTTTCTCGTCGAGATTCTCTTCAGCCTGTTTCTCGACGAGAAAATTGTGTGTGTGTGTACACTTACCTTTTCGCCGGGAAGCCCGCGCATGCTCGAAATGACTTTGACGCATGCGCGGTAGCTTCCTATGCATAGGTAGGGTAAACAAAGATGGCGGCGACGGCATCGAATGTGACGAGCGCATGCTCGTCGTATTCGATGACGTCACCGCGTTCGCTCCATTCAAAGAACCGCGGGTTCTTTGAAAGGAGCGTGTGTACACTCGGCCGGGACAAGTTTCTTGTCCAAGAATCTCGTCGAAAAAAACGACACGTTTTTTTCGACGAGAATCTCGGCCGTGTGTACGAGGCATGAGAATTTCAATGGTTTTGTTCCTTTCCTGGAGCTGCTTTTTAGATATAATTCATAGTGATATAAACGTAATGTAGTAGCTGAACAAAAATAACCCTTACCTGTGATAACACTTCTAAGCAACCACCAACATTCATCAGAGCTTTGGTAAACATTTTTTTTTTTCACATGCAAAGTCCAGTGGAATTAGTTACATGTTTTGCTAATCTTTCTTGCATCCAAAAGTTCTTTTTAGAAGCTTAAAAGCTAAATTTCCTGCGGCAATTAATGTCAGGCTAGGAGCGGTGGTGAGTAAACATTTCTCTGCAGTTCCAACAAACACAAGCTCTCCTCTGATGGAGCAATAATCCACACACAGCTGGCACGTGCACCTTGCCAAATTACCTGACTAAAGTTTTAAAGTTTGCAGTCTAAATATTTAGCTGGGTCAGCTTGTATATCGAAAGACTGCACAGCAACCTGAAGGCAAGTGGTCAGCCTGGTGTATGTGGCAGATTTATGAGAGAGGGCTGAGATGTGGCCCCTATGTCAACACCATACTCAGAGAAACTTGTATGAAGTGAGGATCACATGATTTGTGCTTTCAAAGGTGACAGATAAATCTCCCATGTAAAGTTACCGGTTGTGCATTGACCCACCACGATGTTCTTTTTGACCAAAATGTAGTTGTTAAAAAAAATTGAGTACCAAAAAAGTGAGGCCCAGGGAAAAATAAAGAATGGCAAAGGGACTTCATGACTAGAGGGGAATTAAAGTGGTTGTAAAGGCTGAAGGTTTTTCATTCTATGCATGAAGGTAAAAAACCTTCAGTGTGCAGCTCCTCCCTCAGCACCCCCTAATATTTACCTAAGCCCGATCTCCATCCAGCGATGTGCACGAGACCCAGGTCTCTCTCTCCTGATTGGCTGAGATAATGGCTCCCGCTGCTGTCAATCACAGCCAGCGAGGGTGGGGCGGAGCTGAGCCGAGCTCTCTGTGTCTTATGGACGCAGAGAGTGGCTTGCTATAGGGGCACTCGGCAAGGGGGAGGTGCCCTGAGCTCCAAGAAGAGGAGGATCAGAGCTGATCAGCTAAGGACAGGTTAGTATGACATGCTTGTTATTTACAGTGGAACCTCGGATTGCGAGTGACGCGGTTAACGAGCGTTTCGCAATACGAGCACTGTATTTCTAAAAACCCTAACTCGGTTTGCGAGTGTTGTCTCGCAAAACGAGCAGGATTCAGGCCAAAGCGGTGTGCAGTACCGCTTTTGGGCTGAGGTGGGGGGGCGCCGGAGCCGAACGGCGCCGATCGTCGCCGTTCGGAAATGCACGGAAAGGCCCGAGGACAGTTCGGCTATCCTCTGCAAACCTCGGAAAGGCTTGTGAACAAAGTCTTTCCGAGGTTTGCCAAGGTCAGCCAAACTGTCCTCGGGCCTTTCTGGCCGTTTCCGAGGCTCTCCGGCGCCCCCCGCCTCTGGCCACATGCGGTATTGCATGCAATTGAAGTCAATGCGGAACAAATTATTTTCGTTTCCATTGACTTCAATGGGGAAACTCGCTTCGATATGCGAGTACTTTGGATTACGAGCCTTCTCCTGGAACGGATTATGCTCGTAATCCAAGGTTCCACTGTATTTATTTTTTTCATAAATTTTTTAGTAGGTTTTATGTATAGACACAAAGTGATATACAGTGTACAGAATATCAAAATCAAGTACAACATCATATAAAACAATAGAAAAATTACATCAGATACAGCAACAGACTGGACAACACATACAGTTTGTGGGACAGACACTTGTACAGAGCTAAAGAAATGGGATAACTATAACAAAATATATGTAATTAGACATTAACCCAGGATAACCACGATTGCGATGATCTTTCAAATTTTCCTAATATACCAGCACGCAGTGAGAAAGTTATTTCATATTCAGTTTGTTATTAATATTTTTTTTTAATAAACATTTTTCCTTTACAATCAAGGGGTGGAAAAAGGGTAATGTGTAGAGTTAGGTGGGTGGATTGTAGGTCACCTCACAGGAGGGTGGTGGGTCAGAGGGGTCAGGAGGAGCCTTTCAGGAGCTTGATCATGGGAGGTCATTCCAGAATTTTATACAGAGTTTAAATTAGTCCCATCTGCTCACCCTACAGTTTTATTGAGTTAAGTAGCCTCATACAAGATACAGTATTTGTCATGGCAACCCGGCAGGTAGGAGGCCTTTGGTGTTTGAACACTAAGGTGGACTGTGGAGCTGTATGAAGGCCTCTTTTTTTGGTGGTTGTTATGGGTACCTTGGAAGTTCCCCGAGAGCTTCAAGCTTAAAAGCGGTAGCAACCCGCATCATTGTTTTTTTAAACCCTGCAAGGTAAAGGCATAATGTGCTAGTATGCATCGCATACTAACACATTATAAAATACTTACCTTCACTGGTGGTTGGCAGCCCTGGTCCTAAGGACTGGCTTGACAGAAAGTGTGAGATGAGGATTCGGGATCCATGTAGAGGGACTTACAGGGGAGGAGAAGGATCAGAAATCAGCTACCCCTAACCTTCATTCTTCAAGTCTGTATCTTGGAGTTGAGAGGATTTCTGGGCCGGACCTATAGACACCTTATATGAGAACCCACTGCTGGGGCACTCATGAGAGTTTACTAGGGAAGGAGACTGGACTTTATTGTTCTGTGTTTATGGCACTGAAGTGCTCCACACTGTGACTATTGTGAAAAAGGAAGATGTACCGTATATACTCGAGTATAAGCCGACCTGAATATAAGCCGAGGCACCTAATTTTACCACAAAAAACTGGGAAAACATATTTACACGTGTATAAGCCTAGGGTGTCCATGTGCATGCCTCACTGTGTCTCACTTTGCCTCACTATGTCCATGTGCATGCCTCACTGTGTCTCACTTTGCCTCACTATATCCATGTGCATGCCTCACTGTGTCCATGCCTTACTGTGCCCATGCCTCACTCTACCCATGCCTCACTCTACCCATGCCTCACTGTTTCCATGCCTCACTGTGTCCATGCCTCACTGTGCCCATGCCTCACTGTGTCCATGACTAGAGTGATGTTTAACATGGGAGTCTATGGAAGGGGTGCTTGGATTTGAAAAATCGGTGCTTCCTGGTTGTAGGTCCCCCAGACAACAATCTTTGCACACTTATAGAGGAGAAATGGGGCTACATTTGTGCCAAGTTTCGGGTCCAGGGGACCTACAACCGGCCAGTACCGGGTCCCCAAAGTCACCTGAGAAATTACCGTTTAACATGGGAGTCCATGGAAGGGGTGCCCGGGTTTGAAAAATCGATGCTCCCCGGCCTTAGGTCCCCCGGACAACAAACTTTGCACACTTGTAGAGGAAGAGTGGGGCTACATGTGTGCTGGGTCCCCAAACTCCGGGAGATCAGGCGCAAAAAGGTGACTCGAGTATAAGCAGAGTGGGGCATTTTCAGCACAAAAAAATGTGCTGAAAAACTCGGCTTATACTCGAGTATATACGCTAAGTTGTTGTGCCAAGAACATTCTACGGTAAAGCTTTGAAGAGCACTTTGTGTGTGGACATTCTTTATTCTAGAGGAGGGCCAGAAAATGTAAATACTACAGTAAAGGCGAGACTCTAGGCAGGATTCTCAGTGACACAATAGGGCGGAGTCTCTCTCAAATACAGGTATGTGCATATCCTATCTGGAGGAGATGCAAGAAACAGACAAAGGTACATAAGATTTCGGATTTTAATGAATAGTTGTTCATGATTGGCTATTCTTATGCCGCGTACACACAACCGTTTTTCATGATGAGAAAACTGCCATTTTTTAGATTGGTCGTGAAAACCGGTCGTGTGTAGGCTCCATAGCACGAGAAAACTGCCCGCAAAAAAATTAGAACCTGCTCTATTTTTTCTCGTCGTTTTTCCCGTCGTTCTTTTTCTCGTTGCGAAAACCGCTCGTGGGTATGCTTTTCCGAGGGGAAAAAAAACATGCATGCTCAGAATCAAGTATGAGACGGGAGCGCTCGTTCTGTTAAAACTAGCGTTTGTAATGGAGATAGCACATTTGTCACGCTGTAACCGACTAAAAAGCACAAGGCTGAAAAGCGCAAATCGTGTCTCACCAAACTTTACTAACACAAGATCAGCAAAAGCAGCCCAAAGGGTGGCGCCATTCGAATGGAACTTCCCCTTTTATAGTGCCGTCGTACGTGTTGTCGTACAAGTTGTACGTCACCGCACTTTGCTGGAGCGTTTTTTTTCCTGAACGTGTGTATGCAAGGCAGGCTTGAGAGGAATCACGACGAATCACGTTGAGAAAAACGTTGTTTTTTTGCATGACAGGAAAAACGGTCGTGTGTATGTGGCATAAGAATATGAAGGAAACGTGTAATGAAGAAGTACAGTAGTTAAACTGCCTTTCTGAAAACACTGACAATTTGGTTGTGTACCGACCTCACCCTTTACTCCCTTCTCTCTTCTGGCACTTGGTTCTCGTCTAGGGGACCAGGGAGGAGAGTGTGGCGCACCACCAGCTCACACCATACTGTATGCAAAGATGGAGCTAATCAAACCATACCTTCGGGTCTGTGTTTCCATCCAGAGCCAAACCTTCCCTTGAGAATGATTCCCACCGTCCACGCAGGTGGAGGTAGGACCCTTAGCTCCCAGTAAGTTACTGTCCACACCGCTGAAAGCCCAACACTTATTTATTCGTAGCAATAAACTGTCTCTGTGAGAGCAGACAGGTTGTAACACATACAGTTCAGACGAGGTGGGGAAGGAAGGTCCAGGCACAAACTTGAACTTGGTTTTCTCCTGTTCTGTATAACACCAACAGGCTTGACGCACAGTCGCTGCCACCGACCGTGAGAACTTGAACTACCTTCTAGAAGCAATGGCCCCTGTCAGGGAAAGGACATCCATCCGGACAGTTATCAGAGGCCCCACCGTCACCAACAAATGCTGCACCGGGTCTTCGGAAAGGGTTACCTCCCTGGCCTCCTCATCCTAGATTCGGGCGTCCACACCGGGGGACACCCTAGGAGCCCTCGATCCCTTGTGGAACCCAGTCGAAGGTACTGGGCCCCAGGCCTCCAGAAAGTACCTCACCCCAGACCGAAGGTGTCTGGGGCGAGACCGCAGCTCCGTCTCCGGGCCTAGGGCACCTGGAGACCACCATCACTCATCCCCAGGCTGAAGGTGCCTGGGCGTGGACCCCAAGCGGAAGACGTCTGCCCCTTTATACCCTCCCACAACAGGCACAGCAGGTTCCCCGCCCCGCTGTACTACTGCCGCGAGAGGACACAAAGGGCACAGCTCTCCAACGGTGGTTCAACCCCGGCCTATGGCGACAGCGCCATCTATAGACCCCAGGGAACTGGACACCATTGATATTCCCCACTGGCATAAATTGGTCCATGAATCCTAACAATTATTTCATCTGAGCCTGTTACCACTCAGATGCTTCCCCTAAATATGACCACCCGCTACAGTTGTAATACTGATTACCTGATCTGTGACAAGGGTACACAGCTGGATTCCTGACTTCATTCAGACATCACTTACTCCTTTCTTGTCATTAACAAAGACAGCATTAAAGCCAGGAGATTAGCATTGCTATCAGAAATCTAGCATTTTCAGAGAAGCATAGAAGCAGTGATCTCCAGGCAGAAAACTTAAAGTAGAAGATCAGTCAAATCCTATCTATGCTTAAACCTGCTCCCACCCCTATTCTAAGCCCTATACTAACTTCCCTGTAAATAAAGATGTGTAGAGCATTTTTGCGCTCTCCCAGGGGATTACTCTCAATGTTGACACCACAAATTTACTATGAGCATTATAATACGGCTTTGAACACAGTACACTCCCATAGTTGGATAGAGCCAAGCTTACTGGTTTATTGGATACTCTGGAGTATAGTATCTGATCGACTCATTTTCCTTAGAGGGCTATTCTTTGCCCTCTGTGGTTGTTCGTATCCATTTTCCCCTGTGTGAGGTGACAACATGAAGATATTTATATCTCTAACCTATGAGCTACTGGTTCCTTTGACCTCATGTTGAAAGAACCACGCTCTCCTTCTGTGAGCCAACTCTTTTTCCTTATTAGATATATCTCCCTTAGCTACTCGCTGATCAAGACTGATTTGTTTGAAAGATAAGTGAGACCCTTTACCTTGCTCTTGCAATTATCGAATCCTGATTGCGTCCTGAAGAAGCCTAACAGAGAAACACATTGATGCACTCGGGCTCACATCATATACTATGTATTCCATGTGTATGATTTTTAAATATTTTTTTGTCCTTTTGTATACCATGTATGTGTCTATTTTCTATGAAAATTACTTCTTTTTATATCCCTATTGTTTACTGTGCCGTTAAAGTCCGATTTGGGGTTACCCCTGGGTCCCCTCCCTCTCTGCATTATAATTATCTACGGATGTGGCAATGTAAGAGGCTGTTCTTTCATAATTCTGAGTCATCACTCTGCTCTCATAACCTGTAATCATGTTGAATTAACAGCACTGTGAAATGCAGTAGAGCCCTACTGGGTGTAGGTCTGTGCCCTGTTGTACGGGGGAACAGGATGCTGACTTCAAGGAAAATTCAGGTATTTACAAGTAGTACCCTCCTTGGTAGGTGCTAGGGTAGTTAGACAGTTGTTAAGTTGCGTTTTTGATAGGCAAATTTAATTGCCACACTGTAGGCAAAAGCATGTTCTGCTCACTGTAATCAGTGAAGCAGAAATCTGCTAGTTAGGTCTGCTCAGTGTGTTCAGCTGCTGCCATTCTGTCCTATAGCTTCCTCTGTATCCAGAAGACTTGAGAAGTTTCTGGATAGTAGGTATGAAGCTATGAGGATGGCAGCAATGAATATTTATGCAGCCCCATCCTATCACAGAGAGGCAGGTTCTGAATGGGGTTGGGAGACTGTAATTATTCAATGAGCACACTGAGTTCTGGGTCTTGTCCCAAAGTGGAGGAGTCCAGCCTGAGGGGCACGCTGCCCTCTGAGGCACAAGCTGCCATGAGGAGGCCTCAGGTGGCAAAGCAGAGACCCGGCTGCTTAGAAGAAGCTGACTGAGGAGAGCTGACAGCCATAGGTCTGTCAGGTATCACTGGAGGGCACCACTTGGAAGATTGGAAGATGGCATCCATCTATCCTTGGGCCTTGTGTGTACAGACATTACTGGATCTTGGGGACCTTGTGCTCTAGCTACCCCTCTGGTGCCTAGTTACAATTAGCTGTGGGTCTGTAGAGCTCTGTCCAGATATTGTCCCCTAAAGAGAAGGGATTTGCTCTACTAGTTCTACTATTACTTAAGCAAGAAAGGAAGATTAAGTCCTCAGTGTACATAGTTCTCAATCCTGGAATATCCCACCACTACCCTTATCCGTATCCAAGTTCTCCAAAAATAAAAATTCCAAAAACTAACATCCCCTAGACTGTTTTTTAGGGAAAGAGTAAACGCCCATGTTGTGTGCCTGGCTGCGGGACTGAAGTTGGAAAGACCTGGACAAAATTCCTGTGACTCCTATGGGAGTAGCACTACATACACTAATTGCATATACAATGATTTGTAATTATTTTGTAAATGCAATAACATGTTTTTTTTATACTGTATATTCCTGGAATTCAGATTTAATTAAAAATTTATAAATATGCTTGTATCAGACTGAAGGTTTGTTATAATTCTCCTGGACGAGGGACTAGTCTCCTTTCACATCAATTTCTGCTTACAACCTTTCTTCTTGTGTCCATATTTACAGGAAGAGAGATAAGCGAAAAATGGAAATTCCATTTGCAATCTATCCCATTCTCCCTTCCGCTCCCCTAGGATCCATTTTATGAGGTTATAATGTTTTATATAGTTTTTTAATGAAAGCAAATATGGAACAGCAAAAGCTTTTTTCAGGTAAACTTTAGGTGAGGACTCAAAATTTGTGCTCACTGAAACACAGTATAGCGTCCTTTTAAATCAATGATGTGTCTGTTTTTGTATTCCATCAGCATACATCATTAAACTTTCGAACTGTAAACTTAGTTTATCATGCAGGACAATGTTTTGTTTGTGTTGCTCAACAAGCCCTGCGGATGACCTCAGTTACCAGGTTGTAAGGTTGAATTAACTGATTCAATAAATCCCTACAGAAGTAAATTATTTGATTCTCTGCGGCTTTTTGCAAATGCCATCTTCAAGCCTGCTTATTGCAGTTTATTGATTGCTAGCTGTTTTAGTCCAGAAAATCATCATTTTAGTATGCAAGCTGTTGTATTAAAAAAAAGAGTTCCAGTCTAAACCAAACAAAAAAAAAAACCTCTTAGCCTCTAAAGGAAGAGATACAACTGTTCACAAAGTATTAGTGTGTTTATAATATATAGCGGTGTGCTAAGTTATAGTGGTAAAGTAGGGTAGGAGTGGTAAAGTAGGGTAGAAGCACAGGAGTGCCCAGTGTATTTCCCCAAATTGGCCACTAGATGTCACCATAGTTAGAGCTGGGAACCCTTTAGAGAGGGTAGGCAGTGTAGGTGCCTAGGTAACCGCTAGGGATAACCAGAGTAGTGAGTAGGGTGTATAATAGAGGGTGAGATAGTGCCAGACTGGTGTAAGGAAAGGCTTTTTTTTGTGCACAAGCTAAAACATGTTCCTTTTCATGCTCGCAAGAATTGGGTATTGCCTAATACGTATGCTCAAACTCGCGCGCACACAAGCCATCGCTTGGTAGGGACGAGCTCGGTGTTCGAGTCGAACGCATGTTCGACTCGAACATCGGCTGTTCACCTGTTTGGCGAAACCAGAACTTAGTGGGCCGTTCGCGCCAAATTCGTGTGACGTGAACGGCCCACAATACACTGCGCCATCCAGTGCATTGCCGGTGCTGTGATTGGCCAAGCATGCACTGTGACCCTGCATGCTTGGCCAATCACAGCGCCGGCAGCGAGGAGAGCCATAAGGCAGGATGCCTGTGGCCAATCATAGCTCAGGGGGATTTAGTACACGCCCCACACTATAAAAGGCCGCCAGCGCTAGTGTGTTGGCGTGCAGGGACAGAGAAGGATAGGCAGGGACAGTGTCAGTGACATCCTTTGAAACCTTGTGCATTTTAGTGTGTTGGCGTGCAGGGACAGAGAAGGATAGGCAGGGACAGTGTCAGTGACATCCTTTTATAACCTTGTGCATTTACAGTGTGTTGCCGTGCAGGGACAGAGAAGGATAGGCAGGGACAGTGTCAGTGACATCCTTTGAAACCTTGTGCATTTACAGTGTGTTGGCGTGCAGGGACAGAGCAGGATAGGCAGGGACAGTGTCAGTGACATCCTTTGAAACCTTGTGCATTTACAGTGTGTTGGCGTGCAGGGACAGAGAAGGATAGGCAGAGACAGTGTCAGTGACATCCTTTGAAACCTTGTGCATTTACAGTGTGTTGGCGTGCAGGGACAGAGAAGGATAGGCAGGGACAGTGTCAGTGACATCCTTTGAAACCTTGTACATTTACAGTGTGTTGACGTGCAGGGACAGAGAAGGATAGGCAGGGACAGTGTCAGTGATATTCCTCGCTAAACCTCCTGCACAGTATACACCTGAAGCTACCCCTTATTGCTTGTGGTGTTGTTCTGTTGGGTAACACAGACAGGCATCTGCAAGCAGTTACAGTGGGTGTAGGTGCCTCCTGCACAGTATACGCTACCCCTTATTGCTCATCGTGGTGTTGTTCTGTTGTGTAACACAGACAGGCATCTGCAAGCAGTTACAGTGGGTGTAGGTGCCTCCTGCACAGTATACGCTACCCCTTATTGCTCGTCGTGGTGTTGTTCTGTTGTGTAACACAGACAGGCATCTGCAATTAGTTACAGTGGGTGTAGGTGCCTCCTGCACAGTATACGCTACCCCTTATTGCTCGTCGTGGTGTTGTTCTGTTGTGTAACACAGACAGGCATCTGCAAGTAGTTACAGTGGGTGTAGGTGCCTCCTGCACAGTATACACCTGAAGCTACCCCGTATTGCTGGTTTTACCATCTCCCTGCAGGCCATTAGAATGTCTGGAAGGCCAACAAAGAGAGGCAGACAGTCACAAGCCAATAAAAGAGGGCAAGCAGGCTCTGTGTCTGGGGGCAACAGTGCTGGTCGTGGACACGGTGCATTGTCACCAGCACGTGGCCATGGGACACGCTTGTCCTTATTTTCGGCAGCTAGACGTGTTGAGCCGCATCATGCCGAAGACTTGGTAGAGTGGATGACCAAGCCCTCCTCATCCTCTCTCACCCAGGCTCAGGGTACTGGCAAAGCAGCTGCCAAAGCGTCCTCTTCCCTCGTATCAATGTCATCATCAGTCACTCCTTCCCGAGACCCACCATGTCCTCCTGAGGAGTCCCCCGAACTGTTTGAGCACAGTGTTGGGTACATGCTCCAGGAGGATGCCCAGCGTTTTGAAGGGTCTGATGATGATACCCAGCTAGAGGAAGGCAGTAGCGTGAGCGCAGAGAGAGGGGATGCTCAAGAAGGACAGCAATCTGGCAGTCATGTTCCAGCAGCTGCAGCATACTGCCAGATTGGCTCCAGTGATGAGGAGGGAGGGGATGATGAGGTCACTGACTCCACGTGGGTGCCTGATAGGAGAGAGGAGGATGAGGAGGAGGCACATCTCCAACGAGGCAGGATGTCCTCCGGGGGCCAGCGTAAGGGCAGCACACCGACTGAATCACACCGCAGAGATCCGCCTCTGCAGGGCGCTGCCTCTGCACGTTATTCCAAAAGTTCTTTGGTGTGGGCCTTTTTTGAGTCGAGTGCATCAGATTGCACTGCTGCTATTTGCAACATATGTCTCAAGCATATCTCGCGTGGCCAAAACATCAGCCGCTTGGGCACCACATGTTTGACCAGACATATGTTGACCTGCCATGCAGCTCATTGGCAAGCGTACCTTAAAGACCCACACCAAAGAACAAAGCGGACCTCTCCTTGCTCCTCATCAGCTGGGATCTCCAACCCCACTATACCGTCAGTCCTCTCTGAAACCTGCACTGAGAGGAATGAAGGTGTAGAATTAGGTGTGTCACAGCCAAGTACTTGCGGGCACTCTGCTAGCAGTACACCGACGTCCGATTGTAGCAGGCAAATTTCCCTACCCCAGCTGCTGGACCGTCGAAAGAAGTTCACTCCCAGCCATTCACATGCCCAGCGGTTGAATGCTAGCTTGGCTAAATTGCTAGCACTTCAACTGCTGCCTTTTCAGTTGGTAGACTCGGCCCCCTCCCGTGAGTTTGTGCAATGTGCGGTTCCTCAGTGGCAGGTTCCCAAACGCCACTTTTTCTCACGGAAGGCGATTCCGGCTCTCTACCGGCATGTGGAAGGCAATGTCCATGCCTCGCTGGACAGGGCGGTCAGTGGTAAGGTGCATATTACCGCTGACTCATGGTCCAGCAGGCATGGACAGGGACGTTATCTTTCTTTCACGGCCCATTGGGTCACTCTTTTGGCAGCTGGGAAGGATGCAGGACAAGGTGCAGTAGTGTTGGAGGTTGTTCCGCCGCCACGCCTCTAAAATGCTACTACTGGTTGTGACACACCTCTCTCCTCCACCCCCTCCTCTTCTTCTTCCTCCATGGCCTCTTCCGGCGTTCAAGGGGCTACGCAAGTACACAGGAAAAAAGATGCAATGCAGTGCTTGCGCTGGTGTGTTTGGGGGACAGGAGCCACACTGGGGCAGAGGTTCTGTCAGCTCTGCAGGGGCAGGCCTAGAGGTGGTTGATGCCATGCCAGCTTAAGCCAGGAATGGTGGTTTGCGACAATGGCACCAACCTCCTCTCCGCCCTCCGACAGGGACAACTGACCCATTTGCCCTGTGTGGCTCACGTCCTTAACCTGGTGGTGCAGCGGTTCTTGGGCAGGTACCCGGGCTTAGAGGATGTCCTGAGGCAGGCCAGGAAAGTCTGTGTGCATTTCCGCAGATCATAAAATGCCAGTGCTCGGCTGGCTGAGCTGCAAAAGGAGGTGAACCTGCCCAAGAACCGCCTTATATGTGACATGCCTACCAGGTGGAACTCAACGTTGGCCATGCTGCAGCGGCTGCACACGCAGCAGAGGGCCATCAATGAGTACATGTGCGACTACGGCACCAGAACAGGGTCAGGGGAGCTTGTTTTTTTTTTGTTTTTTTTAAACAATAGGTTTTTATTAATTTTCACATGAATTACATAAAAGTGTATACAAGTTGTGTTCCAATCTTTGTTTCAGGATAAAACATACAATACAGCACGAAAGAAGCATAATCACATTTCTTTAGTGTATAGTATACATACATAGTATCATAGCAGCGTAACCATCTTACGTATCATGTCAAAGGACAAAAGTACCAAGATCAGGGTGTACTAACAGAGAACCCAGATCCTATGAACAGTTCTGCTCTAGCCCACCTAGTCCAGGGATACCAATCAGCTTGTGCTTTCTTGAGTTGGCCCTTACTGGAGGCCAGTGTAATCTCATAGTTATAATGTAAGTTAACAAGATCAAGAGTATTTTCTGTCGTACGTGGTTGGGTGTTTTTCCAAAGCCTGGTCAAGCTCAGCCAAGCTGCAAGAAGGATGTTGGTTATAACCATTCTCAGTGGCCCTGGGATCGACTCGATCATCAGATTGAGTAATGCCAGTGCCGGAGAGGGTGGTATGTGCTCCTGTGAAATATCCGACAGGATGAGAAAGATGTTTGTCCAATACGGTTGTATTGAAGAGCACGCCCAGAGGATGTGAAGCAAGTCACCTCTCTCTGAGTTGCATCTCCAGCAAACGTCCCAAGTGGTGTTGTCAAATGATGCGAGTTTTGTGGGTGTGAGATACCACGTAGGGAGATTTTTTGTGTGAGTTCCCAGAATGTGGAATTTAGCGTTGCTTTGTATATTGAGCGCAGTGCTATTTGCCATTATGTTTCAGTGAAGGTTTGTCCAAGATCTATGTCCCAGTGAAAGTGAGGTTTAGTTTTGGTAAGTTCCTGTTTCTGATGCAAAATATTATAGAAGAGGAAAATTCCTTTCAGCTTTGAGGAGGGATTTGTCAAAAATGACCACACCCTAGGAGGGAGTGTGTAGAATGGATGAGCTAAGTGAGATAAGCAATGTTTAACCCGTATGTAGGTAAAGAGATCCGTATGGGGAAGGTCGAACTTCTGCTGCAATGTTTGGAACGTCATTATGGTGTTCCCCTGGAATATATCTTGTATGTGTTTAATACCCTTAGATCAGTGGTTCTCAACTCCAGTCCTCAGGGCCCACCAACAGGCCAGGTTTGCAAGATAACTGAAATGCATCACAGGTGATATAATTTGCTGCTCAGGGATTGCAGTATTCTAGTCTGCATCTCACCAAGGTAATACTTAAAATCTGGCCTGTTAGTGGGTCCTGAGGACAGGAGTTGAGAACCACTGCCTTAGATACTCAGTGTGTCAGAGAAAGGTCTGTAGTGCACTGACAAAGTATGTTTAACGGGAGCGGAGGAGAGAATGAGTCCGCCCTTGTTAGGCCTAGGTTCGCTAATTTTTTCCAAGCCTGAGCAGAGGCTCTTATCGTAGGGGAAAGAGCTTTGGAGATGGGAATGCCATAGGGGGGGTTCCCAGCAACCAGCTTTGTAATGTATGGTGTTTAATCAGTGATGCTTCTAGATGTCCCCAAAGAGTATGAGGAGGGTTGCGGAACCAGTCTTGTAGTTGCGTCAGTAGAGATGCCCAGTAATAGTCCTCAAACTCAATTGATCCTGCACCCCCTGCAAATTTATGTTTGATAAGTGTATGCTTAGCGCATCTAGGTTTTTTTCCTTGCCATAATAATTTGTTAAGAATTGTTTGGAGAGATTTAAAATAAGATGACGGGATAGGAATGGTTCTGTACAGGTAAAGCAATTGTGGAAGAAGTAACATTTTGAATGCGGCGAGTCTACCCGACCACGATAATTCTTGATTAGCCAGTTTGTGGGCCTCATTCTGAAGCTTGGTGAGGAATGGTATAAAGTTGCAACTAAATAGATTTTTTGACGACCTCGGCAATTGAATCCCCAGGTACGTTATGTCATGCTTCGCCCACGTGAAGGGATATTGGGTTTGGAGTAAGTTCCTGGAAGTTGCGTCCAGTCCTAAATCTAGTATGTATGATTTTGTATCGTTTAATTTATAATAGGAAATTTTACTGAACCACTGAAGGGTATTTTGTACTTCTGCTAGGGAGGATGTCGGGTTCGTAATCATAAGGATGACATCGTCTGCGAACAGACTGATCTTGTGCGTTTGGCGTCCTATCTCAAATCCGGAAATTTTTGAGTTCTGTCTAATGTGCTCAGCTAGGGGTTCCATGAGTAGGTTGAAGATCAGTGGTGACAGCGGGCAACCTTGCCTAGTGCCATTGGTAATGGCAAATGGTTGGGAGAGCATATCTGCAGAAAATACTCTGGCCGAGGGGGAATTTTTTGCTTTTCTGTTCATACTCATTCACATAGGGTGGGGGGCCGGGCTCTGGGGGCCCCTTATTAAAGGGGGCTCCCGGATTCCGATCAGCCCCCTGCCCGCAGACCCCGACAACCAACGGCCAGGGTTGTCGGGAGGAGGCCCTGTCCTCATCAACATGGGGACAGGGTGCTTTGGGGTGGGGGGGCCGCAGGTTGCCCCCCTGCCCCAGAGCACCAAACCCCCATGTTGAGGGCATGCGGCCTGGTACGGTTGAGGAGGGAGGGGGGGCCGCTCTCTCGTTCCCCCCTCTTCCCCTGCGGCCTGCCAGGTTGCGTGCTCGGATAAGGGTCTGGTTTGGACTTTGAGGGGGGCCCCCACGCCGATTTTTCGGCTTAGGGGTGTCCCCTTCAAATCCATACCAGACCCAAGGGTATGCTCCTGGAGGGGGAACCCATGCCGTTTTTTTATAAAAAAATTGGCGTGGAGTTCCCGCTCAGGATTCATACCAAACACAGTGCCTGGTATTGGCGGGAATCCACGTCGGATCTCCGGCAATGCGTGTCGCTCATTGTGAAAGGAAAAACAACATTTTTCCTTTCCCGGTGACGAGACAGCTCGGCGCTGGCTCTCACAACGGAGCTCGTAGGGTGTCAATCTCGCCGCTAGAAGAGGCGAGATTGACACAATATCGGCGGCACCTACTGTAGTATTATTTATGGTACATACAAGAATAATGTAACGGCCTTCTGGATCGAGGGTAACATTTTTCAATTGAAATGTAACCGAGTTACGCACCGCTATCATCACCCCTCTTTTTTTGGAGGTGAAGGGGGCGGTAAAAATCTGGGAAAAGTGTCTGTTCACACAAATGGGCGCCGCTGTGGAAAGAAAATGTATTTTCTGAACACACAGGACGTCACACTTAAGGTCCAGGGCTGTCTTCCATAGTGAGTGTCTCTTTGCTGGATGGTTGAGTCCATTCGCATTGATGGATAATACCGTGATCGGCATTGTAGGTGTTATGTAGGGGCACACAAAAAAATAAAATAAAAAATAGGACGTAAACACTTACAGTTCGTTGAAGACTTACTGGTTCTTTGGATTCAGAGGCCAGAACGTTCTGAAAGGATATGTTTTGATAGAACCGGTGATAGTAGATGGTCTTGCGGTACATGCAGAGAGGCGGCTGTAAAACAAGAAAGTCAACCAAAAGAACTAAACAAGATAAAAATTGGAACTTGTAGAGCAGTCGCATTCGGTGGTATGACCACCAGACAGAACGTTAGGTGGAGTAGAGAATGAAGGTTTTCAACTAAACCACTAAAAAGGGGGTAACAAAGGTCAATGTTCAACTGTATAACAAATCAGAAGGCTGTAAGCCAGGGAGAGCATCAATCATGTAGATATACATAGGCCCAAAAGAAAAAAGAAAAAGCTGACTCTGTCAAGTGCCACGACCATTTAAGGAGCAGCACGATGTGCGATTGCTTCGTTGCTCCATCGGTGGATTAGAATCCTGTGGGGGATCAGGAATGATTCCCCAGGAGTGAAGGAGCTGCATTCCCTTTTGGAGGGTGTGGATCACATGCGTTTCGCCATTCCTTGTAATGAGCAAGGTTGCAGGGTATCTCCATTTGAATTGGATCTTGTGGTTGTGGAGGCCCTTGGTGATCGGGTTGAGCTGTCTCCTCAATTAAAGGGTGTACTTTGAGAGATCTGGAAATAGTAGCACTCCAACGTACGGTTCAGGCAGCAAAGGGATGTTTCTCAGTGTCATGAGCAGCCGTTCTTTGACAGGGAAGAAATGCACTCTCATTAAGACATCTCTAGGGACTGATGCTGCTAAGTAGGGCCGAAACAACTAATCGATTAATCGACAACTAATCGATTATGAAATTAATCGATTACTATTTTCATAATCGATTAATCGGGCAGTAACATAATGGGGTTAAAAAAACTAAAATGAGCCCTTTACAGTACAAAAAGAGCAAATTGCTACTGTAAAAATTACTTTCACTGTCCTACAGTAAAAAATGAACCCCCTTATAGCGATTATTTGCTCTTTTTGTACTAATTTTATTTTTTTTAACACCATTATGTTACTAAACATCTCAGGCCTGGGTCACACCTGTTTTTTTGGTGCTTTTTGCAGAAACACACTACAGGTCATTTACATGGTTTCCTATGGGACACGCTCACATCCATGATTTTTTCAGCTGCTGCGTATTTGGAAAGGGCAAGTACTTTTTTTAACGCAAAACGGTGCTATTTTGTTTTTTTGGTTCAATATACTTCAATAGAGAAGCTGCAGAAAAGCATGTAATAATGTGTTTTTACAGCAATTTGTGTTTTTTAGTTTGCCCAACAACAAATTGGCCCAAAAAAATGAAAAAATGCAAATCGCAGCAAAATTACCTTTTTTTTTTTTTTTTTTTTTTTTTTTTTTTACACGGTTATTAACCGTTTAATCGATTAATCGAAACAATAATCGGCCAACTAATCGATTATGAAAATAATCGTTAGTTGCAGCCCTACTGCTAAGTGAGAGGGCTTAGCAATCCTATGTATTCGATCAACAATCAAGTCTCTGGGTGATGCGTCAGGCAAAATCAAATGCATAAGTTCTTTAGCATATTTAGGGAGGTCTAATGGCAGGATGGTTTCAGGGACCCCTCTGACTTTTACATTATTCCTCCTGGACCTGTCTTCTAAATCGGCCAGCTTGGCCCGTACCCAGGATTGTTCATCTGTCAGCATAGGTATCAACCAGGTCATTCACCGTTGCAGTGCATTCCTCCATGCTGCTCTCTAGATGTGTTACCCTGTCATCCATAACATGCATGTCCGTGGTCATTTTAGTGAATAGGGTGAGGTCTGGAGTGATAGCAGCATATCCTTTAATGTGGTGTCAATCACAGGCTGACCTGTTGTGGGGAATGAAGCCATGGAGGATTGTAGGGCCTGGTTGGCCTGGAAGTGATTAAAAGCCTGGGCCTCGATTTGTGAGGGCCGTGGTAGCGGTGGTGGATCCATCCGCATACGAGCTTTCGCTGGGCTGCCTGTGACGGGGTTATCTCCTGCTCTGAGGGTAGGTGACAGAGGAGGGCAAGGGGGGCCCTGATCCCCCGGAATCTCATCTGGGAGATCCGTGTAGGCCTCCGGGATCATGGCCGCGCCGGCGCCATTTTGGTTCTGACTAACCTTGCTAGCAGGCTTGGAGAAAAAGGCAGTCAGTTTTCTCGGCTGATGCTCCGTCATCCTCTTCCTAGACATGGCTGGCTGTGTTGCCTGATGTGTTAGGAGGCAGGATGGCTGTGGATTGTCCACGGATTTGGGCCTGAGACGCTCCGTTTCTCTTCCTTAGCTGACGAGCACAGAGTCTAAGCAGCCATCACCAGCGCTGGCAGACCACGCCCCCTGCTCGGGTTTTTTTCACCACGCCAGTGGGGCATGATCAGGGATGCATGCACTGTCCTGGCACCATTTGAGGAGGCCACGAGGATGGTGAGCAGTGACAGTGCATGCATCAGTGACACTGTACTTCTTGTTCACCTGTTGGAACATACGCTGCGTGGAATAATGGACAGGGCACTTGAGGCAGAACAGAGGCAGGAAGAGGAGGACTTCCTTGCCTCTCAAGGCCCCCTTTACCCAGACAGTGTTCCTTCTGTCCCACCCATCGCACAGGAAGAGGAGGAGGAGGAGGAGGAGGAGGAGGATTGTGTCAGCATGGAGGTGGAGCCTGGCACTCAGCATCAACAGCAGCAGTCTCTTAGGGATGATTTACAGTCCCAAGAAACCCGTGGACTTGTACGTGGCTGGGAGGAGGTGGCTGCGGATCATGTCGTCCTTAGTGACCCAGAGGACTCCGGACCGAATGCCTCAGCTAACCTACGCTGCATGGCCTCCCTGATCCTGCAAAGTCTGCATAAGGATCCTCGTATTCTTCGGATCAAGGAGAGGGACCATTACTGGCTGGACACTCTCCTTGATCCACGGTACAAGGGTAAGGTTGCGGACCTTATCTTGCCGTCGCAGAGGGAGTAGAGGATGAGACATCTCCGGGAGGCCTTGCAGAAAGGTCTGTGCAACGCGTTCACAGAGACTGGGAGGTTACAAACTCCTGGTCCTGGACAACGAGTTGCTGAGGCTTCGGTCAGTCAAAGAAGGAGCGGTGGGGAAGGTGGCCGTCTGACCGATGCGTTCAGACAATTTTTTAGTCCGCAGCCCCAAGGTATGATCGGTTCCAGCAACCATCGCCAGCGTCTGATATACATGGTGCAGGAATACCTAGGGGCAAGGTCAGACTTGGACACCTTTCCCACCAAAAATCCTCTGGCTTACTAGGTCTTGAGGATGGATCACTGGCCAGAGCTTGCACAGTATGCAATTGAGCTACTGGCCTGTCCTGCATCCAGCGTTCTTTCCGAACGCACATTCAGTGCTGCTGGAGGCTTTGTCACGGATCACAGGGTGCGCCTGTCCACCAACTCGGTTGATCGACTGACCTTCATAAAGATGAACCAGTCTTGGATCACCACCAGCTACCAAGCACCTGAAGCTGATGTAACAGAATAATTTATTTTGAAATGTCACATCCCTTCAAGACTGCCTCTGCTGATGCTGAGTGACTGTCCTGTTATGTTGACTGACTATCCTCCTCCTCCTCAATGACCGATTCCTGATGATAGCTTGGAAGAACATTTTTGTTTCTGGGTGCCGCCACCAGTGGCTAAGGCCCAATTTTTCAGCCCCTGTTTAACAGGGGCATGTAATTACAATATTTTATGTAATGCTTTGCAGCAGGGCTCATTCCTGCACTCCAACTAGAGTATCTGGGAGAGGTTGCAGTGTCGTGGCAACAGCACCAGTGCCTAAGGCCCAATTTTTCAGCCCCTGTTTAACAGGGGCGTGTAATTACAATTTTTGATGCAATACTTTGCAACAGGGCTCATTGCTGTGCTCCAAGTACAGTATCTGTGAGGGGTTGCAGTGTTGTGGCACCAGTGCCCAAGGCCCAATTTTTCAGCCCCTGTTTAACAGGGGCGTGTAATTACAATTTTTGATGCAATACTTTGCAACAGGGCTCATTGCTGTGCTCCAAGTACAGTATTTGTGAGGGGTTGCAGTGTTGTCGCACCAGTGCCTAAGGCCCAATTTTTTTGCCCCTGTTCAACAGGGGCATGTAATTACAATCCTTGATCTAATAATTCACAGCAGGGTCCATTCCTGCACCCCCCAAGAGTAACTGTGAGGGCTTACAGTGTTGTGGCAACACCACCACCACCACCACCACCGCCAAAGGCCCAATTTTTCTGTCCCTGTTCAACAGGGGCATGTAATTACAATTCTTGATCTAATAATTCACAGCCGGGCCCATTCCTGCGCCCACCAAGAGTAACTGTGAGGGCTTACAGTCTTGTGGCAACACTACCACCACCACCACCACCAAAGGCCCAATTTTTCTGCCCCTCTTCAACAGGGCCATGCAATTACAATTCTTGATCTAATAATTTACAGCCGGGCCCATTCCTGCGCCCACCAAGAGTAACTGTGAGGGCTTACAGTCTTGTGGCAACACCACCACCACCACCACCACCACCAAAGGACCAATTTTTCCTACCACTGTTCAACAATGGCATGTAATTACAATTCCTGATATAATAGTTCACAGCAGGGCGTTCCAGCGCCCACCAAGAGTAACTGTGAGGGCTCACAGTGTTGTGGCAACACCAGCATCTAAGGGGAAAATTTCAGCAGAGTATATACGGCAGGCCCCTACTTTCAAACAACCAACTTACAAACGACTCCTACTTGCAAACGGAAGGAGACAACAGGAAGTGAGAGGAAATCTACCCCTAGGAAGGCAAATTCTCTCCTGTAAAGAAGTGTACACACAATAGGTTTTACCGATTAAAACAGTCTGATGGACTGTTTTCATCGGACAAACCGATCGTGTATGGGCCCCATCGGTCTTTTTTCCATCGGTGTTTAAAAATAGAACATGTTTTAAATTTATCCGATGGTTAAAAAACCGATAGCAAATTAATATCGTCTGTGGGGAACTTCATCGGATAAAAACCCACGCATGCTCAGAATCAAGCATTGAACTTAATTTTTCTCAAGTCATCGGAGTGTTTTACGTCACCCGCGTTTGAAACGGTCAGTTTTTTGACTGATGGTGTGTGGGCAAGACTGATGGAAGACAGTTTCATCGGATTTCCGATGGAAAAAACCATTGGATTAGAATCCATAGGATATCCGATCATGTGTACAGGGCTTAAGAGTTAATATGGGAAAAAGGTGTCTCCTCTCTACTGATGCTTTATCACCAATCCTTGTTTCAATAAAAAAAACACTTTTCAAAAAACATTTGTCATTGGGACGGAAAGTGAGGTGAAATGTTCTGAACAGGTGCACAGACAGCAAAACAAATGTTACAGGGGTGATAACCCTTCCCTATGTTTTCCAAAAAGCTTAAAAATATATTTTTTGGCTGGAGCTACACTTAAACAATGTACCTGTTCAAAATTACAAACAGATTCTACTTAAGAACAAACCTACAGTCCCTGTCTTGTTTGCACCGCCTGTATACTGCTGTTCAGAGTACATAGGGCTTTTTTTTATTTTGGGTGCGGGGTTCCCCTTAATATCCATACAAGACCCAAAGGGGCTGGTAATGGGCTGGGGTATGGGGGGGGGGGGGGGTGATGGGGTAGCCATGCCATTTTTCCCAGAGATTTTCATCCATATTGCCAGGACAAGACATGACATTAAAGCCGCAAGCAGTTTTAAATGGCTTTTTTTCCTTTAGAAATGTCATTTTGTGCAGGGACAGTTCTAAACACGGGAAACACATGCCACTTCACAGGCATACTTTAGACACCCCCCAGGTACGATATTTAAATAAATATTTCACATTTTTTTTCACTTTATCCATCATTAAAATGACTGCTCCCGAAAAACGTCTGTTTGTAAATCTTCTTTTTGCATTGATACATGTCCCCTGGGGCAGAACCCGGGTCCCCAAACCCTTTTTAGGACAATAACATGCATATTAGCCGGTATAATTAGCACTTTAGATTTGGAACGTTCGCGTCCATTGTATTTAATAGGGTTCTAACATTCGCGCAAACTTTCGGTCTGTTCGCAGGTTTTGGTGCGAACCGAACCGGGGGGTGTTCGGCTCATCCCTACTCCTGGGGCTGTACCCCTGCTGTGCTCATTATGAGGGGCTCCCACCATCCCTGTGCTGTGCTCATTATGAGGAGCTCCCACCATCCCTGTGCTGTGTGCTGACTTCCTCCTGGGGCTGTACCCCTGCTGTGCTCATTATGAGGGGCTCCCATCATCACTGTGCTGTGCTGACTTCCTGGGTTTGTAGTAGCCCGTTAATTTGTATTTCGTAATTCGTGTCCGAAATTCAATTTGGATTCGTACGAAATACGAAAGTTCGTTAGGTTCCTTAACTTTTCGCAACAATTACGAACTCGTTAGGGGCTCCCATCATCTCTGTGCTGTGCTGACTTCCTGGGTTTTTAACTTCATCATAATGAATAATCGTAATTATTATGACAATAATAAAACGATATTAACAAGCATTCTTATTTTGTCCAATTCTGAATCTCCCATCGACTACCAGTACCAGTCTGAGCAGTCTCCCACTCCCGAAACGAAATTCGTCAACGAAATTTCATATAAAATTCGTAAGATCAGAAATCCGTATTTCGGATGCTTCCGAATGTACGAATTTTTGGAAATTTGTACGAATTTTCGATTCGTACGAAACGAATCACACATGTCTAGTACTCAGGTTCAGTGCTGCTTTGTCTTTCAGCCTTCTATGTATCCAGTGTTCCTGTATCCTGATTCCAGTTACTGACCCGGCTTGTCCTTGACCTCCGTTTTTGTCTGCTCCATTGGCTTCTTTTGCACTGATTGGCTCCTGACCTGGTTTGTACCCAGACCACACTATTGCCTGCTCCTCTGTACCTGATCTGTCCTGCCAGTGTATGACCCAGCTTGCCTGACTCTGCTTCCTGACACATCTTACTGTGCCTGCTGTTCTACAGTCTGCTACCAGTGCATGTGTTATCTACCCGCTATTCACCAGTACCAGCTTGCTTCAGTCTGCCATCCTGCTTGCCAGCTTGTTGGAGCCATCTGATGATTTTATGCCCTGCTGCTAGCAAGACTTACAGGCACTTGTGCCACTCTGCACCCCTGTGCCTCCTACCTACACTATCAGGGGCCCTGAGTCAGAGGTGTAAGAGAAGCCTCTACCAATGTAGGGCAACTTATGTAAGAGGTTTTCTGGGAGCTTCTCCTTGAGAAGGAATCAGGGAAGGACATTTGCAGGACTAATGGGACTACATACATTATTTGAATATGGGAAGTGGAACTTTGGCAAACCTCTAAAGCAGGGGTAGGCAACCTCGGCCCTCCAGCTGTGGTGACACTACAAATCCCATCATGCCTCTGCCTCTAGGAGTCATGCCTGTGATTGTTAGGGTCTTGCAATGTCTAATGGGACTTGTAGTTTCAAAATAGCTGGAGGGCCGAGGTTGCCTACCTCTACTCTAAAGGTATAGACTGCACCTTGACTTGACTCTCTGCTTTGCTGTTATCTGTTTACAACTGAAGGAATGTGCCATCATTATTGGGATGATCAAAAACTTGTACGTAAAAATATGTATATCAGCTTTGTTCCAGTAAAAAAGGGAAAATGTTGTCATTGTGTGGATGCTTCCCTCTTTTAAACTTTAAGATTGGAATCATCCTCTGGAAGCTGCTATTGGGGTCCATCGCCCTAAGGCCTAAGAAAGTTCTACCAGCTACTGCTGGTGCTGGTTAGGCCAGACCTGGTGGCCTCTTGATGGATGCCTCTGTCATGGCACTCAGGGAAGGATCCTGTGCCTATAGCATCTCAGGGAGTCTAAGGGACCACCCCATGCTAGGTAGGATTAGGTTACAGAGTACATGTGCTCCCCCACCCTAAGTCAATGCAAGCGGAGGACATGCAGCCCAGCATGCATTACCAACAGTGCTAACACTTTACAAACGTGAGATTTTCGCCTTATATGAACCTGTTGCCATTTGCGGGTCCTCTAATTTAACAGTGTACCTGATATACATGCTGCTATAGACAGTCGTTACCTCAAAGATGATAAATTGTTACAGAAATGTAGGATTGGATATTGTTTTGCTGGGTCATCACTGAATCCTAGGATTTACAAACTAAAGGATTATGTGCATTTATTATTCACCGAACACAAATTATTGTACTCGGCCAGCTTTGGTACCATGTGATTGCTGTGACCAATTATCAATCACAAGTCAAATGCACACAATGAATGGCTTTCATTCATAGCCATTCATTGTGTACTATTGTAATCCGTGATTGGCCAATGTGATCATATGGTACAGACAGGGCTAATCACAGTGCACAAGTACCATGTGATAGATGTGGCCGTTCACACAATTGTACATAATAGCACAAGAATGGATGCCATTCATAAAAAGAATTGCTTATAACAGTGATCACCACTGTTATAAACAATCATAGTGTAAAAAAAAAAAAAGCCTGACCATCTCCTCCCCAGAGTAGTACAGTGTCACTATGGTAACACAACACTGCTCCGGTCACAGTATGTAAAAAAAATTGTAAAAAAAATAAAGACATTTTTTTTTTTAAAGGAAAAGACCAGCCTAATGGTACACACGATCGGAAATTCTGACAAGAAAACCGTGGATTTTTTTCCGACGGAATGTTGGCTCAAACTTGTGTTGCATACACACAGTCATGCAAATGTTGTTGGAAATTCCGACCGTCAAGAACGCGGTGATGTACAAGACGTACGACGAGATCAATGTTCAATAGGCAGTTCGGCTCTTCTGCTTGATTCTGAGCATGCGTGTTTTTTTGTGCGTCGGAATTGCATACAGACTATCGGAATTTCCGACAAGAACTTTTCTTGTCGGAAAAATTGAGAACCAGCTCTCAAATTTTTGTTGTCGGAAATTCCGACAGAAAATGTCTGATGGAGCCTACACCTGGTCGGAATTTCCGACCAAAAGCTCACATTAAACTTTTCTTGTCGGAAATTACGATCGTGTGTACGGTGCATTACACTAAAATCCCTGCATCTACAGACATCCACGATCTAACACTAACCTATCTAGCCCTGTAAAGAAGAAATCCCTATACATACCTTTTTTGAAGCTGATCTGGTCCAGTCTCCAGCGCAGAAGCTCTACAGAGGGCACAGCCAACAACGGCTGGGAAATGAATAGGGAGTGACGTCACCCATAGAGTTACTATGGGGCTTCCATTCTCGGCTGCCACCTTTGCACCCGCCTACACAGCAAAGCCTCAGCTGACAGCTCAGCGTGGGATTGAGTCAGATTGGCTTCAGAAAAGGTATGTATACTGATTTCTTCTTTACAGGGTTAGATAAGTTAGTGTTAGATCGTGGATGTCTGTAGATGCAGGGATTTTAGTGTAATGCCGCATACACACGATCGGAATTTCCGACAACAAAACCGTGTTTTTTTTTCCGACGGATGTTGGCTCAAACTTGTCTTGCATACGCACGGTCGCACAAATGTTGCTCGGATATTCCGAACGTCAAGAATGCAGAGACGTACAACACTACGCTGACCTGGGAAAAATGAAGTACATGGTGTTCCGAGCATGCGTCAAATTGATTCTGAGCATGCGTAGGATTTTTGTGGGTCGGAATTGGATACACACGATCGGAATTTCCGACAAGATCTTTTGTTGTCGGAAAAATTGAGAACCTGCTCTCAAACATTTGTTGTCGGAAATTCCGACAGCAAATGTCCAATGGAGCCTACACATGGTCGGAATATCCAACCAGAAACTCACATCGAACATTTGTTGTCGGAAATTCTGATTGTACTCGGCATTAGGGTGGATCTCTACTTTAGATAAATTGAAAAAAATTATTATTATTTTTTTTTACATAGTGTCACCAGTCAGTGTCCCTTATCACTGCCAAACCAGTTATATGATGACGCTGTACTGCTCTGGTGACAGTATGTACATTTTTTTTTGTTATTTTCTTAAATTTTCTAAAAAATGTGACAAAAAATTGCAACTTTAAAAAATGTACCATTCCTCTCAATAAATACCTTGGACTTTCTACTTTCGAAAAAGGGGTAATTTGGTAGTTTTGTCTTGGCAATTTAGAACCTCAAGAAATGAGATAGGTCGTCAGTACATACAGTAAGGATTGATCCATTTTCAGACATATATACCATAGTTTGTAGACTCTGTAACTTTCACACTGACTAAATAATATACACTGATTTGGGTCACTGTTACCAAAGAAATCCTACATTTATGAAGAAAGATTATTTATTTGCAAATGTTTTTTTTTTTTGGGGTATTTTCTCATTTATATAGCAAAAAAATTAAAAAAGTACGTGGTGATTAAAGTGTTAGTAAACCCAGTAATATGAAAATAGTTCATCTGCCCCCCCACAGTGCCCACAGCTTTTAAATCTTCTTATTACGTTAAAATACTGCCACTATATACCTTTTTGGATGATCTGTGTACCACGGTTACATGATACACTGCACAGTTTCTTCAGTGCTGAGAGTTCAGGAAGGAGGAGATTTCCACTGCAGCCTGTATACACGCCCACATGTGTGATGTCAATATCATGTGACCTGGCTATCTCTGTGAACAAGAAACTGTTATCTCCAGCATAAAAGACACAACTGAGCATGTGCAGGTTGGTCTACCCTGCCTGTGTTAGCCGGCCTTCCCCAGATAGACAGTGCAGGAGGGGGAGGATCTGTGCATACAGGATCAAACAGCATTTTTACACAATGCAGAGGATTACCCCCTTAAGTTCCACAGTAAATATAACAAGCATGCTATGCTGCATATACAGAATGATTTTACTGTTGTGGGTTTAGTAACACTTTAAAAACCACAAAATAAAAGCTTTATTTGTCTAAAAAAACATTTTTTACAAATTTCATTTGGGTACAGTGTTACACGCCTGAGTAATTGGCATTTAAAGCGCTGAAAGCTGAAAATTGGTCTTGGCAGGAAGGTGGTGAAAGTGTCTGGTCTTTAAAGCGAAAGTAAACCCATTCATAAAACAGTTCTATTTCCGACACGTGCTGGAAATGTAACACTCCAATTGGTTGTGCTCTCAACCAAACTGTCAAACCATCCAATAGCTATTCTCATAACTGATCACATGTGCAGCATCATGGCAGGGGCAAAGATGGCAGCTTCCTTGGCTGAAAACGATAGGGAGGTTTACTTACACTTTAAGTGGTTAAATAAAGATGAGGCCTATTCTATTCATATAATAAAACATCTAAAACAATGACACAGTGTCTGGGTTTTAATTCCAGAAAGGGTAAGTGTCCATGGCCCTACCCCGAGTCATGCACTGTGGAACGTGGCTTGCTGTGCCTTGCAGTAATTGAAACATGCATTTTCTCACATGTTGGCACAATACAACAAAGTGAATTGGCCCTTAATGTATTTTTTCAATTAGTACATAACTGACTTAAAATTTATTTTTTTATTATCTGCCTGGGGTTTAATTGCATGCAGTAGATCTAAACAGCTCTACCATTAGAAACCCTGGAGAAGTTTCTTTTATATTAAAACCAATTCAATCATGCTTTAGACTGTATATCCTCCTCCTGTACATTCCCTGCAGTTCCTTGGTGTTTGAGAACTAATACCTCAGCTGGGGATCCTACTTTCTCATTTTATTGCCTG
Source organism: Rana muscosa (assembly GCA_029206835.1). NCBI lineage: Eukaryota > Metazoa > Chordata > Amphibia > Anura > Ranidae > Rana > Rana muscosa. The sequence continues at coordinate 89,711,930 of CM055117.1, read as the reverse complement.
CTGCGTCGCTGTAGCTCACCAGAAGTCTGCGTTAACCTCCAGGATGGTTCTGCCAATGAAATGCCTTGACTATGTGTGAATGACAGGTACACTTTATAACCCAGTATTGCACAGAGCCTCGGCTGAAAGGAAGATACAGTCTACCTTTGCATAATGAACAGCCTGGAATACATCTACAATGAAATGCCAGAACTGCAATGTTACTTCTTACTGATCAGCATGCGTCTTGTGTCTCTGACAGTCTGTCAATGTCTGTCATACAGAGAAGAAGAAAACACGAGGACTCAGGGGAGAAGAGAGGTCCATTCAGTTATTACAGAGAACTGCAGAGCAGAATCACAGTCACAGCAGTGAGGTGAGACTCTAAAGCCTACAAAGAGCTGTCACTGCTACAAATGGAAATTGTCCACGGTGACCAGATGCTCGCCAAATTTACTGGCAATATACTGACAATATCTAGAAAAACAACTTCAACAAAAAATATATTATTCTTTAATTTTTATATATACATAAATAAAAAAATAAAAATAAAGCATTTTTTAATTTTGGATCTTTCGGATTTCGGATTCTGCGTGTTCATTATCGTTTGTTAAAACGAACACGAAAATCCACGAAATTCGGACGAAAATGCATTCGGACAAAATGAATGCACATGTCTACTAACTATTACAATACATGTGCTTCCACTGTGGGTTTTTAGGGTTAGGACTACAGAAAATACTGGGGTGCCTTGACAGGGGCTCTGTAGCTTACTCATGTATTTGTAAATGTGTGCAAACTAAACCCCTGTTTTTAACGCATACTGTTCGAGAGAACACTGCGTTTGGTTAGCAGGCTGGTTAATAAGTTGAGCTGGGAATTTCTTTGGTTTTGTTTTACACAGTATACAGAGCAGTAACATTTTAAATGCCCAAACCAATTTACCCTGCATTAGTGATGAGCTAAACACCCAGGGTTTAGATTTGGGGTAAGTTCATTAACTTAAAGTGGTTGTAAAGGCACAAGGTTGTTTACCTTCATGCATTCTTTAGCCGTTCTGCCAGAGAGGAAAATGGAGATCTCGTGTTTCTGCTAAGCAGAAACACAGATCCCCGTTTTCCTTTAGTCAAAGCACTCCCTCTACAGTTAGAAAACACACATAGGGAACACATTTAACCCTTTCATTGTCCCTGTTGTTAACCCCTTCCCTGCCAATGTCATTTATACAGTGCATTTTTTTTAGCACTGATCATTGTATTGGTGTCACTGGTCCCCAAAACGTGTCACTTAGTGTCAGATTTGTCCACCGCATTGTCACAGTCCCGCTAAAAAATTACTGATCGCCGCCATTGCTAGTAAAAAATATAAAAAACATGATAAAAAAGCCCTTAAATCTATCCCATAGTTTGACGACGCTATAACTTTTGCACAAACCAATCAATATATGCTTTTTTGGGATTTTTTTTTTTACCAAAAATATTAAGCAGAATACATAAAGGCCTAAATTTAGGAAGAAATTAGATGTTTTACATTTTGTTATTGGATGTGTTTTATAGCAGAAAGTAAAAAATATTGTTTGTTTTTTTTCAAAATTATTGGTCTTTTTTTTGTTTATAGCGCAAAAAATAAAAACCGCAGAGGTGATCAAATACCACCAAAAGAAAGCTCTATTTGTGGGAAAAAAAGGATATCAGTTTTATTTGTGTACAGCGTCCTATGCCTGCGCAATTGTCCATTAAAGCAATGCAGTACCGTATCGTAAAAAAATGGTCAGGAAGGGGGTAAAACCTTTCGTAGCTGAAGTAGTTTAATAATAAATATAATTATTACTAGTCATACAAGATTAGAATTCTACTAGAGCTTGTGGGCGCAGCATTCGACCGGAAATGTACAATTGCGGCGTCGTACAGTTTAGCTGCTTCGTCAAATCTTCTTAGAACATTCGACAGACACCACAAGCCTTCAATTGACAGATTCGACCTTAATTCATTCGAATTTTCGGAGGAATTAATTTTTTAACGAAACAAAATGAATAAAAACTAATTTTGGGAGTAACTAAATAAATCAATTTTTCGGACGAAACCTGAAATGAAATATTTCAGTGTGCACATGGATAGGCAGAGGGCAGGGGAGCCTGGTGGTATCCCACCCCTCCTTAAAGGCACAGGGTTTCACTGGACACCCAGCATATAGCACAATGGCAGCAAAGGTGTCCAGTATGTCCCCTCACCAGTATTCCAACAGTACAAACAAATGTCCAAGGACACAGCTCCTTATAATTCTTGACTTGTGGGACTTCCAAGCAGTGTCAAACAAGGGGTGGGAACAGCAATTAAACAACTTCACCCCAAACAACCAGAGCTCCTCAACAGAGGAGATTTAGCCTCAAACAATCGCCTGCAAAACCTTGCGGCCGAAGTAAACATCCGAAGATGCATACACATCAACCCTGTAAAACTTAGTGAAGGGATGAACGGGCGACCAGGTCACCGCCTTACACATCTGTGAAACAGACACATGTCGGAAAGCCCAGGAGATACCAAGTGCCCTGGTCGAATGCACGGAAACAGGAAAGGGAGGCGGCCGCTCTCTAAGGGCATAGGCCTGAAATACCATCTGGCAGGTCCACCGAAAAAAGGTGGCCGACGAGACCGCCATGCCCTTCTTTGGTTCAGTCACCGACAGAAACAGTAAGTCTGACCACCTATAACTGGCCTTTGCAGCAAGGAGCACATGGAAGGGCAACGCATGCAAAACAAAACCAAAGAAATTTCCGGCTCAACTTACCGACCAGCCTGCTAACTAACCGAATTCTTCTGTCTAACAGTATGCGTTAAAAACAGGGGTTTAGTATGTACACATTTGCAAATATATGCGTAAGCTACAGAGTCACTTCATGGCACCCCTGTATTATCTGTAGTCCTAAATTAAAACTTTGAGAGCCTCCAGAGTGGAAGCACATGCATTATAATGGATTGGCAGAGGGCAGGAGAGCCTGTTTTGCATGCGTTGCTCTTCCATGTGCTCCTAGGTAAGGGCAGCGGCCATTTGTTTGTTCTGTATACAGTGTCTCTCATGCTCTCACCATTGAAATGAATTTCAGAGATATCTTTACAGCGGTTTCTTTGGAGTTAATTGTAAAATGGCTTTTGCAGACGCTTGGCATGAACATTTTTATGCATTTCTTCAGGATTAGTTTATCAAAGTTTGTTTGATTACAGTATTGCACGCTTGATGCGGATTAACTGAGCCTAGTCCTTCATAACTGTGATTTACCAGCATGAGTGAACTGCCTGATGATGGTGTGGGAACAAGTTAAACACAGAAAGTATTACTGGCTGCTACAGCTTTTCAGACAGAGACTTTGGAAGAAAATTATTTTCCAGAATTAAATAGAACGTTTCTGAAATTGCAGGATGTTGTCATATGATGAAGCCAGAACCTGGTGGGATCTGACTAGCTTTAAAAAGTATGTGGCCAAAAGGATGATTCCATGTAGAAGACTATGCATCAAACAATTCATATTATCATTTTTTCTGCTAAATTTGTTGAGGAATGAAGCAATATTTTGCCCGACTATTCCTTTAAATTGCTGTATTGAATTATATCACATGAGCAATATAAACTGTCAAAATAACAGCAAAACCTTGATTCCCTAGGATACAGTCGGAGCCTTTTCATGACCTAAAATGAATGACAACTTACAAGAATTAAAACAAAAACAGGAACCTAAGATTATGGAGGTTAAAAGGGTTACGTTCCAGCAGGATCCAAGGGATTGCCAATGTAATGAGGTTTATGAATGGAAACGTAGAGACTTTTATCACAAATGGAATCCTAGGTCTATTTTGAAGAAACAATAAAAAAGTTTCTGTTAAGGATTCCTAAGCATCTGCAGATACCTTGGAATGGTTGGATGCAATGGAAGCAGATTTTTTTTGGTAGAGTCATCCACCAGTAGCAGTGAGGATATAAATTAAACACAGCCTCAGAAAACTATTAAAAATTCTGCTATTGTGTACTCAAACAAGTCCGAAGCCGGGAGTAGGAAACACAGGTTAAGGAACCAGGTACCCACAACCCAGCAGGAAATTGAAGAAATGGCCTCTGTGGTAAATCTGTCTTTGGTTGAATTAATGGTGTTGTGGTGAGATTGTGGTGCTCAGCAAAGGTCTTTCCATTGCACCTACTTGTGATTTTAATTAATTTCAGACTATTGTTGATGTAAATAAGTTAGGAATACAGTATATCATTAATGTTGCATTCTTCAAGCCATGTGTCTGAGTGAGCAGTACAATATGATTCCAACTTTTTAAAATTTTAGTAAATGTGTTGTAACAATAAGGTCTCATAAAGCCGACACTAAAGAGTACTGAACACCGTGCCAGCCTCATTTTTCCAACTGCAGGTCTGTAAAAATAATATTTTTAAATATTGTATTGTAGGGCCAGGCAGAGCTGACACATTTCTTATAACCCCGACATTAAAACTAAGTTTGGTTTGAGACATTGAGTGCAATGGTCTGGGTCTCCGGCAATCTGACACGCCCCTTGCATAGCGCCCCAATTACCAACACTAATGCCGCGTACACACGATTTGACATTCCGACAACAAAACAGTGAATTTTTTTCCGACGGATGTTGGCTCAAACTTGTCTTGCATACACACGGTCGCACAAATGTTGTCGGAAATTCCGATCGCCAAGAACGTGGTCAGGTACAACACGTACGACGGCACTATAAAAGGGAAGTTCAATACCAAGTGCGCCACCCTTTGTGCTCCTTCTGCTAATCTCGTGTTAGTAGAAGTTTGGTGAGAGACGATTCGCGCTTTTCAGCCTTGTGCTTTTCAGTCCGTGACGTGTTTGCAGCGTGACGAGTGTGCTATCTCCATTATGAATGCTAGTTTTACCAGACTGAGCGATTCCGTCTCGTACTTGATTCAGAGCATGCGTGGAATTTTGTGTGTCAGAATTGTCTACACACGCTCTGAATTTACGAGAACGGATTTTGTTGTCCGAAAATTTGAGAACCAGCTCTCAAATTTTTGTTGTCGGAGATTCCGACAGAAAATGTCCGATGGGGCCTACACACGGTCGTAATTTCCGACAAAAAGCTCCCATCGAACATTTGTTCCTAGCGTGTGTACGCAGCATTACACTACCTGTGCAGCCTTGTTCCCTGGGGCACTGGGCAGGAGGAGATTTGGACCCATGGAGATCTTGACGGACGGTTTTCAACCAACAGCCCATTGCCCACTGACAGATTGCGCAGCCTCCTTCCTTCTGAGCCTTCAACTAGCTGCAGAACCCCTAACCTCTCACAGTGTCTCCCAGCTCCCATAGTGCCACCCAGCCTCCCACAGTGGCTCACAGTGTCCCTCACCCTCTCAAGCCTCCAGCAACCCCCCCCCCCCCCCACACACACACACAGTGCTTTTCAGACTCCTGCAAAGCCCCCTAGATTGCTGCAAAGCCTGCAGCCCCCAGAGTGACCCTACAGTCTCCCACATTGGACATGCAACACCCCCAACCTGCCAGAGATAACCCCCTCCAGAGACCCCAGCCCCCACAGTTGCTCAGAGCTCTCTCCAGAAACCTTATCACCTATATGGCCACCAAATCTGCTGCTACAAATGACATGGGGCAGACGATCAGGGCGGCTCGGTGTGAAAGGACTCTTAGACTAATAAAAGAGTTCAGTTTCAGTTTGGCTTTAAAGCTAATCTCTGGTCAACGTAAAAAATTACCATGCAGTGGGACCCTTCTGCTCTTTGATTTGATATCTTCACAAACAATGCAACTGGAGGAGCAGCAAGGAAAGGCCCCATTGTGAGACCACTCATAGCAGAGAGGAAGCCTGTGGGAGTGAGGAATAAGGTAAATATCACAGATTTTTCCTATTCCCCAAGACTTAGAGCATAACTCAATTTTTGTCGAGAAAAAACATTCCCAGCTGGGTGATCTCTGTGCATTGCAAGGATTATAACAACATTTGTTGCAGATTCCTACCTTTTGTTATTCTGATCCCTGTTTGTTCCTGAGTGGGTCTAATAGGAGTGGTTTCATAATTATCTATTAGCTGTGGCACCTACAGAGCACTAATGAGGAAAACTGCTGGGCCTGCATCCCTTTAGATGTGTTCCTACTGGGAGTATCTTACCAAAAATTTAATTTTTGTTGCAGGGGATGTCTGAAATCTGACTTGCATCTTAGGCAGACTACTAGGAATATTGGTTAGCCAATCACACAAGTGTAGCGGCCTCACCCCTCTCTCCCCTTCTCATTCTTGGCTTGTCTTTCTTCGTCTAGGGGTGTTAGTGCTGGGGGGAGGGACGAGACACACCACGGCCCATGTCCTCCATAGTGAATAGGTGAAGGCCGGAAAGATCGGGCTTTGTGTAGGTGTCCTAGAGTCAAGTCCTGTCCTTCGTCCCTGACTCCTTTGCTCCTAGTAACCAGAGTTCCACACAGTGAATAGGTCCAACACAGTTTTATTCTTCTCAGCGAATAAACATAAAGCACGGTTAAGTTGGATTCTTTTGCAACAACTAAGTAGTAATGGGAATAGGTCGAGGCACAATCCTTTCCCTTCCTTAGCTAACCACTGTGGTATCACCAGTGGCCAATAGTCACTGCCACTGACTATGTGAGGTAAAACGTGAATTACCTTCGCTAGCACAGCCCCTGTCAGGGGAAGGATATCCGTCCAAGGGAGATACTGGAGGCCTCTCTGTCACCAGCGATGCTGCGCCGGACTCTCCAGAGAAGTTCTGCTCACCAGATCTCACAAACTCAGACACGGGCACCTAAGGAGTTAGGGCCCCCTCGGATTCCTCCACCCTCGCGGAACTCAGTCAAAGGTACTGAGCCCCAGGCATCCGCCATAGTACATCACCCCAGGCTCCATCTCCGCTCCAGCCAGGCCAAAGGCACCTGGGCCCGGAACACTGGAACGCCAGCACCCAAGCTGAAGGTGCCTGGGTGCGGCTGCGTCCTCCAGACTCTGAACCCCGTGGTGAGGGCGTCCGCCCCTTTTATCCCCTCTCCCTTTGCGTCACAGCGGGTTCCCCGCCCCGCTGTACCAGCTCTAGGGGAGGACAAAAAGGCACAGTCTTGCGGTGTGAGTTCGCCTCCGGCCCCCGGCAAGGACGCCACCTGTAGGCCGCAGGGAACCTCACACCCCCAGAGTCCTCCAAGAACCATAAAAGGGTCTCAGACTCCCTAGCAATCAGTGCATCTGGGTTACACTACCACCCAAATGCTTCCCCTAAATTCAAATACCCGCTACACTCTTCCCCCGGTGATTTGACACTGGTCCCCAGTGTCTGGTGCAAACCCATGTCTCCCAAAAAGTGGCAACACAAGTTCCACCCAGAGACAAACATCCACAAAATTCAAACTCAACATTTTCGATAAGGAATTGTGCCAGGACCTGAAACAGGAAAGGGAAGCAGGAATATAAAACCATAAACTTTGTAATAAAATACTTTAAATATCTCACACATTTACATTTTCTTCTTTCCTCCCCCTGGCTATCTAAGGACCACCCCATTCCCAGCAGCCCCGACATCTGAATCTCCCGCAGAGGGGAAAAAAAAACACTTCACATCCTAACATTATATATGTGTTTGCTTGGAATGAATGGGTCTGTCCGAGAAGAGACCCACTCACTCCAATGAGTGCTGAATAATGTTAAAAAAAAAAAACAATCGTTGCGCAACACTGCCACCTGGTGGCAATGCCGCGGTAAAGACACTTATCACTTCCAGATGAACTTTTTCTCTCTTGATCTCTTTTTTTTTCCTCTGTGTCCCTACACTGACTAGAACCCCGAAGTCAATGATTTCTCTGAAGTGCAAGGAGAAGGAGGGAGAACAAAACAGTAACAGCTCCCATTTCTCCAAAGTGTAGAGAGCCCAAATACAAAAAAAAAACCTAGGGCACAGTCCTTGTGATACGGCAAAAGCATTCCGGAAAGTTCAGCAATGAGCAGCAAGAAAGAACACACAAGAGTCTTTTTCTCCTAAAGGTAAAACTTTGGGTGCGGCAGGAACACAGGCTTCAAATGCTTGTCAAACGCCTCCACATTGTACTAAACATCTCCTCCATCCTTGTGACAAATTACCACTCTGTCCGCATGAATATGCCTTCCCAGCATCCACTTAGCTTTACAGTCCTTACTTAGTAGTAATGGGAATAGATCGAGGCACAATCCTTTCCCTTCTTTAGCTAACCACTGTGGTGTCACCAGTGGCGAATAGTCACTGCCACTGACTATGTTGAGTAGAACGTGAATTACCTTCGCTAGCACAGCCCCTGTCAGGGGAAGGATATCCGTCCAAGGGAGATACCGGAGGCCTCTCTGTCACCAGCGATGCTGTGCCGGACTCTCCAGAGAAGTTCTGCTCACCAGACCTCACAAACTCAGACACGGGCACCCAAGGAATTAGGGCCCCCTCGGATTCCTCCACCCTCGCGGAACTCAGTCGAAGGTACTGAGCCCCAGGCATCCGCCATAGTACCTCACCCCAGGCTAAAGGTGCCTGAGATGGACTCCATCTCTGCTCCGGCCAGGCCAAAGGCACCTGGGCCCGGAACACCGGAACGCCAGCACCCAAGCTGAAGGTGCCTGGGTGCGGCTGCGTCCTCCAGACTCTGAACCCCGTGGTGAGGGCATCCGCCCTTTTATCCCCTCTCCCTTTGCGTCACAGCTGGTTCCCAGCCCCGCTGTACCAGCTCCAGGGGAGGACAAAAGGGCACAGTCTTGCGGTGTGAGTTCACCTCCGGCCCCCGGCAACAACGCCACCTGTAGGCCGCAGGGAACCTCACACCACCAGAGTCCTCCAAGAACCATATAAGGGTCTCAGACTCCCTAGCAATTAGTGCATCTGGGTTACACTACCACCCAGATGCTTCCCCTAAATTCAAATACCCGCTACACAAGCAAGAAATTATGTTTTTGGGGAGTGGTCAGTAACACATTCTGTGTACAGAACACCTTCAGGTAGTCATATTGCATTGCATTTTCGGAAAATTACAGTGGCTGCAGATTGAAAAGGAAAGGTAATTTTTAATAACATTCAATTACAATATGACTTATGTCACAATTATATACACTATATTATTTTTTCTTTATTTGATTTTTTTTTTTTTAACAAACATTTAACCCTTGTAGTGTGTATGGGAGAGGGGTGCACTGGACGGTTAATTTTAACATATGCTTAGAGTTGGGGTTTCATCCACCATGCTGAAGTATCATTACGATATAACATATGGTGGTCTCATTGTAGATTGTTTGTAAAAACCATTGTGTATGATGGTCACGTTTTAAATAAAATTACTGTGCATTGCACTGACGGTGATTTACATAAGTATATAAAAGTATATACTGTATGTTTATATAACATGCAATAACAATGACATATCTATTTATTAAAACCAGGCTTTGGGGGGGGATGTAATTTTAAGGAAAAACAATAAGTTTGCTAATTTAAATATTCTATATATCATACAATTCTGTTTTAGAATTCACATCACCTTTCACACAAATCCAAAAAAAAAAATCCTGTTTTATGTGATTATGTTATTGATGTGTCCCGTGCACACTGAAAACTCAGCATGCATAACTGAATTCATAAAAAGATTGCAATTATATTAGCTAATTTATTATTGATATATTTTCGATGCGTACAAGTTGTGGTCAAAGATCAGTTAATAAACCGTAGTCCCGAAGGCATTTCATCTCCCACCTTGTTTGTTTCTGATGGAGTTTCAAGTGGTTATTAAATGGCCCGCTATAAATAGCTCTCCCATTATCAACCCGTTCTTGATAGCGTCTTGTTCCAAGAATTTCTTGATATGACATTTTCAGCATCAAAAATTTAATTCTGAGGGCACCCATTATAGTTTGTTTTAAGCGGAGTTTTCTAGCCAATGGGAATTTCAGAAAAAGTGTCTTTTACTATCTTTAGACGTTAATTTGTCCAACTTGAAGCACCTACCAATACTTCAGTTGGTTTTCATTTTCTCTATCTTCTTATCTGTTGGCAAAAAATGTACAGCCCTGTGGATGATTGACCCGTTCATTCTGAGTTTAAATTGCTTCCACAATTATGCTTTTTAGTGGTTTAAAATTGGATTTTTTAAACATTTATTGGAATATAACACATGGATGTGTGAACAGCCCTGTACCAAAATATATGAAATAGGTAAAGAGAAAAACCCTGTACACACGATCGGATTTCCTATGTATTTTAAACCGATGGATTTTTCCATCGGTAATCCGATGAAGCTGACTTCCATCAGTCTTGCCTACACACCATCAGTCAAAAAATCCGACCGTTCCAAACGCTGTGACGTAAAACACTCGGACAAGCCGAGAAAAATGAAGTTCAATGCTTCTGAGCATGCGTCGACTTGATTCTGAGCATGCGTGAGTTTTTTGTCCGATGGAGTTCCACACAGACGATCGGAATTTGCTATCGTTTTTTTTCCCATCGGATAAATTTAAAACACATTCTATTTTTTCTCACCGATGGAAAAAAGACCAATAGGGCCCATACACGATCGGTTTGTCCGATGAAAAAAGTCCATCGGACTGTTTTCATTGGTAAAACCGATCGTGTGTACACGGCTTAAGACTAATACAGGTGATACTCGAAAAATTTGAATATCGCACAAAAGTTCATTTATTTCACTAATGCAACTTAAAAGGTGAAACTCATGCCGCATACACACGATCATTTTTCCCATCGGGAAAAATGTTTTTTTTTTTTTTTTAACAAGAAAAATGACCGTGTGTGGGCTTTTTGTAATTTTTCCCGACGGGAAAAACGGCATTAATCACGACGAGAAAAATTAGAACATGCTCTAATTTTTCTCGTCGTGATTCCCGTCGTTTTTTTCCGCGGCAGTTTTCCCATAGGGAAACACTGCCACGGAGCCCACACACGGTCGTTTTTCTCGACCAAAAAAAAAATGTCGGGAAAAACGGACGTGTGTAGGGAATCAAGCCGTTCCCTCGTTTTTGCCGTCGATTTTCTCGACGGTGTTTTCACCGTCGAGAAAATCGATCGTGTGTACGCGGCATAATATATGAGATAGACTCATTACATGCAAAGCAAGATAATTCAAGCTGGGATTTGTCATAATTGTGATGATTATGGCTTACAGCTCATGAAAACCCCAAATCCACAATCTCAGAAAATTAGAATATTACATGCAATCAATAAAACAAGGATTGTACATAGAACAATATCGGACCTCTGAAAAGTATAAGCATGCATATGTACTCAGGACCTGGTTTGGGCCCCTTTTGCAGCAATTCCTGCCTCAATGCGGCGTGGCATGGAAGCTATCAGCCGGTGGCACTGCTGAGGTGTTAAGGAAGACCAGGATGCTTCAATAGCGGCCTTCAGCTCTTCTGCATTGTTCGGTCTCATCTTTCTCTTGGCAATGCCCTATAGATTCTCTATGGGGTTCAGGACAGGCGAATTTGCTGGCCAATCAAGCACAGTAATCCCACAGTAATCCCACTGTCAAAAGTGTCAGTTAGTGTCCAATTGTCTGCCGCAATATCACAGTCCCATTATAAGTCGCTGGTTGCCACCATTACTAATATAAAAAAGTTAATTATTAAAAATTCCAGTATATATTACAACCACCCTATAGCAGTTTTACTGCTACAGGGCAGCGGCTGCGCACAGGATCATCAGTATATATACACGTTATCCCGCACTTCTGGTTAGCAGACGCAAATGCACGCCGCGGGCGGCTTACTTCGGCTGTGATTATGCACAGTCGGAGCCGATGTCTGCTGCCACCCACCGATCATTCGGTACACGGCAGTATACAAGGCATATTGTCGTTCTGACAGTAGGAGAGGCATGGATCCTGTGTTCCTGCAAAGCAGGGACAAGGATCCATGCCTTCCCCTAGTATTAACCCCTCCCACACAGTACACTAAATCACTGGTTAGGTTAGTTAACCCTTTGATCACCCCTGATGTTAACCCCTTCCCAGCCAGTGTCATTAGTACAGTGACAGAAGGGGGGGGGGGACTATGCGAGAGCATAGGTGGGACTTTGAGTGAGGCACATATGTGTGCTTCCATCCCTGGTACAGGTATAAAGAAAGGGGAATTTGGGACTTTAAATGAGGCTCAGAACAATGTGGGAGTGTATTAAAAGGAACATGTTTTTTGACATGAAAATGATATGATGTACTGTTTGAATCAATGGGGCTGAGCAAGGTACATAACCATAATGGACATTAGAGATAAATATTAATATCAGCTTGGAAACTCATGACATATGGATCGACATATGGAACATGGACATCAAGGATATACAATGATATCAAAAAACAATACATGACAGTATGAAAAAATTAACAGCTTCCCAGGAATACATGGTAGATCATATATAATTCCTTAAAGTGGCACAGTGCAGTTAAAACAACATGAGGTAGAAAGTCCATTATGGTTATGTACCTTGCTCAGCCCCATTGATTCAAACAGTACATCATATAATTTTTATATCAATAAACATGTTCCTTTTAATACACTCCCACATTGTTCTGAACCTCATTTAAAGTCCCAAATTCCCCTTTCTTTATATTAGTACAGTGACAGTGCATATTTTTAGCATATTTTTATTTTTCCTGCAATAATGAGTAATTCCTGCACAATAATGCTAAAAATTGTACCATGTGTCTCAAGGATGGACACAGATAAAGCATAAACATAAAGATAAACATAAACTTGAAAAATTACAATTTCCGTGAAAAAAAAAAGTTCTTCAATAATATGCATCCCTAATAAAGTCTGTAATGAGTATTGGTGATGTATCCCTTCACCATTGCTTGTGAATGTCAATAATAAATGGTAAGTGACTTATTCGCTTTCTTCCCGTGTCACCTCTGTGCTCTCTAGCCTCTCACCTGAGATATGCTTGGTATACATATACAGCATATAATATCTCTCAGAAGTGATGTAATACTGTCGGGTTACCTCTGGGGGTCATCTGAATACTTTCCCAAAACTCTGCTCTGTGTAATGGAAGTGTAGATTCTACAGTGTTCCTACGGGGTCCTTTCCTGTATCCTTTAAGTATGGATGTAAAGAAAAGAATACTCCCATAGTGTATTACCTTTTAAAAAGAGTTTAATAGGAAAAAAAAAAAACAGCTAAAACTCACATTTAAAAGCTGAAAACAGGCGAAAAACCACGAGTGCCCAACTTGTATCCTTACTAGCGTCACTTCCGCGGTATACCTCCACTCACGCCCAGTATACCTCCGCTCACAGCCAGTATACCTCCGCTCACACCCAGTATACCTCCGCTCACACCCAGTATACCTCCGCTCACACCCAGTATACCTCTGACACGCCAAGTATACCTCCGTTCACACCCAGTATACCTCCGCTCACACCCAGTATACCTCCGACACGCCAAGTATACCTCCGTTCACACCCAATATACCTCCGCTCACACCCAGTATTCCTCCGCTCACACCCAGTATACCTCCGTTCACACCCAGTATACCTCTGTTCACACCCAGTATACCTCCGCTCACACCCAGTATACCTCCGCTCACACCCAGTATACCTCCGCTCACGCCCAATATACCTCCGCTCACAGCCAGTATACCTCCGCTCACAGCCAGTATACCTCCGCTCACACCCAGTATTCCTCCGCTCACGCCCAGTATACCTCCGTTCACACCCAGTATAACTCCGCATACACCCAGTATTCCTCCGCTCACGCCCAGTATTCCTCCGCTCACGCCCAGTATACCTCCGTTCACACCCAGTATACCTCCGCTCACACCCAGTATTCTTCCGCTCACGCTCAGTATACCTCCGTTCACACCCAGTATACCTCCGCTCACACCCAGTATACCTCCGCTCACACCCAGTATTCCTCCGCTCACGCCCAGTATACCTCCGCTTACGCCCAGTATACCTCCGCTTACACCCAGTATACCTCCACTCACACCCAGTATACCTTCGCTCACACCCAGTATACCTCCGTTCACACCCAGTATACAATGGGGCAAAAAAGTATTTAATCAGCCATCAATTGTGCAAGTTCTCCCACTTAAAAAGATGAGAGAGGCCTGTAATTGTCATCATAGGTATACCTCAACTATGAGAGACAAAATGTGGAAACAAATCCAGACAATTGTCTGATTTGGAAAGAATTTATTTGCAAATTATGGTGGAAAATAAGTATTTGGTCAGTATCAGAAGTTCATCTCAATACTTTGTTATATATCCTTTGTTGGCAATGACAGAGGTCAAACGTTTTCTGTAAGTCTTCACAAGGTTGTCACACACTTTTGCTGGTATGTTGGCCCATTCCTCCATGCAGATCTCCTCTAGAGCAGTGATGTTTTGGGGCTGTCGCTGGGCAACATGGACTTTCAACTCCCTCCAAAGGTTTTCTATGGGGTTGAGATCTGGAGACTGGCTAGGCCACTCCAGGACCTTGAAATGCTTCTTACGAAGCCACTCCTTCGTTGCCCGGGCGGTGTATTTGGGATCATTGTCATGCTGAAAGACCCAGCCACGTTTCATCTTCAATGCCCTTGCTGATGGGAGGAGGTTTGCACTCAAAATCTCACGATACATGGCCCCATTCATTCTTTCATGTACACAGATCAGTTGTCCTGTTCCCTTTGCAGAGAAACAGCCCCAAAGCATGATGTTGCCACCCCCATGCTTCACAGTAGGTATGGTGTTCTATGGTTGCAACTCAGCATTCTCTCTCCTCCAAACACGACGAGTTGTGTTTCTACCAAACAGTTCTACTTTGGTTTCATCTGACAATATGACATTCTCCCAATCCTCTTCTGGATCATCCAAATGCTCTCTAGCAAACCTCAGACGGGCCCGGACATGTACTGGCTTAAGCAGGGGGACACGTCTGACACTGCAGGATCTGAGTCCCTGGCAGCGTAGTGTGTTACTGATGGTAGCCTTTGCAGTGATGAGCCGAACACCCCCCTGTTCGGTTCGCACCAGAACCTGCGAACAGACAGAATGTTCGCGCAAACTTTAGAACCCTATTAAATACAATGGACTCGAGCGTTCGAAATCTAAAGTGTTAATTATAAAGGCTAATATGCAAGTTATTGTCCTAAAAAGTGTTTGGGGACCTGGGTCCTGCCCCAGGGGACATGTATCAATGCAAAAAAAGGTTTAAAAAATAGACGTTTTTACGGGAGCAGTGATTTTATTAATGCTTAAAATGAAACAATAAAAGTGAAATATTCCTTTAAATTTCGTACCTGGGGTGTGTGTATGATATGCATGTAAAGTGGCGCATGTTTCCCGTGCTTAGAACTGTCCCTGCACAAAGTGTCATTTTTGAAGGAAAAAAAGTCATTTAAAACTGACTCGCGGCTATTAATGAATTATCGGCTCCCGGCAATACATACAAAAGTCATTGATAAAAAAAAAAAAAAAAAAGCGTGGGGGTTCCCCCAAATTCAATTACCAGGCCCTTTAGGTCTGGAATGGATATTAAGGGGAACCCCGCCGCGAATTTAAAAAAATGGCGTGGGGTTCCCCCAAATATCCATACCAGGCCCTTGAGATCTGGCATGGATTTTAAGGGGGAACTCCACCCCAAATAAAAAAAAAATGCCGTGGAGTCCCCCCAAAAATCCATACCAGACCCTTATCCGAGCACGTAACTCGGCTGGCCGCAGGGGAAGAGGGGGGGACGAGAGAGCGGCCCCCCCTCCCTCCTGAACCGTACCAGGCCACATGCCCTCAACATGGGGAGGATGTCCCCATGTTGATGGGGACAAGGGCCTCATCCCCACAACCCTTGCCCGGTGGTTGTGGGGGTCTGCGGGCGGGGGGCTTATCGGAATCTGGAAGACCCCTTTAACAAAGGGGACCCCCAGATCCCGGCCCCCCCTATGTGAATTGGTAAGGGGTACATTGTACCCCTACCATTTCACGAAGAAAGCGTAAAAAAATGTGAAAAAAAACACACAAACACCTTGAAAAAGTCCTTTATAAAAAAAAAAAAAAAAAATTCCAGCGATGAAATCCAGTGTCCCGCGGCGATCCGATGTCCAGCCCCATCCGTCATTGGTTTTGCCTGAGCGGACCTGATGGGGAACTTCCTCCTCAGTGTTTTAAATGTATAGACCCGTCCCTTCTAAAGTTCCCCATCAGGTCCGCTCAGCGGACCAGATGCAGAACATGACAAGGGGCGGGTCTATACATGTATTACCAAAGTGAGAGCAGTTCCCCATCAGGTCCGCCCCCTCGGTATTTCGGACCCGCCTACGTCATTGGCCTGAGCGGGGAACTTCCTTCACTGTGTAATTTAAATTACACTTACATTTTGACACTTTGTGCAGGGACAGTTCTAAGCACGGGAAACATGCGCCACTTTACATGCATATCATACACACCCCCCAGGTATGAAATTTAAAGGAATATTTCACTTTTATTGTTTCACTTTAAGCATTATTAAAATCACTGCTCCCGAAAAAACGGCCGTTTAAAAAAAAAAAAATTGCATTGATACATGTCCCCTGGGGCAGGACCCGGGTCCCCAAACACTTTTTAGGACAATAACTTGCATATTAGGCTTTATAATCAGCACTTTAGATTTCTCCCATAGACTTTTCGAATTTGCCGCGAACACCCCAATTTGTTCGCTGTTCGGCGAACCAGCGAACAGGCAATGTTCGAGTCGAACATGAGTTCGACTCGAACTCGAAGCTCATCTCTAAGCCTTTGTTACGTTGGTCCCAGCTCTCTGCAGGTCATTCACTAGGTCCCCCCGTGTGGTTCTGGGATTTTTGCTCACCGTTCTTGTGATCATTTTCACCCCACGGGGTGAGATCTTGTGTGAAGCCCCAGATCGAGGGAGATTATCAGTGGTCTTGTATGTCTTTCACTTTCAAATTATTGCTCCCACAGTTGATTTCTTCACACCAAGCTGCTTGCCTATTGCAGATTCAGTCTTCCCAGTCTGGTG
Organism: Rana muscosa; assembly: GCA_029206835.1. NCBI lineage: Eukaryota > Metazoa > Chordata > Amphibia > Anura > Ranidae > Rana > Rana muscosa. Next base: position 89,694,945 of record CM055117.1, on the reverse strand, counting down.
CAGGTCTACAATTTTGTTTCTGGTGTCCTTCGACAGTTCTCGAATCTTCACCATAGTGGAGTTTGGAGTGTGACTGTTTGAGGTTGTGGACAGGTGTCTTTTATACTGATAACAAGTTCAAACAGGTGCCATTAATACAGGTAATGAGTGGAGGACAGAGGAGCCTCTTAAAGAAGAATATACAGGTCTGTGAGAGCCAGAAATCTTGCTTGTTTGTAGGTGACAAAATACTTATTTTCCACCATAATTTGCAAATAAATTCTTTCCAGATCAGACAATGTGATTGTCTGGATTTGTTTCCACATTTTGTCTCTCATAGTTGAGGTATACCTATGATGACAATTACAGGCCTCTCTCATCTTTTTAAGTGGGAGAACTTTCACAATTGGTGGCTGACTAAATACTTTTTTGCCCCACTGTACCTCCGCTCACATCCAGTATACCTCCAATCACGACCAGTATGCCTCCGCTCACACCCAGTATACCTTCGCTCACACCCAGTATACCTCCACTCACACTCAGTATACCTTCGCTCACACCCAGTATACCTTCGCTCACACCCAGTATACCTTCGCTCACACCCAGTATACCTCCACTCACTCAGTATACCTCCGTTCACACCCAGCATACCTCCGCTCACACCCAGCATACCTCCGTTCACACCCAGTATACCTCCGCTCACACACAGTATACCTCCACTCACGCCCAGTATACCTCCGCTCACGCCCAGTATACCTACGCTCACACCCAGTATACCTCCGCTCAAACCCAGTATACATCCGCTCACACCCAGTATACCTCCGCTCACACCCAGTATACCTCCGCTCACACCCAGTATACCTCCACTCACACCCAGTATACCTCCACTCACGCCCAGTATACCTCCACTCACGCCCAGTATACCTCCACTCACACCCAGTATACCTCCACTCACGCCTAGTATACCTCCACTCACACCCAGTATACCTCCGCTCACGCCCAGTATACCTCCACTCACACCCAGTATACCTCCGCTCACACCCAGTATATAAGGTGAATGGGGATAATCATGCCTAGTACACCTCCACTCACACCCAGTATACCTCCGCTCACGCCCAGTATACCTCCACTCACACCCAATATACCTCCGCTCACAGTCAGTATACCTCCACTCACACCCAGTATACCCCCGCTTACACCCAGTATACCGTCACACACGCCCAGTATACCTCTGCTCACGCCCAGTATACCTCTGCTCACGCCCAGTATACCTCTGCTCACGCCCAGTATACCTCCGATCAGACCCAGTATACCTCAGCTCACACCCAGTATACCTCCGCTCACACCCATTATACCTCCGCTCACACCCAGTATACCTCCGCTTACGCCCAGTATACCTCCGCTCACACCCAGTATACCTCTGCTCACAACCAGTATACCTCTGCTCACAACCAGTATACCTCCGCTCACACCCAGTATACCTCCGCTCACGCCCAGTATACCTCCGCTCACACCCAGTATATCTCCGCTAGGGATGAGCTTCGAGTTCGAGTCGAACTCATGTTCGACTCGAACATTGCCTGTTCGCCCGTTCGCCGAACAGCGAACAAATTGGGGTGTTCGCGGCAAATTCGAAAAATATATGGGAGAAATCTAAAGTGCTAATTATAAAGGCTTATATGCAAGTTATTGTCCTAAAAAGTGTTTGGGGACCGGGGTCCTGCCCCAGGGGACATGTATTAATGCAAAAAGAAGTTTTAAAAACGGCCATTTTTTCGGGAGCAGTGATTTTAATAATGCTTAAAATGAAAAAATAAAAGTGAAATATTCCTTTCAATTTCGTGCCTGGGGGGTGTGTATGATATGCATGTAAAGTGGCGCATGTTTCCCGTGCTTAGAACTGTCCCTGCAAAAAATGTCATTTTTGAAAGAAAAAAATGCATTTAAAACTGACTCGCGGCTATTAATGAATTGTCGGCTCCCGGCAATACATACAAAAGTCATTGATAAAAAAAAAAAAAAAGCGTGGGGGTTCCCCAGAATTCAATTACCAGGCTCTTCAGGTCTGGAATGGATATTAAGGGGAACCCCCCCGCAAATTAAAAAAAAAATTGACGTGGGGTTCCCCCAAATATCCATTCCAGGCCCTTCAGATCTGGCATGGATTTTAAGGGGAACTCCACCCCAAATTTTTAAAAAAATGGCGTGGAGTCCCCCTAAAAATCCATACCAGACCCCTTATCCGAGCACGCAACCTGGCCAGCCGCAGGGGAAAAGGGGGGACGAGAGAGCGGCCCCCCCTCCCTCCTGAACCGTACCAGGCCACATGCCCTCAACATGGGGAGGATGTCCCCATGTTGATGGGGACAAGGGCCTCATCCCCACAACCCTTGCCCGGTGGTTGTGGGGGTCTGCAGGCGGGGGGCTTATCGGAATCTGGAAGACCCCTTTAACAAAGGGGACCCCCAGTCCCCTCCCCTATGTGAATTGGTAAGGGGTACATTGTAACCCTACCATTTCACGAAGAAAGCGTAAAAAAATGTTTAAAAAAACACACAAACACCTTGAAAAAGTCCTTTATTTAAAAAAAACAAAAAACAAACATTCCAGCGGTGAAATCCAGTGTCCCGCGGCGATCCCGATGTCCAGCGCTGTCCTTCATTGGTTGTGCCTGAGCGGACCTGATGGGGAACTCCCTCTCAGTATTTTATGTGTTTCAATCTTTTTATTCAAGTTTTGTCATACAAAATGTATAAAAGTCGCCACATAACATTGTACAGTCACAATCAACATTTGGGGTAACACAATGAAGATCACCAAGTGTAGGGGTCCTTGGAGTAGTCCGAAGCTCCGTAGAGCCGTTAACCCCTATTAGCATCGCAGATCATATCTGAACCGTCCACCCAGATGAGCCGCCCCCCCATCCATCTATCAGGGGGGGCGCAACTCAGCCGGCCGTGTGGGCCGCCCAGAGGTCTGATCAGACTGACAATGGTCCCGTAGGAGCTGAGAAAACAGGGAGCAGCACAAACCTCTAAGGTCTGGATCTGACTCCAAAAATAAACAATAAACAAATTTCAAAAGAGAGGAAAGAGGACAGTGACAAAGAATAGAAGGAAGGAGACAGAGTAAGGAAAGGACAGTTGAGGAGGGGGGAATGGGGGGAGGGAGGGGGGGAGGAGCCCCGATTCAGCATCCAGACATCTCAACCTAATCCCCTAGGCTATGCTGTAAACATCCCCGGGTCATTAGTTAGGTAACGAAGCCATGGGTCCCAAACTCCATGAAACAGTTTCATTTTATCTTGGGCCAGAGCGGTCAAGCGTTCGTTTAGCATCAACCAAGACAATTTGCCTTTAAGCTGATCGAATGGTAGAGCTGCCGATTTCCAGTTCCTAGCAATAGTGATTTTGGCTGAAATAAAAATAAATGTCAAGAGCCTCTTGCAGGACTTGGAGGCTTCCACATCTCCTCCCCCCAGTAGTGCTTGCTTAGCTGATTTAGTTAGGTTTAGTTGGGTAAGGGAGTAAACTAAATTATACACCCTGATCCAAAACCTCCGGACCTTTGGGCATGTCCACCAAATATGATAGGTGGTGCCCATCTGGCCACATCCTCTAAAGCACAACGGGGTAGCTCCTGAGACAAAAGTTGCCAGTCTGACCGGCACCATATACCACCTCAGAAGAACCTTATAATTGGCCTCAATTATTGAAGTATTGACGAGCGAACGAGATGCTGTCTCGGCTATCCTATGCCATTCGTCCAGATCCAGGGTTTCCTGCAAGTCGGTCTCCCATTGGACCATATAAGTCAGCTTTGTCGATACACTCAGCAATATCGAATATATAGCAGATAAATGTCCTTTAATTTTATCATAATTTTTGCATAGATGTTCCATGGGAGTTTGGGTTGCTAGGTTGCTCTTGCGAGCCAGGGTTTGTACATAATGTGAGATTTGGGCGAACCTATAACCCTCCGCTGGAGGCATTTGATGTCTGTCAGCCATAGTCCGTTCGGTCAGCATACCTCTATGATCGCACAAGTCAGCAATACACTTAAAACCCTTATTAGTCCACCATTCGAACGCTAGTGGAGTGAGACCCGGGGTGAATGCTTTATTTTGAAGCAGAGGTGTCAGTGGAGAATGAGGAGATTTGAATTTGTGAGATCTGGAGAGTTTGTCCCATAGTTCCAGTGACATGGATAAAGTAGGGCAAAGTATAGGAGGTCGCTCCTTGATAGGGAGCCATAAAATATAAGAAATAGGTTTGGGACGGCAGGAATAAGATTCCATAGCCATCCAAATGGCCTGTGCCTGTTGGGAGTGAAACCTTGTAAGTTGTGCTATCTGGGCAGCATAAAAATATTTTAATAAGTCTGGAAGACCAAGTCCCCCTCTCCGCTTCAACGTGTATAGAGTGCTCCTATTCACCCTGGGTCTCTTATCACCCCAAATAAACTGTAGTACTTTATTCTGGAATCGTTTAAGGTCATCACGGGCCAATGAAACTGGCAAGGTACGGAAGAAATACAATAATCGAGGTAGAACATTCATTTTAATTGAGTGAAGTCTGCCAAACCACGATGGCGGGTGAACCTGCCACTTAGCCATGTCAGCTGTTAGCCGTTTGAAAAGGGCTGGATAATTCTCTTTGTACAACTCACCAATAGATGAGGTCAGCTGTATGCCTAAATAAGGGAGAGCTGTGGATTCCCATCGGAATTGAAATGATTTTTCAAGCGTAGCCTGAGTGGAGCTTAGCAAAGATAAGTTCAGTGCTCTTGACTTACTATGATTAATTGCCAACCCGGAAATGTTGGAGAAAGGCTGCAAAATAGCATACAAGTTAGGTAGGGATGTGATCGGTGAGGTCAAGGTCAGCAACAAGTCGTCCGCAAAGAGTAAACATTTGTGTTCATAGACTCCGCAATAAATGCCCTGTATATCTCTGCAGGCGCGAATTTTGAGCGCTAGTGGTTCAATCGCCAGGGCGAATAATAGTGGCGACAACGGGCAGCCCTGTCTAGTTCCTCTCCTGATAGGAAATGTTTGGGATGTATATCCTCTGAGCATTAGCGAGGCACTGGGGGAATCATATAATATGTGAAGGAGATCCAGAAAGCGTCTCCCAAATCCAAAGCGTGTGAGAACATCAAAAAGATAGTCCCAGGAGATAGAATCGAACGCCTTCTGGATATCTAATGAAAGTAACATTCCCCTCCTAGTCCCCTTTCCATCCCAATCAGACCGAACTGCCGAGATAAGGTTAATTATCCGGCGGGTTTGGTCCGATGCCTGTCTTGTCGGGACAAAACCAGCTTGGTCAGGATGGATATAACACTGAAGAAAAGTATTAAGTCTCTGGGCCAGTATTTTGGTTAGAATCTTAAGATCCGTATTGATCAGAGAAATTGGGCGATAATTGGAACAGTCTGTATGGTCCTTTCCTGGTTTCGGGATAACACTTATATAGGCTACATTTTCATGGCTGGGGAGCTTGCTGCCGCTTCTCAGGTCATTAAAGTAAGTACAGAGATGTGGGGCCAGAAGATCGTGATATTTCCTATAGTAGTGACCCGGGAATCCATCTGGCCCAGGGGCCTTGGTAGGGTGTAGGGTTTTGATTGCAGCCCTGACTTCAGGCTCTGTAAGAGCACCGTCCATCAGTTCCGCATGGGCTTGTGTCAATTTAGGCAGCTGTAAGTCGCGAAAGAATGTGCTCGCTTCAGATGAATCGAACTTGTCCTGCACTCCATACAGCTTAGCATAAAATTTGTGAAATTCTCCAATTATCCGTTCGGGGTTCTGGGAGGTTAGGCCCGTGGATAGTCGTAGTTTAGGCAAAGTCGGTGTGTACGGTCGAGGAACCAGTTTTCTAGCTAACATTGTGGTAGGTTTATCACCCATCGTATAGAACCTGTGCTTAGACCAACTAATATGTTTCTCCGCTTGAGTAGTCAAGCTAAGATTTAGTGCTAGTCGAGCCTCGTCAATTTTATGCCTTATATCTACCAGGGGATTTCTGTGCTGTTCACTAAGTAAGTTATCTAAGTTAGTTTCCAGAATCTTATTTGCCTGTTCCCTATTGCGTTTAATCCTGGCTGCCACTTGTAACAATATGCCCCTAATCGCTGCTTTATGAGCTACCCAGTTAATTGCGGGGGATGTGTCCGATGCCTTATTAAGTCTAAAGTATTCCTGTATTTCCTTTTGAATCTCTAAAAAGATTGTAGGGTCATTCAGCAAGCTCACATTAAGTCTCCACGGGGAGGGTCTAGATTTAGTCCATAGCCCTGAAGTAGAGAGTTTTATCGGGGAATGATCAGACCAAGGGGTAGATAAAATCTTAACCGACTTAATAAATGGTAGCAAAGGCGTACGTACTAGAACGTGGTCTATCCTCGAGTAAGTATGATGGGCTTGTGAAAAGTGTGTAAAGTCTCTGACCGTAGGGTTATTTTCTCGCCAGGCGTCGATGAGGTCATAGAAATGAAACAGACGTGCAACCTTGCTGCTTCCAGTCGGTGGGCGTTTCAATGTTGGTCTAGAGGAGTCCGATTTATCCATAATTCTGTCCAAGGGAATATTACTATCGCCTCCCATAATGACCTGACCCTGGACTTTGGGCATAAGAATCTTCAGCATTTTGCTAAAGAATTCCGGCTGTCCAGTATTCGGGGCATAGTATGATATAAAGGACACCTCCTGGTCATGGAGCCGCCCCACTGCCATAATATATCTACCTCTCTTGTCCTTAACGATAGCGATGGGGGTAAAGGGGGTCCGTTTCGAAAAGCAGATGGCTACACCGCCCTTCTTTTCCCGACCCCCTGCCAAGTAAAACTGTGGATACTTCCCATTGAGGTAACGGGGCGCTGAGACATTGGAGAAATGAGTTTCCTGTAATAGCAGGACTTCAGCCTTCTGTTTATGATAAAACTGGAAAGCCTTAGTTCTTTTAGTAGGGGAGTTAAATCCATGTACATTGTGGCTAACTATCGAATAGTCTGTGTTATATGTGGTGGCCATCGTGGTAGGGCAGAGCACTCTTACCTTGCATAATGAATGAAGCGAGAAGGGTCCCGATGATGATGACTGTTTGGCTATGTGACCTCTCAGACCATGACATAAGGGAAGGGCGCTGAACCGAGGCTCCGAAGAAAGAGGGGGAAGGGAGAGAAGGAAAAGGCATTAGAGAAGAAGAGAAACAAAAATAAAAGCAAAAAAACATATACATAGGCCTTAGGCCCAAACAACCAATATAACTCAATCCTAGCTGATGAATGAAGGAATGGGGAATAACCCCTGCCGGAGACAACATCCGGCAAATTAGGTGCAAGGGTACCATCCTTGTCGTAGGATAGGTAGTCTTGCAGTTGGGTGGCAAGCATGACCACCCCGACCCAAATATGATTACACTCTGTACGAGCAGGCTATTCGAGGTCATATCGGAAATGACAAAATCAATCAATACATTTAAATTTACATAGTGAAGGAAGTTCCCCGCTCAAGCCAATGACGTAGGCGGGTCCGACATACCGAGGGGGCGGACCTGATGGGGAACTTCTCTCACTTTGGTAATACATGTATAGACCCGCCCCTTCTCATGTTCCGCATCTGGTCCGCTGAGCGGACCTGATGGGGAACTTTAGAAGGGGCGGGTCTATACATTTAAAATACTGAGAGGGAGTTCCCCATCAGGTCCGCTCAGGCACAACCAATGAAGGACAGCGCTGGACATCGGGATCGCCGCGGGACACTGGATTTCACCGCTGGAATGTTTTTTTTTTTTTTTTTTTTTTAATAAAGGACTTTTTCAAGGTGTTTGTGTGTTTTTTTAAACATTTTTTTACGCTTTCTTCGTGAAATGGTAGGGTTACAATGTACCCCTTACCAATTCACATAGGGGGGGGCCGGGATCTGGGGGTCCCCTTTGTTAAAGGGGTCTTCCAGATTCCGATAAGCCCCCCGCCTGCAGACCCCCACAACCACCAAGCAAGGGTTGTGGGGATGAGGCCCTTGTCCCCATCAACATGGGGACATCCTCCCCATGTTGAGGGCATGTGGCCTGGTACGGTTCAGGAGGGAGGGGGGGCGCTCTCTCGTCCCCCCCTTTTCCCCTGCGGCCGGCCTGGTTGCGTGCTCGGATAAGGGGTCTGGTATGGATTTTTAGGGGGACTCCACGCCATTTTTTTAAAAATTTGGGGTGGAGTTCCCCTTAAAATCCATGCCAGATCTGAAGGGCCTGGAATGGATATTTGGGGGAACCCCATGTCAATTTTTTTTAAATATGCGGCAGGGTTCCCCTTAATATCCATTCCAGACCTGAAGGGCCTGGTAATTGAATTCTGGGGAACCCCCACGCTTTTTTTTTTTTTTTTTTTTTATCAATGACTTTTGTATGTATTGCCGGGAGCTGACAATTCATTAATAGCCGCGAGTCAGTTTTAAATGCATTTTTTTCTTTCAAAAATGACATTTTTTGCAGGGACAGTTCTAAGCACGGGAAACATGCGCCACTTCACATGCATATCATACACACCCCCCAGGTACGAAATTTAAAGGAATATTTCACTTTTATTTTTTCATTTTAAGCATTGTTAAAATCACTGCTCCCGAAAAAACGGCAGTTTTTAAAACTTCTTTTTGCATTGATACATGTCCTCTGGGGCAGGACCCCGGTCCCCAAACACTTTTTAGGACAATAACTTGCATATAAGCCTTTATAATTAACACTTTAGATTTCGAACGTTCGAGTCCATTGTATTTAATAGGGTTCTAAAGTTTACACGAACATTTTGTCTGTTCGCAGGTTCTGGTGCGAACCGAACAGGGGGGTGTTCGGCTCATCCCTGATCTCCGCTCACACCCAGTATACCTCTGCTCACGACCAGTATACCTCCGCTCACACTAGGGCTGGGAAAAAAAACGATTTTAATCTTAAATCGAGTTTTGAGTTCAAATCAATTCAGATTTGAAGAAAATCGTTTTTTTTTAGATTTTTAATTTTTTTTCCTTCAAAGTTTCCGTAGCAGGGCTGCAGGGGGTGTATCCGGAATGGCACTGAGCGGCGTTACCCCAATTACATCTACTCGCCGCAGCCGCTGCGAGTAGATGTAATGTAACACTAACTAACCGCAATCCGCCGTCTGCCTACCTGATCAGCGTGTCATGCAGACAGACGGCGGCCATTGCAGTGTTCAAAAGCCGCGCCTCCCGAGTCCTCGTTGTCTGTGATAGGCGGAACACTCAATTTCACAGCAGGCGGTGTTCAGCCTATCACGGACATCCTCTCATCCTCGTCTGTGTTATGAGGATGAGCGGATGTCCATGATAGGCGGAACACTGAATGCTGGGAAATTGAGTGTTCCGCCTATCACAGACAAGGAGGAGGCGCGGCTTTTAAATACTGGAATGGCCGCCGGTGTAGCAGTAAAATCCGTACCCCATGAAAATCTGCATCAGGTACGGGCACAGTGATTGAAGCATGGGCACAGTGAGGCATTGGGCACAGTGAGGCATTGGGCACAGTGAGGCATTGGCACAGTAAGGCACGGGCACAGTGAGGCACGGGCACAGTTCAATTCAACTAAGAGTAACCTCAAGATTTTTTGTTGTTTTATTAGCTAAATCCAAATACAGTATTAATAATTTGGATGTTTAACAATCTTTGTTGCACACTGACTGCAGTTAGAGAAAGGGTTTGCCTTTGCAATTTTGTTTGTTGATGCACTTCAATTAATATAATAAAAAAAAAATCGAATCGTAAATCGAGTTTTTTATAAAAAAATCGCAGAATTTTTTTTGGGGGAAAATCGCCCAGCCCTAGCTCACACACAGTATACCTCCGCTCATACCCAGTATACCTCCGCTCACACCCAGTATACCTCCGCTCACGCCCAGTATATCTCCGCTCACGCCCAGTATATCTCCGCTCACGCCCAGTATACCTCCACTCACACCCAGTATACCTCCGCTCACACCCAGTATACCTCCGCTCACACCCAGTATACCTCAGCTCACGCCCAGTATACCTCCGCTCACACCCAGTATGCCTCCGCTCACACGCAGTATACCTCTGCTCGCGCCCAGTATACCTCTGCTCGCGCCCAGTATACCTCCACTCATGCCCAGTATACCTCCATTCACACCCAGTATACCTCCACTCACGCCCAGTATACCTCCACTCATGCCCAGTATACCTCCATTCACGCTCAGTATACCTCCACTCACACCCAGTTTACCTCCACTCACGCCCAGTATACCTCCACTCACGCCTAGTATAACTCCACTCACACCCAGTATACCTCCGCTCACGCCCAGTATACCTCCACTCACGCCCAGTATACCTCCACTCACGCCTAGTATACCTCCACTCACACCCAGTATACCTCCGCTCACGCCCAGTATACCTCCACTCACACCCAGTATACCTCCGCTCACACCCAGTATACCTCCGCTCACACCCAGTATATAAGGTGAATGGGGATAATCATGCACTGATAAAGCAGGTCAATTCTGTGTCTAGCTGACTTAGTGATTCATGTGAATGGGCCTTAATATCGACCATTAAAAGCAAACTAAAGCTTTAGTTGAGAAATCCTTTTAGTTCATGCATTATTTTATTTCTGTTGTGTAGAAGGTGAATTTTATGGCTCTGGACCTCATCCAGAATAATGAGCCATGGCAGAAGTAATAGGATTAGATTAGGAATAGTAATAACAAATAAGGCGCCCAAGTGGCTTGACTGACTGATAAATATGATGATAAATATCTCAGTCATTCCCTTACAGTCTTTATATTGCTGGAGGTGAGGGATAATTGGATTGAGGTTGACGTTGAGTCCTGTGAGAGATGATTGCCATTGTTTCTGTGGGGGATCACATAGGTACGTGCTGTCCTCTAGGACAAGTTTATTCATAAACTCCTTCCCATAGTGCACTGTGTTGTCAGTAACAGCACAGCTGTGAAAATAATCTAGTATGAATATACAGCGAGCACTGGGACAGAACGGAACTGTGCACATGGACTTATTCCTTCTTTGTTCTGGATTAGATTGGAACAGCAGTGTTGTTGTTATTTTCCATGTGGGCTTTTTCTCTTCCATTTCCTTCTTTCCATCTATTTATTAATTTATTTTTCAGCAAAGAAAAAAAAAAAAAAAAGACTGCCATTCTGATCATTTCAGTCCAGCACACCAAACATATTGGTTGGTATCTTGATCCCTAGAAACTGAACCCCATCCTTACCTTTAGGTCAGCCATACATGGATCAAAACATGGCTGGTTCAGCAGCGACCAGCTGAATTTCAATCCATGTATGGGCATGCACAGAAGTTGATCTACCGATTGACTTGTGTACAACCAGCCTGTTGAGTTTTCCCTGAACAATCAGGGCCAACGGGTAGAAGCGGCAACACTGATCATTTTATTCTGCTGATGGGAAAACATCATCCTGCTTTTTCCTCGCCAGCCTTATAGTCCTCCCCTTTCATTTATTTGCTTTTAGTTCTTTGAGACATGGATGCTCAACATCCCATGTGGGCATTACCTAGGAAGTTCTGCATGTGAATGCTGTCTGCCTAGGAATGCCCACACCTCCAGACTGATACCCATAAGGGTATTTTGACATTGGGTTACCTTCTTCAATGAGCCCACTCCACTGCTTACATCCATGAGCACTGAGGCAGGGTGGTGTGATGTTTTCAGGCAGCTATGTACAGCACCCTGGTGGCCCCTCCTACCAGCATGACATCATTGGGTCCAAAATAAGGTATGAAATGAAAACAGGTGTTATTTAAAAATGTCATTAGCATGTTAATCATGTGGGAATGAAGGAACTAGTGAAGGCAAAATATAAGTACCAGGCTGTACCAACCAACCATTACCAGACATTTTTTCTGTAATGGCACCAGTGATTTAGCCTTGACAGAAAGTTTTTAAATTAGTATATTTTAGATTATAACAGAAAAATAGAATTACAATAATGAAGCTGTTATGATATAAATGTGCCGCGACAGCTGCAGTGGGCTTCCGAATACATTCTTCAGTGTGAATGACATCTGAATTACACTTTCCATACAGCTGTAATATATGAATATAAAGTATAATACAAAGCAATAGCTCACACTGATTACTCTTTATTGGCGTATCTACACATTAAGAGATTGACAAATGTTCCAGGACTGTATCTGATAAAAATGTGTGGCTTAAACAGCCATAGGGAGTCACACTTGATCCCTCTGTGACTGGGAAAGCATCTGTGAAATGATGGGAAGGGCTGGATACATGTAAAAACAGCCAGTGTTTACACTTGTGATTGCTGTGATTGGCCATCACAGTGATCACAATGTACAGAGCCACTTTAATTGGCTCTGTACATTTTGCCTCTTTGTAGGCAGGTGCAGGCTTTCCTCTGTCCAGTAGGTGGCCTGTGTCAATATAGAAATGGAGTGGAGTCGTTAGAGGGAATTTTCCTCTCAGGGACTCTGTCGATGTCTCAGAGGTATCAGCTGTCTGATTGGGTGCTGCAAACTTCTGGTAACCTTTGGCAGCCATCTTGGTTTGATATCTTACACCTGGAGCAAGTGGTAGGTTAGGGACAGAGACTATGCTTGCTAGGGAAGGTAAAAAGCACAGGGAAAGGTTTCTGATGAGTATGATTAGTATAGGGACATCAATGCACCACCAATTGCCACCCCGCCAGCGGAAGCTGTCTTCCGATAATACAGGCCCAAGCTTGGAGACATTACACACATATAAATGTAACGCCCTGCTCCTGTTGACCAGGCACTATTATCTAAATTTAGTGGAATGTCTGAACTGTAGTTGGTTCAGATTCTATGTTTTGGCTAAATTGGCCTATGTTCCAGCCTTGGCTGAGTTGGGTGTATTTCCTGCGGTTGCCAGCAGGTGTCACTGCCACCTCTGGTTCGTGTTGGAAGGTACAACAAGTCGAGGCGTATTGGGTGCTTTTTCCCAGAGGCAACCTAGCGGGAGGTTGATACCGCTGGGCATGCTGGGAGAGGGTACTTAAGGGGCGGACGCCATTTCTGGGGAAGCTCTCACATCATGGCCCCCCCTGGCCGGAGGTATGTGGCAACTCCTCTTCTGCCTCAGGGCCTGCTGGCCTGAGGTTTCGTTACTGGAGGTAGGCCCAAAAGTTATCTGGGGCCTACTGGTTCGAGGGTGATCCTGTGCTGTCTGTCCTGTGGGAAGAAGCCCAGCCATTGAAGGAACCAGGGGAGGACTCGTCTTGGAGGATACGCAGCGGAAGGCTGGTATCTCGAGAGGAGCCTGGGACCTCAATTGGAGGATGCATCCAAACCCATCTGCCTTACAGTATCGCCGGGTCGGCTTAAAGGACTTTCTCATACTGTGCAGTTGCGCTTGAACTTTGAAATTCTGATTACCAAGTCTGTGGCAGAGACTTTTAATTTTTGCCCTTGCAGCATCCCGGCTGCTAGGCTGGTGAGAGGGACCTATCTGGGTGAGCAAGAAACAGTGGCGGCAAGTGTGCCTGTCTCCAGGATTATAAGTGCCTCAATGATCTGCATCAGGTACCTGAATTTCCCCTAACCCTCCATCCCTCTTTCTGCCAACGTTGTGGTAAATAAAAAGAATTGGAAAAGACTCAGTGACTGGCGACCGTGTTTTATGCAACTTTAACCTTAGACTTTGAGCCAACACGGAGAACAGTGGGGTAACGGCAGACAAAAACTAACCAGCAGTTCCTACGGGGGTAATGCTACATAAATATCCTTCTTCCACCAATAAAAAAGATAACGTTGTCATTGGGGAGATTTCCCTTCTCTTCCTGTCCCATAGCCAAAACAGGAACTGATTGGAAATCCCTACAAATTAAAATAATTCCTTGGGACCCCCCAAATCACCAGGACTAGTGTCCCCATTAGAAGACTTCCCCTCTATTACTTTTCTGGGGACAACCCAAAATTTGGGATTTTCTTTTATGCTCACGTTCAATGCTAATGGTAAACAGTACAAAAAGAGACCATGAATCTCCAAAATGGGGGCACAGACAGCAGGAAAAAAACTGACAGGGGTTCTAATCCCTCTCCACTCTCCAAAACCCCCAAAAAAGTTTTGCCTTTAGTTATACTTTAAGTAAATCAGCCCCAATGATTTTGTGTTTTTCCATATTTGGGTTTCTATGCATGACTGTTGAGAAAATCAAGGGATGAAGTAAGAGTTTGTAAAACAAAACATTTTTTTTTTCAGTTTTGGAGTTAAAAACGTGTCAGGTTATCAGTGCTGGGAAGATGTACCCTCTATTTGACCACTGTTGCTGAGAAAGAAAGTGATAGAAAATCCTACATTAGGGAGTTGTCACTGGAACAGCGGGTGCGGAAAAATATTTCAAAGGGAAAACTTATTCAAACTGTGTAAGGAGGGAATTTCCCTCAATCTGTAAAGATTTCCAGAAGTGGAAATGTAAAATAATTTTCCCATTGGGACACAGACAGCAAAAAATAATTTTACCCACTTGCTTACCGGGCACTTAAACCCGCTTCCTGCCCAGGCCAATTTTCAGCTTTCAGAGCTGTCACACTTTGAATGACAATTGCGCATTCATGCAACACTGTACCCATATGACATTTTTATCATTTTTTTTTTCACACAAATAGAGCTTTCTTTTTGGGGGAATCAATCACTGCTGGGTTTTTTTTTTCTTGCTAAAAAGACAGAAAATGTTAAAAAAAATAAAAATAAAACAGTTTCATAGTTTGTTATAAAATTTTGAAAACAGATCATTTTTCTCCTTCATTGATGAGCGCTGATGAGGCAGCACTGATGGGCACTAATAGGCTGCACAGATAGGCACTTATAACTCGGCACTGATAGGTGGCACTGGTGGGCACTGATGAGGCAGCACTGGTGGGCACTGAGAAGTGGCACTGAGAGATGACACTGATGGGAGGCACTGATGGATGACACTGATGGGCACTGATAGGTGTTTCTGAAGGGCACTGATAGGTGGCACTGATGGGCACTGGTAGGCGACACTTATAGGCAGCACTGATTAGTGGCACTGGTGATGAGGCAATGATGGGCACTGGTTGGCAGCACTGATGGGCACTGAAAGGTGGCACTGGTGAGCACTGGTAGGTGGACCTGGTAGGCTGGACTGATATGCACCTGTGGGTGGCACTGGTGGGCACTGGCAGGTGGCACTGGAGGGCACTGCATAGCAGCAGTGCCTCTTTCTTGTTCCTCTAGCCAAGAATTATTCTAAAGGAAAAACAATGTATTTTTGTTTATGAAATGTTGTGGGCGTTGATTTTCTAAATTTGGTTCCCATCTTTCTTTTAATATTTGGCCCTACCTGGGTCACGCTTTATTCAAGCACTTGGCTAAAGAAGGCTAAGATTGTTTTATCCGTTGTTTATGTATGCATTATTTTCCTTTTGTGCAGTAAATTTTTGTACTTTATAAATCAATGACCTCGATCACACCTGTGGGATGTATGAAATAAACACCAACTGTGAATATGTGTCACCTTTATGGCGTTTGCTGGAGATTTTAAAGTGTATATCATGCCTGACTTACATGAATTACCACTTAAGGTTTGCTAAAATATTAACAGGCCTTTCAATTTGTCTACTTAATGACTGAGTAAGAAAAGCTGACTAAAACCAACAGCCAGTTAAAAAGGAACTCTTCTAAACATCAATGCAACCCTGTGCAATGACAACTTATTCTGAGATTTAAAAAAAAACACTGTTTATCAGGTCTCCTCGCCTCTAACATTCAGATATGGAGAAAGAGGAGCTGTGTATAGTCAAAGCTAAACAGGACTAACCAGGAATATAAATCGTATTTTGTTTGCAAAAAAAAGATTCCCATATTTTGCTTTGTGTAAGCTGTAACATATTTCAAGATGCCTGGTCTTAGAACATGTATAAGCTCTTTGTCCTCTGCAAGAAAATTAGTTATTTGGTTATGTTTAGTGATTTCCAAAGATGCAGGTGTTAGGATGCAATATATCAGTCGACCTGAAGGTGGCACTGTTTATACTTTCAGGCTGGCAGAAGACCATGGAGGACTAATTTGTCCTTTGTTATGGGCTCCAGGCAGCCATCCTTGGGAAGACAGCATCTCTATGGATCCCAAAATCCTGCAAGATTTGGGCAACCATCTTGACACAGAAGTGCTTAAAGGCCTCATTTGGGACAGCCAAGCCGAAAAGGGACAGAGCCCCACTGGGTAGGGAGATTGTAGGACCAGTGATAGTGAGAGGTACCTGCTGAGAAGGGAAAGAGTAGGGCGTCTCTTCTGCCAACTTCCTGGACCTGTCTTCCACCGGCAGCCAGATAACTGCAAGGTCTTTGGGAATCAAAGGGAGACCCAGAAATCTCATACCTCCTTCAAGGGTAGTGCTTCTCAGTCATTCTGTGGTCTGTAAGCTCATATTATATCTCTATTAAAAGAGTGTCTTCCTGAGGAACATTACCTTTACTGCCTGAAGAAATGTATGACCTGAAACATATATAGTACTGAAATGCCCTGTACACACGTTCGGTTTTTCCGATGAAAAACCGGTCGTGTGTGGGCCCCATCTGACTTTTTTCCATCGGTGTTAAAAAATAGAACATGTTTTAAATTTTTCCGATGGAAAAAAAAACGATAGGAAATTCTGATCGTCTGTGGGGAACTCCATCAGAGAAAAAACCCACGCATGCTCAAAATCAAGTCGACACATGCTCAGAAGCATTGAACTTCATTTTTCTCGGCTCGTCAGAGTGTTTTACGTCACGGCGTTTTGGACGGTCAGAATTTTGTCTGATGGTGTGTAGTCAAGACTGATGAAAGTCAGCTTCATCGGATCTCCAACGGAAAATACCATCGGATTTTATTCCATTGGAAATCCGATCGTGTGTACAGAGCATTACTGTATTGTTGTACCTGGTTTCTGTGATTATTTTATTTCTACAATATAAACAACATTTAACTATACTTGTGGGCTCACTTCTTACTCTCTGGTATACTAGATATTCTTCCCCCTACCTCACCCACTCTTATTACCCCACCCCCCATACTTAAAAAAAAAACAGAATTTCTGGCCAATGATATTATAGATCCTTCCCCAATGACAGTGGACGTTTGTTTTTTATTTTTTATCTGAAACATGTGAATGCCATTCAGTGCAGTAGTACTCCAAGCGCATGCTCCGCATTGGCGCACCTTAAGGGGGTGTGTCCATGATGACCTGGACACAAAAAAAAAGGATTTTAATGATGCTGTCTACCATTTAACTCAAAAGATGGGAGACATCTACTGGCAGAAAGTAATTACTGCTGGATACACCACTGGATTGAATGTGAGTATGGCTGCAAAATGTGGGATAGTTACATTGACAGTAATGAAAATATAATTAGAACCAAATAATTTTCCTTTCCGTTTGCCGTCACCACCAAGCTAAAATGACTTACATAAAACCTCTGCAGTCAAGAAAGGCAACTCCAGTGCTGTGTGTACTAAAGACCTGCCATGAATCTGACTATAACTGAAACATTTGCGGACAGTTATGAACTGATCAAAGCCAGGTAGTATCATTAATATGAATGTTACTACTACGTGTCTGCAGGAGGCCTTTAATGAAAAGGTGGCAGAAGACCTGCTATCAGGTCCCCTCAGCCCCTGTTATACTGTGTAAGCTAATGTGCTAGTAATTCTGTTTAAAGGGTAACTCCAATTTCGTAGATGAAAATATATAGCAAATACCATATACAACTGATTGACAAGCCATATTGTATTTAATGTTATAAAGCATTACCTTTTCTTTTCAATCAGCAACCGCTGTAATTGTAACTGTAAAATTGCATGCCATAACATTGATGTACAGAACGACCCCAGAAATGCCATTTTCTGCCTTGTGTGATTGGGTCACTGAATTTTCCAGAAGTCTGCACTAAGATACAAGTCAAATTGTAGGCATCCTCTGCACCAGAAATTTAAGGTTTGTTGAGATATTTCCCACAGGTTAAATACTTGTAAAGGGATACAAACACTGCAGCTTTCCTCATCAGAACACTGAGAGTGCACCAGGTGGTTATATTAAAGCGGTTGTATAGTCAGATAAACATTTTTTTTGTCACCTGTAAGGTAAAAGGCATAATGAGCTAGTATGCACCGCATACTAGCTCATTATGAAATACTTACCTTAGAATGAGGCATCGGTAACTTACCTGGTCCACGCCAAGGGAGATGACATGTTGCCTCGGCGTGTCTTCTGGGTATCGCGGCTCCAGCGCTGTGAGTGGCTGGAACTGCGATGTCGTCACTCCCGTGCATGCGCGTGGGAGACTTCTTTCCGGCAAGGTCCGGCGTCTGCCGGGCCTTCAGCCGAGAATCCCCTGTGCGCATGGGCCGCTGCAGTCAGTGGCTCATTGCGAGGGGAATATCTCCTAAACCGTAAAGGTTTAGAAGATATTTTTTTTACCTACAGGTAAGCCTTAATATAGGCTTACCTGTAGGTAAAAGTTACCAAAATGACTATACAACTGCTTTAAACCAGACATTTTGTTCCATTATCCATCTGCAACGGACATGGAGAAATGAACCGCTATTTCTTCAGAGCAGAAAAAAGTAAAAATCTGCTACAATGCTTGTTAAAATCCTTGTAACTGGCATAGATCACCCAGAGGGCATTTTTGTTTGTTTTTTTCTCAACAAAAGTGGAATTACACTTTTTTTTTTTATTACTTTATTTTTCTTTCCGGTTATTCATTATACAAAGGGTGGAAATTCCTTATAGCATATTACATATATTGCTTTTTCCTTTTGGCGTTTCACATCCATCAAATATTACATGCATTTTTTACAGATTTCATTATCTAACATCATGCCAAACAATAACACCCTGTGTATGCTACTATACTTGGGTTTCCTCTATTCTGTATTCATCAGAGCCTATCCTTTAATTTATGGATGGTTCGTATTCTAAGTCCCTTCCATCTTACCCACCCTAGTCCTTTAAACAACCGTTTTTTCCTTCCTTTTCCTTAAATCTCCTAAATAAACAAAACGGGGGAAAAACGTGTGCCCTCCCCTCTCCCCCCCTCCACGCCCCCCCCCCCTCCACAATCTCCACATTTAATTTTAACATATTGACGGAATTACAGAGTAGTCTTTTTTTATCTCCTATTCTACCTCTTAAGAATCATAATACAAAAAGGGCCTTTCCTTCTTCTGATGATTTGAATACATTCCACTCAGCCCATGTCTGGGAATACCTCTCATATTTATTTTGACCTAATAATACCAACTCTTCCATTTTATTAATCACTTCGACTCTTTTAAGCCACTCCGGTACTGTCGGGGGGTTTATGTCTCTCCATCGTCATGCTATGCACGACCTGGCAGCATTAAAGAGATGCCTTAGAATCAGTTTATTGTACAGATTCCCTGGTATGCTAGAGACATGTAATAAAAATAGCGCTGGGTCTATCGGGAGATTATAATCTGTAAATTTCTGGGATATTCGATGCACCTCCTTCCAAAAGTATTCCAATTTCGGGCATGCCCAAAAATATGAAGTAACGTCCCTCTATCTAGTTTGCATCTCCAGCATCTATCTGATTTTGATGGTGAATACTTATGGAGCACTGAGGGTGTACAATACCATCTCGTCAATATTTTAAAATTTGTTTCCTGTACCCGTGTACTTATTGATGATTTTAAGGTATTATTTATAATCTGTCTTTGTTGTAGGGGGGAAAAAGATCTTCCCAATTCTATTTCCCATTTCCTTAGAAACGGGGGTACATATTCATCTGGGGGCGCAATCAATAAAGCGTACATTTGTGAGAGTGTATGAGAGGAAGGTCCCTCCTCTTCACACATTTTTTCCAGTGTGGTACGTGGTCGCTGAAACCTACTCAGTGGAGGTAAAGTATTGAGAAAATGTCTCAGCTGAATTCCACTCCAGAAATCTAAACAATATTGGTCGTTTGGTGCTGTCAAAACCTCCATTGAAGGCCATGTCGCTGATTGTGAAAAATGTGAGACTTGATAGCATTGTAAGTCTAGTAATCTTCTAAAGTTACCCTGGTCTATTCCTGGAGGGAAACGTGGGTTCCCTAATATAGGGTAGAGGGGGGAGTCTAGTGGTGACAGTAAGGTTGTCCTACAGATCTTAGAGCATATCTGTAGCGTAGTCCCTATAATTGGATGTTTCTTAGTAGTGGGATCAATATCTGTAAAACACCACACCGCTCGTCGCAATAGGGCCCTGCTTTGGGATTGTTCAATTTTTGGCCATAATTTAAGCTCTGTGTGCCTACACCAATCTATTAATCTCCCCATATGAGCTGCCTGATAGTATTTCCTTATGTCAGGTACTGCCAGCCCCCCATATTGTTTGGGCATTGTCAGAAGTCGTTGTCTTATTCTAGGTCTCTTATTTGCCCAAATAAATTTTGTAATTATTGTATTTACTTGCTTAAAAAATTCTGGGGGTATATGAATCGGTAACAATTGAAAAAGATAGGAGAATTTAGGTAAGATTGACATTTTAATTATATTACATCTCCCCATCCATGAGAAGGGGCCTTGTTGCCATTTAGATAGTAATAGCTTAACTCTATTAATTAGGGGTGGAAAGTTTCTCTCATACACTTGTTTTAAATTAGGGGGGATATACGTACCCAGGTATTTAAGTGCTATATTAGTCCATCTAAAATTAAAATGTATTTTTAAGTTATTTACCTGTGATGTCGACATTGAAACTCCCATTGCCTCTGATTTGGTCATATTTATTTTAAGATGGGATAGTTCCCTATACTGATCCAGTTCTTTTATGAGGTTTGGTAATGATATCGCCGGGTTGGTCATGGAGAATAGAAGATCATCCGCATATGCGGATATCTTATAGTTTCCGTCTCCTGTTCATATCCCTGTTATATCTGGGTTCTTTCTTATTTTACATAAAAACGGTTCCAGTGAAATAGCGAATAGGAGGGGTGATAGGGGACACCCTTGCCGGGTTCCATTAAAAATCGAGAACGTTTCTGATAGCATCCCGTTTATTTTGATTTGTGCCCTAGGTCTCGAATAGATACCTGAGATCCATCCCATCATCTTCTCTCCCATTCCTACATATCTTAGGGCCGACATCATAAAAGACCAATTAACCCGGTCGAACGCTTTTTCCGCGTCTGTACCGAGGAATACCGCAGGTGTTTTAGTGGAATCCGCCAAATGGAAAAGGTTCAACACTTTAATAGTGTTGTCTCGTGCTTCACGGGTTGGAATAAAACCCACTTGGTCAGGATGTACCAGGGTGGTCAAATGTGGTTGGATACGTGTAGATAGAATTTTTGCAAATATTTTAAGATCCACATTTAATAAAGATATGGGACGGTAACTACCACAGACTGATAAGTCCTTATCTTCCTTTGGGATGAGCGTAATATATGCTTTTAATGCTTCAGGGGAGAATCCTGTTTTATGTCCTAGTGCATTGAACGTTTGTATCATATATTTACCTAATTGTGGGAAAAACGTTTGATAATATTTGTGTGTAAAACCATCCGGTCCTGGTGATTTTCCTGGTTTAAGTGCCCTGATTACTTCCTGTAGTTCCTCGATAGAAATATCCATTCCCAATTCCTCTTTAATTTGCTCTGATAACTGGGGGATCCCTGAGGAGGCTATGTATTCCTCAATCCTATTTTGTGATTGTATTTGTGAGCTATTACAGTAGGTAAGTTGTAAAGAGATTTATAAAATTCACAAAAAGCCTCCGCAATCTGATTAGTTTTGTGTACTTTTCTACCCCTTGTATCCACTATATGTGGAATGTAGGTTTGTACTCGTTGATCCTGTAGGGCTCTTGCTAATTGTTGGCCGCATTTATCGCCACTTTCATAGTAATATTTTCGACATGATTGCAATGCTGCCTTTGCTCTATACTGAAGGATCGTCGTTACCAGTCTACGTAAATTAAGTAATTCCGCCTCCCCTCCAGATCTGGTGTTCTGTTTATGTTGTATTTCTAAGTTATGTATTTCTGTCAATAATTTCTTTAGTTCAGCTTCCCTCTCCTTTTTAATTCTGGATCCGTGTTTAATAAATACCCCCCTTATCACTGATTTATGTGCTTCCCATATAGTCCCTATGTCCATCTCCGGGGTATTATTCTCTTGAAAATAATATTGCATTTCTTTAATTAAATCCTCTACTACCATCTTATCTTCCAACAAGCTCTCATTAAGTCTCCACTGTCTGGTATTTGGTTGTACGTTCTTATTCATAATCAGCGTCAGTATCACCGGGGCGTGGTCTGACCATGTAATATTCCCTATGTCTACTGTTCTAACCATAGATAACATGTAGTGAGGGATAATAAACCAATCTATACGTGTATATACTTTATGTGGACCCGAGTAGAAGGTATAGTCCCTCTCGTCAGGATGGTATATTCTCCAGGCATCAGAAAGTTGATGTTCATATAGAGTACGCGTAACTTTCTTCCTAGAGCTTGTAGTGATTGATGAGTTTCCTGTAGACTTATCTATCCTCGGATCTAATGTGAAGTTGAAATCTCCCCCCAACACCATCTTCCCTTCTGCAAATTTCATTAATTTGTTCACCACCGAGCAGATAAATCGATCCTGATTATCATTTGGGGCATAGACAGTGGCCAACGTCACTTTAATAGCCCCCATCATGCCCTTCAAGAATAAAAATCTACCCTCCGGATCCATCTTAGCATCCAGTAGTTTCCAGGGTGTCTGCCTTGATATCAAAATAGATACACCTCTTGATTTGGACATCTTGCTACATGCATGATAGACAAGAGGATAGAGATTATTCCTCAAGGATGGTATCTTTCCTTCTTTGAAATGGGTTTCCTGAATATAAGCCACATCTGTATGTGAACGTTTTAATTCTTGTATAAGCATCTTTTGTTTCTCTGGTATATTAAGGCCCTTTACATTAAAAGAGGTTACTTTCAACGTTTCCATTCTTAACTACTGTATTGAAGAGAGGTGGAACCAGAGGTAGGAGGGTAAGGGCGAGGGAAAAAAAAAAAAAGGGGGAGAAAAGAAAAAAAAAGACAAGAAGAGGAGTCCCCCTTTATCTATTTCCTCTCTAGAGGAGGCCCACCTCTGTGGCCCCTCCAGGAGGTTTACAAGCTTCTCCGCTTTATACACTCTACTATCCTCCTACTCCTATTCTCCCTATTCTTGTGAGTGTTTTACCTAATAGGGGTACCGTGGCTGAGCATGGCCCAGAGTGAGCCTTCCCGGACGTCTCCCCACCCCACCCGCTCCTTTTATCTATCCTTCAACCAATCTCAGTTTTAACTAGAATATTAAGATCCTACTATATCTATTATCTATATCTCTTATCTCAACCTTCAATGTCCCCTTTTCATATTTCTTACCTTGTACCTATTTATACATTTACAAGTGCCTATATCGACCATATTCATATTACCTCCTACTCATACCTATATTTTCTTGTATCATTATCCTTTCCTACATTTCTTATGTCTTTTATAATCTTAATATCTATATCTATATATATATATATAGATATATATATATGTATTTCCCCTCTCTCCTCCTCCAGGTTTTCCAAATTTTCCTTCTTCTTCCTCCTTTCCCTCCCTCCCCCCACCCCTCCTCTATGTCTCCCGTCTCCCTTATCAGTCTACCACGTTACTCCGACCAATGAAAGGAGGTAGAGGAGAGAGAGAACTTACACACACAAAAAAAAAAAAAAAAGGAGGAAAAGGAATAATCATCATGGGCAATGATATTCATCTAAAACACATACATATAGGATAAGCCCCATCCCTCTTGAAGTCTACAGAGGGTGGGAGGCCACTTAACTTATACATTCCTTATATCAACATACATCATATATCTCCATAGAAAAAAAAAAAAACAAATATATGTATCTCCAGTTAGTTGACCTTCAATGGGGACCACATCCCTCCTCCTCCCTCCTCCGCCCCCCGCCCCCTCCCCCCTCTCATTTATTCCTGTGTCCAATACTCTCTTATCCCTTCCTCCCCCTATTCCCCCTACCCCTTCCCTACCTAATTCTATTAAGTATTTCCCACAGTGTAGTCATAGTCCTATTCCTTAACCCTTAGTGTACTTTGGTGTATGTGTATGCAAGTGATATAGGTGATTTAGTGTCTTCTCTCCTACAAAAAAAAGAAAAGGAGAGAAAATATAGGTGACAAACCCCCCCCCCCCTTCAACCCATTAATCTCCTACCCCTTCCCAACCCTTTCCCAACCCCTTTTTAGTTTTTTTAACCCCTGTGTCCCTATGTCTATCTGTGTTTGTGCTTATCTATGTTTGTTTATTTATTTGTTTATTTATCTATCAGTGCCTGTGTATATTTATTTATATATATATATTTAAACCTATACGCATACATATATATATACTATAACCTACCTCCCCCATCCATCCCCTATCCCTCCCCCCTTACACTTACACCTACACTTTAACCACTTGACGTCCGAAAGGTTTTATATGACCAGGTCATTCTTTGCTATTTAGCACTGTGCTAATTTAATTGCCAATTGATAAGTTTTGCAACACAAATTAAATTTTTTGCATTTTTTTTCACATACATCTTCTTTTGGTGGTATTTAATCAACACAGTTTTTTTTTTTTGCTATATATAGGAAAGAATATAGAAAATTTTGAAAATAAAATGCGTTAGTTGCTTCATAAATTTAGGCCAACATGTAGTCTGCTACATTTCTTTGGTAAACAATAATCCAAATCAGTGTATATTATTTAGTGTGTGTGAAAGTTATAGAGTCCACAAACTATGGTATATGTTCGAATATCAAACAATCTTGATGTACTGATGGCCTATCTAATTTCTTAAGGCCCTAAAATGCCAGGGCAGTACAAATATCCCCCAAATTTTGGGGAAGTAGACATTCCAAGGTATTTAGTATGAGGCAGGGGCAGTTTTTAAAATTGTAATTTTTTTAACACAACTTTTTGGAAAATAACATAATTATTATTATATTTTTTCACAATTTTTTTTTTTTTTTTTTTTTACATACTGTCACCAGCATTTCTTTTTCTATTTTTAAAATAGTTTTCCTTTTTTTTTCTTTTTACACTATTATTGCTTATAACAGTGATGATCATTGTTATAAGCAATAGTTTTAGCTTTTATCAATGGCTTTCATTCATGACAGCTGTGATCTGTGATTGGCTAAAGATAATCACATGGTACAGGGGGTACCATGTAATAACTGTGGGCCAAACACAGCATCACAATAGAAAGCGAAACAGTTATGAATGGAAGCCGTTCATGACTGTTTTGTATTCATGTGATCTTCGGGTACCGAGCGGCATGACCTGCTGTGTCCACCAGACAACAGTCACGGGATCGCGCCGTTATGTGCCCAGGCAGTGCGACAGTGCACATGTGCCCAGCAAAGTACCAATACTGTATGTTAATGAGCCTGTAATGTCAGCCCGCTCACAGTAAAAGGATTGTGCGTGGGCGGCAAGTGGCAATGATTGTGCCAATGTTTTTACTGAGTTTCAAACAAGGCTGTCTTTATTATCACATAGCCAACCATCAGATCCAAACTTTCAAAATCCTTCCGCTGTAATTTTGCAGTGGACCTTTAAATTTAATTGGTTGCTGACAAATGCAGTATGTTTGCATGTATTGTATATGTATGTGAAACACACATACCAATACTTTTGACAATATAGTGTATATGTGTATATATATATATATATATATATATATATATATACAGTATCTCACAAAAGTGAGTACAACCCTCACATTTTTGTAAATATTTTATTCTATCTTTTCATGTGACAACACTGAAGAAATTACACTTTGCTACAATGTAAAGTAGTGAGTGTACAGCTTGTATAACAGTGTAAATTTGCTGTCCCCTCAAAATAACTCCCTCCCCCCAGCACTAACACCCCTAGACAAAGAAAGACAAGCCGAGAATGAGAAGGGGTGAGAGGGGTGAGGTCGCTACATATATATGTACATACTCAGGGCCGGGACAAGGGGTGGGCAGGAGGGGCGGCTGCCCCTGGCACAATGGTTTATTGCAGGGATGGAGGGGGCACCCAGACCCTAACCCTAAAGGAAAGGGGGGCGCAGTTTGGCATCTTTGCCCTGGGCGCTTGATGACCATGTCCCGGCACTGTACATACTGTATATATACTGTATATTTAATCCAGAATCCAGAGATTCTCCTTTACTTTTATGTTACAGTTACTTTTCTGCTTAGTTCTGTGTCAATGATTTATCGCTGCGGTTTTGCACTTCTCGTATCACGCATCAAAGAACAATTCCATCATGTTTGCAGAACAGCAGCCAGCAGCATATGCTTTCAGGATTACCTGATGGCATTGCACAGAGAGAAACTTTTCTTTTGATGTGACACAGTGCGAAGTATACTGTATGTGCTTACAATGTGTACACAGTAATAGAGTTAGTCAGCTGAACTTTCTCATAATCAAAACAAAAGATGTATGAGGGACAAAGGACCAGAGTGACATGTACTATATGTACAGTATATATATACTTCTCTAGATGGAGATGCTGTAACACTTCCTGCCCTCTTATTGTGTCTTACATTCCACTGGATAACGTTCTCAGTCGCCATACAAATGCCTGCCATGTTGGAAGGGGTGCTGAGGTACTGAAAATCAGCACTACCAAGTCATAAGGATAAGTTTCCACTTGGGGCATGGGGGAAAGAAGGAGGGAGGTGGGGCAGTAAAAACAGGCCGTCTCCTTTAGGCTGCAGGGACAGCTGGATGGGGGGGGGGTAAACTTAATGCTACCACACTGTATCTCCCACCAAACGCCACCTATTCAAGTGATGTGGACTGTGCCACAACTGCCCTGCATCTGTGTGCAGCTATGATTGAGGCCATGTTTGGGCTGAAATGTGTAAAAGCTGAGGCATACATAAATTTTTTATCTTCTGTTGAGTAAAGCCCCTTTCCCATGGGCAATTTGTTCAGGCAGTTTTTCAGAGATCACAAACCCCCAACAGTGGGCAAAATCATTCAAACCACCTAAACTCACACTACATATAAAATAATGTTTGCCTCAGCCAATGGCAACTTTCAGAAATCGTCTAATATATGGGAATACTGGTATAGCAGATCTAAACCCACATAACCGGTAATACATACCTGACTCTACTCAGTTACGTAATATATAGCTACCACTTTCTTCCACATAACCATTACAAGTTACTTTTGGATTGTGACCCATCTGTTCATGTATCCATCCACTCTTTTTTTAGGTTGTTCTCGTTTTACATGTTAAATTTCTTTTGATTGATACCCTGATCCTAATGTTCACTTTATGGTGGTACATCATACTGCACCATAAAAATTAAGGTGGGGTTGGTCGTGAAACCTCACAGTCTGAGATGCAGACAGCTCCAAAAATGGGTGTCTGGGGGGGGGGGGTGCCAACACCCTTACTGTAAGCACTGCATTCACTGTTAAAGTTCAAATATTACTTATGTCTTATCAATATACAGGTGAAACTCGAAAAATTTGAATATCGTGCAAAAGTTCATTTATTTCACTAATGCAACTTGAAAGGTGAAACTAATATATGAGATAGACTCATTACATGCAAAGCAAGATAGTTTAAGCCGTGATTTGTCATAATTGTGATGATTATGGCTTACAGCTCATGAAAACCCCAAATCCACAATCTCAGAAAATTAGAATATTACATGCAATCAATAAAACAAGGATTGTACATAGAACAATATCGGACCTCTGAAAAGTATAAGCATGCATATGTACTCAGTACTTGGTTTGGGACCCTTTTGCAGCAATTACTGCCTCAATGCGGCATGGCATGGAAGCTATCAGCCTGTGGCACTGCTGAGGTGTTATGGAAGATTAGGGATGGGCTATCTGTTCGAGTCAAACTCATGTTCAAATGGTACAATGTACCCCTTACCAATTCACATGGGGGGGGCGGGATCTGGGGGTCCCCTTTGTTATGGGGGCTTCCAGATTCCGATAAGCCCCCCACCCACAGACCCCACAACCACCGGACAAGGGTTGTGGGGATGAGGCCCTTGTCCCCATCAACATGGGGACATCCTCCCCATGTTGTGGGCATGTGGCCTGGTATGGTTCAGGAGGGGGGCACTCTCTCGTTCCCCCCTCTTTTCCTGTAGCCTGCCAGGTTGCGTGCTCGGATAAGGGTCTGGTATGGATTTTTGGGGGAAACCCCACGCCATTTTTTTGATTTTGGTGCAGAGTTCCCCTTAAAATTAATACCAGACCTGAAGGGTCTGGTATGGATTTTTGGGGGAACCCCACGCCATTTTTTTTTTATTTGGCGCAGGGTCCCTCTTAATATCCATACCAGACCTGAAGGGCCTGGTAATGGAATTTTAGGGGAACCCCACGCATTTTTTATTTAAATTTTTCAATGACTTTTATCTGAATTGCCGGGACCCGACAATTCATTATAGCCGCGAGTAGTTTTAAATTACTTTTTTTCCTTTAGAAATGTCATTTTGTGCAGAGACTGTTATAAACACGGGAAACATGCACTACTTTACAGGCATACTATAGACACCCCCCAGGTACGAAATTTAAAGGAATATTTCACTTTTATTGTTTCACTTTAAGCATTATTAAAATCACTGCTTCCGTAAAAACTGCAGTTTTTAAAACTTTTTTTTGCATTGATACATGTCCCCTGGGGCAGGACCCCGGTCCCCAAACACTTTTTTTGACAATAACTTGCATATTAGCCTTTAAAATTAGCACTTTTCATTTTTCATGTTCGTGTCCCATAGACTTTAACGGTGTTCGCGTGTTCGAACAAATTGTTTGCCTGTTCGCATGTTCTGGATGCAAACCGAACCAGGGGGTGTTCGGGCCATCCCTATGGAAGACCAGGATGCTTCAATAGCAGCCTTTAGCTCTTCTGCATTGTTCGGTCTCATGTCTCTCATCTTTCTCTTGGCAATGTCCCATAGATTCTCTATGGGGTTCAGGTCAGGCGAGTTTGCTGGCCAATCAAGCACAGTAATTCCACGGTCATTGAACCAGGTTTTGGTGCTTTTGGCAGTGTGGGCAGGTGCCAAGTCCTGCTGGAAAATGAAGTCAGCATCCCCATAGAGCTCGTCTGCGGAAGGAAGCATGAAGTGCTCCAAAATCTCCTGGTAGACGGCTGCGTTGACCCTGGACTTAACCACTTAACGACCGCCCACTGTAAATATACGTCAGCAGAATGGCACCGACAGGCAGAATCAGGTACATATATGTGATTGCCTTTGTATAGTTGGGGGGTCCGATCGGACCCCCCTTCTTTACAGTGGGTGGTCGTTTTACCTTCGGGAGCGATCCGGCATGAGGGGACGGCCGTTCGATTCCGGCCACCCCCTCTCGATCGCTCCCGGCGAATGAGAGAGCTTCCCCTGCCTGCCAGGAAGGAGGAAGTGATGTCATCTCTCCTGGGGCGCTCACATATACCGAGCGCCGTACAGGAGAAGATGCAGGTTAGTGCACACAACACTACACTGACACCAGGACACATAGGCACATAAATCGCCCCCCCAGGCCCCCCCAGACACCCCCAGATCACCCCCAGCCCCCCCCCCAGCCCCCAGTCACAGTGTCACTGATTGCAGTGACCATTTATTTAGTGATCACTGCAATCAGTGACATTTGTGACTGTAAAAGTGTCACTACATTTAGTTTTAGGTCCAGTGTAGCCCCCTAACCCCCCCTAATAAAGGTTTAACCCCCTGATCACCCCCCAGATAACCCTTTCACCCCCTAGCACCGCCGTCGCTTGGCGATCATTTTTCTGATCGATGTCTTAGCGTCGGTGATGCTGATCGGTAGCCAGTAATTTTTTTTAGGTTCGCCGCAGGTTTTTATAGCGTCGGGTACCCCCATATATTACCTAATGAAGGTTTAACCCCCTTGATCGCCCCCCAGGTAACCCTTTCACCCCCTATCACCACTGTCACTAAGTTATAATTTTTCTGATCGATGTCTTAGCGTCGGCGATGCTGATCGGTAGCCAGTAATTTTTTTAGGTTCGCCGCAGGTTTTTATAGCGTCGGGTACCCCCATATATTACCTAATAAAGGTTTAACCCCCTTGATCACCCCCCAGGTAACCCTTTCACCCCCTAGCACCGCCGTCGCTATGCGATCATTTTTCTGATCGATGTCTTAGCGTCGGTGATGCTGATCGGTAGCCAGTAATTTTTTTTAGGTTCGCCGCAGGTTTTTATAGCGTCGGGTACCCCCATATATTACCTAATAAAGGTTTAACCCCCTTGATCGCCCCCCCAGGTAACCCTTTCACCCCCTATCACCACTGTCACTAAGCGATAATTTTTCTGATCGATGTCTTAGCGTCGGCGATGCTGATCGGTAGCCAGTAATTTTTTTTAGGTTCGCCGCAGGTTTTTATAGCGTCGGGTACCCCCATATATTACCTAATAAAGGTGTAACCCCCTTGATCACCCCCCAGGTAACCCTTTCACCCCCTAGCACCGCCGTCACTATGCGATCATTTTTCTGATCGATGTCTTAGCGTCGGTGATGCTGATCGGTAGCCAGTAATTTTTTTTAGGTTCGCCGCAGGTTTTTATAGCGTCAGGTACCCCCATATATTATCTAATAAAGGTTTAACCCCCTGATCGCCCCCCAGGTAACCCTTTCACCCCCTATCACCACTGTCGCTAAGCAATCGTTTTTATGATCGTTGTCTTAGTGTCGGTGATGCCGATAGGTAGCCAGTAAATTTTTTTTAGGTTCGCCGTCAGGTTTGTATATAGCGTCAGGTACCCCTATATATTACCTAATAAAGGTTTTAACCCCCTAATTGCCCCTAGTTAACCCTTTCACCAGTGATCATCATATAAGTGTTACGGGTGACGCTGGTTAGTTAGTTTGCTTTTTATAGTGTCAGGGCACCCGCCGTATATAACCCAATAAAGGTTTAACCCCCTGATCGCCCGGCGGGTGATATCAGTTAGGTTTTAGCGTCAGAGAGGGTCTGCGTCACACCCCAGGCAGCGTCAGGTTAGTGCCAGTAGCGCTAACACCCACACGTGAAGCATAAACCCCCCTTAGTGGTATAGTATCTGATCAGCTCAATATCTGATCTGATCAGATCTATACTAGCGTCCCCAGCAGTTTAGGGTTCCCAAAAACGCAGTGTTAGCGGGATCAGCCCAGATACCTGCTAGCACCTGCGTTTTGCCCCTCCGTCCAGCCCAGGCCACCGAAGTGCAGTATCGATCGATCACTGTCACTTACAAAACACAACACACATAACTGCAGCGTTCGCAGAGACAGGCCTGATCCCTGCGACTCCAGTGCTGTAGGAGGTGATTTCACCACCACAGTTAAAAAAAAAAAGCATATATGCCGAAGCATTGGGGCAGCAGGAGCGGAGGAGCGATTTTGCTCCTAATGTCGCGTATATACGGTCGAAATTCCGACGGAGGCTTGCCCGTGGAAAAGTCTGACCATGTGTACGCGGCATAACTTTTGCGAGAAGATGCCCCCATGCTTCGGCATATATAAATGGTGCATGTATGCCCATCATTAGAAGTGGGTGGATGAAGGGCGGTATTCTAATGGTGGGCATACCCACCGATCAATCTTTTTTTTTCGTTCAGCCAACAGGCTGCATGAAAAAAAAGATTACAATACATGTCCAACAAGGACCAGCAACATACTGGTATGTTGCTGGACTTTGAATGTTTATACCAGAATGATGCCTGCGGGTTTAGGTATCATCTTGGTATCATTCTTTTCAGCCAGCGGCCGGCTTTCATGTAAAAGCAATCCTAGTGGCTAATTAGCCTCTGGACTGCTTTTACAAGCAGTGGGAGGGAATGTCCCCCCCCCCGGATATAAAAAGCGCCATTGGGAAATTGGGAAAGCATTTTATCACACCGATCTTGGTGTGGTCAGATGCTTTGAGGGCAGAGGAAAGATCTAGGGTCCAATAGACCCCAGTTTTTTCAAAAAAGAGTACCTGTCATTACCTATTGCTATCATAGGGGATATTTACATTCCCTGAGATAACAATAAAAGTGATAAAAATAAATAAATATGGAAGCAACAGTTTAAAAATAAAATAAAAAAGCAAAATTAATAATAAAAAAAAAAAAAAAAAAAAAAAAAAAAAGCACCCCTGTCCTGCCCTGCTCTTGCCCAATGGCGAACGCAAGCGTCGGTCTGGCGTCATATGTAAACAGCAATTGCACCATGCATGTGAGGTATCACCGCGAAGGTCAGATCGAGGGCAGTAATTTTAGCAGTAGACCTCCTCTGTAAATCTAACGGGGTAACCTGTAAATGCTTTTAAATGCTTTTAAAAATGTATGTAGTTTGTCGCCAATGCGCGTTTGTGCGAAATTTTAAAGCATGTCGTGTTTGGTATCTATGTACTCGGCCTAAGATCATCTTTTTTATTTCATCAAACATTTGGGCAATATAGTGTGTTTTAGTGCATTAAAATTAAAAAAAGTGTATTTTTTCCCAAAAAAATGCGTTTGAAAAATCGCTGCGCAA
Source organism: Rana muscosa (assembly GCA_029206835.1). Taxonomy (NCBI): domain Eukaryota; kingdom Metazoa; phylum Chordata; class Amphibia; order Anura; family Ranidae; genus Rana; species Rana muscosa. The sequence continues at coordinate 89,662,379 of CM055117.1, read as the reverse complement.
ATACTGTGTAGAAAAAAAAAATGCAACACCCACCATTTTATTCTGTAGGGCCTTTGCTTTAAAAATATATATAATGTTTGGGGGTTCAACATAATTTTCTTGCAAAAAAAAATATGTTTTCATGTAAACAAAAAGTGTCAAAAAGGGCTTCGTCTTCAAGTGGTTAGAAGAGTGGATGTAAGCTTCCTAATGTTGTGTATAAAATGCCAGAACAGTTCAAAACCCCCCCAAATGACCCCATTTTGGAAAGTAGACACCCCAAGCTATATACTGAGAGGCATGTCGAGTCCATGGAATATTTTATATGTTGACACAAGTTGCGGAAAAAATACAATTTTTTTTTTTTTTTTTGCACAAAGTTGTCACTAAATGATATATTGCTCAAACATGCCATGGGCATATGTGGAATTACACCCCAAAATACATTCTGTTGCTTCTCCTGAGTACGGGGATACCACATGTGTGAGACTTTTTGGGAGCCTAGCCGCGTACGGGACCCCAAAAACCAAGCACCGCCTTCAGGCTTTCTAAGGGTGTAAATTTTTGATTTCACTTCTCACTGCCTATCACAGTTTCGGAGGCCATGGAATGCCCAGATGGCACAAAACCGCCCCCAAATGACCCCATTTTGGAAAGTAGACACCCCAAGCTATTTGCTGAGAGGTATTGTGAGTATTTTGCAGATCTCGCTTTTTGTCACAAAGTTTTGAAAATTGAAAAAAAAAAGAAAAAAAAAAAAAAGTTCTTTCTTCATTTTCAAAAACAAATGAGAGCTGTAAAATACTCACCATGCCTCTCAGCAAACAGCTTGGGGTGTCTACTTTCCAAAATGGGGTCATTTGGGGGGGTTTTGTGCTATTTTGGCATTTTATGGCCTTCAAAACTGTGATAGGTAGTGAGGAGTGAAATCAAAAATTTGCGCCCTTAGAAATCCTGGAGGCAGTGCTTGGTTTCCGGGGTCCCGTACGTGGCTAGGCTCCTAAAAAGTCCCACACATGTGGTATCCCTGTACTCAGGAGAAGCAGCAGAATGTATTTTGTGGTGCAATTCCACATATAACCATGGCATGTGTGAGCAATATATCATTTAGTGACAACTTTTTGTAATTTTTTATTTTTTTTTGTCATTATTCAATCACTTGGGACAAAAAAAAAAAAATTCAATGGGCTCAACATGCCTCTCAGCAATTTCCTTGGGGTGTCTACTTTCTAAAATGGGGTCATTTGGGGGGGTTTGTACTGCCCTGTCATTTTAGCACCTCAAGAAATGAGATAGGCAGTCATAAATTAAAAGCTGTGTAAATTCCAGAAAATGTACCCTAGTTTGTAAACGCTATAACTTTTGCACAAACCGATAAATATACGCTTATTGACATTTTTTTTACTAAAGACATGTGGCTGAATACATTTTGGCCTAAATGTATGACTAAAATTGAGTTTATTCGATTTTTCTTATAACAAAAAGTAGAAAATATCAATTTTTTTTCATAATTTTCGTTCTTTTTCAGTTTATATCGCAAAAAATAAAAATCGCAGAGGCAATCAAATACCATTAAAAGAAAGCTCTATTTGTGGGAAGAAAAGGACGCAAATTTCGTTTGGGTACAACATTGCATGTCCGCACAATTTACAGTTAAAGCAGCGCAGTGCAAAATTCTGAATTCACCTCTGGTCCTTTAGCTACCAAATGGTCCGGGGCTTAAGTGGTTAATGAAGCACAGTGGACCAACACCAGCAGATGACATGGCTCCCCAAATCAACTCAGACTGTGGAAACTTCACACTGGACTTCAAGCATCTTGCAGTGTGTGCCTTTCCATTCTTCCTCCATACTCTGGGTCCTTGGTTTCGAAATGAGATGCAAAATTTGCTCTCATCAGAAACAGAAAAGAGGACTTTGGACCACTGAGCAACAGACCAGGTCTGTTTTTCTTTAGCCCAGGTAAGACGCTTCTGACATTGTTTGTTGTTTAGTAGTGGATGACAAGAGGAATACGACATTTGAAGCCCATGTCCAGGATCCGTCTGTGTGTGGTGGCTCTTGATGCACTGACTCCAGCCTCAGTCCACTCCTTGTGAAAGTCCCCAACACTTTTGAATGGCCTTTTCCTGACAATCCTCTCCAGGCTGCGGTCATCCCTGCTGCTTGTGCACATTTTTCTTCCACACTTTTCTCTTCCACATAACTTTCTATTAAAGTGGTTGTAAACCCACTTTTTTTTTTTGGCCCACCTGCAAGAGAAAGGCATAATGAGCTATTATGACTAGCATAATAGCTCATTATGTTCCACTTACCTTAGATCGGGGCCCCCGAAGCCGTCCTCGTCCCTCTGTCCAGCCGCAGACATCACTGTGGCGATAGCCGGAATGTTACTTCCGGGTATCGCCGCACCAGCCAATCACAGCGCCGCTCCGGCGCTGTGATTGGCCGGAGCGGCGGAGACGTCACTCTGCACATGCGCGCGGCAGGCGTCCCACTCGGCTACGCCCAGCGATTGCTGGGAAGTAGCCGAGTATGTGAATGGGATTAACCCCATAAATGCGCCGTTGTCTATGGCGCGCATGCGCCGTAGATAGCGGCGCTTGACATTTTAGTAAATTTCTTGCACCTACAGGTAAGCCTTAATCTAGGCTTACCTGTAGGTGCAAGTTGAAAAAGTGGGTTTACAACCACTTTAATGTGCTTTGATACAGCACTTTGGGAACATCCAACTTATTTTGCAATTACCTTTTGAGGCTCTCCCTCCTTATGGAGGGATTCAATGATGGTTTTCTGCACAACTGTCAGGTCAGCAGTCTTTCCCATGATTGTGATTCCTACTGAACCAGACTGAGAGACAATTTAAAGGCTCAAGAACCCTTTGCAGGTGTTATGGCTTAATTAGCTGATTAGAGTGGGACACTTTGAGCCTAGAATATTGCACCTTTTCACAATATTCAAATTTTCTGAGATTGTGGATTTGGGGTTTTCATGAGCTGTAAGCCATAATCATCATAATTATGACAAATCACGGCTTAAACTATCTTGCTTTGCATGTAATGAGTCTATCTCATATATTTGTTTCACTTTTTAACCACTTCCCTACCCAGCCATAGTCAAATGACGTCCACAGATGGGATCTCCCATCCTGGGTGGACGTCATATGACGTCCTCGGCTTTGTAGGGGGATATCTGAATGATGCCTGCAGCTAGAGGCATCATTCAGATATCCTTTTCTTGGGCCAGCGATTCTGTGCACCAAAAGAATGATCATAGCGGCGATTCCACCACCTGATCGTTCTAATAGGCGGCGGGAGGGGACATTCCCCCCCGCCCCTCCCGCCGCCATCCGGTGCTTCTCCGGGCTCTCCCGTGCAATCAGGGACCCGGAGCGAATCTTCCAGCGTCGTTGGTGGGTCACGTGATGAGCATAGAGATGACTGGTGACCAGATGGTCACCAGTCATCTCTATGATCGTCGGAGGCCCGGGGGCGATGTGATGACGTCACGCCCGGGCCTCAAATGTAAACAAAGCCGCCATTGCGGCTGTAAGTATGAGATCAGTGAAAAAATGTTCTCTGATCTCATGCTTTCCAGCCTGGAGGAGAGATGTGGGGTCTTATTGACCCCGCATCTCTCAATAAAGAGAACCTGTCACACACATTCCTATTACAAGGGATGTTTACATTCCTTGTAATAGGAATAAAAGTGATCAAAAAAAAAAAAGTAAAATAATTGTAAAAAAAAAAAAAAAATAAGTAAAAAAAAAAAAAAAATTAAAACGCCCCTGTCCCCGGTAGCTCGCGATCAGAAGCGAATGCACACGTAAGTCGCCCACATATGTAAACGCCGTTCAAACCACGCATGTGAGGTATCGCCGCGTGCGTTAGAGCACGTGCAACAATTCTAGCACTAGACCTCCTCTGTAATTCTAACCTGGTAACCTGTAAAAAAAATTAAAGCGTCGCCTGTGGAGATTTTTAAGTACCGAAGTTTGGCGCCATTCCATGAGTGTGCGCAATTTTAAAGCGTGACATGTTAGGTATCTATTTACTCGGCGTAACATCATCTTTCATATTTTCCCAAAAAATTTAGCTGAGGCCTCGTACACACGGCCGAGATTCTCGTTGAAAAAAACATGTCGTTTTTTTCGACGAGATTCTTGGACAAGAAACTTGTCCCGGCCGAGTGTACACACGCTCGTTTCAAAGAACCTGCGGTTCTTTGAATGGAGCGTACGCGGTGACGTCATCGACTACGACGAGCATGCGCTCGTCACATTCGATGCCGTCGCCGCCATCTTGGTATACCCTACGTATGCCTAGGAAGCTACCGCGCATGCGTCGAATTCATTTCGAACATGCGCGGGCTTCCGAGAGGACAGGTTAGTGTACACACACTCACTTTTCTTGTCGAGAAACATGCCGAGGAGAATCTCGACGAGAAAATAGAGAGCAGGTTCTCTATTTTCTCGTCGAGGTTTCTTGTCGGTTTTCTCGACGAGAAACCCGATAGCCGCGTACACACGACCGATTTACTCGGCAAGACCTCTCTGCCAGCAAGTTTCTTGCTGGTTCTTGCCGAGAAAATCGGTCGTGTGTACGAGGCCTTACTTTACTGTTTTGTTATTTTTTAATTCATGAAACCATTTTTTTTTTTTTTAAAAGGCGTTTGAAAAATTATTGCGCAAATAACGTGCAAGAAAAAATGTTGCAATGACCGTCATTTTATTCCCTAGGGTGTCTGCTAAAAAAACATATATAATGTTTGGGGGTTCTGAGTAATTTTCTAGCAAAAGAATGATGATTTGTACATGTAGGAGAGAAGTGCTAGAATAGGCCCGGTATTGAAGTGGTAAAAAAAGCCCTGTATGGAAGTGGTTAAGTTGCATTGGTGAAATAAATGAACTTTTGCACAATATTCAAATTTTTTGAGTTTCACCTGTATATTGATAAAAAAATTTGGATAGAAACAGGCTTTCAGATTACAAATAACTCAAAGCTAAAAATGTTCGATAGTTCCCTTTTATGTTTTTTTTTTTTAAATCATAGCATTATCTGCTGTAAACCACCTCTTGCATAGTGTTGTGGTACAAATTGATGTAGTGACATCTTCCTGGGGGTATAGACATAGAAAGCGACTGAGGCCAGTTCCTCAGGGCCTTCTTCCTTACCTCATGGTCTTATTCACTTGTGTCTGCGTGAACAACAAAACAGCAGCAGTAAGCGGCAGCCATAATGCATGATGATTACCGCCTAGCTGGTAAATGGAACACACACACTGAACTGTGTTTGTGCTTTTGTATCGCTCCATGTGCATCTGCTACTTGCAAACAGCTGCTCGGTTGTAATGTAGGTCTGTGTGCATTACCAGCTCGTAGGAAAAAAAAAATCCTTTACATAATGTAAGATTCACACTGTGAGGAGAGCTACAGGCAAACACACAAAATCAGATATAAAATAATCTATAGGAAACGTGTTCCATTTATGTTTTTGCACGTACTGTTAGGCTGAAACGCTATCAACTCACAATAGATTAGAACTCAGAATATGGTTTGCAAGGAAAAGGGCTGAGAGCATATGTGGGACAATGTAGGTCCACTACTAGTGTGATTGTTAACATAAAAAGCATGAATGGAAGCACAGCATATGCTTAATGGTTGCCATACACACTTCCATATTATTATCCGATTGATGTGTGAGTTGAACAAAGCAATCAAAATCTGCAAACAATAGAATAGCCATAACTTCCTTTTCCAAATGATTTAGACTTGATTTAGATCCAATCGAATCAAACTGAGTCGATCGGGCATGGTGGAAAATTATAAATCATTTTGTATTGATTGGCAACACTGAGATATGAAATTTCAAGATTATGTGGAAACAGAAATACGATCGATAACTTATGATGGTATGTTTTGATTGTATCTTAAAGTGGAACTAAATGAGAAATTCTGCTGATGCTCCTCCCCCCTCTAATACTTTTTGGACTTTTCTTTTGAGGGGGGTGGGTACCTATTTCTGTCAGGTACCTGCTCGCTCTTCCACTGGAATCTCCTAGACAAGGGGTCTCGAAACTTTCAAAACAAATGGCCAGTTTACAGTCCTTCAGACTTTAGGGGGGCCGAACTTTAGCCAGTTGGAGTAGAAGTTGCCCTGGCATCAGTGAGAATAAACAGTTTCCCATCTTTGATATTAGGGGGTGGAATAGCACCCCATTGTTGGTGTTATTGGAAGAAATAGTGCCCCATCATTGGTATCAGTGGGAGAAATAGTACTCCGCCATTGGTGTCAGTGGTATAAATAATACCCCATTGTTGGTGTAAATGGCAGGAATTATGCCTCTTTGTTGGTGTCAGTGGGAGGGATAGTGTTCAAAGGGCCAAATAAAGACCTGCAACGGACTGCATCTGGCTCATGTACCACAGTTTGAAGACCACTGGCTTAGACGATCCCACCGGAAGTCTCCCCCCATCCGCAACCTCCTGGGACACGTTACAGGTCTCAGGAGGCTGCAGTACCATTCACAGGGCGCAGCACAAGCAAGTTAAAAATTATGTTTATAAATGGCCTCCATCCCCGGCACCAATCATGCTTCTATTATACATTGTAACTCATTTATTGATCCACTTTGTTTACTTATATTGCACTGTGCCCAAACATATATTTAATAAATACTCCCACATTTTTCCATTGATTGATTCATTCCGCCCAAGTGATCTGTTTCAATTAAAGTCCCAATGCCTTTTTCTCTCCAATTTCATGTTGCCGGGGATGGAGGCTTGCGTGCCGTGGCCACAGCCTCATTCAAAGTCCCACCCAATTAGGTTTTAAATTTAGCAATTTAAACTTTATATTCAATTGAAAAGCCATTTAAACCCGATCGACCTCTCCACTCTACCGTGGATCACACTCAGCCTTTTTAAAGGGGTTGTAAAGGTTCAAATATAAAAAAAATAAAAATAACAAACAGGTCATACTTACCTCCACTGTGTAGCTCGTTTTGCACAGAGTGGCACCGATCCTGGTTTTCTGGGGTCCCTCGGCGGCTGTCTCTGCTCCTCCCCGCAAGAGCTAACCCCCTTCATGGGAAGCTCTCTCCCAAGGGGGTTAGCTTGCGGGCGTGCTCCCGTGATACAGCCGGCGGCCATAGCCGCCGACTGTATCACTCGGCCCGCCCCCCTGCGCCACATCATTGATAAGATTGACAGTAGTGGGAGCCAATGGCTGCGCTGCTATCAATCTCCAATGAAGAGCCAAGAACAGCCGAGAAAACTGAGGCCAGTAGTCAGCGCGTTCATGGCGCGGGACTTTCGAGGGCTCAGGTAAGTAAACCGGGGGGCTGGGGGCTTGTAAGCATCGGATGTTTTTTCACCTTAATGCATAGGATGCATTAAGGTGAAAAAACGCAAAGCTTTACAACCCCTTTAAGGGCTCGTCGCTTCCTAGCGACCTTACCCACCAAACCTATGACCCCCTTTTTCAGGACCCCGATTATCCTGCCGGCTGTACGTGAAAGGGGGTTTGGACCTGGCGAAAGAAGACTCATAGGCGACTTGCTCAAGTTCTTCGTGCAGACCCCTCTTTAACCACAGATACCCCTACCCGGTCATCCTCCCGACAATCAACACAGTGGCTTCAAAGAACGCAAGTAATATCTTATGTCCACGCCTTTCCATCTCTGTCAGATATTCTTTCTGACTTATCGGAATTTGAGAAAATGCTCTTACAAACCGACCCCCCAACGCACGTGGTCTCCCAACTATATTCCTTGCTGATGCTTTTTATCCCGACCTTCCTCCGTACACGCAGACCTGGGAATGAGAGTTGCGTCACTCAATCTCACTTACGGATTGGAAAAAAATGCTTCATTCTGACACATAAGCTATCTCAATCAACTAAGACTCAAGAAAAAGGATTCAAGGTGGTGACTAGGAATGAGCCGAACACCCCCCAGTTCGGTTCGCATCAGAACATGCGAACAGGCAATAAATTTGTTCGAACATCCGAACACCATTAAAGTCTATGGGACACGAACATGAAAAATCTAAAGTGCTAATTTTAAAAAGCTTATATGCAAGTTATTGTCATAAAAAGTGTTTGGGGACCCAGGTCCTGCCCCAGGGGACATGCATCAATGCAAAAGCTATTTTTAAAAACGGTCGTTTTTTCGGGAGCAGTGATTTTAATAATGCTTAAAGTGAAACAATAAAAGTGAAATATTCCTTTAAATTTCGTACCTGGGGTGTGTGTATAGTATGCTTTTAAAGTAGAGCTTGTTTCCCGTGCTTAGAACTGTCCCTGCACAAAATGTAATTTCTGAAGGAAAAAAAGTCATTTAAAAGTACTCGCGGCTGTAACGAATTGTCGGCTCCCGGCAATACAGAGAAAAGTCATTGAAAGTCATTGATAAAAATAAAAAAAATGTGTGGGGGTCCCCCCAAATTCAATTACCAGGCCCTTCAGGTCTGGTATGGATATTAAGGGGAACCCTACACCAAATAAAAAAAAATTATGTGGGGTTCCCCCCAAATATCCATACCAGACCCTTCAGGTCTGGTATGGATTTTAAGGGGAACTCCGTGCCAAAATAAAAAAAAATGTTGTGGAGTTCCCCCAAAAATCCATACCAGACCCTTATCCGAGCACACAACCTGGCAGGCCACAGGAAAAGAGGGGGGATGAGAGAGTTCCCCCCCTTCCTGAACCGTACCAGGCCAAATGCCCTCAACATGGGGAGGATGCTTTGGGGTCTGGACCCCAAAGCACCATGTCCCCATGTTGATGGGGACAAGGGCCTCATCACCACAACCCTTGCCCGGTGGCAGGGGGCCTATCGGAATCTGGAAGAACCCTTAAACAAAGGGGACCCCCAGATCCTGGCCCCCCCTATGTGAATTGGTAAGGGGTACATTGTACCCCTAACATTTCACAAAGAAAGTGTAAAAATTTTTAAAAAAACACACAGACACAATTGGGATAAGTCCTTTATTAAAAATAAAAAAAATATTGGTAAGCAGACTGGTTGGTGTGTTGAGCTGGTAATTTGGGCAGGGTCCACCTGTTTGTTACAGGCTTTTATTCTGGCAGCTTGCAGACCCAGACCCAAGCTTGCAGACCCACAATTTTCTGGTTTTGTCTTTCCCTAAGCACTGCTCCTCCCAGAGTTATGTAGGATAAAGCCCCGTACATATGGACCGAATGTCGGTAAACAACGCTGTGCAGCCAGCTTCTGTCGAATATGCATGCTGGAAAACCAGCAGCAGATCGACTCCCCATCAGCGCTCTCAGCCAATGGCAGAGAGTGCTGATTGGAGTGTTCTGGCGGGCGGGGGTGGCATCCCCCTGTTAGAACACAACAGCTAAGCGAGCGGAGATCACTGAACTGACCTTGCATGTTAGTACAGAGGCTCCGCTGGGTTGCAATAAAAAAAAACTGTAGTGTGTACCCAGCTTTTCCCTCATAGTGGTGTACATTTCTGAATGCCCTAGTCTACTTACTTTCTTTTAGCTCCTAGGCAGTAGGCAGATCAACTCTCAGAGTGGGATCCATGAAAACAGTAGGTTGAATAAGTTGGGCACCAGTCAATTTAGTAGATTTTATACATTTATTGCTGATACCATATGGGAGAGAGGGTTAAGGAAACAGAATATTTAAAAAATAATGCTTGCACCCAGAATATATTTTGGTGAATCTTAATTTCCTGTAACTTGTGTAGCTTATATCTGCCATCTTCACTGTCTCTGTAAGGCACCAAGATAAGTGGGAGTAAAGTCGGGCTTTGTGGTGGTGGAATATCAAGGTTGAAATCTTCAAGATAAAAAAGTATACAGCTGCTGACCAGGCACATGAGACTTCACCCATAAGTGAAGTATCACTTTAAGGAGAACTAACACTTAAAATTACCTGGCTGATGCCTGGAAAAATGCAAATGCTTCAAATGTAGGAAGACATCAAAAAACTATCCCTACTTTTTGAGATCTAAATTGTTAAAGAGACCCTGTAGCCAACTACTTGCAATGGGCTTTTGAAAATTTGACTACTACGGGAAGAGTCAATTTCCCAGCACAGACCCCTCCCTCTTTGCAAGAAATAGCCATTTCCTCCTCTGTGAATGTCTAATTACTGTGTGTGCTGGCCCAGCTCTTTTACCCCTCCCTATATAAAATTTTAAGTAGCTTCTGAAGGAGGATCAAAGGCGAATACTATAGAGCAGTGGTCTCCAAACTGTGGCCCAAGGCCAGATGCTTCCCTTTTGCTTGCACTTATCTGGCCCTTGGGGTACTGTTTCTTCCACTGATACAAGGCACTATTCCTCACACTGTGCCAGGGCTGGGCTGCTGCTCTTTGATGAGCAGGTCTCCTCTTTTAGTGCTCAGAAGCTGCTCAGCTGTTGGGTAATTAATTACCAGCCACTCTTTGTTACCACAGAGACCCACTTGGTTACATTAACCTGCCACAATAGTCCAGCCTACAGCCAGACCCTTTTTGCTATTTAAGCAGCTTAGCTCATTTCCTCCTTGCCCTTGCATGGTCTTTGATCTAGAAGTGCCTTCCTTCCTGTGCTCCTGTGTATGACTTTGCCTGGCTGACTTCCCTTCCGATTCCTGCTCCTGATTTTTGCTCCTGACTACGCTGACTTCTGGTTTCCTGACCCTGGCTCGTCGGATTACCCACTCTGGCATCCAAACTCTGGCTTCTGTTTTTTGACTATGTCCCTTAACTTTGTTATTTTTGTCATTTCAATAAAGGTGTGATTTTAACTGCACTGTCTAACTCCGACTGGTTTATAGGTCCTAACACACTGACACCAATGATAGAGCACAGTTCCTCCCACTGACAATAAAGATGAGGCACTACTCCCCCACTGATATCAAAGACAGGCATTGTTTACTTTCACTGATGCTGGTGCATTTTCTATTCCCGCCTGGCCACAGTCTGAAGGACAGCAGACTGAACCTTAGTTTAGAAATATTGGAGACTTCTGCTGTAGAGTGACATCTCCGGGTCTGCTGGAGCTGCTATCAAATCTAAGATGGTGGCACCCAGCAACAGCCATAGGGCTTTTAGACGTTTATACAAAGGAAGCTTTTGTGGGTAATTAACATGCATGAAATATGTTAAAGAGCTACTGCAATCTGCTCACATAATTTGTTATAAAAACATCTTTGCCATTCTGAAGCTTCTCTCCAACCACTTTGCATATTATTTTATATATACTTTTATTCTGTACTTGCCAAATATGCTGCAAAATTCTCCCTCCACTAAGTCTGGCTGCAGCTATTTTAACTGTGGGCAGCTGAAGCTGCTGCCTGTTCACTTCCTGGATTTACACAGACACACACAGAGGCACACCTCCAACTCTGCATCTTTCATTGGCCCTCTTATGACTCATCCCCCTCCCTTCCTGGCCTTACAAAGAGTAAGAGAGAGAGCTGTGCATGTTGTCATAAGCCTAGGGCTAATGAACAGACAGGAAACAGGAAGTGGTCTGCATAAGGTATTTACTGGCAGAAAAAAATAATGTTTTACTATCCAAAGTCAAAACAACAAGGGCAGAAGATTTACTAGATTGAAAGTTGAAAAAATGACTGAAGGTCCACTTTAAATGCACATATAATGTAATTGAAAGATTTTTGTTAAATGTAATGGTCTGGCAATAGGGTCTCTTGAAATACTAGTATGATCTTCTAGTAGAGTTCTAAAACAATTTTTGGTTGACAAGGAAGCAAAAGAAAAATATATACATTATACTGCAGATTTGACATACCTGATCTACATATAATGATTAATTTGTTCAGCTTATTGGAGATACAAAGCTCCCCATCACAAAAACAAAAAACAAACAAAAAAAATAACGCATTATCTGATTTAAAATAATAAGTACATCTTTATTTGCTTCACCAAAAACAACAACCAAAATTTAAAATTCAAGATTATACATTTTAAATGAAACATGAGTATCATTTCTGTGTACTTCCAGAAATCTTGACATTAATGTTGTTACATTGCTGATACAGTACTGTCATCCTACAGTTTTTTGGATTAATGAGGTGTAAACTACAACATATATAAAATAACGAGAGGGTGCATTGATAGGTCTACCTTTTAAGGGTCATTAGTGCAGTTGAGATTTAATATTCTTGATCTCAGCCTGATAACCCAGGCCAAGCTGTCAAATAAGTACCTCACCTTTTACATTCAAGATGGAGAACTTACACAGGATTATAATAACATATACAAACATATTATATAAATATGTTTAGATCACTGAAAAGAGAAGAACAGTATATCATTTTTTTCATTTACCCCCCCCCCCCCTTTTTTTTTTACTTTTATCAAGTTAATAAAGAACAACCTCATTCAGATAAAAAAAAAAAAAAAAAAGTTTACTCTTTGCATATCACTGAAAATGTGCATAATGTATTACTTAATCCACCCTACTGTTAGATTTGCATTACCCTGCCCTCCATGTTCACAGTGGGGATGCCTGAAATGAAAGAAGCCTTGAGGTAATGGTACAAACTTCTATCTACAGGTTCTTTTCTATGCAAATCTAACAGATTCATGTTACAGGTTAAGTAGGCAGCTCACGCTTTCTGATAGGACAGGGATTACATAAAATTATTACTATGGGCCAACATTGGCAACACTCTATCAAAGGACAGTAGCTGTATAACATGGGGGCACTGGCAGAACTAATGCCCTGTACACACGATCGGATTTCCGATGGAATAAAATCCGATGGAATTTTCCGTCGGAATTCCGATGAAGCGGACTTCCATCAGTCTTGCATACACACTATCAGACAAAATTCCGACCGTCCAAAACGCGGTGATGTAAAACACTCCGACGAGCCGATAAAAATTAAGTTCAATGCTTCTCAGCATGCGTTGACTTGATTCTGAGCATGCGTGGGGTTTTTCTCTGTTGGAGTTCCACACAGACGATCGGAATTTCCTATTGTTTTTTTTTCCATCGGAAAAATGTAAAACATGTTCTATTTTTTTACACCGATGGAAAAAAGTCTGATGGGGACCACACACGATCGTGTGTAGAGGGCATAAGTGTTCATCTGTCTACAGAAATTTTTTACAACAGCAATTAGGAGTTTTTTTTAAGAGGATTTTTCTTTTGAAATACTATGCGCCAGATTCAACTTGCCATGAATGACTGAAATAATCGATTTCATAAAATATGGTTTGTATGACCCTTTGCAACTAATCAAAAATAATTGTATTTGTCTAATTGCAGAGTATTGGGTAAAACAAATCTATAGTTGATGAGCAATATCCATGCCATAACTGCATACATCCTCATTCAACTAGCTTTAGTAGTATTACAAATACTCAGGTGACAAAATAAAGGGACAACTCCACTCAAAACCATGTTTTAATATCCTTCATTCCTCTAAGTGACTCCAGGGTTGAGATGGCCCAATATGGCTTTTGTCTTCATTTCCTCCCACAAGAATATAATACAGGTCTTACAGTATATTCTCACTGCTAAATGTACAACTATTTGTTCTACTTTATGTAGAATTGGAATGCAAGACACTACCATTTGGTTTTGCAATATGCGTGATAGCTGGACAATACTGTAAATTTGGGTGGTCATAAGTCACAACTAGAGTCCCTGAGAGTCATAATATTTTAACGTGATTCCTACAAACAACTCAGAATTGAAATATCAGTTTGGATGGAATTGACCTATTAGAGCTCTGACTTCAGGTCAGATGTATCAGATGTAATAAGCAGATCCTACACAGCTCAGTTTCTTGGTCACATGACTTAATGCCATCACTTTAGTGGCCTTTAATAGCTGCCTGCTGTGGGTACCAACACAGCCTTGCCAATCCTGAACCAGAACAATCGTTAGATCTGCTTACTACAGTCTTTAGGAAAATATATGTAGTCTTACATATCCGTATTCACCTTCCCTAATGCCCAAAGTCTTACTCCTACTTCTATGTTTAGTCAATATAACAGAGAAGCAACAGGAAGAGTAGGCTGTGCCAGTTGTGTAGAACTGGGATTTCCAGTGCAGACATCTTGCCTCTAAGTCACAAGAAATATAAGAAGTCAGTGGGTGGTTTAACCAGCCATCATCTACCTAAAACTATTTTGATTTTGGGTCTAGTGACTGTTAAACCAGCAATTTCAACTGAATCCCCATCTGCACAGGTCAACGCTTGTGGATTTCTTTTAATCATATATACAAACACAATTTGCTTAAAGTGGTTCTAAAGGCAGAAGGTTTTTCATCTTAATGCATTCTATCTCAGCTGTCCGGGACTCTCCCTTCTGATTTGCAGAGACACACAGTGGGCGCCATTGGCTCCCGCTGCTGTCAATTAAAGTTAGTGAGCCAATGTCTGAATGGAGACACAGAGCAGTGGCTCGGGTGCCCCCACAGCAAGCTGCTTGCTGTGGGGGCACTGGGCAGGAGAGAGGGGCCAGGAGCACCAGAGAGGGACTCGAGAAGAGGAGGATCTGGACTGATCTTTGCAAAACCACTGTAGCAGGTAAGTATAACATGTTTGTTATTTTTTACCAAAAAAATCTGAGACATTAGTATCACTTTAAATATAATTTGCTGTGTATATGTATGAACGATGCTTTGAAATTTTGAGGTGGGAGCTGCTATTTAAAAAGAAGTATGGCCAGAGCTTTTTTTGCCATACTTCTCTTCTGGGCCACAGGAATAATGCATTTACTTTTGCTCTTTTGTGGTCCAGACTCATGCTGTAGCATGGAGTTGGGCAAGTAGGTTTGTTTTTTCTATTCCCATACTTCTCCTTAAAAACTACTTTTATTAATATTTAAAAAATAGTTTCCATTTAGCAAAATTAAGCATGTAAGCTTTTCACAAGTCACAGTCTCTCCTACTGTAATTTGAAAATGTTAAAGTAAATCGTAAATCATTTCTGTTCAAATATACAATTAATTTGTCATGTCCTTTCAAAACTATGCTTTGAAACTCAAAATATACTTAATGTATGCATTAAACCCATATTTTTGATACACCTGACCTTTTCAAAAATACTCGAGTCCAAATCTGGCTAAACATAACAGAAATAATTATCGAAAGTAGAAACAAAATTCAATGTAATGTAAACTGAATGTGAAAAGAATTCTGAAATGCAACGCATTCCATTGTTCAATTGCTGGTGTGTCAATAAAACGTTCCTGATTTAAACAATAAGAAAAAAGCTCAAAACATATTAGTTTAAGTTGTCTAGGAGTCTGATTGACCCAGCGAGAATAAAAAATATAATATTATATGTAATTATCAATGCCCTCATTAGATTTCCTTTACGATCAGTTCATGTTTGGCTCAAATTTGCATGTTCACATTCAGCAGACTATGTATTATCTTAATACAGGGTTAGGTCATTTTAACATGGCAAGTTTCTTCTATTGGGGTCATCTAATTAGTTTACCTCTCTCTCTAGCCATCATGCACATCCATTGTGCTACATCCATATCTCTATATCCATATCATGTTATTATTTACAATTGGTTCTATTTTTGGCCAAACTTTTCCCATAAGTACTCATGTCTACTCAATCTAGACCCATCCTTACAGAGCACAAACAGTACTATCTCTATTACATAAACCACACACACTTTATTAAGCTCCACTTTTACGGAATCCAAATATCAGCACTGCCCCATTATTACACAAACTCCACCCACTCAATCAAGTTCCACCGTTAAAAACTCCAAATATCATTATTGCCTCATTATTACATAACCATGTCCACTCAATCCTTAACAAGTGCAAATATAAGTGTATATATATATGTACAAAACTATGTGTGCATATATACATAAAACTCTAAGTGAAAGATGTAAGATAGTGCAATGTATGATGGTTAATATATGCTGTTTAATAAAAAATATATCAATGCTGAAACTCTATAAATTTCTTTTGACTTATATAACAATATAAGTGTCAGTTCTGTGTATAATTGTCATACTATACAGATAGTAAAAGTATATCATAGTTCATTTGCTCAACTACAAATATAATTTTCTTATCGGGAGAACACATTTATAGCCATACTAAAATATATATTCTGGGCCTTATTTTATGTCAATAAGATAGTGCTTGCTTATGTTTTATAGTACTTTATCTTATATAATAGAGCAATAGGGGTTGCAAATGGTACTCACCAAGTCGAGTGAAAAATTTGTTATTAAGGCAAAAGTCAAGCAGTAGAAAAATAATAATATTTAGTGCACATATCGATTACAAACTTATCATGTGATTCTCTGTTATAAATAAAGTTTTACATCGTTATTTTGCTCAATTTGATTTAGCTTTTGCGGTTCTTGTTCTTATTTCATCAAACAAGGCATTGATGAAAGGGTCACCTCAGCCAGAACAGAGTGTTGGACAGAATGGGGAAGGGTTTCAAACATGTTTTTTTTTTATATATATATATTATTCAACCTCATTTTATGTGTTTTTATATTTGGTTACATCAATTTTTGTTTCAGTTCACATATTTTTAAAGCTTAACTCCAGGTAGATATAAAATATGCGAATTAATGTAGCTCAGCATTTGGCTACCTATATATATATATTTTTGTGGATAGAGTAGGGAAGGCTTTAGAATTCCTGTCAAGTCTTACTGCCGTTGGAGGATCCGTTGGAGAGATTTCTTCACTTCCCATGTGGTAAAAAGGTTGTTCCCAGGATGGCAAGTAAAGGGAAATCTCTCTAACGCCAACGCAGACAGAAGTGAAAATGCTTTTTTTAAATTAAGTAGGGGAATGTTCGAACATTTGTAGGCTTTTTATTGTTCTTCTAGTCTGGTAAAACATTGTCTCCAAAACAGGAAGTGAGAGGGAGTTTTTCTAAAAGAGCCCTAGATAGCTGCAATCCTGAGAACTGCTCTAATCCTTCCACATTCTACACAAAACTAAGAAAAAACTGTTTAGGCATTACATACATTTTACTGTATCAGTAAATTATTTTGTAATGCATTTGAATTTTAATTGCACTGCAGTTGAAGAAGCATGCCACTGGAGTAAAGAGCATAATGATAGAATGGTGAGCTCATCAGTCTGCTGCTTCTCCTTTCACTGTCCAGTCACAGGCAGAGAGAGGGAAAAGACCTGAGTTACTTAAAAGAGAAGTATGGGTTACATTTTTTTTTCTTTGCTGCATCAGTCCCCCGAAGCCTCTACACTGAGAACTAGGAGATCGAACACAGTGACATCAGCAGAGAGCAGACTTCAGTCCGCTCACTGTTAAAAATGGGTCACAGGAGTGCAAAACAAATTGCACTCCTCTGATCCATAGGAGAAGTGCAGCCAAACAAGCTTTGGTTGGACTTTTCTTTTAAAGCGAAGCTCCTCTCAAAAGGGGAAGTTTCCCTTTAAGGACTCGTCTCCCACACCTCTTGAAGAATTGGCACTTTTGAGGAGCAGGGGGAAGCGGGTACCTGATTTTGACAGGTACCCACACCCACTTCAGCTTCGACCACCTAGGCGATCGGAATTGGAAGTCCTCCTACCTCCCCCCCCCTCCAGCCTTCTGGGACATGTGATAGGTCCCAGAAGACTGCTTGAGCATTTACGATGTGCAGTGCTGTTAGCGCTTGCATAGTGGACACCCGGCTGTGAAGCCGCAAGCTGTCAATAGTCGGGTGCCCATAGTTAAGATGCCGGCATTGGAGAAAGAAACCAGAAGGTGAAACCAGCTTGGGTCAGCGTACCGCTCGATCATGGAACAGGTGTGTGGCTGTTTTTTAAAAGTCAGCAGCTACAGTTCTTGTAGCTGCTGACTTTTATTTTTTTCACAGGATGGCTATGCTGCGTGACAGAGCTGTGTAAATCTCAGGATTGGTAGGGCAGAACTAGAAATCCTTCAATAGGTAAGGCAGCTAGCTTCCTTGTATGTATTTCATCTGCATATTTAGTTGTTGGCATGGAGTTCAGCTTTAATTCTTTAGCATACAGTATCTAACAAATAAACTGCATGTGCCTACTTCTTTTTACAATGCAGGAGCTGAAGTTGTTAAACATGAGACTTGTTCTATTTATTAGAATTACACTTATTTTCATGCGCTGCACATCAGCACAGGGAGCGCAAATGAAGCCCGAATTCTGGCTTTTAATTGGCTGTCATGGGATTCCTGAGCACACTGTGCTATTAAAAAAGCATAACAAGACAAGGGAAGGAGAGGGGACCTCTATGATGCTGAGTGAAAAGGTTTCCAGCAGGGTAACCATTTTTATTCATCATGGGAAACCCCTTTAACTAGAACAGAGTAATACAAGACAGGAACTTTCCTGGGTGCGTTTCACCTTGATGTTACTAAAGTACAAAGGCGAGCATATACCTGTACATTTTGAATTCTGAAGTAGCTCTTCTTATGATCTACTGCAGAATAGAGCGTCTTCATTTTAAATCAATTTAAAATATGCGATATGAGAGCATATCGTAAGAGCAAGGTATTCACAATATTCTACTTTCTGTGTAACATATCCAAGGTGAAAAGTAACAATGCCAATAAAATTTTATTACAGTCAAAGTAGACAAGAGTATTATATCAAGCTACAAATAGAACCCTTATAAACTAATAATTACTCAAAGGTCATACTAGTTGTTTTACATTAAGTGCTCTTTGAGTTGAGAAAAAGTTTGACTCTTTAAAAAGTGCCCTGGAGTTGTAGAAGTGCTTAATGCATGTATTTATTGTTTTTCAGGATGTTTAGTGTTTTTTTTTTTTTTTATTGAAAAAAAAAACTTGTTCTATTATTTAAATGATAATAATAGGGTAAAACTGTATAAAGTTACTAAAATATCCAAAAATTCATTCTCAATGTAATAGAAAATTGACAATGTTATATATACTCATTTATTTTTATGATGGTCAATTTTTAAAGGGTACGTCCACCCAAAACTGTTGTTTGAATTTTGTCTTTCATGACAGTTGATACTTGCAACCCCAAGGAAACCCTGGTCCACACCCCATAAAGTCATGAATAACAACATCATTGATAGTCTTAATGCTACTCTGTGCTGCCTCACGCTGTGCTGGTCATGTGACAAAATGTCTAGGCATTTGGTTATGCAATCTCTGCTAAAGGGGAAGATCTACATTTAGAATGGCTAATCCTGCAATTCAGTAGAGATCACATGACTAAATGCCAAAGCATCTGGCGAGGTAACTGCCACGGCAAGAAGCACAGAGCAATGTGTTATTCATGAAAAATATAATTTCCAGGCTCAGGAAGGCTGATATTATAGCTCCATACCTGTTATAACACAATTAAGCTAGGACAAGTTTGGAATTTCCTAAAAAAAGTTTGCAACTGAAGGGTTACTGGGAAGAATACGCTGGAGACTGAGTTAAATAATCCTTTAGGCTCGGTTCACACTGCTGCGACCTGAAAGTCACGCCACTTACAATGAGACTTTGCCAGGAGACTTCCTGGTGATTTGAGTACTACTTTGAGGCACAAGTCTGATAAAAGTCACCTTGAAGTAGTACAGGAACATTTTCTAAAGTCGGGGCAACTTCAGTAGTGCTATTTAGGACCGTTCTCATTGACTGATTAACATGGGATTTCACATGTTATGCGACCTGGGGTCTCACAAGTCGGATCCCAAGTCGCGGCAGTGTGAACCGAGCCTTTGGTTTGCTCTCTTTTTCTTTTATTCTCAGATGTTCAGGAGTTAGTGTTTAATTTCCCTGTTATATAAGGATTTGGGTTATATATAACAGTAAATGATAAGTACAATTCAACCTGAGCATCTGAAAAAAAATGATGGATATGATAGAGAAGACTGCATGTCGAAAAAATCAGCAGATCCAGGGATATAGGCCAGAAAAGTCAAGGTTTGCACACAACGTCAGCTGTCTATAACTCTAGATCTAACTATCAGTTTGACATGTTTTTCTATAATTCGGGATCTATCTATCAGTTTGACATGTTTTGTTTTTTTCATCTTCTGTTGTTCAAATTTGTAAGTTAGCTTTATGTATGTTAAATTTTTAGGAGCAAACCAAAGCATAAAATAAAAATGTATGTTTTGGGTAGGTCTGGTAAAAACCCCAACCACTGGTTGGGGTTTTTACTCCTATGTGAAGCTTTGAAAGGGGCATGCTGGCAGCACCCACTGCATACCTGCAATAGGCCAAGATTGAGTTCTGTAAATGTTTCTTTAAATAATACTTTAAAGAACAGGTGGCACAGTATTTCTGTGACCTTTTTCCTCTAGTGAATTCATCATATGAATAGAGAACTTAGACAAGTGATAAGAGTAGTTAAGCAGAGCTTTCTGAACAGCTATGAAGACCAAACCCTGAAAAACAGAATATGCACCTAGAGAACCAAATATTTTACCGCTAATAAAAATTAGTACATAGCTGTATATTTTTAGATCCAAGCGGTGTAAGTACTGACGTGATATCAGCTTCTTGCAACACACTGCACAGCAGAGCTCAGTGGGATTAACAGCATTCAGTTGTGTTGCAGCGCTCATGTGCTAATAAGAAGCATACTGATGAAAGGAGGGAGCAGAGTTACAGAGATGAGCCTATCAGTCTGCTGATCCTCCTTCACTGTCCAATCAGAGGATGGGTGAGGGACAAGACCTGTAATTGCTACGTATCTGCAGCAGAGAATACATGTCTTCTCCCCTGCAAGACAGGGCTGTGTAAATCTTGGAAATGGATGGATTTTGGCAGCCAAGAGAGCTTCCTTTATGCATTATGCAATTCAACAGAATATTAAAGTGGTTGTAAACCCATGTATGCAACTTGCACCTACAGGTAAGCCTAGATTAAGGCTTACCTGTAGGTGCAAGAAATATCTCCTAAACCTACACGGTTTAGGAGATATTTGCAAAAAATGACATGCATCGGTGTCTAGGGTGCATGCGCGCCGTAGACAACAGCGCATTCACAGGGTTAATCCCATTCACAAATCCGGCTTAGCCAGATTTGACGGCTCCCGCGCGCATGCGCGGAGTGACATCTTCGCCGCTCCGGCCAATCACAGTGCCGGAGCGGCGCTGTGATTGGCTGGAGCGGCGATACCCGGAAGTAACCTGATGGCTGCAGCTGGAGAGGGAGACGAGGACGGCTTCGGGGACCCCGATCTAAGGTAAGTGATGCATAATGAGCTAGTATGCTAGTCATACTAGCTCATTATGGCTTTGTCTTGCAGGTTAGATTTAAAAAAAATAAGTTTCCAGGGTTTACAACCACTTTAAGATCTTTGCTTGGAATTCGGCTTTAATGTTTTTGAATATATAGGGATTGTTAAAAAAATGTATATAAGAATGGTATTGGAAGCCCTTCTATATAAAGGTAAAATATTTAAGGTTATTAGGTTGCCAATAGCATTTAAAAAATATTAAGGAATTAAATGAAAAATACTATCATTGAACAGTACTGTCTTAAGAATGCGTAGTTCATGTCAAGTGAACTTAGTTTGACCTGAATTCATGAGATTACAGAAGTACATTTTGTTCAGCAGTGTGTGAAGACCATTGCCTGTCATTCATTTAAAAAAAAAAAAGAAGCAAGTTTTTCACTTTTTCGAACGGCAATACAAGCTGGTGTTAGAATATAGTTCTATTAAGAGAATATATTTATATTATGTACAGTATTAGGTATATACATTTTATATTGAAAGCTTTCTTTAAAACATAAAAAAGCAACCAGCGCCGCACATTTTGTAAACGTACAAAGTGTACTAACACACAAGAAGCATAAATAAGACAAAAAATAAAAATGACAAAGAGTAACATTAAATACAGAACAAATTGTACAATAGGTATTTTTTTTTCATTTAAATACAAAAATAAATAAAAATCATTACATATGTAGTTTCACATACCAGTTGTACAAACAATAAATTATTTTGCTTTTTTTAAATTCAGTGCTGTATCTATAATTAAAGGAGGAAGACAAAGTAAAGCACAGGCATAATTCTCTTTCCAAATACAAATGTAAAAATACCCAAAGACGTAAAATGGCGGTCACCAGATCTGGCTCCTTTTGGCTAGTTCAGTTGGTGATCTTGTGTTTGTAGGATAGCTGTAGATAATCAGACCTGACAGATCTTGAGGGAAGAAGCTGTCAGATAGGTTATATAACATCTCACTGCTACTGTTTTTATCGAGATAAGCCAATGCTGAGACAATCTGCAGCATGCTTAGTGGTGCCTCCTCCCCTTAGCCTAACAGGAACATTGGTGTGACTGCCGAATTTCTGTTTATAGCTGGTGTTGTGTCAGAAGACATTGTGAGATGGGCAGGTTGTACTTCCATGTCCACCTGTTCTCTGATGTCTATGGCCAGCTTAAAGTCCAAATGAGCTTCTTGTATCAATCTACTAATAAATAATTCCAGGTGCATCACAATAAAAGGTGTGCAAGGTCTTACAGTCTGTTTTTAGAAAGTGGTCATAGCCTTTAGCAGAGTTCCAACATGCCCTCTACTGACTCACAGCTAGACCTATTCAGTTAGCAGGGAGGATGAGCTTTGCTGATTGCAGATCCATAGCTGGGGAGAGACCACTGCTTCCACAGAGACAGCAAGGGTCCTTTTCTGCAGCATGCTGGCAGGGGGCAGGCTTTTCTACTCAAGCTGTGGTTGCTTTCTAAAAAAAATAAACTGTAAAACTTTGCTCACCTTTTAATTTGATGCACCTTGAATGTGTATTAGCTGATTCAAATGACTCTTATAAGAAGTGATTCCAATGTGTATACCAAAAGAAATCACAGAAAAAATTACTTGCAAAATAAATTCCCTCTACTCTCTTACAAAAGGAGATTTTCTTTACCATTTACAGCCCTTGGGTTACTAATTTACAGGAACTGTAGACTGCAAAAAGTCTGAGCCCTTACCTGAAATCAACAGTGCTAAATGTAAGCGCTGCCAACCACTGCCTAGGTATCTGTGGCAGCACCTCCTTTAATAACAAGCCCATTTTAACAAGGCTAATCTTATTTAAGAGCTCAGATTTCTCAAAGCCCTCAACATTTCTAAATACATTAAGGAGCGGAGGGCTGTAAACAATAGACCCTCTTTGTAAATTTAAAAGGAAGTACTGCCTACAACTGCCTAGGTAGTACCTTTGGCAGCGTCTCCTTCAAAAACAAGCCCATCTGAGCAAGGCTAATCTTATATAAGGGCTCAGATTTCTCCAAGCCTTCAACATTACTGTATAAATTAAGGCGCTGGGGGCTGTAAACACTACACAAGCCCTCTCTGTAAGCGGAAAGAGTTTAACTTCTACCTAGAGAAATTACCGTAATTAAGCCTTGGTTTTTCTTTGTAGACCTCCATTATTATACTCTATGTAGATATTTGTCCACTAATTTACTTTTTATAATGCTATTATCACACAGATATAGCTTGGTATATGAATTGTTTAGCCTTATTTCTACATTATTTAATGTTCTGTCTTTTTATAAGACTTTGGTAACGTTATCCCTCCAAGTCACTGAACAATGTCCTTGTGGCTCGGACACATTATACGGTGCAGGACACTGTATAGAGCCTTCACCTCCCATCACCAATCCCTTGTATTGATTTTTTTCAGTGTTTTCATGAAGAGAGTATCAGCTTTGCTCCAGGATTGGTAATGCTGCTTAGTGCATAATCAATACAGTTTAGATCAGGGAGGTATTTAAGTTTACAGAACTGTATTTGCTAAGGATAATAAGGGAGCTGCTGTTTTCTATTGTTCAGCCAATGTGAATCTGACATTTAAACTTATTTAGTAAGGCAGTTCAAAGAGCACATGTCGGAGCAGGTGCAGTAATCCATAGCGACCTAACTGCACTTCATTAGATGAGCAGTCAGAAAACAAAAAAATAACCTAAAGAGTTACTTATAGTAACAGTGGATCCAAGCAATTAATAAGAAGACATGTTTTTCTTATAAAAGATATCAGGATAATTTAGCTTTTTTTTCTTTAGATAACATCCAGAAGGGATAGGACTTTCCCTTCTGTTGTAGATTTAATGTGGGACAAAAGGTGAGGGTAAATCTCCCCAACAAGCACAGCAATAAAGTTCTTTGCTGAATGGAGATGGGCAGGGGTGTCAAACTCAATTTCATCGTGGGCCACATCAGCATTATGATTGTCCTCAAAAGGGACGGTTCTATCTGTAAGATTAGATGTCCAGCGCATCCCCTCCCCTTACATTAGATGTCAAGAGCCACCCCACCATCAGAAGTTGAGTCCCCTACTCTCCCTTAAATCACAGTGCACCCCTTTTCCTTATGCTGCTGCTGGGAAGAAGCTGGATGCATTGCGTGAAAGCAGAAAGTATGGGTCTAGAGGAGGGCTGGAGCTCTCC
The DNA here is from genome assembly GCA_029206835.1 of Rana muscosa. Taxonomy (NCBI): domain Eukaryota; kingdom Metazoa; phylum Chordata; class Amphibia; order Anura; family Ranidae; genus Rana; species Rana muscosa. The sequence goes on along the minus strand of CM055117.1, from coordinate 89,638,063 downwards.
TGCAGCTGCAGGAGAGATAAGAGGGCCACATGAAATGGCCTGGAGGGCCAGATTCGGCCCACGGACCTTGTGTTTGACACCTATGGGTTAGAGTCTTCATTGAGGTTTTAACTCATGAGACCCAATGTTTTGGGGTATAACAAAGTGTCAACTTGAGATGAAGTGAAGTCTAATTAGAGTTTAAGTTGGGTATACACTACTAGAATTTAGAACGAAAATTTATATTAAAATTCTCAGTTCAATCAAACGTCATTTGAAAGTAATTCAAGATTTTGCTTGCTTTTAACACATTATTTTGGAATGGGTTGACTTTACAAAAGAAAACCCCAATGAAAAATGTTGAACTATTTGTTACTATTGTATACCCAGTTTAAACTAACCCTTCCCTACTTTAATCAAACTCTGAAAAAAATTACAGGAGTCTGTAAAAGTTAAGCAAATTAGATCAAACTTAGGGGTTTCTTGTTCTTGGGTATTTTTACAGTTCAACTCATTGAGTGTGTTTTTAACCAACAATGAAAGACAATTGCTATGGATTACTGCATTTTGTGCTCTACTCTGTGCTATTTCACTGAGCCAGTAAACTAAAATTCTAACAGTGTTACGCACTAGAATGGGAGAAACCATTGGAGACACTCTGGAATATAGTCTGGTGGACAGGGCAGAGATGGGTATCAGAAGGATGTGGAGTTTTTAGCCTCCATTGGATACCTGTTGCACTGCGACATAACTCCCTCAGACCTGATGCTACTTCGAATGGTTTATGAAACCTTAAACCAGTTGGGAATGAATAAAGGTGGTTATAGACTGTCTAAGCATGGTCATGTTGAATAACAGAAAAGGCTTGTGTCTCACTGAAAATGTTTATAGGGTATGTTGTAATAAATGTCAGTAAGTGTGTTCTAAATGTAATAGACAGAGGGAGTCCTTGATGTCAACTCTATGGCTCTTGGCCTTAATGTGACCTGTTCAGTCTTGATTCCTTTCCCAGATGGGAGAAAGTGACACCCTCTAAGTACTTTATACTCACCTCCACAAGGCTCTCTTGCCGTTCCCTCTGTGGCCACCATGGTAAAATACCTCTGCTTCCAGGTATGGGGAACCATGTGGCCTTCGCCCATGATGCAGTGCCCAGGTCTAGCAGCCAGTCGCTGGGCCTGAGCACTGTCACATGACAGAGGGGACGGCATCACCACTTCTTCAAGCTCAAACATAAGCTGACACCGGGTGTTTTGGTGATGACTGTGATATAGGAAAGAGCAGTGGAAAAATGCTAGAGAGGTAAGTATAAAGTGGTTGGGCTTTATATAGACACTGTCACTTTGCCCTAAAGTGCCTCTTTCAATTTAAACTATACTGTAAAACAAAGTCACTTTTAATTCATATTTCAGATGGAGCGATTTAAGAAAACAACTTACATTTTTTTACCTATTGCAGTCAAGTGCCAGATACCCTCATTATGCCAATGGAAATTTATTGAATGGTATCTGACAAGACAAAATATCCCAGGACATTTCTAACAAATAGTTAGAGTAGTGGCTTTTGCCCTAACATCACTCCCCTAAAAGCTTTTTGCAGAGATCACATGACCAGCCTAAATTTCCCACATTTTTTTATTTTATAATCTGGAAATTTAAAATTAGTGACTTTATTTTACAGTTAGTAAGGCAGAAAACAGCAAAAAGTAAAGTTAATTTAGCCTAGCCTAATACTATGAGTATAGTAACTTTAACTTACTTGTAATTGTTATTAGTATCTATTTTTTAACATGTTACTTAAATTTAGGCTTACTGACCCATGAAACTTTAACAAACCAGATTCTAACATATATAAGTCCCTTTTACTTGCAACTTAAACACTATTCTGACATGACTAAAGTTCTCATCTTGTTGAATGACAGCAGAATAAAATTTCATTATTTTTGACAGAACTGCAGTCAGCATTAAACTGGTAGTTTTTTGTGAAGATCATGAGGTTGATTTACTAAAGAAATCATTTTTACCCATCACATACCCAGTAAGATTCGGATTAAATACTTTTTTCACATTTCACTGAATCTAATTGTCTGAAGTCAACAAACACCAATGTAAAAGTGGCTCCAATAGTTACCATGTTCTTTCTGTTCTTAATTTGCTTTTAGTGTTATCAGGACAAATAATACACTGACAGTAATACATTCAAACTGGAATACAGCGATTAATAAATGATAGGACATTCTCTTTTCGAATAGGCACTAGCCTTCAGTAATATGGAGCAGTCAATGCACCAGAGCAATCAATGGTTCTTTTGACCATACTAAACTGCTGAACTCTAATTGGTTGCTGTGGTGCATTGTAAACCAGTGCCATTTTACAACGTTGGGCTTAAAGTGGAACCATGGGAAAAATAAAAAATTATATAATGCAGTCTGTCACTAGCTTTAACAAAGCAGATTTTGTTCCCCATCCCTCAGTAACATAGTTGCTTTGTCTGTTGGTCCTGCCGGTAGATCTGGTAGGTTTCCACTTCCTGTAAAAGGGTGACCACACCCTGTTCTGCAGTGAAATCGCACAGCAGTGTTGTCACACCATGGGCCATATAGTAGCAGCCTTAGATGGACATGTGGTTTCAGATGGGCTTTAAAGCAGAACTACACCCTCCTATGCTTTTCAGCCAAGGAAGCTGCCATCTTATCTTCTGTTTGATCTGCAACTGCCATGATACTGCACATGTGATCAGTTATGTCAGCAGCCATTTGATGGTTTGACAGTTTGGTTGAAAACATAAGCAAATGTGACAGTTAGCATCCAAGCCAATTCTGGCATTTCTCTCCTATATGTAAGAATCATATTTTTTTTGCTAGAAAATTACTCGGAACCCCCAATTTTTCAAACGCATGAATTAAAACAAAACACAATATTTACCCTAATTTTTTTGTATAATGTGAAAGATGATGTTATGCTGAGTAAATAGATACCAAATATGTCACGCTTTAAAATTGCGCACACTCGTGGAATAGCGCCAAACTACAATACCTAAAAATCTTCATAGGCGATGCTTTAATTTTTTTTACAGGTTACCAGTTTAGAGTTACAGAGGAGCTATAGCACTAGAAATATTGCTCTTGCTCTAATGATCACAATTTTTTTTTTACAGGTTACCAGTTTAGAGTTACAGAGGAGCTATAGCACTAGAAATATTGCTCTTGCTCTAATGATCACAGTGATACCTCACATGTGTGATTTGAACGCTGTTTATTTATGCTGGCACAACATATGTATGCGCTAGCTTCTGCGTGCAAGCACGAGGGGATGGGGAACTTTTTTTTTTCATTGTTTATTTTATTTAAATTTTTTAATTTTTACACTTTCCCTTTATTTTTTGATCACTTTTATTCTTATTACAAGGAATGTAAACATCCCTTGTAATAGGAATAGGGCACAACAGGTCCTCTACGGAGAGATCTGGGGCCTATAAGTCCCCACATCTCTCCTCTATGGTGGAAAGCCTGAGATAAAGAAAAAATAAATCTCAGGCTTTCCAGTAAAAAAAAAAGGCAGTGTTTACATCTGCCAGAGCTGGAAGTGACGTCATAACATCACTTTCGGCCTTGAGGGTCATAGAGATTAAAAACTGCCACTTTTGCTGGACATCTTGATCTGTTACAAGAAGAGAAAAAAAAGAACAGATCCACTTGCAGGAGCAACGGGTAATAAGAAACGCATTGCTGGGGTACTCAGAAAATGAATAACTGTTGTATTGATGCTACTGACAGACTACACCATATTTGTCATTTTTGATTTTACCCATAGATACATTTTAATGAAATAAGGCATTACAATGGTCATTGATGTGCACAGTTTAGCAACCAGATTGAATCAGTATAAAGCAGACCAATTGCTAAACTGTTTCTGTTGTTGATTGCCCTTTGCACATCACTCTTTATCTATTAAATTTGTTTTTTTAAAGATATTCACTGAAAATATATGTCTTCAAGTAGCTGATAGCACCTTATATTAGTTTTAAGCTCAGTACATGAAGAAATATATTACACCGGGAAACTGCTTTGTTTTCATGGAGACTTTGTTTCTATTGATTGTACAGCCTTTTTTATATAGAATAGATCAGGCAGCTGTTGACTGTGACCAGCAAGCCCTGTTCATAATATAATAACCTATAATAATATAGGACTGTCTTTTGATAAAGGTATATAAGATTACCTCTACAAATTTTATACACTACCTTGAGCACCTGAGCTCTCAAAGTATTTTTTTTTTTAATTTCCTCTAGCCATATTTACACAGAAAAATAACCTTTTGAAATAATAAAAAAATTATGTGTCCAGACAGAGAGAATGTCATATTGCCTAACACTCGTTTGATCGCTTCTGTTTTGGAAATTAAAACGTCGATGCCCTTTACATTTGTTGTGTTTTTTCTAAACTAAAACCGATGCCTGTACCTTTCATTACGATTGGTTGTTACAATTTGTAAACAAATGTCTAAAGATAACACAAGCTGGTCGGCAAAAACTCAAAAAAACAGAAGGGTAAAAACAAAAACATTGGGCTAATGAAGAGCAACAAGCTCTGTTTTTCCAGTAAAAACCCGCAGCTGTTTTCTGAAACAAATGGCAATAGTTAACTCAGCTACAGATCTACTTTGGTCAATCACTCTGCTTAACAGAAGAAGCAAGTGACATGTAAAGTGACACACCAATTGACAAGTATTTACAAAACACCACAAATATAACCTACATGCCATCCAAAAGTATAAGTTAGCAGATGTTCTTGAAGGCTTTCTTCTCTAGAGGTAGGTGATGTCGATGTGACATGAACAAAACCTGTTTCCAAACCATCACCTACTTGCTGAGGTTCTACGCTGACTTTCGAGGTTTGCTGGACAGCCCGAGTATATTGTCTTAAAGGATATCTCCCTTTGAGGCCCGTATTCCATAGAGCCCTTACGTTGTTTCGGGACAGCTCATACAAAACCTTAACTAAACCTTAACATCTGTCTTGCTAGATCTACTTATACACAGTAGTTAGAACTGTGTCACTGAAGACAAAGTTTATCCTTTGGTTAACACTTCTTGAGTAAGCATTGCTTAAATGCCGATGGTCTTTGAGAAAGTAGACAACCTTTTGCCAGCTTTCCTTGTCCATCTTGGCACTGCACAGTTCTGGTGTGCCAGCCCGTGTCACATGTTCTAGAGCAGGATAGCCATGGGCCGGTCACCCACTGTGGTTGGTTACTCTGGGGAACAACATTATTGTTTATGGTGTTTGTGGTGGTACTTTGTTTGGCTGGTACAAAGAAGCTGTAACGTACATCTATCGGTTTACTGACATCAGTGGCTAGAATCTGTACGACGAGCACCTCCTTGGTGGCTGAATGGCCCATACTATGGAAGGAATCCTCGGCGTGGCTCCAACCACTATAGTTCATGGCAAAACCATTAGTTTCCATTATGGTCTCAGAAGTAGAGATCATGTATTTCCCATTGATGATATACTCTCCTGTCTTCTTTTTTAATGCCATGTAAGCTGTAAACTTGGTCTGATCTTTGGCCTTGTATTGTTTCACTTTGATGTGGGTAGCTCCCTCTGGGATCTTTACAATATCCGTGTAGCCTTTGCTGTAAAATAAGAGAAGAGATAATTATGAGCTTGCCTTTGGACTATATAGTGCCTGGTGATCTAAGGTCAAGGGTAGACTGTAGGCTTTTTATAGATTTTCTTATAAGTATATACATGTCATCAGCTTAACATTATATTATCAAGGTATGTTACGATTTTAGAAACATTGGAGTTGGTTTACTAAAGGACTAGAACATATTCCATATGCAGGGGAAATTTCATGTAGCTTAACTAAATGTGGTGTAAAATCACTTTTTTTGATTTTTGCTTGTTTGGATGATAGAAGTCAGCACAGCATCACTGCATTCACTAAAGGTTAATTTACAACAACAGTTAGGGCGCTGTTAAACCACGCTTTTAACCGCCCTCCCTCAACTATTACCCTCTTTAGTTGCTGAGACAGCAGCCGGGGTGAACACATGCCATGACTATGGCAGGAAATATACCCCCTATTGCTTTCGGCGTGCATACCGTACATCGGACGCAACCCATTCAAGTGGATAAGGATGCTCTGCAAGGGTGGTTGTCATTCTCCAGAGACCTGCAGAAGCATGGTCCACCCAGATACTAGATAGGGTTATTTAAAGAATGTACCTTAATAAAAGCTTCTGTCTGCATTCCAGTTGTCCTGCAATCAGCACTGGAAATGGCAGGTCATATACCAGCAACACCATGCAACACTTATAGTGCAACGAAAAAAGTAAAATCACACAGAGGGCAGAGGTGATCTTTTTCGTGCTAGATCTTTTAATTCTCAATGAATTGAATACAGTTATAGGCTATTTAGAAAAAATGTTTTAGGTCAGAGTCCTGATTTGCTTTCTGTTGACAGCTGTCTTTTTTTCTGCTTCTCATCGTCCTCTATAAAAACTGCATTCCGCTAGTTACAACCCCCCTTCATAGCCCTACCTACAACAAATGCTGCAATATCCATATAAATAAGCACATAAATATATTTAATTTCTGCCACCACAAAAAAGGGTAATCATGCAGCATATCAAGCGTAGAAAATAATCACATCATCTCCCTTGGACTCTTTATACTTGACAAATATGATTCTATGATTTCATTTCCAATTCCCTGCCAACATTAACTTCCTGCGGAGAATGCCGCTGCTTAGCTCACTTCAACATAACTAGACAATATTGCTGATTTTATCCTGTATGAGATAAGCTGCTTTCTCTTGTGGAACATCGTTCCCCCTCTGCCCGCACTGAGCTGGGTTTACAGTGCAGTTCACGTGAATGCTTTTAGCATATAGCACTCTGCGTTTGATCTTTCGATCCTAACGAGGAGCTGATTTAACTTATGAAAAGCTTTTGGCACAAAAAGAATGCTTTTAGCGGAGGTCTTTTAATTTTGTAAGAAGGGGCAGTTCTGAATTATTGATCCACTCTGGTCTAATGTTCGATGTCAGTCTCTTTTTTTGTTTATTTTTTATTTTTTTAGATATTGTTTCTTTGGTTTACAGCATCCAAGAGCCTGATATTGCTGATGTGTGCTGTGTACAGGCAGCCCACAAGACTCTTTTGTGACCCCAAAATCCCCCGATCTACCGCTAGCCAAATGCTGCCTCTTTTGGATCTTTTGTACAGAGAGATGTGCATGGGGACTGTCATCAGCTGTGATCAAAGAGGAACTTAATTATTAAGAAGGAAGCCACTTGAAAGACCAGCTATGGTTTTAAAAAGAGGGGCTGTTGGAATCAGGAGACACAACAAAGTAATGCTTTTGCCTACTTCTTGACAGTACACAGAAATTAATCTTGAATATTTTGTGCCCATACACATTCCCTTTACTATATCATCACGACTTAAAGCCTAAAACAAACTATTCCTAAAAATGTTCTCTCCACCCTTTCTCATACCTAGCTTACCTAATCTATATAAAAAGGAGTTGTGCTTACCTATTTTTTCCCAAATGTGTGAACTTGCTAGCTAGTTCAAAAAAGCCATTTTCCTGCATTATACAATAGTAAGAAGAGGGGGGTTGGGACTTTGAGTGAGATGTGTGTTTGCACAATTGAACATTATTCCACAATATTACAAAAGTTTATTCATAAATTGCAATATGAGACATGGTACATTGCAAATATGACGAGCTGATGTGCATAATTGACAACAATTACAATTCCATTATTACACATGGTGAATGAAATCCATGTATAGGATGGGATGTAAACGCATAATTTGTAAAAAAAAAAACTGCATTTAAAAGCTTGATGCGTATTTTGGATAAAGTTCCACTTCTTCAGAAGAAAATGCAGAATGCATATATATCAGCTCTGTAATAGGTCATGAAATGCTGAGAACTGGAGGTTGAGGAAGGCTGGAAAATGTCCCTGTCTGGAGCTTAGGGGACATGAATCTGCGGGCAGCCAAGGCAGACAACACCACACTCGAGGGGAGGAAAGGAGAAATGAAGGGTGTCCATGGTGAAATACAAGATGGTGCCTGGGAGCAGCTCCAATCTCTGGCAAACCTGGTGGTGGTGCTAAGGCTAGGACGTGTGTTCCAAAGGGTGTGCAGCATGAAATGGGAAAAAACTTGGTTGCAATGTCCCTTGCAATGTACCATGTACCATGTCGCGTGCAATTTATGAATAAACTTTTGTAATATTGTGGAATAATTTTCAATTGTGCAAACACTCAAAGTCCCAACCCCCCTCTTCTTATTAATCAACAGGGATGGAGGTATATTCTCGTTTGACCATATGTCTCATTCTAAGTCCCAAACCCACCCTTTTTTTAACGCATTATACAATACATTCCCTATCCAATTGATAACTTAAGATTGTCCATCTCAATATTACCACAATATCACATCTATTTTACGTTGATTATTCTTTTATTATGCTTCTGATTTTCCTTTTATATTATTTTATTCTTACCCCAAATTTTTCATTTTTACTTTCTTTATCCTATTTTCTGATTATTACTACAACCAAAATATTTACTGTACATTTGTACTGTTTACAACAGACTTTGACAGATGTCTTGTGGAGGTTATTCCTCTTATCTGTATCCTTTATAAGTTTTATAATCTGTTTTATATTGTGAAAACTTCTCAATAAAAACAATATATATAAAAAAAAGCAATTTTCCTAGCAAAGCCCCCTCCTTGCTGATTTAACTTATGAAAAGCTTTTGGCACAAAAAGAATGCTTTTAGCGGAGGTCTTTTAATTTTGTAAGAAGGGGCAGTTCTGAATTATTGATCCACTCCGGTCTAATGTTGGATGTCAGTCTCTTTTTTTGTTCATATGAGGTCCTTCATATAGTGCCACTCGTGCCCGCCCCCTGGAGGTGCGTAATGAGCTGATCAGTGGTGAGCTGCGTCCTTTGGACACAGCGCAACATCAATCAGGGTAAAGAGCCAAAGACGTGATCTCTTTACCTTCTAATCAGCTGTGTCCAATCACAGCTGATCAATTGTAAACAAGTGCTGATTATCAGCATTTCTTTCCTCAACACTATCCGTGTCTGAGGAAAGGAAAGCCAAAAATCGGCTTTCCAGTTACAGGGGACATTTACACTGATAGTTAGGGCACTGATCATCAGTGCCCTGATGATCAGTGCAGCCCCATCAGTGCAGCATATCAGTGTTCATCAGTGCCCATCAGTACAGCATATCAGTGCCACCTGTCAGTGCTTCCCATCAGTGCAGACTCATCAATGCTTATCAGTGCAGCATATCAGTGCCACCTCATCAGTGCCCATCAGTGCCACCTCATCAGTGCCCATCAATGCAGCCTCATCAGTGCCCGTCAGTGCTGCCTCATTAGTGCCCATCAGCGCAGCCTATCAGTCTCCACCAGTGCAGCTTCATCAGCGCACATCAGTGAAGAAGAAAAGTTACTTATAACAATTTTATAACAAAAACTAAAAAAAACGTTTTTTTTTCAAAATGTTTGGTTTTTTTTTTTTTTTTTGTTTGGCAAAAGATAAAAAAAAAAAACTTAGTGGTGATTAAATTTCACCAAAAGAAAGTTCTATCTGCCTTAAAAAATTAGGAAAATGTAATTTCGGTAAAGTGCTGCATGACTGCGCAATTGTCATTCAAAGTGTGACAGCGCTGAAAGCTGAACATTGGCTTGGGCAGGAAGGGTGTGAAAATGCTGTGTATTGAAGTGGATAAATGAGATTATTTTTCTTAACTAAGGCCTGGTTCACACTTGTCCGACAAACGCTCCGACATTAGGAGCTCATGTCGCATGACGTGTGAAAATCAATGTTTCCCTATGAGAGCCGTCTTAACTGGTCCGACACAAGTCGGTCCGACTTTGAAAATGCTCCCTGTACTACTTCTGTCCGACTTTGATCCTACTTCAGCCCATTGAATATCATTGAAGTCGGATCAAAGTAGGATCCTTGTCCTAACCATCCGACATTTGACATCCGACATGGTGATTACAGCAGCAGTAAAAGGAATTTATCTCACCCTGGGATTGTTTTGATTGGTCAAAGGACAAGTCAGACTAGCACAATGTCGGATCAAAGTAGTATCCTGTTCATGAATGTCGGATGGATGTCGGACCAATGTAGGATCAATGTAGGACTGATGTCGCAGAGCAAAGTAGGATGAAAGTCGGATGAATGTCGTGTCGTATCAGTGTGAACCCAGCCTTAATTGAGTTTTTCTTTGTGAATACCCAAAAACCCAGAGCAGAAACCACTTAATCTTTCTTGCCCTAATTATCACTACTATTTGATAAAAATGTCTACCATCACATTTTCTTGGTCACAGGGACATTTCTATAAACTGGCTTTTATACACCACAATCCCCTTCTGATTCCATGACAGTGCATTTTATTTATAGACCAAATTATGCCAATCCACTGGGGATAATAGCTAATTTCCTCTTTGAACAAACACTTCATAGGGTAAATATGATAACATTTTAATAATCACTTCGGCATTGTTTATGACTGGCGGCTCAGGAACACCCACTTTTCTGGAAATTATCGCTGCAGACAAAGATGCAGAGAGAAAATCAGAATAATCATATCTCCAAACACATACAGAGAGAGGGCTCTTCTATTGGGAAATCACATAACTAATAGATAAATAGTGGAGTGCCAGAAATTACATCTGATGACAAGGATAGCAATGAATCAGGCCTCTTCAGACATAATTTGAACAGATTACCAATTAAGCGTGGAAAGGTTTTCAACAGAAGCTGCATGTCATCCAGAAACTCCTTTTATGTTAATTTATACACAAAACATATAGAAGATCTGACAACATTTCTAGGTGATACGCAAGACAATCGTCTCCCTGCCTGGTCTACCATAACTATCCTTGATTAGCCCTGAAACTCCTCTGCCTCTTGTTTCGTGAAGCACCATCTTAGTGGGAACCATGTCACAATCTATCTGAGATTTATTATTATATTACGATGAAACCATCAAGAGAGGAAGATGCCCCGTAGACTAAAAAGCTTGATGATGTCCTATCTGAAAATGTAATTATACAGTGCATAATGACCACTCTGACCAGGCCAGCAGTGTAGTAGGTACACGTCAGATTGCTAGCTTGGTGTAAGGGTTGTCAGCTCATTGCTTTAGAAGAGCAATTATACTCACTTCTCAGGTGGCTCATGTCTCCTACCTTCCATCAGCTCCAGCACTGCAGCCTCTATCAGACTCTTCAGCATTCAACAGTCAGATGCCTTAGGCCTCTTTCACACAGACGGACCGTTCAGGTCCATCTGTCAGATTTTTAGGTGGACCTGAACGGGCGCTCCATAGAGGTCTATGGAGCCATGGATGTCAGCGGTGACATGCCCGCTGACATCCGACCCGCTCCGATCCGCCAAAGTGTGATGGAGAAAAACCCTATTTTCCATCCGTCTGGCGGATCGGTGACAACGGACTCTACGGTCCGTCATCATCCGATCCCCCATAGGGGAGAGCGGCGCTCTGACAGGTCGGTCCCTGTACAGTGTGCAGAGACAGACCTGTCATCTGCCTGCTCAGCGGGTATCGAAAGAGCGATCCCTGCTGAGCAAAGCGGAGCCCGCACATGGACACAGACCATGTGAAAGGGCCCTTAGTCCCCCATCACGTGCTGTGGCTTCTTCCTCTAGCCCATATGTCAGTACAGAACCCAACAATGATGTATAGGTTGGAGGAAGGAACCATGGCACATGGTGGGGAATACAGACATCTGACACTTCCAGAGGAGTTTAATACTGAAGAGTTTGACGGAGGCTGCTGTGATGGAATGAATGGAAGGAATGGGGTCCAGGCTGCCAAAATAATTGCTTTTTTTTGCAGGGTCCTTCCTTAAGGACTTTTATTTTAGCCTGAGAAGGTCACTTTAACTATATAAATAAGTTTAGACATGTTCTGTGGTTAACTGGTTTTAACCAGTGCCTTGCCCTAACTTATTCTGCCATAACATTTGTGTTATTCATTTGTTTCGAAAGTAAATGGAATGGGATGACACACTTGTTTGGTCCTCAATGCATAAAATGATTAGTACTTACAAAATTCTTTATTTAACATCAAGGCTTAAACTTAGTGCTATGTTCCATATATATATACACACTTATATATATATATATATATATATATATATATATACACAAATATACAGTTGTGCTCATAAGTTTACATACCCTGGCAGAATTTATGATTTCTTGCCCATTTTTCCTGGTTAGTGTTTGGCTGAAGCCATTTATTATCAATCAACTGTGTTTACTCTTTTTAAATCATAATGGCAACAGTAACTACCCAAATCAAAAGTTTACATACCCCAGTTCTTAATACCGTGTATTGCCCCCTTTAACATCAATGACAGCTTTAAGTCTTTTGTGGTATTTGTGGATGAAGCTCTTTATCTTCTCAGATGGTAAAGCTGCCCATTCCTCTTGGCAAAAAGCCTCCAGTTCCTGTAAATTCTTGGGCTGTTTTGCATGAACTGCACGTTTGAGATCTCCCCAGAGTGGATCAATGATATTGAGGTCAGGAGACTGAGATGGCCATTCCAGAACCTTCATTTTATTCTGCTGTAGCCAATGACAGGTCGACTTGGCCTTGTGTTTTGGATCATTGTCATGTTGGAATGTCCAAGTACTTACAGTATTTAGCCATCAGAAGCCAGCTGCCTCTTCTGGGTTCAGTTGGGCTCTGATGATGTATACCAGCTCCACCTACTGGCTGCTTTGAGTTCCTACTCCTCAAGGTTCTTGGGATATATGATGAGGAATCCCAGGAGGTTGAGGGAGCAGGGACAAAAAATTCTCACTTTGGCAAGAATGGCAGCAGGGAGTGTGGCTAGGCAAAAATAGTAAAAAAAAAAGTAAACAAACCAAAAAAATTACAAAGCAGTGATTAATATTATGGAAGTTGGGGAGAATGCAGGCAGCTATAGAGGATTGGTGGGAGCATAAGCTCATCACACAAACATCTGATGACAATAATGGACCTTTTGCAAAGATCAGATTAGACTGATAGGAATTCAAGAGAATCCACAGTATTAACCTCCCTAGCGGTAATCCCGAGCGTGACTTGGGGTTGTTTTTTTATGCTAGGATCGGTAACCCCGAGTCACGCTCGGGGTAGACATTGCAGAGCTCGCAGCGGAGTTTCCTTACCTTCTCCTGGCGATCCAGCGATGATGTCCTCTGCTGTGATCGCCAGCGAGATCTCCGGCGAGTGTCGGCACTTTCGACCCCATCTGACTTCCTAGTTCCGTTCCCTGCGAGCCGCAGCGGCGCAAGGGAGCGGAACTGGGCGGCAAATTCAAAAAGGTAAACACATAGTATACATACAGTATACTGTAATCTTACTGATTACAGTACTGTATGTGATAATTACACACCCCCTTGGTCCCTAGTGGTCTGCCCAGTGCCCTGCATGCAGTTTTATATAATAAAAATCGTTCTTTCTGCCTGTAAACTGGGGATTGTCCATAGCAACTAAAAAGTGTCCCTTTATGTCAAAAGTGGTTTTAGACCAACTAGAAAGCAGCGATAATAAATTAGAATCACTCGCAGAATTGAGCGATAGCGATTTGTGGGGAAATTCGTCATCAAACACTAAATCTAATGACAGCGACAATTCTGCAACTGAGCAAATTTCAGTGTTTTTGATTTGATTACATTATTGAATAATTTTTATTATAATTAGATTACTATTTTTTATAATTATTTATAGTTATTTATTATATTATAATTTATAATTTTGTGTTTCATATTTATCATACCCGGGATGTTTACTAGACTCTGGTTTGCTCAGGTTTAAGTAAGTAATTACTAAGAATCGCAGGCCTATAATACATAACACCAAATTTTCATGCAAAATAATTGTACCGCTTTTGGTACATAATTCCAGAAAGAATCATACCGCCAGGGAGGTTAAGGACTCGTAACACTGAAAACATCCCAACCTGTAATGAGTGTTGGGTGGGCTTACCCTTTAAATGTTTTCTGACTTCTAGTTTTATGATATTAAGAGATATGTAAGTCCCCTTAAAATTGCCCTTCACAGTGACACAGGGAAGCTGCCCAACATTTGATGGTACAGAAGTTGTTATGTTGGACACAGCACTCAGAGCTGCAGCTCCTGGGCTCCTAGTCTGGAAATAAAACACTTCTGTCCGCCAAAACTCAGCAGCCAAATCTTTGAAGCAAGAATTGTTTTTTCGGCATCGTGCCCTATAAATAGCGATTCCCTATTTCAATAGAGTCCAATATCTCTAATTACATTTCCACCAACTCAAGTTTTTTCTCAAAATAGCCTACATGAAAGCTGCCCCCTAATGAAGAATCTGTTACTCTTACAGGAAACTATGCCTAGTACATCAATAGTCTTTATGGCTTTTAAAATGGTAATAATGGATGTATTTTATTGTGTGCTGAAGCTTGATATCGACAGAAGTTCTTAAACAGCTTGTAAAACTCTATTGAGACATTAATATAAATAAGATCGCTTTGTTAAATTTATCTGAAAAGATCCGAAGTTTATCATTTACTATAATTGCACAACATTTCTTAGGAAGGTAGAATGTTTCTGCTTTGTATTAACAATTGACAAGCTATGTGTGTTCTGTCGTGTTGTGTTGTAGCCTCTTAGGTGATAAAAAGTTTATAATGCGGGGGGCGTGGCTAGCCGCGGACCGAGATGGCGGCGTGAGAGCTGAGCTCTGCAATCCAGGGACACATCGCGGCTAACAGCGGCTTTTCCAGGCACACTTCAGCACCGGAGAAGAAGCGTTCTGCACCCAGACCATCCGGGGACCATGACGAGGAGAAGGAAGGAGCTCCGGAAGCCTCAGAAGCTGACGGACTTCTATGCATGGGGGAGGAATGGAGGTAGGCAAAATGGCGCCGGCGCCACGTCCACCCCAGCCCTGTCCGCACATCCCCGCTTACATCCCGCAGCACATAGCTGCAATGATGGCTCTCCCAACAGCTCTCACTCCCTCCCTGCCACCCCGCAGTCAGCTAGCCCAGCTAAGGCTGGATTCAGGCTGGATGGCTTTGGATGTGATTTAGCAGCAGGCCCTGACATAGACTCTGGGGAGGACACGAGGGAGCTGCCAGACAGCATAGAGGTTTTCCCTACTATGAATCAACCGGTCATGGACACAGTGCTGAAGGACATGTTATTGTCACTTAGGAGCTCACTCCAAGCGGACATGGTATCTTGTATGCAGAAGTTTAACAAGGAGATTCAAGTGGTTGAAGCAAGGGTGGATCATGTGGAAAATAAGCTGGGTGAATTTGCGGAAACCATTAACGACTTGGTGGACGCGCATGATGAGCGCGGGGAGGAAATAGACGGGCTTAAAGCAAAAATCGCGAATATGGAGGACAGGGCAAGAAGAAACAACCTAAAAATCAGAGGTATCCCTGAATCTGTGCAGCAGGGAGAGCTGAGGGCATTTGCTGTAGCCCTGTTTAAAGATATTTTACCTGACCTTACGGAGCTGGATGTCTCCATAGACAGGATTCACCGCCTGCCCAAGCCGTCTTATCTCCCTGATCAAGTACCACGGGATGTTATCCTGCGGCTGCATTTTTACTATACGAAAGAAAAACTAATGGCAGCCATGCGCAACAAAGATCTGATTCCCCTGCAGCATCAACATCTGCAGTTTTTTGCAGACCTATCACAACACACTCTTCAAAAGAGGAGAGACCTCCACACCATAACTAAGGCCCTGCGAAACCACAAGATCAGTTACAGATGGGGATACCCTACCAAACTTTCAGTCACTAAGGATGAAACCACCTTTGTTATAGACTCTTTGGAAAAGGGATTGAAGCAGCTTAAGGAATGGCAGATCATTCCAGACACAGTGGGCCAGCCGGTGTCTTCCAAAAGTGACCCCCCTAGAGGATCTGAGTGTCAGAAAGCGACCGCACGGAATTGCAAAAAGCACTAAATCTTGGAAGCAATGCATATTACTATAAGTGCCCTGGAGAGTGAGGCTCTCTCACGCCTGGACTCACCCCTGAATACACTTGAGCAGATATTTCTGCACCCGAGGGTATACCCTCATTACTTCTCCTCTTCCCTGAGGAATATGGTTACACCCTTTAAATCAAGGGACTTTATGCTGCAAGTTAGGCAGCATTCGTCTCTTCTTAGTTCTGTTTTCGTTTTTTTTTTATTGTTTTCCAGGTTTTATTTTGCACTGCAGCACATATGTAAGCTATTGATTCTACTGCTGACGCATATCCATGGAGCGTCCGGAAGGCCTGAGAAGATGAGATCAAGTCTTTACGGAAAACTCTACTCCCGATCCAAACAACTCTTCAAACACCAACTGTTCCATCACACAGTGAGTACTTCCCTCATGGTTCCTTCAGATGCAATAATTATCCAATGCATTACCTCTTCTCACCACAGGAGGGAGATGTGGTCACCTGTATTATTCAAAATTGAATCACATTATCCCATTAGCAAACACTCCTCTCAACCATGGGGATAACTTTTCTGTCTATAAATGCAAAGGGTCTTAACCACCCTGCTAAGAGAAGCTCTTTATGGAAGGAGGCCGCTCAGTTTAAATGTGATGTACTTTGTGTACAGGAAACCCACTTCACTGCCAAAAACCCCCCGCAGTGTTCAAACAAAAATTTCCCTTACATTTTTTCTGCCAACGCGGACGCGAAAAAGAGGGGGGTTCTTGTAGCATTCAGAGACACTGTTTCCTTCCAACTGCAAGAGGAAATAAAGGATCCACAGGGCCGCTATATCATACTTCTATGTGAAATTAACTCATCACAATACACCATTGCTAACGTGTATGCCCCCAACTCCAACCAAATTCGATTCTTTAACAAAACTATTAACAAGATAAGGAAACACCAAAAGGGCTCGCTGATTGTTTGTGGAGACTTTAACCTCATACCTGTTCCTGCTCTGGACTCTACTTCAGTGGGTCCTAGAGCGGGCAATCATCTTCAACCCTCTATTCATCAACATGACCTGTTTGATGCTTGGCGTTGCCTACACGCTGGTGAAAGAGACTACACTTTTTTTTCTGCTACACACAAATCCTACTCCAGACTGGATCTTTTCTTAGTGGATCAGGGAGTGTTGACCAGAACGACATCCACTGTCATTAATACTATCACATGGTCAGACCATGCATCAGTGACCCTGACTATCTCCGATGCCTTTTCCTCTAGGCCGACTCCTGTGTGGAGAGCCAACCCCAGTCTTCTGCAATCCACAGACACTAAACAACTGCTAGAAAACCATCTGACTCAATATTTTATGGAAAATGAAATGTCTGTCAATGATAATTTTGTATTATGGAACGCCCATAAGGCTTATATGAGGGGTATTTTCATTCAGCTGGGGGCAAGGAGGAAGAGGCAGCAGCAAAAACTATTACAGGACCTAACACAGAAAATTCAATTCCTAGAAACCCAAAATAAAACCAACCCTTTACCTCACATCTCCCAACAGTTATCCCAACTTCGTTATGACTTACGCCTGCTCTTACTGGGCCAATTTGAAAAATCAGCTAGAAGGCTTAAAACTACTTATTACGCAAATGGGAACAAGGCAGGTAGGCTGCTAGCTCAACGCCTGAGAGGTGCCAGATACAAAACCAAAATTCCCTTCCTTGTACATCCACTAACCAAAGAAAAACAATTCCATCCTAATGACATAGCAAATGCATTCAGCCACTACTATGGCTCTCTATACAACCTATCAAATGATCCTACTATATCCCAACCCTCCACTGATCTTATTAATGATTTTCTACAAAACATTTCCCTCCCAAAGGTCAATCCTGAACAGCTTATACAACTTAATTCTCCCTTCACGACCCCTGAGGTTATACGAGCTATACTTACTCTTCCAGCAAACAAGTCTCCTGGGCCGGATGGTTTCATAGGGGAATATTACAAGACCTTCCAAAATATTTTAGCACCATACTTATCCAAAGTTTATAATGCTGCGGTTGCCTCTTCGTCCTTCCCCCCTGAAATGCTGAAAGCATTAATAATCACTCTGCCGAAGCCGGGGAAGGAACCATCCACCCCTCAAAATTTTAGGCCAATATCCCTCCTTAACACTGATTTGAAACTCTATGCCAAATTGATAGCAACGCGTCTGATAGACATTCTCCCCCAAATCATACACCCCGACCAATCGGGATTCACAAAAGGGCGACAGACGTCCGACGCCACAAGGCGATTAATTAATATTATTCATCAAGCAAACCTACAAGGAACGCCTTCTCTGCTCCTAGCTTTGGATGCGGAGAAGGCGTTCGATAGAGTTCACTGGGGATATTTGTCGCGAGTGCTACAGACCTTCGGGTTTGAGGGACCAATATATGCTGCTATAATGGCATTATATACTAAGCCATCTGCTCAGGTATTCAATTCAGGAGTGCTATCCAAGCCATTCCAAATCACAAATGGGACTCGCCAGGGGTGTCCTCTTTCCCCCCTGATCTTCAACATGATCATGGAACCCTTGGCGAGTCACATCCGCAACCACCCTCACATAGAGGGATTCAAATTTCGAAATTCGTCTCACGTCATCAGCCTATTTGCGGATGACGTCATCCTGATGCTCACGGATGTAAAAACTTCCCTGGCTTCGGTCCACGGGGTTCTGCAGAGATTTAATGGCCTCTCCTACTATAAAGTTAATGAAGATAAATCATTTATAATGGGTCTTAATGTACCACAGGTTACAATGAGAGAATTAGCTGATAAATATCCTTATAAATGGACAGCATCAGGGTTGAAATATCTTGGTATTCATCTAACCTCCACTACAAAAGAACTAATCAAGGCAAACTACTTGAAATTCTTAGAAAGCTTGCACAAGAAACTTCAGAACATATCCAAAACTGAACTATCTTGGTCAGGGAGACTGGCAGCTTTCAAGATGTTAATACTTCCTCAACTCCTGTACTTATTCAGGACCTTGCCAATCCCGGTACCCAACAGCTTCTTCGCAAGGGCTCAAATTGTAATTAACAAATACCTTTGGATGGGCAAGAGGTCAAGGTGTGCTTTTTCCAAATTAACTTCCTCTAGAAAGGCGGGAGGGGTAGGCCTCACAGTCCTAAAAGATTACTACACAGCAGCCGTACTGACACAAATCAGGACATGGTTCCCTCCACATAATAGTAATAGATGGGTAGAAATTGAGAAAACTCAAGTCTATAAGGGTAACTTACACCATTTTCTTGTAACTAGTCCACAAGCAACCGTTAAGTCGGATGATTGGTCACCTACCATTAAAGCGGCAGTTTCAGCCTGGACGATACTACTAACCACCAAGTTTCACAACGTCAATCTTACATCCGTCCATTTACCGTTGACAAGTATATCTCACATTATCCCAAATATAGACGTTAGTACATGGGAAAGACTGGGGATTACACAACTGGATCATCTATTAATAGGCCCAGCCCCTAAGACTTTCCGTGCCCTCCAATTAGAATATGGGCTCCTAGATAAAGAATATTACACCTATCTGAGACTGCTGAACTACCTACACACTTCACCCCCCACCACGATTAATCTCCCATGGCAAGTGTCCCAATACTTTAATACTATGACCTCCAAAACCAAAGGAATATCCTTATTTTATAATATTTTGGGTAATAAACACGCCTTTAACAGGAATCACAATATACTAGCTTGGGAAAGGGAGCTAGGCAATAGGTACACAGAGGAGCAGTGGCAATATGCCTTGCTAGCTAACTATGCAGTGACTAGGAGTGCAAGTCTGTGGGAATTAACACAAAAAATGCTACTGCGGTGGTATTTGACGCCCTACAGAATTGCCAAATTCTCCTCTCAGGCATCAGGCACATGTTGGCGGAAGTGCGGTCTGACGGGTTCACTGTACCACATCCTCTGGACCTGCCCAGCGATAACGGCTTTTTGGAAAAAGGTATTCCGTTTGATTGGAAAGGTACTGCATCTGACAGTGCCTATCTCCCCGGGTCTTGCATTGCTAACATTGACGATAGAGTCCATACCTCATGAGCACAAAACTATTCTTGTCCATATACTTCTCAGTGCTCGCTTGACCATTATGAGACATTGGAAAAACCAGCTACTTCCTAGTATAGGCGAGGTCATTATGACTACTAATACTCATTCTACATATGAAAGGCTGCTAGCCAGGGCTCAAAATAACCACTTAAAAGTCGATGCTTTATGGAAAAGGTGGATAGATTGGTATGACACTAGCAAACTCACTACGTAAATTTTAATACATAAACTTTAATTATATTTTCTCCTTACAATAATAGATTGGAATATGACTCCGCAACAATACTTCAATTCTTTTATCTGCTGCAGTGTTGTTCGATTTTCTGTTTGTTTTATGTTCGTTCAATTAGCTTGATTAAATGTTCATTATAACCTATCCTTCCCACCGACAGTTTTCCGGTCAAGGGTCAATTACCTCTTATATCAATGTGCTTATACATACCTATGTTAAACCTATATTTGAATTATGCATGGGTGTAGTTCCCTCTCACTTACCTTGTGGGTGTTCGGCGGGGTTGGGGCGCCGCTCTCTACTAGACGGCACAGTATGATCCCTACAGGGGTGCTGGGGCGGAGAGGGGCGGCCTGCGATGGCTGAATACTAGAGGTCGTTACGAGTTACCAATTGTGAGACTACACCAGTTAGAATAGAATTGGACTACTTTCTTACTCTAAATTGTTCTGCAATTCATTACAGTTGACCAGGAAACTGTTGTACATACGACATTATTGTTATCAGTATGCTTTACATTGCTTTGTATGAGATATACTTTAATAAAAATATATTGGAATAAAAAAGTTTATAATGCCAAAGTAACAGTTAAAGCGAACCTTCACTCTCTCTACCCACTTTTTGTAATATCATTCCTACCCGCCTCCGTTTCTAAGAATCGGATATTTATTATTTACCTTTCTTTTAAATACAGGTAACTTTTTTACAGCGAAACCAATGACCGCCAACGCCATCTTGAAAGAGGGCAGGGAGGTGGCATACCAAGCTCCAGGCACCGGAGCCAACAGGGAAAGTGGGACAACCTGTCTGCATGACCCCAAAGACCCAGGCATCCAAAAAAACACTCAAGATCAAACAGTACAAACCAGCGGCCGTGGCTGCGCCCTAAACTGCTGTCTAGTTCGCCTAGTGGTAGCACCAGCCCTGGCTGCAGGACCCCTGACCCTCTGTCTGGACAGTGTTGATTGGTCCTGTGCTGATCATATGCACCCTCCCAAGAAAAAAAAAACAACTCTTTAGTAATACACACCAAACTGAGCATGTGTAGATTGTTCCTTAGCCTCTGTTCTATCAGGAGATGGTTTTGAAACAGTGGAAGATGGGGAGGAACAGAGAAGACAGGATCAAACAGCCTTTTTTATACAATGCAGAGGATTTACCCATTAGGTACACAGTGAGTATAACAAGCATGCTTTCCTGCATATACAGACTGATTTTACTCTTGTGGGTTTAGTAACACTTTAAAGGGGTTGTAAAGTCTCCAGGTTTTTCACTCTAATGCATTCTATGCGTTAAGGTGAAAAACCTTCTGTGCTGCAGCCATTGGCTCCCTCTGCTATCAATCAAATCCAGTGGCATGGGGGCAGGGCCGAGTCCTGCTGTCTGCGTCAATGGACGCAGCAGCAGGACTCGGGAGCCCCCATGGAAACCGGCTTTCTGTGGGGGGCGATAAAGAGGAGGAGCCAGGAGCACCGCCGGGGCACGCCAAAAGAAGAGGATCGGGGCTGCTCTGTGCAAAACCCTTGCACAGAGCAGATAAGTATAACATGTTTGTTAAAATATGTATATATATATATATATATATATATATATAAAAAAAGGAACCTTTACAATCACTTGAATTAAATTTTGTTCTGAGAATGAATAAAACAGCAGTAGCTCTTGTAAAGGTGAGCTTGCACTCTATGCTGATAGAAGACTACTTTTTAGAAAGTATGAACATCAGAACACTTGTAACTGGTAAGCAGAGTAGTGACAAGTTCTGTTCTCAGTAAAGTTCTTTAGAAATAGCTGTTTAAATAGAATGGATTAAGAGCTGGAGTTATTTAAACAAGCGAGCAGTGTTAGTAGTGCATGCAGTAAAGGCCAATTTGCAGGCTAAGGAATTCACTTCTCATTGGCTTTCAGATTTTATTTTCACATTAGCAGCACTCAGTCTTCCATTAGAGCACAGAGAACGGCAGCAACAGCAGATTCAGCGACTTTCATAGCTGAGTGAAGGGAGATATTGGCAGGGTAAGGAGGCTCCTCTATAGTCTGCATTAAAAAGTATCTTACTCAGTTCATTTTAATATCATCTGTTTAGCCTCACTGCACTGACGACTTAAAGTGAGCTTGACAGGCGAAACATATTAGATTAGAATCAAGCTTTTACAGATAAGGGGCAATGTGACGGAAAGAACTCTCTGCTGTGTCAATCGGCGCCATACCAAATGACAAAAACTAAAGACATCTACTATTCTTAAAGCTTTTCCACCTATGTATATCATCTTCTGGATCCTCAAATGTCATTAGAACTTCTATAATGTATAATCATTCCATACATGTATAGATCAAGTCTTCTCCTTATTCTCCTCTAAGATACAGATTCCTATTGTTTCAAGCTAAATTGTCTCTTGTAACAGATGTAAGTTATCTCTTAAAGTGATTGTTTATTTTTTAATAACAAACATGTCATACTTACCTCCACTGTGCAGCTCGTTTTGCACAGTGGCCCCGATCCTCGACTTCTGGGGTCTCTTGGCAGCTCTCGCGGCTCCTCCTCTTATCAGATAACCCCCTAGGTGAAGCGCTATCCTAGGGGTTACCTTGCGGGCGCGCTCCCGAGTCCAGCATTTGCGTCCATAGACACGAATGCCGGACTCGGCCCCACCCCCCCGTCACCCACGTCATTGGATTTGATTGACAGCAGCGGGAGTCAATGGCTGCGCTGCTATCAATCTATCCAATCAAGAGCCCGGACCCCGTGCAGAGAGGGACAGCGCGTCTCCGCCGAGTAAATGAAGGGGCCCAGATAAGTAAAACGTGGGGCTGGCGGGCTGGTCACTGCCAGACGTTTTTTCACCTTAATGCATAGGATGCATTAAGGTGAAAAAACACGAGGGTTTACAACCCCTTTAAATGTACATGGCTTTTTTTAATGTACTGTCGGTTTAGGTTTCATCAATGGTCAAACAAGTGTGATCACAAAGCATTGAAATGCACCAGTGCCCAGACTGTGAATATCAATACATAATTACAGCTATCGACATGTTATATAAAGTTACATTGGTCCAGCTTGAACCAATGTAGCTATTTATACAGTATACCATACCTGCCCGATGCCGCTGGTAGTTTGAAATCACTTTTTTTAGACACTGCTACTCCAGTGATCTGCACTTCCTATCAGGTACATTGTTGAATGGCTGGCCTGATGCATTGTGATTACAGGAGGTTAGCTACTCAACATGGGCACCATTGCAAAGCCTTCTCTGAATGCAACTCATACAAAGGAGCCTGACCTCCTGTATTCACAATGCATCAAACCAGCTGTTCAGCGCGGGATCCAGAAGGAAGTGAAGATCACAGGAGTAGCAGTTCTAATACAGTGATTTCCAGCTTCCAGCGGCATCGACCAGGTATGGTATACTGTATAAATAGCTACATTGGTTCATGCTGGACCAATGTAACTATATATAACATGTTGAATGCCTGGAATTATTCTTTAGGTTGGGTTACCACCATTGTAAGGTTCCCTTACTGGCAATGGAGGCAGCATGCACCCGACAGCTTATGGAAATATCAGCTGCGGTGCTGACATCGCTGGACTCCAGGACAGGTAAGTGTCAGATTATTAAAGGTCAGCAGCTGCAGTATGTGCAGCTGCTGGCTTTTAATTTTTGAAGCAGTGGGCGGACCTCCACTTTAACAAGCAATAAAAGAGCTTTGAAACAAGCCATCAGTGACCTTGCTAGCAGCATGTACTATAAAGTAACCATCCTTAAAAGATTTTCAAAGATCGCAACTCTAAAGTGGTTTATAAAAACTTAAACTGGCCATACACTGATTGAAATTCGGTCGCTCGACAGAAGTCAACCCTTTAATTTACTTTTTTCGCAGAAACATGTTGGAAAATGTTTATTGAAGAGTGCTTGAAGCCAATAAGCAGCCGCTGATCATTGTATTATGACAGCGGTGGGAGCCAATGTCAGAATACAATGTCCTAATGGGATGGATGAGGGAATCAAACACTGCATGGCCAGCTTTAGAAATGCCTGCATTTTATATTAGAAGGATGGCAGGCCATATAAAGTAAAAAGGGGGAAAAGTTGCATTTTACTGCCTCTTTTGTGAGTTTTGAAGATGAATTTCTCCACAATGCCTATAGCTACAGATGTTGGCTTGCTTTAAAGTGGTTTTACTGCTTATTTAGAATATGTAAGTATGTTATTGAGAAATGTTTGGACATTATATATGTTCACTATAAAGTGTATATCAAGCCAAAATGTGTTTTCCTAATTTTGAAGTGAGTGAGAAAGGCTTAGAACTCCTGTGGGGTTATTGCTGCTATCTGGGGCTTCCCTCATTTGCTGTCTTGATGACAATTTGGCAGACAGGGAGTAAGGGGTACTTTCCAACAGCAAAACAAAGAGAAATAAAGATTTTTAACTTGAGTAGAGAGAATGGGGGAATGTCAGTACCATGTCAGATTTATTTTTGTGTCTATTTCTTGTTGCATAGTTTCCCTCGCTTCCCGTCTGGTAAAACTGTTGTCACCAGGAAATAAAGTGAGGGAGAATATAACAAAGCAGAAAACTGGGGCTCCAAACCCTCCCCACTCTAAAATGTAAAAAATAAAAAATAAAAAATTTGGGCTTGAATAGACATTTTAATAGGTGTGCAATAAATATTTCAACTTGATAGAGAAGAGAGGAGGATAGACATGGTGAAGAAGAAACTCTAACTTCCAAAGTCCAATACATTATCCTGCTATAGAAGTATAGAAATCGCTCCAATATGGTGGATGAAGCAGACAACCGTATTGAGCCTGTGCTTTAATTTACATTTCTGCATTTAACACCACTTTTTAAACCCTTTAGCTAGTGTTCGTCAAAACTACACTGGGAACAGTAGACTGTGGGGGGTTATCACAAGCCCCTTTTAGAAAGAAAGAAAGAAAGCAAGAAAGAAAGCAAGCTCCCAATGTTCTTAAGGCTCTTACATACTATAAGAAAATCGGGCGAAGATTTTCACCCAAAGAATTTTCGTACGATGTTCGTATAGAGTATACACAATTTTCGACAGCCGATTACGAATTTTCGTATGAAAATTCCCAAAGGAACAAATCCAAAATGTTTCTCATATGGGAACAAAGTGAACGATTTTAGCTAATGTGTACCATTTTTGTATGATTTTCGAACAAGAAAAATCAGAAAAGAAAGACTGCGCATGACCAGAAACAAAAAAACAACAAAACAAAAAGCCTTTGTCGTACAAGAATTTTTGTATGTATTTTCGTTCAATGGTTTTAACCTCCCTGGCAGTATAATTATGTCAGATTTTTGATGCTGAAAGCGGTACACTGTTTTGCATGGAAATTTGGAGTTTTATATAGCAGGCCTGTAATTCTTAGTAATAACTCACCTAAATCTGTCCAAACAACAGTCTAGTAGACATCCCGGGAATGATAAAGTTTGAAACACGGAATCCTAAATTATAATATAATAAATAACTATAAATTTGCTTAGTTGCTGAATTGTCGCTGTCATCACTTTCAGTGTTTGAGGACTAATATCCCCACAAATCACACTCGCTCAATTCTGCAAGTGATTCTAATTTATTATTGCTGTTTTCTAGCTGGTATAAAACCACTTTTGACATAAAGGGACACTTTTTGGTTGCTATGGACAATCTCCAGTTTCCAGGCAGAACAAACAGTATATATAATATAAAAGTGCATGCAGGGCACTGGACAGTGCATTAGGGACAAAAGGGATGTGAAATGATTTGATACAGTAATGTAATCTGTAAGATTACAGTGTACTGTATGTGTTATGTTTTTTTCACTTTTGAATTTGGCGCCAGGCACCGTCCCCGTGCGTCGCGAAGCTCGCAGGGAACGGAGCCTGGCACTGTGATAGATCGAGCGAGGAGACAGCCCGCACACACAGTGGGAGGACATCGCAGGATCCTGGGGACAAGGTAAGTAAGGTGTTCATGGATCCTGCAATGCAATCCCGAGTCTGGCTCGGGGTTACCGCTTTTGGTAATGAAAATTCACCCCGAGCCACACTCGGGAATACCGCCAGGGAGGTTAATTTGCTGTGGAACGAGGAAAATAAGATGGCCAGATTTTCTTTTATTGTGTAACCCACTTTAAAGTAGTTATAAAGCTTTGTTTTTGTTTTTTTATCAAAATAACAAACATGTCTATACTTACCTACTCTGTGCAACGGTTTTGCACAGAGCAGCCCCAAACCTCTTTTTCTGGAGTCCCCCGCTGGTGCTCCAGGCCCCTCCTCTTCGTCTGGTGCCTCCAGGGAAAGTTCCAGGGTCTCGCTGCTGTGTCCATTGACCCAGACAGTGGGACTCAGCCCTGCCCCCCGCGTCAACCGGATTTGATTGACAGAAGTGGGAGCCAATTGCTCCCGCTGCTATCAATCTGCCCAATGAGGAGAGAGACAGCAGCAGGAGCCACTGCGCTTGTGCACATCGTTGGATTGAATGGGTTCAGGTAAGGAAATAGAATGCATTAAAGTGGTTGTAAACCCACTTTGAAAAAAAAAAAAACTAACACCTGCAAGACAAAGGCATAATGAGCTAGTATGCATAGCATACTAGCTCATTATGTAATACTCACCTAAAATCGAAGCCCTCGCTGCAGTGCCCGTACACTGCACCGGCCGCCGACATCACTCCCGGGGGTTACTTCCAGGTATCGCGGCTCCGGCACTGTGATTGGCCTGGAGCCGTGATGACGTCACTCCCGCGCATGAGCGCGGGAGCCGCTGGTAACGGCACAGTCTAACTGAAGCAACGTCACGACCTGCCGTTGCTTCAGTGCGCATGTGCACATGCAAACACAGGGGATATCTCCTGAACTGTGCAGGTTTAGGAGACATCCAGGCTAGCTACAGGTAAGCCTTAATATAGGCTTACCTGTAGCAAAAAGTGTGTTGTAAGGGTTTGCAACCACTTTAAGGTGAAAAACCTTAAGGCTTTAGAATCACTTTAGGGCCACATTTATGCAATTTATGATAACTGTGTTTTACTGTGCATTACTGCAGTGCAAGGCAAAGTGTGCACCGAGATGTGATATCAATAATTCAACTTTCACCTCAACGCAAGTGGGCAATGCACCAGCACTGCATGCAACACACCGGGCATTGCTGTCAGCACAACATTTAATATAAACACAATGCATAGTGGAAATGGGCCCTAAGAGATAATGTAATTATCCCACCATGCTCAAAATGATATTATCTCACATCTGGATCTGTAACTTTGTAGATAAGGTAATGGACTGACCACTGGAAATTATCCTTCTGTTAATTCCTGATCTTATGCTACGGTGAACTAAAAAATAATAATCACAATTATATTGGATTTACTGCATTCTACTGAAGTTCCATACCTCTTCGTTGTAAAGGTGCCCATTACTTTAGTACAGCTGGAATTGTCTCCTCCGCACACTCCACATTTGTCAAACTGCAGCTTGGACCCTATAATTCCATCACATCCGGTACGTATACATTTCCCTTTAACACAGACAGAATGGCTATAGGGCCTACATTCAGTGCCATCGGTCACCTATGGGACAAAACACAACATTATCATTAAAGACTGAGGTTTGACCACTACTGAAGATTCCCCCAACCACTAATAAAATTACATATGTCATTAAAATAAATAGTATCTTTATTCAGGATTTTATCCAATTGCAATTTTTGGCTTAGGAAGAATTTTATGTTACTTATTGTCTAAATCGGCAAATGCTTTTTTTTTGTCTTTCTCAGCTAAAAGGGTCAGATGCAAGGTGCAACCAATCAGAATTAAACTTTGAACTGACGGTTTACTAAGGTTGCTGCACATTGCGCTATCACCAGGGCCGCCATCAGGGGGGTACAGGCAGTACACCTATAAGGGGCCCAGAGGTCCCCAGGGGCCTGGATGGCAACCCCCCCTTTTTTTTATAAAAAAATAAATAATTTATTTTTTTGTAAGGGGCCCAGAGGTCCCCCCCTTTATTTTTTTATTTTTATTTTTTTCGTCCGCACCCAAAGCCCCCCCGACCTCAACAATTCGCGGCGGCAGCACCCCTCGCTTCTCAATTCGTGGCACCCTCAATTCGCGGCAGCCCCCCCACTCCACAATTTGCGGAGGCAGCACCCCCCCCCCCCCGGTACTCCTCTGCTCCAGGGGGCCCATGCCTGAAGCTGTGTAAGGAGCCCCAAAATTCCTGATGGCGGCCCTGACTATCACCTATAATTCTAATGCCGCGTGACATGATCGGACATTCCGACAACAAAACCGTGGATTTTTTTCTGACGGATGTTGGCTCAAACTTGTCTTGCATACACACGGTCACACAAATGTTGTCGGAAATTGCGAACGTCAAGAACGTGGTGACGTACAACACTACGACGAGTCGAGAAAAATGAAGTTCAATGATTACGAGCATGCGTTGAATTGATTCCGAGCATGCGTAGAATTTTTGTGCGTTGAATTGTGTACACACGGTCGGAATTTCCGACAACAACTTTTGTTGTCAGAAAATTTGAGAACCAGCTCTCAAATTTTTGATGTCGGAAATTCCAACAGCAAATGTCCGATGGGGCATACACACGGTCAGATTTTCCGACACCAAGCTCACATCGAAAATTTGTTGTCGGAAATTCCAATCGTGTGTACGCGGCATTAGACATAACTGATGGTGCTTACTGCAGCAATAAAAACATGATAGATGTAATTTTTCTTCCTTTACAAATGTAGGAATATTATATCAACTATTTTCACTGAGTCAGGTTTCAGACCTTTTCAGAATATTTAAAAAAGAATACATTAAAACTTTTACCTTTTGGGAAAAGACAACATAATATCCAGTTCCTTTGGCTTGACATATAAGTTTGCAGACATCTCCCGCCTGTATTCCTGCGTACTTAGGAACCCACTCAACATATGTTTTCACACCTTTTGCATCGGTCTGATAACCGTTCCTGGCTTCACACTGCTGCTGCCGGAATGATTTAGCTTCACAAGGAAAAGAAGTGAAAATGTCAGTTTCACAGGATTTTCCACTCTGTTGCATACTATATTCCAAACATATAAGAGAACTTATTTATACCTAAAGCTGAACTCCAAGTTCGTATCAATAGACACAAATGTATGCAGCTCTGCAATCATTAATACTTTTTTTTTTTTTATGCAAGTACAGTAAAACATTGGATTGCGAGCATAATTAGTTCCGGAAACATGATTGTAATCCAAACCACTCGTATATCAAAGAGAATTTCACCATAAGAAATAATGGAAACTCAAATGATTCGTTCCACAACCATTTATTCATAGGTCCTTCAGTTTACAGTCCATATAAAAAGATTATAACAATGTGATAGGTAATGTAACCATAAAATGTCCATCCACAAATGGAAGCCTCCACAAGGGGATTAGAAGCAAAATCCAGCAGGAGCTCCAGAGTATAAAAGAGAAGAGAGGCCCCTCTAACTGTAGCATTATGGTTACATTTAATGGAGTTACAACATTTACCACTCACATGGTTGGTGATTAAAAGAGGCACATCTAAGTATGCAGGCATCGGGGGCAAAGCTGTCCACATAGACCATCCTCCGCACCGCCGGCTCTCACCGCTATCAGTCTGCAATCGTGACCGGGAAGACTACCCTGCAGTAGAGTGATCTAAAAAACGAGGCTTAAAGCGCTTGTGGAGCACAGCGTGGAAGGAATGACGTTGATGGCGGTGCAGAAGATGATCTATGTGGACAGCTTTACTGCAGATGCCTGCATAATTAGATGTGCCTCTTTTAATCATCAACCATGTGAGTTTCTAAATGTTGTACCTTCATTAAATGTAACCATATTGCTACACTTAGAGGTGCCTGTCTTCTCTTTTATACTCAGATGTGACATGACGCTACTTGTATATCAAGACATCGCTTGTATATCAAGTCAAAATTTATAAAAAAATGTTGCTTGTCTTGCAAAACGCTCTCAAACCAAGGTTTTACTGTACCTGAATTTGACTTAGTATTATCCTCTTGCCATCTCCTTGCTGATAGGAGGAGAGAACATACAGCGAAGGAAAAAAATATTTGATCCCCTGCTGATTTTGTAGGTTTGCCCACTGACAAAGAAATGATCAGTCTATAATTTTAATGGTAGGTTTATTTTAACAGTGAGAGACAGAATAACAACAAAAATATTTAAAAAACGTTAAAATTGATTTGCTTTTTAATGAGTGAAATAAGTATTCAAACTATTATCAATCAGCAAGATTTCTGGCTCCCAGGTGTCTTTTATACAGGTAACGAGCTGAGATTAGCTCCCTTTAAGCCCCCGTTTACATTGAGCCAATTTGACATGTCAAATTACATGCCAAATTGGAGCCTATTGCCGGCAATGGCACTGTCCGAACCGGTGCATTCGGTGCAAACTGATTCCCAAAAGTAGTTCTTGCACTACTTTTGGCAACTTCGGGGGGGGGGGGGGGGGGCGATTTCAATAGACATCTGTGCATGAACCCGCATAGATGTCTGTCAAATCTCCTCCGAACTCGCAATGAAATGCAGGTTTGAAATCTCGCATGATTTCAAACCATCCTCCAATGTGAACGAGGGCTTATGGCCCGTACACACGATCCGAATATCGGACGAAAACTGTCATCCGAGGAAGAATCGTACGATTTTCGGATCGTGTGTACACAGTTCATCCGATATTATTAGATTAGACGGTTTTCATTTAGTCAGTATAGTTGTCGTCCGAAAATACAATACAAATACATTACAACACATGACATCACTTTTTTTCTGTCGTACGAGAATTTTCGTGACTTTAATAACCTATTAAATTTCTACTTGCGACTATTAAGCGAAACAAGTCGAACGATCTGTCGTACGATATTCAGATTGTGTGTACGGACCATTAGAGAGTGCTCCTAATCTCAGCTCGTTACTTGTATAGAAGACACCTGGGAGCCAGAAATCTTTCTGATTGATAGGAGATCAAATACTTATTTCACTCATTACCGCTTAAGGACCGCCGCCTGTACATATAAGTCGGCAGAGCGGCACGGACAGGCATAACCAGGTACCTGTACGTCCCCTTTAAGATGCCGCCCTGTGGTTGCGCGCGCGCCGGCAGCGGTGCGCTCGCGACCCTGCCACCTTCTTTGTGAGCCCGACTGTGGGTCCCGCAGGACTCGATCGCCGCGGGGACACTCGCGATCGTCTCACGGAGAGATACAGCGGGGAGATGCTTATGTAAACACCTCCCTCTGCCTAGTGACAATGACACTGATCTCCGCTCCGTGTAGTCGGAGCGGAGATCAGTGTCATGTCACACACAGCCCATCCCCCCCTACAGTTAGAAACACTCATCAGGGCACACTTAACCCCTACAGTGCCACCTACTGGTTAACCCCTTCAATGCCAGTGTCATTTTCACAGTAATCACTGCATTTTTATAGCACTGATCGCTGTAAAATATGACAATGGTCCCAAAAATGTGTCAAACGTGTCCGATGTGTCCCCCATAATGTTGCAGTCATGATAAAAATCGCTGATCGCCGGCGCAACTAGTAAAAAATGCCATAACTACCCCCTATTTTTGTAGAAGCTAGAACTTTTGCGCAAACCAATCAATAAACGTTTATTGCGATTTTTTTTACCAAAAATATGTAGAAGAATACGTATCGGCCTAAACTGTGTAAACATTTTTTTTTTATATAGATTTTTTGGGGATATTTATCATAGCAAAAAGTAAAAAATATTGCATTTTTTTTCAAAATTTTTGTTTATAGCGCAAAAAATAAACACCGCAGAGGTGATCAAATACCACCAAAAGAAAGCTCTATTTGTGGGAAAAAAAGATGCAAATTTCATTTGGGTACAACATTGCATGACCGCGCAATTACCAGTTAAAGCAGCGCAGTGCGAAATTGTAAAAAGACTTCTGGTCCTTAGGCTGACAAATGGTCCCGGGCTAAAGTGGTTAAAATGCAAATCAATTTATAACTTTTTTGAAATGTGTTTTTCTGGATGTTTTTGTTATTCTGTCTCTCACTGTTAAAATAAACCTACCTGTACCATTAAAATTATAGACTGATAATTTCTCTGTCAGTGGGCAAATGTACAAAATCAGCAGGGGATCAAATAGAGATGAGACTGTTATTGGCTTTAAAGGTACTGAACATTGACAACAACACATAAATAATGTTTACACATGAAGATCCACAAGTATATGCCCCCTGCCATAATGATTCCACACAGACATGTTCCATGGTGCTGCACGTGAAGTGACTCCCTGGGTGTTGGGTAAGATTTTGTACAGCCCTTTATTTGGATCTTCACGTGCAAACATCTTAATTACCTTCTATTACATTAGCTATATTTGTAAATGTCTCTTTATAGATATGTTTGCTCTCTAAAATACTCCTGAAGAAGCGGACATTACCGCAAAACATGTCGAGAAGAGAAGATATGGATATATTTTATGTGATAGATCACGAGTATCAGCGTTCTGGTATCACTGTATAATTATCCATCCAATGGAGAGCAGTTTTAGTGCTTTACTGTGGCACAATTTTTGTATGTTTTATTAAATTGTCCTAATAAAAATTATATTTTTTGACTATTTATGTGTTGTTGTCCATGCTCAGTGCCTTTAAAGTCCATAACAGCCTCTAAATATATACTTTATGCAATGATTTTACGACGTAGGTATGTACAGTGGGTACGGAAAGTATTCAGACCCCCTTAAATTTTTCACTCTTTGTTATATTGCAGCCATTTGCTAAAATCATTTAAGTTCATTTTTTTCCTCATTAATGTACACACAGCACCCCATATTGACAGAAAAACACATTGTTGACATTTTTGCAGATTTATTAAAAAAGAAAAACTGAAATATCACATGGTCTTAAGTATTCAGACCCTTTTGCTGTGACACTCATATATTTAACTCAGGTGCTGTCCATTCCTTCTGATCATCCTTGAGATGGTTCTACACCTTCATTTGAGTCCCGCTGTGTTTGATTATACTGATTGTACATGATCAGGAAAGCCACACACCTGTCTATATAAGACCTTACAGCTCACAGTGCATGTCAGAGCAAATGAGAATCATGAGGTCAAAGGAACTGCCTGAAGAGCTCAGAGACAAAATTGTGGCAAAGCACAGATCTGGCCAAGGTTACAAATAAATTCTGCTGCACTTAAGGTCCCTAAGAGCACAGTGGCCTCCATAATCCTTAAATGGAAGACGTTTGGGACGACCAGAACCCTTCCTAGAGCTGGCCGTCCGGCCAAACTGAGCTATCGGTGGAGAAGAGCCTTGGTGAGAGAGGTAAAGAAGAACCCAAAAGTCACTGTGGCTGAGCTCCAGAGATGCAGTTGGGAGATGGGAGACTTACGTTACCTACGCCACGTCCGGCGCCTACTTTGTGCCCCGCGCTGTCTTCTGGGAGACACACAGGTCCCAGAAGACAGCAGGGACCAGTGAGGATGCGCAGCATGACTTCACTACCTGAAGATGGCGGCGGCAGCACCCGAGAGCCGATGGACAGATCAGCTTCGGCTGCCGACATTGCGGGCGCCCTGGACAGGTAAGTGTCCATATATTAAAAGTCAGCAGCTGCAGTATTTGTAGCTGCTGACTTTTAATATTTTTTTTTCGATGGAACACCGATTTAAGACCGTACAGTGGATGTATTGGGTGCAGAGCCTGCGTAATGACATTCCCAGGACCCACTGCAGCTGCATACAGTCACCCATTGGGATGCATTAGGTGGCTGTGTGTGGTAGTACTCCGGGGTTTGAGTAAAGCACCCACATTCGCACTGACATGCTCCAAGCGCTCTGTACATTGTACGGCCCGGGCTGTGTACATGAAGCCTAAAATGTATAAACCTAAAAAAAAATAACAATAACATTGACCCTAAACCATTAACGTTTCCCTGTAAGAATTAGCACTTAAGAATTAAGGGTTCTTCGCTGAATAAAGCAGTCAAAGAATAATGCAATTAAGCTGTGGTTGGTAAAAAAAATCTGCTAAATTGCTCAGAAGTCACACCGCATGACTGTAAATTTCCCCAGATTTACACAAGATAATTTAAAACTTTAAACGAAATGTCATGCGGACATTGTAAACAAGTTGCGGTACTCTTCTTGTTTCATGCTGACCCTCTTGGCTGGAAGCCTATTAATTTGAGCTAATTATACTAAAGCAGGCCTGCACATACCTTCATTTAACATACTAGCACTTAATCTCTCTAGATGAGCTCCTCGTGTCCTTGCTTGAATGCCCGCACTTTTATGTCTCTTCCTCTATGCTCCTCTATACACCAAATCTACATCCCAATGGCCCGTGCTGCACTTCTACTGAGCCCACCACCAATCACTGCGCAGAACAGACTAGTAAGAGTAGGAATTCCCTTTAGGCAGCCCTCCAGAAAATCATTTACAGAAGAAAACTCTTATCTCTGATACGGCCTACCGGGTTGCTAATGTAAAAATGAAAATTACCGTTTATCATCACGCCATCATTATTATCAAGAGGATATAACATTGTTTGCTTTTATCTTTTTTTCCATTCTACATCCACTGTTCTGACAATTTAGGAGTGTACACCTTTCAATAATCCACCATTGGATATAATCCATTACATATTTAATTTACAGGAATGAACAAACCTTCATGACAAAGACCATTTTACTTCCGGATTAACTTTTACTAGTGCATGATCAGAGTCAAGGTTTTTCTTAGCCGGAAGCTAATTTAACAAATACAAATTTGTTTGTTACCATTAAATTTGATATACATTTTCCATCCTTGTCCTTCAATTTTTCCGCTCACTCTGCTCAAAAGCAATTGTTGAATTGGCCCCTTTCACTCACACATAGATAATCAAACAAATGTTTCAAAAAGTAGAGTTTTCAAACAGAATTCAGAGACTCTCAGAGGTGTTTTGTAACAGGGCCAGCTCCCTGCTCATTTATTTTAGCAACCTCCCCTGACAGAAATTTCAGGCTGCCTTTATCTGATGTGTCTGAGAATTTTTCAGGAGTTATCAGGCTGATAACAGAGGAATGGGTCAGGACAGAGCTATGGGACATAGCTCTTTGAAGAGAGATAACAAAATACTGCAGATATATGTGCCCAGCTCAAATTTCATGAATCAGGTTTACATCCACATTAAAGATGGCCATAAAGGGAGAGAATTTCAGCCAGCTCCTGATGGATAGGACCAAATTCTCTCCATAGGTGGCCTTATTGGTTGCATCCCAGCCAACATCCCCCCAATCAAAAAATCAAAGGAGCTGTATGGAAAATTGCCAGTCGAGCAGCCCTTGCATCCAATCAAATGCAGTCACTGTTCAGGTATTATTGCATAGGGCATTGCCGGCTGTCAAAAGATAATAGTCACTGTTGAAGATTCAGCCATTTGCATTTTGTCCATACAGCATGCCTGCAGGCTGAGTGGAGAAAAACGACAGTATATGTGGAGGTCCAGCTTACCATTTATGGAAGAAAGACTCACGGGGGGGGGGGGGGGGCAAAGTCTAGACTAAAGCTGGCCGGTTCAGCAGGCTGATTGTACTAAAGTAGATCCATCTGTCGACTTCAGTAAAACCAGCCTGGCTTGATTTTTTGCATGCGATTACTGCCAGCGGCTATAGACGCCAGCAAAAATCATCATACTTTGCTGGCAGGGTAGTCTCCCCACCGGCAAAATACAATTGCGCTGCAAGAGGAATTTCCCCATCAACACTGACTATATTGATGGAACAAAAAGTGCATCGTTTATGGCTTGCCTAAGTTTTAGCAAGAAAATATAAATTATATTACACTCGCAAAGTCTTTCTTTCCATTTTTTGATTGTCTGATGAAGAGGGACTTTTTTGTACCCCAAAAAAAGCATTGGCTGTTTTTAATACACATGTCTTATGAATAAAATGTATTATGCACACCTCAATTTTGACGCTTTCCTCCATGAACTGTTAGGCTGTCTCAGGGTGTAAGGAAGGCCCCCAAAACATATAGTCACATAAAGAGCCCCTGTCCTGTTCTTTACACCATTACCGTCTAGAGGTGACAGGTTCACTTTAAACACTTTGCTGAATGCTTTCATTTTTTATGTTTTTTTTTCCTTATTAATCTGTTTATTCTCTTAAGATTGCAAATTATTATTTTCAGTAAAACGAGTCATTCAGGTGTGATGAAACATCATATTATCAGATAGCTGAATTGTGCATCCTTGTAAAACCAACCGTAGACACTAATGGGATTGTACAACATTCTCTATTAATGTTGAGATGTTCCCAGCAGGGCCCTGCTCTCACCGCTGTGATATTAGATCGTGTATTTATAATCTTTCCCTCTCACTCTGCACATTCCAATTTATAGAAAAAAAAAGTCATTTGAAGAATGCATACTGTAAATGTACTTTTATTTATATCATTCATTAATCAGTCCTGACACTCTTTTGTAATGGTAAACCAGGCAGTGGTCAACAGCCTAATTAGAACAGATGAAGGCTATTTCTTCTCGACAGAAGCTAAAGATGCAGTTGAAACCCATACAGTATATGCAAAGTTCCCAAACACAGTACAAGGCTTTTCAATTCTAACATTGAATGATCTCCTATGCATGGAGTTTGAGTAATAGCATCTTCAGAAGTTGTAAGGATTTAGGCAAGCTGGAATTCTCATTAAAGTAGAACCATAGGCACTTGGATAGAGTAAGGGAAGGGTATAACCCCTGTCAGATTTTTTTTTCCGTGGTCTGTGTCCCATTGCAGAGATTTTCTACTTTTCCGGGGACAACCCAAAATTTTACTTTCACTTTCAATGATAATGGTAAACAGGACAAACAGAGAGCGTGAATCTCCTTAATGGGGGCACAGACAGCAATCAAAACTGACAAGCGTTCTAATACCTCTGCACTTAATACGTTTTGTCCTTAATTATACTTTAAGTACGTTAAACCTAGATCCTCTAAACTTTTAAGACTTAGTATCACTGCTCTAAACCCACTTTATTATTGCCACTATTAACATTATTGATTTACATGGCCAAATAATCTGAAGCAACTGTAGGCAGTTTGGAATTTGTGGTTCTGGATGTGCATCTGGCCATTAGGGTGTAAGGCAATGACTTTCATGGGTTTGCCTACTGTCCTGAAATGAGGATTAATCCTTGTTTTTGGGATAGAATGAGACATGTGAATACCTCCAACAAACAAAGAGGGTTGAATTCCGATGATATCACTGACATGTGCTTTTTTCAATACAGCAGCAACATAACCCTGCCTAAGGTAACTCCTCATAGAGCATGATTAAGCCCATATGGGTGAAACATGTTAGACAGGAGCTGCCCTAGACAATCATTTATGTGGGCGTGGGCTCCTGGGATTGGCACCTGGCATCTGCAAAAAAGGAACTGGTACTCCTGTTATGTGGTGCTTTTGTTTGTTTAAGAAGGCTTTACTCAGCTACCCAATGGTTAAAGTGAGGGTTTTTTTTTTAGTTCCCTTAAACCATAACCATAACTGGTAGGGTGTACTGTATTACTGATATGCTCTGTCTAAAAGAGGCGATTCTAGTAGCTGGGTGCCAAAGGTTGTGATGATTTCAAGAAATTCAGCCCTGCTTGAAGCCTAACACAATCCTCTTTTCCACCTCCTTTTCAGTACACACTGGAATGAGATAACCAAACTGTATGGTAATGGTAGGGTCAGTATACACTTATAGAGTTGTCTTTCAGCAGCCAAAAAGTACAGAGTATCCGTCACCAAGCAAGCCTCATTCATGGCAGCAGTGGAATATTCATGAGCCACTCTTCTCCAAGGAAGCATATACTCTAGGCATTGCAGAGTACCCCCATTAACAGGAGAAAGAACAGAAGGGAGCCTCAAATTAAGTATTTTTCAATTAAATGAATCAGTTGCATGCGTGTGTAATACTGTGTTTTGAATAGTGTGTGACACTTGTTTTTATTGATTATTTTAATAAAAATGCTACGAGAAGGTATATTCCCTTTCTTATTTCTGCTGTTCATTGGGGTACTCTGTTTTGCCTAGAAATAAATGTTTTCTGCAGCCCTCTCTGCATCATTGTATGTGAGTGCAGGACCTTAGGTTGATAACCCCATATGGGCCAATGCCATGACAGCCTGCACTCACAGAATGTCCTCGATCCTCTGGGCTGAAATTTTGCTGAGAATCATTCATCCTGGAAATCTAAGTACATCTATTTGCAAGTAGGAATTATTGTGGTGCGTGTGAAGAGAAGGTTAGTATTACAGTCTAAGCTCCTTTTTTTATTGTAATGCAGCCTAAATAAAAATCACAAAAATCAGCACAGGGAACATAACTTAAAGTCAGTAGAATGTATCCCTTGTGCGAATGCTTCTATTAGGATTAAATCATCCTCCGACCATGCTCCCACTGCCATAATCATCTGGTGTGGCAGGGGTTAATAGAGCTAGGGGACTGTAATCTAGAGTGCCTGACTATGCCTGCCCTTTCTGCCCAGCTCCACCATTTATAGATACAGGATCTATAAATGGAGGGGGTGACCTATCAATCATGCACCCGTATTCCATTTTTAGATGCTTTTCACTTTTTTTGACCCCCACTGCACCACAGGAGTACGGCAGCAGGGCTCAAGAGGCATCAGCACAAAGAACATATTGTACTGACTATAAATGATATCCCTTGTACTGATTTTTTTGTGTTTATTTAGGCTGCACTTAAGCTTTAAGCACATGCTGGTGGAATTATTTTTAATTGAACCCACAGATGGTCTTTAATTTCAGCCACAATCCCTGCAAATATTTCAGCTTTTGAATGTGGCACCTAGATTTTAAGTAATAACTAGGGATGAGCCGAACACCCCCCGGTTCGGTTCGCACCAGAACCTGCGAACGGACCGAAAGTTTGCGCGAACTTTAGAACCCTATTAAATACAATGGACTCGAACGTTCGAAATCAAAAGTGCTAATTATAAAGGCTAATATGCAAGTTATTGTCCTAAAAAGGGTTTGGGGACCCGGGTCCTGCCCCAGGGGACATGTATCAATGCACAAAAAAAGTTTTAAAAACGGCTGTTTTTTCAGAAGCAGTGATTTTAATGATGCTTAAAGTGAAAAAAGAAAGAGGGAAATATTCCTTTAAATATCGTTCCTGGGGGTGTCTAAAGTATGCCTGTCAAGTGGCACGTGTTTCCCGTGTTTAGAACTGTCCCTGCACAAAATGACATTTCTAAAGGGCAAAAAATCATTTGAAACTGCTTGTGGCTTTAATGTAATGTCTGGTCCCGGCAATATGGATGAAAATCATTGAAAAAAATGGCATGGGTACACCCTACTCCCCCCCCCAGCCCACTACCAGCCCCTTTGGGTCTTGTATGGATATTAAGGGGAACCCCGCACCCAAATTAAAAAAAAGGCCCTATATACTCTGAACAGCAGTATACAGGCGATGCAAACAAGACAGGGACTGTAGGTTTGTTCTTAAGTAGAATCTGTTTGTAATTTGGAACAGGTAAATTTTTTAAGTGTAGCTCCAGTCAAAAGATCTATTTTTAAGCTTTTTGGAAAACATAGGGAAGGGTTATCACCCCGGTAACATTTGTTTTGCTGTCTGTGCACCTGTTCAGAACATTTCACCT
This sequence comes from Rana muscosa, assembly GCA_029206835.1. NCBI lineage: Eukaryota > Metazoa > Chordata > Amphibia > Anura > Ranidae > Rana > Rana muscosa. The sequence goes on along the minus strand of CM055117.1, from coordinate 89,598,060 downwards.
CACTTTCAGTCCCAATGACAAATGTTTTTTGAACATTTGGGTTTTTTATTGTCTGCCTCTCCTTGTTGCCCTTCCAGACATACTAATGGCCTGCAGTGAGATGTAGCTGCACAAAGGTGGGATGTATATATATATATACTTGCAGCTCCCTGCCTCTGGTTTTATTATGAGAACACCACAAATTGTATTCAGGTTCCTTTAAGTGAACGCTGTGCAAAGGACAGAAGTACACTACATGAAATTAATGCAGCTCCCTGCCTGTGGTTTTATTATGTGAACACCACTAACTGTATTCAGGTAAGCTTTAGGTGAACGCTATGCAAAGCGCACAGTACACTAAGTGAAACACTGACTGCAGCTAGCACAATCACCTGCCTGCCTGTCACAGTATAGAGAATAACAGGAACGGATCTAGCTAAACTGAATACAGTGTATAAATATATATACAACACCTAGGATGCATATATATCCTCTACACACTGTAACTGCAGCTAACTGACTTGCCTGCCTGCGCTATCTAACTCAATAATGACACTGTCTCTCTCCTTAACCGACGCCAACACACTACACAAGGCCGCCAAGCCGGCGGCCTTATATAGTGTGAGGCGTGTACTTACTCCTCTGAGCCATGATTGGCCAAAGCGACCCTGGCTTTGGCCAATTACGGCTCTCCGTTCTTACCGCACTGTGATTGGCCAAAGCATTGGGTCATAGTGCATGCTTGGCCAATCATCACCCAGCAATGCACTGCGATGCCGCAGTGAATTATGGGCCGTGACGCGCCACTCGAATTTGGCGCGAACGGCCCATAATGTTTGCAATTCGGCGAACAGACGATGTTCGAGTCGAACATGGGTTCGACTCGAACACAAAGCTCATCCCTAGTAATAACACTAACTTAGCTAAAAAATAAATACTTTGTGACCTTTGAAGGAATCCATAAGGGAACTTGATGGATATTTTATCAATGTGCCTGATGTTCTTTTTAAATGTATTTATTAACATAGTAAAAAAAATATTTCTTGTCTAAACAACCTGCATTTCTGTTTGGTACCCCCCCATAAACAGAAGACATAATAAAGGCTGTTGCTTACCATTAGATGGACAAGAATTAACATTGCACGACCGGTTGATTGCACGCTTCCCTGTGCAGTATCTTCCGCTGTTTCTTGGGGCAGGATCATTACAGTGACGATAAGCAAATTGCACTCCTCCTCCACATGTGCGGGAACACTGGCCCCATGGTCCCCAGGACCCCCAGTTTCCATGACTGGAAGTCTGCATTACAAAAGATTGATAAAACTAAACCTTCAAGCCAACAGAACTGTAGATTGCAAAAAATTATGCATTTCCAGGCCCAATGCATACAAAAATAAGGTGTTGGTACCTATAATAACCAACTGGATTCTCCATTTACAGTAGCACTCTAGGCCATTAACTAACCACACAGTTGGAATACATGTATGTATACGTTTATAGCTCTCATTTCTCCACCTTCAGAAAATTGGAAAAATTATAAGATGTTTCCAACCTACAATCTGACCTGGATGCAGTTTGATAGGAAAACTATGATGTTTAATGTTGACAAATGTAAAGTTGTGCTTTTTGAGGACATGAAACCTAGGGGGAGTACATCTGATTGAATCAATCATACAATAGATTATAGATCATAGAGATTCTTGCCCCTGTGCAAACCATTTTTAAGATCTCACCTATTATTAGTGTAGCACCCTCTACCTTTAGGTAGGTGCTAAGTGTAGGGTTTTGTGTTAGCTGCCAGTGCAGCGAGCTAGGCCTGTTTGTTTTGATCTGGGGCAGGGGAGTGGTTTAGTGTAGCAGTAGGTGACTGACATGTACATCAGCTCTTGGGCGCCTCCCCTGTTTCCAGTGGAGAATGTTCTTGAAAAGGGACAGGGCTAAGTGCTTAAGTGACATGGGGTACATGTGAGGAGCTCTGACCAATCCCCATCTAGGATTGGCAGGGGGCAGGCCTCCTACATATACCCACAGTCAGTCTGCTGGGGGAGGAGTTTTCGGCTGGGTGAACTGAAGGATGGAGTGCTAGACTGTCATGCTGGAGGAACACCCCCATCTGGGGGGGGTGTAAATCCGGCGGAGGAGCTCGGGAGCTGGGAGGGAGCCTCACCTTACACGGTCATGGAGAGGTGTTCTGGAACAGGAGCTAGGAGAGGCAGTTGGTCTGCACGTCTGGAGTAAGTCCTTCAGGAAGGATCCAGGGCAGGTGTTGGTGAGTGGAAGCACAGTGAGAGATCTGGAAGAGGCATGCCAGGGGAGCTGGATGCAGAGCCAGAGGGAGAGACTGTGGAGTTTGTGTCAAGTCGATGCAGCCATGAGGGCGGGTAGGATTTGCAAGTCGGACCGCTGGGATCAGTAGTCCATCACCATTAAATCTACTAAAATGACTGGTTGTCGCCATGAGGGGTACTGCAGGCCCCAGGCATTCAACGGTTTCATCTTCTACTTAAACTGGGACTTATTCAGAGTGAGGCCTAGTCATATCTGATGGCGTGACAGGAATACTAAGACTGTGACAGGAGGAGATGTTCTGAGGTAAAAGTCTGTTAAGCTGTGTGCAGGAGGAAGAGAAGTTCTGAGGTAAAAGTCTGTCAAGTTTAGTGTCAGCCATCTTGTCCTATCTCAAGAGTGTGACGCACTCATTTCTATATCCTATCTGAAGAAGTGTAACGCATCTATTGCTATAACATTTCAACTATTCATTTGTTTCTATTGGTATCCTATATCCCTTCTCCAACCAAGTTCAATCCCCTAATAAAATAACAAAAACAAGCAAAAGACTGTTCATTGACTAAAGGAGTTTGGCTAATGGATGTCTGGCAGCAGGGTGAAATGTGTGGATGTAGTAACTCGTAGCAACCACCCGCTACATTTGAACTACAATGTTTTGGCTTTGGATTCAATTTAACAAAGTCTGAGAATGAAGAAAAGGTAGAAAACAGGTCTCAGGTATATAAATGTGAAAAACACAAACCTTAAGGCCTCATACACAATGGGCATCAAAAACGCTGCTTTTAAGGGCGTTTTCCTTTTTTATTCTGCCTCTAAACGCCCTCCATGTTAACCTACGGAGTTGATTTACCAAAACTGGAGCTCTGGTGCAGCTCTGCATAGAAACCAATCGGCTTCCAGGTTTTTTTGTCAAAGCTTATTTGAGCAAGCTGAATTTAGAAGCTACCATGCACAGCTGCACCAGATTTTGCATCTATGCACAGGAAGCAGCAGAATTTAAAGGCCAAAAAAACTCCCAAACATTACTTGCGTATTTGGGAGAGGAGCGTTTTGGCAGAAAAAACACCCGAAGTGCTTAAACATGTTTAAACGCTAGGTGCATTTTGTGCTTGAGCGTTCATTCATTACAATGGCCAGAATGAATTAATATTCTGGCCAATGGAATGAATGAACGCCCAAACACTTGAAGCACGTATGCGCACCTAAACGCTTTTGCAAAGCGTGGATTTAGGCGCGTTTTTTTAATGCGGCTCTTCTCCTGCCAGGAGAAAAGAGCATTCAGAAGAGCTGGGCAAATGCTCAGTTTGCATGAGGCCTAAATAAGACAAAATAATACATACCGAGTAGAACTTCTTTTTGGTTTTATCAACGCACTTGCCATTCAGACATATTCTCCCTTTTCCACAAGGTGTTCCCTCTACCGCAGGCAGCTTCTTGGTTAAACACACCATCTGACCTTGACGAACAACCGCACACCATAGACGTGAGCAGACATCCATCCCAGGACACACGGTATATGTTGGCCCAAAGGCAAGTTTGCATTGACGAACAGCATCATAACTCTGTCCGGGAAGCTCCTCTGGTCCCAGAATCTGATTTCTCGGTTGATCTAGCAGACAGTTTCCTGCAATACAGATCATAACAAGGTTAGACAAGAGGACACACACTTATGTCTGGCCTTATATGGCCTTGTTTTCCTTAGGGCCTATTTAGACTATGTGCAGTAACACTTATGCATTAATGTAATGGGGTCGATTTACTAAAGGCAAATAGAAGTTGCACTCATTTTTCTCAGAGATTAATACGAATGTGGCAAATTTTCACTTTGCAAAGAATACCCAATCAGGTGCAGGAAAAATTTAAAAAAAAAAACAGCCATTTTGCTTGCACATAATTGGATGATGGAAATCAGCAGCGCTTCACCACATTCATTAAGCTTTTATCATGCACAATGTAATAGCCTTCATTAAATCAACCCCAATGTTTTATAATTGAGTTAAAGGAGCACTAAACCTTTTTTTTTTTTTGCTTAAAAATAACAAACATGTTATACTTACCTCCACTGTGCAGCTCGTTTTGCACACAGTGGCCCCGATCCTGGTCTTCTGGGGTCCCTCGGCGGCTGTCTTGGCTCCTCCCCGCAAGGACTCCACACCTTAATGCGAGTGAGCTCGCATGGTGTGGAGTGATTGCGGGCGCGCTCCCGTGATACAGCGGCGGCCATAGCCGCCGACTGTATCACTCGGCCCCGCCCCCCGGCGTGCCGCGTCATTGGATGTGATTGACAGCAGCGCCAGCCAATGGCTGCGCTGCTTTCAATCTATCCAGTGTAGCCAATCGGCGGCCAGGCAGAAAAACGAAGAGGATGACGGGGACGAGCATGGGACTTTCGAGGGGCCAGGTAAGAAAAACGGGGGCTCGGGGGGGGGCGGTATTGTCGAATGTTTTTTCACCTTAATGCATAGGATGCATTAAGGTGAAAAAACATGTAACTTTACTACTCCTTTAAGTTAACCCGCACTGCATGAAGGCAGTGTAACATAACACACCAAAATAGGCACCTGACCCTTTTTTTCAATGCGCCACACCACAACCAGGGATGAGCCGAACACCCCCCTGTTCGGTTCGCACCAGAACCTGCGAACAGACAGAATGTTCGTGTGAACTTTAGAAACCTATTAAATACAATGGACTCGAACGTTCGAAATCTAAAGTGCTAATTATAAAGGCTAATATGCAATTTATTTTATATATATATATATATATATATATATATATATATGCAATTTATATATCAATGACTTTTCTATGTATTGATAAAAGCCGACAATTCATTAATAGCCGCGAGTGAGTTTTAAATGACTTTTTTTCCTTAAAAAATTACACTTTGTGCAGGGACAGTTCTAAGCACGGGAAACATGCGCGACTTTACATGCATATTATACACACCCCCCAGGTACGAAATTTAAAGGAATATTTCACTTTTATTGTTTCACTTTAAGCATTATTAAAATCACTGCTACTAAAAAAACGGCTGTATTTAAAACTTTTTTTTGCATTGATACATGTCCCCTTGGGCAGGACCGGGGTCCCCAAACACTTTTTATGACAATAACTTGCATATAAGCCTTTATAATTAGTACTTTAGATTTGTTCGCTGTTCGGCAATGTTCAGGCAATGTTCGAGTCGAACATGAGTTCGACTCGAACTCGAAGCTCATCCCTAACCACAACATAGATGTGTGGTTTGGGGTGCTGGCAAGGTTTGTTGTTGCGTCACTCACAATGTAAGTGGGGCCTTAAATTGTATGTAAAGGAAAAACTTTGGCAACACAGAATGGGGAGACTTGCAACAGCAACTCAAATAACCACTGGTTACAATCAAGGTGTGCAGAATACCAACTCTGAATGCACAACACATCCAACCTGGAAGCAGATGGGCTACAGAAGCAGAAGACCACACCTGGTGCCACTCCTGTCAGCTAAGAACAGGGAACTAAGGCTATAATTCGCACATGCTCACCAAAACTGCACAATAGAAGATTGGAAACACGTTGCGCTGGTCTGATGCAGCTCGATTTCAACTGCAACATTCAGATGGTAGGGTTAAAATTTGGTGTAACAACATGAAAGCATGGATCCATCCTGCCTTGTATCAACGGTTCAGGCTGGTGGTGGTGATGTAATGGTGTGGGGGATATTCCCTTGGCACACTTTGGGCCCCTTAGTACCAATTGAGCATTGTTTAAACTCCATGGCCTACCTGAGTATTGTTGCTGACCATGTCCATCCCTTTATGACTACAGTGTACCCATCTTCTGATGGCTCCTTCCAGCAGGATAATGCACCATGTCACAAAGCTCAAATCATCTCACCACTGGTTTCTTGAACATGACAAGGAGGTCACCAGATCTTAATCCAATAGAGCACCTTTGGGATGTGGTGGGAGAGTGGCATTATGGATGTGCAGCCGACAAATCTGTAGCAACTGCGTGATGCTATCATGTCAATATGGACCAAAATCTATGCTACGAAGTATTAAGCCAGTTCTGAAGGCAAAAGGGGGTCCAACCCAGTATTAGCAAGGTGTACCTAATAAAGTGGCTGGTAAATGTATATGCTGAATAGTATACATAGAGCAAGTATATATCAGGAGCTCTGAAGTTACTCTTTTGGATCTGCATACTCCAGGCCACTGACTTAAAGCCAGTGCATCAGTATAATAACCAGACAAATGGCATATTCAGAAAAAGGTCAGTCTTTCTGTTTCCCCCAGAAAGTGTTTACTTTGTTGGGAGGTACTTAGCTTATTAATAATGGGTTTACAAGCAACTAAAGCAAACTATGAGACAGCTATGGGGCCCAGAAGCACAAGGGGTTTGCCTACACTATGACTTATGCAAGCAATAAAATAATCACAAAAGGCATTCCGATAAAAGATGAACTATATTATATATTGTAGTTTGGGAACCTTTATATTCATGCTATGTACAGTAGTTAGTACTCTTTTTCATTGGTGGAAATGCTGTTGAGATTAAAATTTGAGACAGGGCTTTCATGGTAAAGACATGATTCTAAATAAAGGAGGATATGGTAGGGCTGCAGAAACTGAAGGTAGAGCACATGCACCTTTTTTTCCCCAAAGTAAATGACCAATACAGTCACATTACACCTAGCAGATAGTTGACTGGCTGACAAAACCTTTTACACCTTCATCCTCACAGCCATTTTTCTGCCAGTGTTAATAATGCACCCTCTTATCCCTAATGTTTGCATGATGATGAATCTCCACTAAGGGCCATCAGCCCAATATATTTTATCAGTACTGGCCCAGGGGCAAATGCACCCCTGGCCCCCTCCATAGTCCTGCCTTGGGCAGAAGGCTCCCCTCTGGTTTTGATAAGGGACCTCATTGCCCATATTATGACCCATGCCTATTAGTGCATGACCCTTATGGCAGTGCTCGACTCCCTATGCCTATTTTTTTTATAAAAGTAAATTGTTAGCCCCACAAAAGCAACTAATTGAATATGAAGACCCCCCCATAGACTTTATTGGGGTTTAGGGAAAGTTTGGATTCTCTGTATTTTGAGGATACTTTGTGAAACTGGCCATGAATTGAAACCAGGCAAATTTTCTTATCCTTAATGTGTGTGTAGCACCCTGATGTTTAGGCTGGGTTGCTAGTAAATTTACATGCCAGGTATAGTTGCCTTGGCCAATTGATAGGTCAATTGATTCCACCCTAATTAGTTTAATTGCTCTGTCACTAGATGGTATCTGGGGGCATTAGATAATACAAGGGCATTGCAAGGAAATATTAGGAATAGATAGGGAATCTCAGCCAATGGACAGGGATCTTCTTGGCCTGCTGGCAAAGTTTATTTATTTGGGCGAGGTCAGGTGATCGGGGTTCTGTGTCACCTGGACGGCTGTCTGGGTTGACGTGTGTTGTGCTGTCCTGGGCTGCTAGGCCAGAGCCTGAGGCCTATCCCGGGGACATCTGGCTGCTAGGCTGTCTGAGGGCTTATCCAGAAGCAAGAGAGCAGCATGGGGTTGGAATTGCGGCTTGCAGTCCAACCAGAAGTGACGGTTCTGCCGGCCGGAGAACCTGTCGTGGTCGGAGTTAGAAGGGAAGCTGTTGCCACTAAGGGACCATCCACCCTATTACCAGGGACCACAGTTAGTAGCTGAAGCAAGTACCAGAGCAGTATTCTCATCAACCGGGGACGGTGAAGAATTGGGAAACTTCAGCAGGTGTCAAGCCAGGGACCCAGCCAGGGGAGGCGACGCTTGCAGAGCAGCTTTGTGTGCCAAGCCAGGGACCGAGAAGGCCAGTGGGGTGATACTTGAGGAGTATTTTGAATGCCAAGCTAGGGACCCAGCAGGGAAGTGGGGGTGATGCTTGAGGAAGATACTGAGTGAGAAGATTGGAAGAGCTCAGGAGATACAGTGGCAGTGGATCAGAAAGTCTAGTGAGAGAGACTGGGAGCTCAGTTGAGTGAATATCTGCAAGAGGAGATAGTAGACGAAGTGAAAGAGTTCACTGTAACCTTAGTTAGAAACTGTTCAAGATTGTTGCCATAGGAGACAGCGTGTCTACACATGCAGATGTGGTGTCTTGCTGGGTGCCTTTCCCTGCATGGCTGTCTACCTATAGAAGTCTCAGAGTCTGCCAATTAACATTGCAACCACTTAAAGGTGTCCTGGCCCCAACCCCCTCTCCCACAGTTCTGTTTAAGAGACAATAAATCTCTTTGCATTCAAGAAGTGTCTGGCGACCATGAATCTACCTTGCATTACACCTACCATGCCTCGTAACCCACTCTACATAGAAGGATGTCAGCTATGCCTAACTCTGGAGGCTCTCATTAGACCAAATGGGGCCCGGGACTTGGCTAAATGTGCATGAAGTATCTCTACACATGGGCAACATATTATATTAGTACTGGCCAGGGGCAAGGCACATCTCCCTCCCACCCTAGCTCTACAGTGGACAGACGGCCCCTCTGGTTTTGATAAGGAGTCCCATCACCTACATTATGACCCCTACTCTTTCTAATACTGCAAATCACAAACTAGAAATTGTGAGATTCAATTTCAAACCACTCAGAGTTTTTTTTTCGCCTTTACAGACATTGTGGATGTACGGCTTATGTCATGGGGTCAGCATATATGCATCTTAAAGACCCACAAAAACACAATGTAAAGTTCAGCAGGTCTGCAAAACAGGAAAGTCCTTTCTTTAACTGTAATAAAAAAAAGGAAATGGTCCTGCCAAATGATAGTGCTGCATTTAAAACACTAGTAATAGATGTCAGGGGAACTTTAAGCAATAGATGTATTTTTATTGAGAACAAGAAATCAGAGTACGATCCCTTTGCCAAAAGATTGAAATCAATAAGCAGACTTAGTATAGTCATATACAACATTCAGTATTAAAATCCTGCTATGGGAATATGCCTGTCTTAATGCTTTCCATATCTTTGGCTGTAGAAAAGTATTTTTTTTTTTTTAAGTGGGGTTTCATGACTGTCAGCAATTTTAAACTGAGCAAAGAAAAAAAAAAAGGTACAATAACAAACTCCCCCGTGGAATTCAGAAAAGCTCTGATGACTCTTAAAGAATGCCATTTGGCTAGGGTCCACTGGGACTATAACACTTGTGCCCTTGTGCCCGCTGCTGGCATTGTAAAGCAGACCCTACTTTCCAAATGAGTAGCCGGTATTATGGAAAAATGCTAGTGTGTAAACCGGAACATTAAAACAGACTTTTTGGTGGAGTATAAAAGGCCGACATGAAAACAGAGTGCTGTAATTTCCAAAACAGAATTGCTCTGACCTCATCTAGCCTCTGACTCTGTTTAAGAATTCAGCATTTCTTCCAAGTGCCTTTATCAATCGGTATGCTCACAGTCACACTGGCAAGCAGAACCCTTTCAAGGGGGAAACCTTAGCTCCGTCAATAAATCATGTTACTTCAATGAAGTCCAGCTTTAAAGGACCCCTGCACTTTTTTATAGTGAATAAACAATTTTTTTTTTTTTGGCGTATGGTCAGGTTTACGACATATAACGCTCACCTGAGAAGGAAGTTCATATATATCTCCCAAACTTCTAGGTTAAAAAGAGGGACACATTAGGCCTGGAAAATTAGGCAATGGCCTCACCACCCTATCACCATACTTTGCCAAATTAAAGTGGTTGTAAAGTCTTTTTTTTTTTTTATCTTATTGAACTCTATGCATTAAGATAGAAGACCTTCTGTATGTAGCAGCCGCCCCCTAATACTTACCTGAGCTAATCTCTATCCAGCGATGTTGCACGAGAGACTCGGCTGCCCAGGACTCTCTCTCCTGATTGGCTGAGACATACAGCGGGTACCATTGTCTACCGCTGCTGTCAAAGTCAGTGAGCCAATGAGGAGAGAGAGGGGGCGGGGGCGGGCAGTGACTCCTTGTCTAAATGGATACACAGAGCTGCGGCTCGGCTAAGGTGCCCCCATAGCAAGCTGCTTGCTGTGGGGGCACTCAACGGGAGGGAGGGGCCGGGAGTGCCAAAGAGGGACCCGAGAAGAGGAGGATCTGGGCTGCTCTGTGCAAAACACCTGCACAGAGGAGGTAAGTATAACATGTTTGTTATTTAAAAAAAAAAAAAACGAGACTTTACAATCACTTTAAAGTGATTGTAAAGGTTCACCTTTTTTTTATTAAAAATAACAAACATATCTATACTTACCTGCTCTGTGCAAGGGTTTTGCACAGGGCAGCCGAATCCTCCTTTTCTGGGGTGCCCCGCCAGCGCTCCGGGCCCCTAATCTTTATTTGGTGCCCCCACAGAAAGCCGATTTCCCTAGGGGCACCCGTGCGGGCGCTCTCCCGAGTCCCACTGCTGCGTCCATTAACACAGACAGTGGGACTCGGCTCCGCCCCCATGTCACTGGATTTGATTGACAGCAGTGGGAGCAAATTTTGCTATCATTCTGTCCAGTAAGGACAAAGACATTGGCTGGAGCCACTGGGCTTGTGCACATCGCTGTATCAGATCAGGCTCAGGTAAGAAAAATGGGGGCTCTGCGGGTAGCTGCAGCAAAGAAGGTTTTTCACATAGAATGTGTTAAGGTGAAAAACCTTGAGACTTTAAAATCACTTTAATGCCCAAGAATATGGGTCAGATTGACCACTAGGCACAGCTGCATGAACAAAGAGGTGGCATTTTCCTGTATAATAATTGGACCCATCTCTCTATTTTTTCTATCATTAGTAAGAACAGTCATCTCATTTAAGGTTATTTACACAATGGGGTTGATTTACTAAAGGCAAAGAGACTGCGCACTATGTAAGGGCAGTTGCTCCAGAGCTTAGTAAATGAGCAGAAGCTCTGTTGACTTCCATCATCCAATCATGTGCAAGTGCACTTTGCAAAGTGTGCAGTCTATCTGCCTTTAGTAAATCTACCTGATAGGCTTTTATGGAATTGAGTTTAGGAGCTTTGACAAAAAAAAACCCTCAAGTTTAGGAGCTGCCACTGTAGGCTAGTGTGTATGAAGCCTTAGGAGGGTGGGAGCAGCTGCTATTATAATGTGCAAGGATGCATAGCATCCTCGTACATTTTGGCAGAACTACCTTTTAGTTAGCCCTCCTCTATTCCCAAGAGCTCTGTACTCCCCATCTTCATTACATCGCAGATACTGCCATCTTCTCCAGCACCTCTTCTGCATCCAACTTTGTCATTCTTTGACCACTGGGTGTCACTGATGATTAAACTCCTTCATATTCACACCAGAGTTATATTATACAGCCACCTGGTTCCATTCTCAGCACCTTCCATATACTGCAGGCAGTGCACACCATAAAAAAATGTTTGGAGAAGCAGTTTTTTTTGGCAAAGGAGAAAAGGGCCGATTTATTACAGAGTAGGATATAGCTATCTATGTACACTCCACAGGACTATGCACACTGTGGCCTGCATTGTACAGGCCTTTCGTAAAATGCATGACGTGGGTGTGGAGCATCCAGTAGTTCATGGAGTTCTGTCTGCTTAATGCAGCGGAGAGAACTCTCTGATTGAAGGTGAGCATTCGACTTTGACATTTCAAATGACAAGACTCTTCTAACAGCTTTTATTTTTTATTTTTTTTACGCTCCCGTTCATTTTTTTTGAGGCATTTTATGGTAGTAAAATGCACATTTGTTAAGCACATCAATGTGCTTTATTAATGTGTGAAGCTTTTTTTTAAGTAGGGGATGGCCATTTTATGGTCATGTTATTATTATACAGGATTTATAAAGCACCGACCGTTTGCGCAGTGCTTTACAACATTAGGGCAGACAGTACAATTACAATACAATTCGATACAGGAGGAATTGGAGGGCCCTGCTCGGTAAAGCTTACAGTCTAGGAGGGAGGGTCAAGTGATACGAAGGGAAATAACTGTGGGGGATGAGCTGATGAAGAAAATAAATGTGCAGTTGTTAGGTAGAGGCAGGGTAGGCTTTTCGGAAAAGAAAAGTTTTCAGGGATCGCCTAAAAGTAGATAGATTTGCTGATAGTCTGACAGATTGGGGTAGGGTATTCCAGAGGATGGGAGAGGCTCGGGAGAAGTCCTGGAGGTGAATATGAGGGAGCTAGAGAGCAGGAGGTCTTGGGAGGAACGAAGAGGACGATTAGGTTGGTATTTTGAGACTAGGCTAGTGATGTAGCTGGGGGCCTGGTTGTGGACGGCTTTGTAACTTATTGTTAGTATTTTGAGTTTAATTCCTACTTTTCCTACTTTTTAAATGTCTCTACATCCTAGGATGTTCTTTGGCTTATGTGAAATTTTAGTTATTGGCTTTAGATCTATTTTAAATGCAAAATACAGCTAGAGGCCTTTCCAATGAACCCCTCTGTGCAGGTCCCCCTAGGATCTCAAGTCGTCATCTAGTATAGTGACTATTATAATATAGAAAAAACAACAGTTGGTAAACATTACTGTTCTACAACATGGAGGTGTCTGCAGAAAAAAGTCTACTTTTATTTAAAGTGTAAAATATTTGTCAAGCTTTCCCCACGACTTGGGCTCTAGAATAAATTTAAATGAAACTGTCTCTATTCATTATATAACTGTTTTTTTTTTTGCTCTTCCCCCCCAGTGCTTCCGTAATGGATTAAGCAATTTGCCAACCTACAAAGACACAAAAATTGTATTTGATAAATGGCAATTTCCCTAATTAAGCATGGTACTTTCAAAGGAAACATAATTATAAAGCACTGTAGAGCATGCAGGCTATTTTAAATGAATGAATAGATTAGAGGTATAAAAATATATTTGATTGCTTTTATTAATTTGACAAATCTAAATCGCCTTTACCGTAGGCAACTCATTTGCAAAAATGACTACATCAGGGGAGGGTAACCATGAAGAGGTGGAGATCTACGTGAACAACATAGAGGAGATCAAACACCCCCAGGGTGCAGCACACTTTTTTCAAAAGGAGTTAACCCAGCAAGGCACCATTAAAAAGTAAGGAAGGTTACAAGAGTTCAGAGGCCAGTAGTATATAATGCAGAGAGCAGAGGTCAGGAGTAAGTAACACAGAGTTCAGAGGTCAGTATTATCAAACGCAGAGTGCAGGGCAGGAGTAAATAACACAAAGGGGGTTATTTACTAAAGGCAAATCCACTTTGCACTACAAGTGCAAACTACAAGTGCAAAGTGCACTTGAAATTGCACTGAAAGTACACTTGGAAGTACAGTCACTGTAAATCTGAGGGGTAAATCTGAAATGAGGGGCAGCTCTGCTGATTTTATCATCCAATCGTGTGCAAGCTAAAATGCTGTTTTTTAGTTTCCTTGCATGTCCCCCACGGACCTACAGCGACTGCACTTCCAAGTACACTTTCAAGTGCACTTTGCACTTGTAGTGCAAAGTGGATTTGCCTTTAGTAAAGAACCCCCAGAGTGCCGAGGTAATTCAGAGTGCAAGGGTTAGTAATATATAATTAAAAGTTCAGAGGTCAGGAGTAAGTAACACAGAGTTCAGAGGTCAGTATTATCAAACGCAGAGTGCAGGGCAGGAGTAAGTACCCCAGAGTACCGAGGTAATTCAGAGTGCAAGGGTTAGTAATATATAATTAAAAGTTCAGAGGTCAGGAGTAAGTAACGCACAGTGCAGGGGTCAGTAGTAGGTAACACACAGTGCAGGGGTCAGTAGTGGGTAACACACAGTTCAGGGGTCAGTAGTAGGTAACACACAGTGCAGGGGTCAGTAGTAGGTAACACACAGTTCAGGGGTCAGTAGTAGGTAACACACAGTGCAGAGGTCAGGCATAGCTAACACCCCCCCCCCGCCACTTCTACCCTCCTAAGCTAAATTCACCCTTAGCACAAATTACTCCCTCCCTCTGTAAAATTCACTCACCACACCTCAAAATGCAAAGGCAAGAGGCACAGGGAAGTCCTCCTACTGTATGTCTCCTCTTGGCTGAGTCATATAACACATCAGGAGTTGCAAACACAGGAGGGTTGCAATCTACCCATTGCATGGGCAAATCGATGGGTGGATTGCAATCAAAGTGTTGCTGACCCCTGGACTATATGCACCAATAAAAAAGAAAGAGTCAACAAGGTAGTGCAAAATTGTAGTAGTTGTGCAGTGATCAGAAGCCTACTGTTTAAATCTGTAAGTAAAATTATTTATCTTTTAAAAGCCTGAAAAAGAGATTTAACAAACAAAAGTTCAGACATTTTCTAAGTTTATTAGGCATGTGTCCTCAAACAAACTTCAAGAAGCAAGATAACTCAAAGCTAAGCTTGGCGCTGAACTTCAAAACTTTTACTGCCATGGTTCTTGGTTAATGTTATTAAGACTGATAAAGAAATATGCTTTGTATTTCTTAATCAGAATAATTAGCTGTGCCAGAGATCTAATGCAACTTGACTTAACAAAGACTTGTCTCATGATATAATAATGGCATACATTTACTTTGTTCTCTTGGTGAAAAAAAGAACATTTCTTTATCTAAGTTCAATTTGAAGAGCCTAGCAATAGAGGATCTTCTAGACATTTTAAAAGCGTTTTTCCTTCAAAACGATTTCTCAAAGGTGACTCAAGAAACATATAATCTCACATGTTACCTACAGGTGAACCTAGGAGTGTCATTTAGCCATTGAGATGTAGAGATCCTCTGTGCCCATTCACACTTGAACACAATATGCCACAGGATAGGCATTTGCCTAAGCCTAGGTTCACATTGCTGCGGGTTAGAAATCGTGGGACTTCAGCTGAACTCGCACAATTTCAACCCGGCAATGCAGTCGCACTTCAGGGGTGATTTGACAGACATCTGTGCGGGTTCCTGCACAGATGTCTATACAAGTCGCCCACCGAAGTCGCCAAAAATAGTACAGGAACTCCTTTTGGGAATTGGTGCCATTGCCGGCAATGGCCGCCGATTTGGCATGCAATTTGACATGTCAAAACGCATGCCAAATTGGACCAATGTGAACCTAGGCTTAAAGTTTAAGTAAGCCCCCCTATCGTTTTCAGCTAAGGAAGCTGCCATCTTTGCCTCTGTTTAATCTACAACTACCATGACGCTGCACATGTGATCAGTTATGACACCAGCCATTGGATGGATTGACAGTTTGGTTGAGAGCACAACCAATGGGAGTGTTAAGTTTCCGGCACGTGCCGGATATTAAGCCGTTTTACGGATGGGTTTACTTCAGCTTTAAGTTGCCTTGCAGCAGACCGAGGAAGGCAGCCCATTCAAAAGGAATGGACAGTAACGCACTTCAACACCAGAAAAATTAGGTCCTGCTGCAACACATATTGGAGTATATGCCTCACTCTATTGGGGATATTTACTCAAATTGGTGCACACAGAATCTGGTGCCTCCTGGATAAGAGGTGGGTGGGAAGGGCGGCTGCTCTGCGCGCAATAGTTTACTGGGGAAGCCTTCCTTCTGTTGCAAGGCTGACAGGAGTAGTTAGAGCGGCAGTGATTTTTACAAGCAAGTGACTGCAGGGCGTAGAATCCCCTGAGCTTGCGCATCATGACTGATTTACTAAAACCGGAGAGTGCAAAATCTGGTGCAGCTGTGCATGGAAACCAATCCACGTATAACTTCAACTTTGACAATACAACCTAGAAGCTGATTTGTTCCTATGCACAGCTGCACCAGATTCTGTGTGCACTAATTTAAGTAAATATCTTCCTATGTGACTGCACTAGACCTACTGGCGTTGAGGAATGAGCAGTTCATAGTGCTATGGGGTTGATTTACTAAAGGCAAATCCACTCTGCACTACAAGTGCACTTGGAAGTGCAGTCTCTGTAGATCTGAGGGGGACATACAAGGAAAATAAAAAAATGCATTTTTTCTTTTACATGATTGGATGATAAAACCAGCAGAGCTTCCCCTCATTTGAGATCTTCCCCTCAAATCTACAGCGACTGCACTTCCAAGTGCACTTGGAGTGCAGAGTGGATTTGCCTTTAGTAAATCAACCCCCATGTAACCTATAACTTGCAGGACATTCAACTTTCCTTTGCTCTCAATGGCTGAACAGAGAAGAGGAAGAGTAAAGTGAAGGAAGTATAAGTTGATAGGTAGGGCTAAGTTAAAGTGAACCAGTTTGCTTTCATTCCTGCCTTGACGTCCACCATTGCTGCTTTACATAAGTGTTCTCTTTTAGTTTAATGCCACCAAATTGATGTCACCTAACTATCTCTGGCAGGAAATAACTGGTCTTATAGAATATACTGTCCCTGCATTCTGTAAGTATTTCTAATCTGATTTTTAGACTATACTTGGATTGGATACAGAGGTGTTGATTTACCGAAGGCCAATAGACTGTTCATTTTGCAAAGGATTTTTTTCCCTTTAGCTTGGTGAATGTGGTGCAAATTCACTTTGCAAAGAATGCCCAATCATATGCAAAGAAAAGAAAAAGCATTTTTGCTTGCATTTATTAGATGATCAACAACCCATTCACTAAGCTAAGAGAAAATTCCCTTGCACAGTGAACAGCATGTTTGCCTTTAGTAAATCAAACCTACTGACTAAAGCCACTTAAAGTGGTTGTAAACCCTTTGTATGGACTTCTACCTATAGGTAAGCCTAGAATAAGGCTTACCTATAGGTAATGGCAATATCTTCTAAACGTGCGCCGTTTAGGAGATATTTCACTTGTAGTCCACCGAAAATGTTAACGGCGCATGTGCGGGGAAGAAACGAAACAAAGTGCCGTTTCTTCCCTAGCCTGTGCCGTTAATGGCGGCTCCCGTGCGCATGCACAGAAGTGACGTTTTGCGGCTCCGGCGAATCACAGAGCTGGAGTCCACAGCCCGGAAGGAAGAGGGGCCAGAAGATGGATGCTGCCTACACAGGGGACATGCGATGCATACTAGCCCATTATGCTTTTCATTTGCAGGCTTTGCAGACAGCAAAAGAGGAAGTAAAACCCATCAGGGTTTACTTCCTCTTTAACCACCTCGCGCCCGCCGTACGAGAATATACGGCCGCAAGGTGGTTGTCAAATGCCGGGAGGCCGTTATTATACGGCCTCCGCTATTTGGCCACTGGGGGGCGCGCGAGCGCCGCCGGCGGCGCGCGCACGTGCCCGGCGCTTCACTGCAATGCCGATGCACGTGCCCGGCGCTTCACTGCAATGCCGATGCGCGTGCCTGGCGGCCGCGATGTCCGCCAGGCACCCCCGATCGGCGGTTACAGAGACAAGGACATGGATCTGTGTGTGTAAACACAGAGATCCATGTCCTGACAGGGAGAGGAGACCGATGCTGTGTCCCTATGTACATAGGGACACAGATCGGTCACCTCCCCCAGTCAGTCCCCTCCCCCCACAGTAACAATCACTCCCAGGGAACACATTTAACCCCTTCCTCGCCCCCTAGTGTTAACCCCTTCCCTGCCAGTCACATTTATACAGTAATCAGTGCATATTTATAGCACTGTTCGCTGTATAAATGTGAATGGTCCCAAATTAGTGTCAAAAGTGTTCGATGTGTCCGCCATAATGTCGCAGTCACAAAAAAAATCACTGATCGCCGCCATTACTAATAAAAAAAAAATATATAAAAATGCCATAAAACTATCTCCCTATTTTGTAAACGCTATAACTTTTGCGCAAACCAATCAATAAACGCTGATTGCGATTTTTTTTTTACCAAAAATATGTAGAAGAATACGTATCGGCCTAAACTGAGGAAAAAAATATAAAAAAAAAAAAAATTGGGATATTTATTATAGCAAAAATCAAAAAATATTGCTTTTTTTTCAAAATTGTCGCTCTATTTTTGTTTATAGCGCAAAAAATAAAAACCGCCGAGGTGATCAAATACCACCAAAAGAAAGCTCTATTTGTGCGAAAAAAAGGATGCCAATTTTGTTTGGGAGCCATGTCGCACGACCGCGCAATTGTCATTCAAAGTGTGACAGTGCTGAAAGCTGAAATTTCGCCTGGGCAGGAAGGGGGTATATGTGCCCAGTAAGGAAGGGGTTAAGGACCAGGCCTATTTTTCAAACTTGTTGTTTACAAGTTAAAATAATTTTTTTTGCTAGAAAATTACTTAGAACCCCCAAACATAAAATTTTATTTTTTCACACACCCTAGAGATTAAAATATCGGTTGTTGCAATACTTTATGTCACACCGTATTTGCGCAGCGGTCTAAAAAGCGCAATGTTTTTGGAAAAAATACACTTTTTAAAATAAAAAAATAAGACAACAGTAAAGTTAGCCCAAATTGTTTTATTGTGAAAGATAATGTTACGCCGAGTAAATTGATACCCAACATGTCATGCTTTAAATTTGCGCTCGCTCGTGGAATGGTGACAAACTTTGACCCTTAAAAATCTCCATAGGTGACGTTGAAAAATTTCTACAGGTTACCAGTTTTGAGTTACAGAGAAGGTCTTTTGCTAGAATTATTGCTCTCGCTGTAACGATACCTCACATGTGTGATTTAAACACAGTTTTCATATGCGTATGCGTTCGCTTCTGCACGCGAGCTTGGCGGGACGGAACGTTTTACATTTTTTATTTATTTTACATTTTATTTTTACACTGCCCTAAAAAAATAAAAAATAAAAATGTGGGTCACTTTTATTCCTATTACAAGGAATGTAAACATCCCTTGTAATAGAAAAAAAGTATGACAGGACCTCTTTAATGTGAGATCTGGGGTCAAAAAGACCTCAGATCTCACATTTACACTTAAAGTGATAGTAAAGGTTCAGTTTAAAAAAAAAAAAAAATAACAAACACTGTGCAGTTCGTTTTGCACAGAGTGGCCCCGAACGTCCTCTTCTGGGGTCCCATGGCCTTGGCTCCTCCCCGCAAGTGCTAACCCCCTCTGGCAAGCTCTCTCCTGAGGGGGTTACCTTATGGACGCGCTCCATGTTATACACTCGGCGTGCATAGCCGCAGAGTGTATGACTCGGCCCCCGCCGCGTCATTGGATTTGATTGACAACAGCGGGAGCCAATGGCTGCGCTGCTATCAATCTAACCAATGAAGAGCCGGCAAGCCGTTATGAAAGCGACGTGGGATTGCGCCCACGGACATTCGGGGCTCAGGTAAGTAAAATGGGGGCTCGGGGGGGGGGGGGGCGGAGAGTACCAGGTGTTTTTTCACTTTAATGCATAGGATGCATTAAGGTGAAAAAACACAATGCTTTACAACCCCTTTAAATGCAATAAATAAATAAATAAATGTCTTTAAAAAAAAAATGTTTCCCTTCAAGACCATTGGGCAGAAGTGACGTCACTTCAATCATCCAATGTTATGGGGGCCATTTTTCCCTCACTCGGTTCCATGCTACTGAGGGAATAGGATTGGGTCCTTTCCGCCGCTACTGGCGGAGACAACCGGAGCGCGGAGGGAGAGGGGTCACGTCTCCCACCGCCGATAAAAATAATCTTGTGCCGAATCAACCGCAGAGGCCACTTTTATCAGAAAGAGGACCGTCCACCGTTGAAGAAAATACTGGGGTTATAGCAGCTATCTGCTGCCATAACCCCGGTATTCTATGCCAAAGTACCGACATATAACGACGACAGCTGGTCCGTAAGTGGTTAATATCTTGGCGTAAGCCCAGCACTTAAATATGGAACTTCAAATACATGCACGTCTGAATAATGGCACGCTGAATGTTTGTAGGTCACTTGGACAAACAGAAGATACAAAAAGCCTATCCACTAAAGAAGAGAGTTATGGAACCGGGAAGGGAGTATATATTCAGAGGGGGATGGTAAGCCCAGTTGTAAAAACACAGCTGTGATGAAGAAACCAGTTCATGCTGGGAGTATCAGCCGTGACATCCAAATACGGCACATGGACAAGAAGCGAAGAACAAAACAGCAGTTGGATTACATTCAGAATATTAATGGAATGAAACTGGAAGTGCTCCACATGTGCAGGAGATAAGGATGCACGTTCTATCTGTCAGTTACAGTACATGTTACTTAACACAGCAAGTATAAACCAGATCTGGCTTGTTTTATGTGAAAAAAGCTAGATTATGTTCTTTAGGATGAGCATGAACTTCCTAAATAAATAAAAAAAGGTTGCTGGTCAAAGTAGTGTCAATTTAGGGCTAATTGAATATAAGATAATAGCTACTAGGTGGCCACGTGGACTTGCCATTCCATAACTCCCAACTGTCCCTGATTTGGAACAATGTCCCTCTGTCCCTCTTTCCTCCTCGTTTGTCCCTCATTTTGGTCTGATCTATACAGTTGTATATAAAACACACTTTTTAATCTTTCAAAAAGTGTTTCCTAGTGCTAAACCTTCATTCAATTTCTAATATGCTGCATTAGCAAATGTCATAAGTCAATATAAGGGAACAGTAGTGGTAAAAAAAGCACTTTAACTAATCGTTATTTTTAAAAATTCTCCTTTAAGGGGCGTGGCATGTCCTATGTAAGGATGAGCTGAACACCCCCCGGTTCGGTTCGC
Organism: Rana muscosa; assembly: GCA_029206835.1. Lineage (NCBI taxonomy): Eukaryota > Metazoa > Chordata > Amphibia > Anura > Ranidae > Rana > Rana muscosa. Next base: position 89,577,325 of record CM055117.1, on the reverse strand, counting down.
ACCAGAACTTGCGAACAGGCAAAAAATCTGTTCAAACACACGAACACCGTTAAAGTCTATGGGACACGAAACATGAAAAATCAAAAGTGATCATTTTAATGGCGTATATACAAGTTAATGTCATAAAAAAGTGTTTGGGGATCCAGGTCCTGCCTCAAGGGTCTGGTATGGATTTTGAGGGGGGCCCCTACGCCATGTAAAAAAAAAAATGGCGCAGGGTTCCCCTTAATATCCATACCAGACCTGAAGGGCCTGGTATGGAATTTGGGGGGACCCCCACGCAATTATTTTTTTCTTTTGGTTCGGGGTTCCCTTAATATTCATACCAGGCCAGAAGGGCCTGGTAATGGACTGGGGGGGGACCCATGCCATTTTTTAATGAGTTTTATCTGTACTGCCGAGACCCGACAATTCATTATAGCCGCGAGTAGTTTTAAATTACTTTTTTTCCTTTAGAAATGTCATTTTGCTGCGGGACTGTTCTAAACACGGGAAACATGCGCCACTTTACAGGTTTACTATAGACACCCCCCAGGCACGAAACTTAAAGGAATATTTCACTTTTATTGTTTCAGTTTAAGCATTATTAAAATCACTGCTCCCGAAAAAACTGTACATTTTAAAACTTTTTTTGCATTGATACATGTCCCCTGGGGCAGGACCCGGGTCCCCAAACACTTTTTATGACAATACCATGCATTTAAGCCATTAAAATGAGCACTTTTGACTTTCCATGTTATTCTGCCATAGACTTTTAAACAGTGTTCCGCGGCTTTCGAATTTGCCGCGGACACCGCAAATTGTTTCGCTATTCGGCGAAATCCCTAGTCCTATGCCTACATATTTTTGCTAATAGGTGTCCCTCGTTCCCATCTCAAAAACGTGGGAGGTATGCCATTAGTCACATGATCGTATACGTTTCAGGCATTGGATACACAGATGTCTTTTCTGCACAACTCCTGCAAAGCATGGACCTGTGGTTCAAGCTCCGTTCCACTTGTTGACCAGTTTTGTTTATTAGATGGCTTGCTTTTTGTACTTAAAAAAAAGGCTGTGTTTTTTAGAAAGGCAGTGAGACTAACAACTGATTAGCAACAAGATTTTCACTAGTCTTCACCAGGGTAATTTCTACAATGGTACACATGGACCAGTGGCTAGGGCACTAGGGCAGCAGGGTTCCAAGTAGTGGCACCAAGCCTCAATATTTACAATCTGTGATAACTTTTTCTTTGTATTGTTTTTTTGTTTTGGCCAACTTTGGAAGTTAGTTACCAAAATAAAGTGTTTATTACCCCAACATTTCTTATTCCTGATATTCCACCCCTCTTCGCAAATCATTACACTGGCTCCCGATCGCCCAGTGAATTAACTTTTAAAGCCAAACCACAACATACAAAGCCATTCACAACTCTGCCCCGAGCTACATCAACAATCTTGTCTCCAAATATCACCCAAACCATCCTCTCCACTACTCGTAAGATCCCTACTCTCAAGCGCCCTTGTCCCCTCCTCCCATGCTCGTCTCCAGGATTTCTCCAGAGCCTCTCCCATCCTCGGGAACTCTCTACCTCAACCTGTCCGCCTATCTCCTACTCTAGCTGCCTTCAGGCAATGTCTGAAAACTCATCTCTTCAGGGAAACCTATCACGCTTCCAACTAATCCTTTACCACTTCCATCAGCTCATTCCCCACAGGTACAACTTTTGTACCACCTGCCCCACCCTATTAGATTGTAAGCTTTTCTGAGCAGGGCCCTCTTAATCCTCTTGTATTGTAACTGTATTGTCTCCCTTTTATATTGTAAAGCGCTGCGTAAACTCTTGGCGCTAGATGAATCCTGTATAATAATAATATGCTGTACCAGTACTTGTATAAAAAAGTATGCTTTTCTCTTTGTATTGCTTCCTTTGTGTGAAATCCCTGATGATCCTGCAGTCCCTCTGCTTTTCCAATGAAAAACTGACCACACTAAGCAGGAGAACACACAGTGGCCAGTTCTCTAGCTATGCTGGGAACTCAGCCTGCTCTCCTTCAATGATCAGACTTGTCCTGACACCCCCCCACCCCCCGCACAGACTTTCACTGGGAAGATCAGTGTGCTGCTGCTTCTTCTCCCCCTCAGGCTCTTATGCTGCTAAGAACAGAGGGAATGTGATCACTTATAAAAAGGGAATAAAGGTATTTATAATGTTTTTTATATCTATACACAATTGTTTTGCCTTTTGTTTCAATTTTAAACTGAATGGGCTGTTTTACAAGGTGATTGTTTACAATCACTTGACCACCGTCGTCGTTATACGACGCTACTTTGACTTAGCGCAGCCGTCGGTAGTGGCAGAGCCAATCGGTTCCTCTTCCCTCACTGCCTGGATGCCGAATGAGGGAAAGATGCCACCCGCTCGTCTCCATAGCTTTGGAGGGCGGAGGTGACGTCAAACGTCCCTTCCGCCCAATGCTTTTAAAGGGGAATTTATTTATTTTTTTAAATGACATTTAATTAAAAAAAAATATTTTCTATTGCATTTTAGTGTAAATATGAGATCTGAGGTCTTTTTCACTCCAGATCTCACATTAAAGAGGTCCTGTCATACTTTTTTCTATTACAAGGGGATGTTTATATTCCTTGTAAAAGGAATAAAAGTGACCCATTTTTTTTTAAAGGGACAGTGTAAAAAAAAATAAAAAAAGTAAAATAAATAAGAAAAAAAAAAAATTAAAGCGCACCGTCCCGCCGAGGTCGCACGCAGAAGCGAATGCATACGTAAGTTGCGCCCACGTATTAAAACGGTGTTCAAACCACACATGTGAGGTATCGCTGCGATCGTTAGAGTGAGAGCAATAATTCTAGCCCTAGACCTCCTCTGTAACTGCTAACCTGTAGAAATTTTTAAATGTCGCCTAAGGAGGTTTTTAAGGGTAAACGTTTGTCGCCATTTCACGAGCGGGTGCAATTTTGAAGCGTGACATGTTGGTTAGCAATTTACTCAGGGTAACATTATCTTTCACAATCTAAAAATAAAATTGGGCTAACTTTTGAGAGAGGTCAGAAGGCTCTTTACTGTTCAGAAAACATGAAACCATTTCTACTTTTTCTTGTATAGTTGAAAAATACTTATGCACAAAAAGCAGGCCGTATGCTGCCTGGAAAAGTGCATTCTAATATTAACGTTTGGTAGAATAGCCAAATGACACAATGCGGGCCTCTTGTCCACGAGGGAGTCATCATTCAGGCATGCCCAGGGCAGTACCATGTCTAAATACTACCTAGTCTTGACCAAAGTGTAAGATGCTATAGTAGTGTATCCCATATGTAACAGAAGCACACGGCCTCCTGGTTTGTACGCTAAATTATTATTTTTTGCGATCCCCAAATTAATACATGCCATATATTCTAACACTTTTCTTCAAAAGAAAAGCAAGTATACAGATTTCCAAGATAATAATAACAAGATTTAGTCAGCAGATTGATTATGGCCTAACAAGTTAAGAATGTGCTTACTGACCTCAAGACTGGCTAGTCAAGCAATACTGAAACATAAACAGTCTAATAAACAATCGCTAAGAACTTCTTGGACATGGTGTCCACATTTATGATCAGCACTGCTTCCTGTTTATAAAATAGCTCATAAGGACTGCTCTAGGGGAAATAAAATGCTAATGTATGAAGTTGACTTGCCAGAGTTGGAGTCAACCAATATTCTTATCATATTTCGAATGTGTAAGACTGAACCTAGAAATAGGACTGTGTTTTCTTTTTAGATATTACCGGCAATAATTTGCAAACACAGGTTTCATAATCAGCTGCTTTTGTAATTAGATGCAGATGTTCGCCTTAAGGCGGCCATACACGGTTCGAATTTCGAAAGAATTTTCTTTCGAAAATCGTATCAAAGAATTTTCTTATGAATTTCGCACCGTTAGTGGGCTGCAGCAACAGCCGATTTTCGTGCGGCAATCAAATTTGAGGAATCCGACATGTTGGAAATTTTTGGAAAAACAAACAATTTTCTGATCAATGATGGGAAAATCGTGCGAGAAATGTAATAGAAAAAAAATGCGCATGTGCAAGAAAAGAATATTCCCGGAGAGAAAAGAATATTCCCGGCAACATGAAGGCTTGGTCGGCCGAATTTCGAAAAACAATGGTGGCATCATCGGATCACAAAAAAAAACGAACTTTCTGATTTTGAAAAGAAAATTTGTTCGAAATTCGACCGTGTATGGCCTGCTTAAAAGGAGTATTAAAGTCACATTAATTATGTTAATAAATAAAAAAGAGCTTTACTCTCTGCTGACTCAAAACACTGCATTAACATTGTTGAAATATTTTTTCTTACTTTGGAAATGTGTACATATCCTCAGTTCATCCCTGTAACTGCAAGTGCTCTTTTGTTGGCTCTTCACAACAGCCAGTAAGGAGGAATACATTATTATTATTATTATTAGTATTATTATACAGGATTTATATAGTGCCAACAGTTTTCATTAGCTTCTTAAAATGTTACTAAACCCAGGACCCTGCAGTCACTATATATGGTCCAGGGTCGTCTTTAACGCAGGGTCCAGTCATTGTTGTTGAGCCCAAAGGAGCTTCCCCTTGAGCCCGCACTGCCAGAAAATGGTAGATAAATGGATTCAGGAGAGCCCAAGAAAATGTTTGCCCAGGGTCCAATCAAGATTAAAGACAGTCCTGATCTGATCTCCCACAGTACACAGAACATGGAAATGCAATAGTTTTAGTAATTATAAACTGCTAAATACCTTTTCTCATCAGCAGTATATAATAGTTTTGTGACTTTTATCAGTGTCTGGTTAAAGCTTGTAGGAGGTGTTTTCATTCTACTCTAAATGTCCTATGAGGTGTCAGAACCCCTGACCCTCTGTCTGGACAGTGCTGATTGGTCCTGAGCCGATCACATGCACCCTCCCAAGAAAAAAATAAAACCTCTCTAGCATGGCACACCAAACCGAGCATGTGCAGAGTGACTCCAAAGGCTCTGCCTTATCAGGAGATGGATTGTGGACTGTGGAAGAAGGGGAGGATCAAAGAAGACAAGACCAAACAGTTTTTTTTAACAATGAGAAGGATTAAGCCCTTATATTCCACAGTGAGTATAACAAGTTTGCTTTACTGCATATACAGACTGGTTTTATTATTGTGGGTTTAGTAACACTTTACTGATTGCAAAAATTCCAGAACACTTCCCCTGGGCGCCCTTTTGAAGCAGAAGTGAACAACAGGAAAATCCACGGCTCCAGGTGAGCCAATCCAGGTAAGGTTAGGTGGGTGGGACTCCACATCTGGGTGCACGCCTCGGTTCGCCTGCCGTGTGTAAACTGGATAGAAGGAAAATGGCAGCACACCGACGTAGCGAAAGTCCTTTTATTGAAATAATTGTAAAGATACCGAAAGTACATGACACACACCACAAGTGCAACAGCCGAGGGAAAGAGGTTGACGCGTTTCACACAACTACATTGTGCTTACTCATAACCAAGCATAGGTTCAAGGCAGGGTGATAGACACTGGATGATGTAGACTTTTGCTATGTATTCTGCTCATCAGTTGCTTGATTACTATCTCAGACCTGCTTCTGGAACTGTAATTTAGCAACTGATCACCACTGGAAAAGCTAAAGGCCTCATACACATGGGCAGAAAAAGGCTGCTGTTAGAGGCTTCTGGCATTTTTTTATGCCCTGAAAGCAACTCTAGGTTATCGAATGTGCATATGGTGTTGTTTACAGGTGAATTTTCAGAGAGTTTTCCCGTGTAATTTATGCACATAAAAGCATCTAAATGTTCCTAAATGTGGGCATATGCATGTACATTTATTCTAATTGCTAGAATAAATGAATGTTCTAGCCAGTATAATGAGTTTACACTCATACTCCTAAATGCAGTAGGCTCATAAATTCACATACGTAAGCTCGTAAACATGTATAAAACCACATTATAGGCATTTTTTTCTACCAAGTTCTGACAGAACAAAATCTAGCATATTTGCATATGCCCGTGTGCATAAGGCCAAAGTCTGCGTCAACCAGTGGCCTGCAGGGAGGAACATGCTTGTCTAAAGAGTTGTCGAGGTTGCGTTCTTTTACTCATGCATGCTTCTTGTTGTGAATGTACAGTATGTGAAGAGCTTCATAAAGTGTTGGTGATATATAAATACCTGTAGCAAATACAATCTTCACAAAACTTGACACAGACATCAAATCATTTGAGGTGTCTGAATTAGGAGATCAACTAATGACCACTCTCCAGCCACTGTCGCAGCTTCAAAAATCGAAACCATTAAACTATAGGAAAGTTTATGTTCATTCTGCAGTTCCTTAAACTAAAGGCCATCTAGAGATGTTTTTGGCTGCCATCAGGAATAGACACAAGTGCCTGCACATGACATTGGACAGCTACTTGAATGAAAGCCCTATGAGTCCCCCAAACCTCTGTTTTATATAACCTCAATCCCAGTGGAGAATATTGACCTCCGGTCTGCCTAGTCACATCTCCCATACCCACTACTGCTCAGAGAGGCTGCTAATCAATCTAGGTTGATAACAATCGGCAGGAGATGAGAGGGGACAGGGCCAAGACTGACTATCTCCCTGAAGTTAAGATTTATATAGAGAGTCTTTGCTTTCAGGATTCCAGATGCAGTCAAAAAACTTCCAAATGATTTGTGATGGAAGGTGCCTGCTTTTAATTTGAGGTAGTATTTAAATAAGATTTAAGACATAACAGGCTTAATTTATCTTGAGGAAGAAAAATGAGCACCGGCATCCTTCAGCCCCCACAACCAGGGATAACCAGGGGAGCTTGTAACAGCCTTTCCAGCACAAATGTATCTAAAGCCCAACTCCAGGAAATCTGAGAATTCTCCCTTGCAGTAGGGCTGTGCCTGCACCGCAAGGGTTAACTGTGTGTTTAACTTAGGGGAGAGTAAAAGCATTTTTTTAAACTGATTCTCCACTCCCTCTTCAAACGATGCTTCCCCATGCTCCAGCAAAAGATTGTCCCTTGGTTGTCCTCATGTCTAGTGCAGGGCTAGGCATCAAACTTCATGGCATCAAGACCCTAGATCGCTCACTGGAGCATGGAGGAGAAGACACTGCGGGTACCAGTCTAGTAGCACGATAGAGTATGTAAATCTACTTTTCAATCTCCAAATGGACAGACTCCCATATCCATTACTTGTGGACACATATTCTTAGTAACCTTTGTCAGGTCTTTAAGCTTAATTTTAGCCTACAAGTCTGAATGCTCAAGCTAGATTTCCAATGCCGGGATAGGGAAGTCTTTACATGGTTCGGCTGGAACATTATTATTAAAATTAATGTGATGGCATGCCTCCTTTATTACTGCAGGCACTCCCAATGGAACTTCTGGCAGGATTATTGACTGACCTTCATATGAGAATTTTTAGGTTTACTTGGGCAGGAAAGACAGTAAAATTAAAGGGATCAATACTTTGTTTCCCCAAAATGAAAGACGGAATTGGTTTTCCCAACCTGGTGATATATCAGGAGGTGACACATAGGGATGAGCTTCGAGTTCGAGTCGAACTCATGTTCGACTCGAACATTGCCTGTTCGCCCGTTCGCCGAACAGCGAACAAATTGGGGTGTTCGCGGCAAATTCGAAAAATCTATGGGAGAAATCTAAAGTGCTAATTATAAAGGCTAATATGCAAGTTATTGTCCTAAAAAGTGTTTGGGGACCCGGGTCCTGCCCCAGGGGACATGTATCAATGCAAAAATAAGTTTTAAAAACGGCCGTTTTTTCGGGAGCAGTGATTTTAATAATGCTTAAAATGAAAAAATAAAAGTGAAATATTCCTTTAAATTTCGTACCTGGGGGGTGTGTTTGATATGCATGTGAAGTGGCGCATGTTTCCCGTGCTTAGAACTGTCCCTGCACAAAGTGTCATTTTTGAAAGAAAAAAATGCATTTAAAACTGACTCGCGGCTATTAATGAATTGTCGGCTCCCGGCAATACATACAAAAGTCATTGATAAAAAAAAAAAAAAGCGTGGGGGTTCCCCAGAATTCAATTACCAGGCCCTTCAGGTCTGGAATGGATATTAAGGGGAACCCCGCCGCAAATAAAAAAAAATTGACGTGGGGTTCCCCCAAATATCCATTCCAGGCCCTTCAGATCTGGCATGGATTTTAAGGGGAACTCCACCCCAAATTAAAAAAAAAATGGTGTGGAGTCCCCCTAAAAATCCATACCAGACCCCTTATCCGAGCACGCAACCTGGCCGGCCGCAGGGGAAAAGGGGGGGACGAGAGAGCGGCCCCCCCTCCCTCCTGAACCGTACCAAGCCACATGCCCTCAACATGGGGAGGATGTCCCCATGTTGATGGGGACAAGGGCCTCATCCCCACAACCCTTGCCCGGTGGTTGTGGGGGTCTGCGGGCGGGGGGCTTATCGGAATCTGGAAGACCCCTTTAACAAAGAGGACCCCCAGATCTACGGCCCCCCCCTATGTGAATTGGTAAGGGGTACATTGTACCCCTACCATTTCACGAAGAAAGCGTAAAAAAATGTTTAAAAAAACACACAAACACCTTGAAAAAGTCCTTTATTAAAAAAAAAAAAAAAACATTCCAGCGGTGAAATCCAGTGTCCCGCGGCGATCCCGATGTCCAGCGCTGTCCGTCATTGGTTGTGCCTGAGCGGACCTGATGGGGAACTCCCTCTCAGTATTTTAAATGTATAGACCCGCCCCTTCTAAAGTTCCCCATCAGGTCCGCTCAGCGGACCAGATGCGGAACATGAGAAGGGGCGGGTCTATACATGTATTACCAAAGTGAGAGCAGTTCCCCATCAGGTCCGCCTCCTCGGTATGTCGGACCCGCCTACGTCATTGGCTTGAGCGGGGAACTTCCTTCACTGTGTAATTTAAATTTACATAGTGAAGGAAGTTCCCCGCTCAAGCCAATGACGTAGGCGGGTCCGACATACCGAGGGGGCGGACCTGATGGGGAACTGCTCTCACTTTGGTAATACATGTATAAACCCGCCCCTTCTCATGTTCTGCATCTCGCCCGCTGAGCGGACCTGATGGGGAACATTAGAAGGGGCGGGTCTATACATTTAAAATACTGAGAGGGAGTTCCCCATCAGGTCCGCTCAGGCACAACCAATGAAGGACAGCGCTGGACATCGGGATCGCCGCGGGACACTGGATTTCACCGCTGGAATGTTTATTTATTTATTTTTTTAAATAAAGGACTTTTTCAAGGTGTTTGTGTGTTTTTTTAAACATTTTTTTACGCTTTCTTCGTGAAATGGTAGGGGTACAATGTACCCGTTACCAATTCACATAGGGGGGGGCGGGATCTGGGGGTCCCCTTTGTTAAAGGGGTCTTCCAGATTCCGATAAGCCCCCCGCCCGCAGACCCCCACAACCACCGGGCAAGGGTTGTGGGGATGAGGCCCTTGTCCCTATCAACATGGGGACATCCTCCCCATGTTGAGGGCATGTGGCTTGGTACGGTTCAGGAGGGAGGGGGGGCCGCTCTCTCGTCCCCCCCTTTTCCCCTGCGGCCGGCCAGGTTGCGTGCTCGGATAAGGGGTCTGGTATGGATTTTTAGGGGGACTCCACGCCATTTTTTTTTTAAACTTGGGGTGGAGTTCCCCTTAAAATCCATGCCAGATCTGAAGGGCCTGGTAATTGAATTCTGGGGAACCCCCACGCTTTTATTTATTTTTTTATCAATGACTTTTGTATGTATTGCCGGGAGCCGACAATTCATTAATAGCTGCGAGTCAGTTTTAAATGCATTTTTTTCTTTCAAAAATGACATTTTTTGCAGGGGCAGTTCTAAGCACGGGAAACATGCGCCACTTTACATGCATATCATACACACCCCCCAGGTACGAAATTTAAAGGAATATTTCACTTTTATTTTTTCATTTTAAGCATTATTAAAATCACTGCTCCCGAAAAAACTGCCGTTTTTAAAACTTCTTTTTGCATTGATACATGTCCCCTGGGGCAGGACCCAGGTCCCCAAACACTTTTTAGGACAATAACTTGCATATTAGCCTTTATAATTAACACTTTAGATTTCGAACGTTCGAGTCCATTGTATTTAATAGGGTTCTAAAGTTTACACAAACATTTTGTCTGTTCGCAGGTTCTGGTGCGAACCGAACAGGGGGGTGTTCGGCTCATCCCTGGTGACACATAGACTAGAGTAGTTGACTGGTGCAGTATGGAGTGAAACCATGGGTCAATTGGAATAAGCATCCATTGATCCTCTGTTAGCATAACTCTCTTCGGTCCCGAAACGATCAGTCCCAGCATCCAACAATAGACATGTGCATTCGTTTTCGTCCGAATGCATTTTCGTCCGAATTTCGGGGATTTTCGCGTTTGTTTTAACAAAAGATAACGAATGTGCAGAGTCCGAAATCCGAAAGATCCGACAAAAAAAATGCTTTATTTTCGTTTTGTTGCGACAACAGTTTGATATAGATAGAAGATTCGACATGACGGTGACAAAAGCGATCTGTGTCTATCGAACCTGCGGTTCAATGTGCCTAACCTAACTCTATTAGTCCGATATTATTAGACATAGAGAGAAAAGATTCGACATTATAGAGACATGAAGATTCGACATAGAGAGAAAAGAGTTGACATAGAGAGAAAAGATTCAACATAGAGAGAAAAAATTCAACATTATAGAGACATGAAGATTGGACGAAGCAGCTGAAAACATACGATCGACACGAGCGGACATTTATGGTCAAATACTCCGCCCATAGGCTATAGAAGAATTCTAATGTTGGTTGACTAGTAATAATAATTAATAAATATAATTATTACTAGTCATACAACATTAGAGTTCTACTATAGCTTATATCTGTGGAGAATGCCACACAGAAAATGAGATAAAAGCCAGGGATCCCATCAGATGCAGAGAATGTGGTTACAGAATAATGTACAAGAAAAGAACAAAACGATTGGTTGTTTTTGATGCCCGTTGAATGAATGAATGGACAACTTGTAATGTAATGTGGATATCTTTTTTTTTTTTTCAAATTATGCCTTTTTTTTCTTTTAAACATTTTTCAGTATGCATCTGTAATTTATAACAATTTGTAATAAAGGTTTGAAGCCCGAAAAAAAAAAAATGTACGATTGCGGCTTCGTACAGTTTAGCTGCTTCGTCGAATCTTCTTAGAACATTCAACATAATTAAGGCTGAATCTGTCAATTGAAGGCTTATGGTGTCTGTCGAATGTTCTAAGAAGATTCAACGAAGCCGCTAAACTGTACGACGCTGCAATCGTACATTTCTAGTTGAATGCTCCGCCCACAAGCTATAGTAAAATTCTAATGTTGTTTGATTAGTAATAATAATTAATAAATATAATTATTACTAGTCATACAACATTAGAATTCTACTATAGCTCGAGGACGTAGCATTTGACCAGAAATGTACGATTGCGGCGTCGTACAGTTTAGCTGCTTCGTCTAATCTTCTTAGAACATTCGACAGACACCATAAGCCTTCAATTGACAGATTCAACCTTTCATTTGGATTTTCGGACAAATGCATTTTTTAATGAAACAAAATAAATAAAAACGAATTTCGGGAGTAACTAAATAAATTTATTTTTCGGACGAAAACGAAATTCCGAAACAAAATATTTCAGTGTGCACATGTCTATTAAACAACATCCACTTATAGGGACTACTCTGCAAACCACTAGGTCGGTTATCACGTTTACCTTTTTCTCATCCTCCCCTAGTCCCATGAATCTGGGAGCAACAGACTTCCCACATAGCAAGGAATACTCTCAATTGAATGCCCTTATCCAACAGGGGACCTTCCGGTTGCTGCATTTTTGCACTAATAATCGTCTCATGATGAACCCAGAACTATGATATATCTTTTCATACACGCTGGACTTCTTACTCTGTGCCCAATTGGGAACATACATACAACATATAACCTACTGAAGGAATATAAAACAGTGAGAATGCCATCCTCATTTGAGCAAATTTGTCTTGACAGGATTCCAGTAAGGCATACTATATCACTATAATACACCTCATTAATAGAAGTAGGGGCACCATGGAACTTCTTACAGCTTTGGGAAATGGATTTGAATGTTACTTTTTCTCATTTACAAAAGGATAGGATTAATCTCTTGCAGAAAAGGCTTCTATAGCGAGCAAGTACCAGGGAGGATACAAGCTTCTCACCAGATTGTACAGAACACCAGTGGTTCTATACTGCATATCCCCACTGGTTTCAAATCAATGCTGGCACTGCCAGGAGTCAGAAGGCACCTTACGGCACATTTTTTGGGACTGCCCAAAACGCAGAGATTTTTGGAAGATGGTTGACCAAACTATTAAAACCGTTACGTGTCTCTTAAGGAAAATCCAGTAGCATACCTATTGCAGGGTAACCCCCTTCTCTAATAAAAAGTACCAACACTATTTACTGCATGCCAAAGCTTGCATTCTACCATTTTGGAAACAACCCACACCCTCTTCTAAGTATTATTGGGTGGCCAGAATTGAGGAAATGCAACAAATTGAAAACCTTACTATGGCTATGAAAAATCATGAGGAGAAGAACTGGCAAATGTGGACACCATACTTCTTTTACAAAGACCAGGCACCATTAGCCTTCCAAGGTCATGGCGTGGTAACACTGAAGCAGAGGGGGAGTTCCATTCTCTCTTCCCCTACCCAGGCATATTTTTATACCTTCCCATCTCCTTTCCCCTTTTCTAACCCCCTCCCCTTTTTTTTTCTTCTTTTCTTCCTCCCTTCTTTTTTCACTGTCTTCAGTTTAGAGTAGGTTCAAAATAAGTGTTGACCAACATGTACTTGTAAAGCTTTTTGAGGAGCAGTTGCAAATCAGATGTCAGGGACCAAAACTACCTAACTAGACTCCGAGATTAATGCTACTATGATACCTACATTAGCACATTTTTTAGCTTCTGTGCTTTGTTATTAAGATCATGATCATCAGTATCTGAAAAATATTCTGTTATGATATTTCACCCATATACTGTATGTTGTTTGTACTGCTGCTTTTCTTAAATAAAGAGTTTTCTTTAAAAAAAAAATACGTTTCCATGCCCCCTTGACCTAAATGAACAGCTAAAGCCCCGTACACACGGTCAGACTTTTGCCCAACAAACTTAGTTTTAAGCAAGTTGGACCAACAATCCGACCGTGTGTACGCTCCATCGGACAACGTTTTTTTCGTTTGGTTTTGTTTTCATCGGACAAAAGTTGGGTCTGCAAACGGGCAAACTTTTGCCCAACAAAAGTCCGATGGAGCAAAGTCTGACCGTGTGTACAGGAAACCATCGGACTTTTGTCCGATGGACTAAACAACTAATGTTAAAATCAACCAACAATAGCAGAGGTTGACCAAAGGGTGGCGGTAAAGAGCAGAAAAGAGCAGAAAAACCACGTGATGTTGCCAAAAGATTTGGTAAAGTTTGCATAAAAGTGCGAGCGTGTGTATGCTATGGGTGTTCCCGACCAACTCCGTTCGGACAAAAATCCACGGAAAAGTCCGATGGAAGTCCGACCGTGTGTACGAGGCTTTAAAACTTAACTGCAAACTGCAAGGGAGAATTTTGAAGTTTCTTGGAGTTAGGCTTTATGTTCGACGAATGTTGGCTATAATGACATCATGGGCATGATGACATCATAACACATATAATGACATTGCATAAACTTGTCACTGGATTAAAAGCAGCTACAGCACATCAAATGAAATAAGGACTCCAAAAAAATGTATGCATAAAGGAAGCTTATATATCCAGAGATGGCTTTGACCTTTGTGACCCTGGTTTCAAAACCACCACTGCCTCTTATTTTCCCATGTCACTGAGTGTAGACTAATCTTAATGGCAATAATGGCCTTGATGAAGCAATCATCCCATTTTATTTATCGCACAACATTCACCATTTATTATTCTGACCTTCTAGGTGACCTTGTCTCATTATCATAAACACAAACACATATTTTCAGCATTTTCTAATAATGTAGAACTCCACGAAGTATGAAATGAAAGTGTTGTGGGAGGCAAGTGTAATACTACAATTTACACTCACCTGCGCGGCGTCCGTCATCAGACCAAGAGCTGTCAAAACTCTGCAATCACTGAGGCGGCGGGTGCACGGCGGTGAGATACGAGTTTTGACAGCTCTTGATCCAGCAACTGACGCCACAGATGTGTGAATTACAGTATCACACTTAACTCCCACAGCACTTTCATTTCATACTTTCCGGAACGTTTCTTTAAGTTATTTTGTGGACTTGTTCTGTTTCTGCAAGTACAATTATATTGACAGATTTCTTACTTACTTCCAATGCAACAATGCTTGCCTTAAAGTATTATGTTTCTTTTGTATTACTTTCCTTATAGTCCCATTTCCTCCCTGTAACTGGCAATTTTCTTTCTGATTCCTGTTAAACGTTTATACTGTCTCCAGTATTTGATACAATATTTCTTATAGCAACAGACACTTATTACATCAGAATAATAATGCCTAACTAATTACAGGCTGGTTATAAATCCCATAAAAATATTACAAAGACACTGTTTTGTCAGTGTATTTTTTTTCGAGTACATGCGCACAAAGTACGATTGGTACGAAGGACTGTGGATGCAGATTTTTTTTTTAAATGTATGCAGCTGAATCCACCTCCAGATTATGGAGCTTTATGTAGCTGTGTTCATGGGCTGATAGCGTAGTATACAGCAGCATACAAATCTGTAAAACTTTTGTAGGCTTTATGTATTTCAATGCAGCGTATTTTGTGTACATTACCTGCTAAAGTAGCAGTGACATCATCAGGGCTGCTGTTAGAAATCACGGCGCCCCATGACAGCCCCCTCCGGCTGAAAGTGACTGAGGACATAAATTTATCAGTCCCTTTCTCTACAGCTTTAGCTGCACAGATGAATGAATAGGAAGTGCTCGGAGGCTTCCTGTTCATTCACAAACAGAAGCATAATAAGCCCAGTTTACAATGCTTCAGCGATGAATGTAAGCGATGAATGGACACAACAGTGATTGGTACCAATCAGTCACTATGTTTATTCAGGAAAGGAAGGGGCCAATATATGACATATTTACCAGACCCTTCCCCCTGCTCTCCATTTTGAAACATCCCACTGTGTGCCCGCAGCAGCTGCTGGAGGGAGCGGAGGGAATCAGGCATCCCTGCGGGGGAAAGAGGCACACAGTAGGGCCCAGAAAACAGATCGAGGGGGTGCATGTGCTAGAACCAATCCCCCTGCAGTGCAGCCGGAGGGAGGGAGAAGAGGAGAAGCTGGCAGCGCTCCAGAGGGAGGCAGAAGAGGATCAGGGATTGATTTACTAAATGGCAAGCAGACTGTGCAATTTGTAAAGTGCAGTTGCACGCTACAGGAGCAGTTGCTCCAGAGCTTAGTAGACTGTGCACCTTGCAAAGTGCAGTTGTATTGTGCAGGTGCAATTGCTCCAGAGCTTAGTAAATGAGATGAAGCTTCACTTTACAAAGAATACCCAATCACATGCAAGGAAAATTTAAAAAAACAGCATTTTTGCTTGCAAATGATTGGATGATAGAAGTCAGCAGAGCTTCTGCTCATTTTCTAAGCTCTGGAGCAACTGCTCTTGTGGAGTGCAACTGAACTTTGAAAAGTACACAGTCTATTTGCCTTTAGTAAGTCAACCCCAATGTTTGCAGGTACTGGTTGGGTAGACTAGTGATTTGAATAGTGAATAGTGGTTTGACAGACACATTGAGGGCTATAACAAAAAATGGCACCCATCTTCACCCTGCCTTAGCATACATTAAGCTTCTCTTAGTAAAAAATGGCTTCAGCTTGGTTTCCTACCCATGGAAGAAACCCCTTTAACATGTTTCTCCCAGTAGAGGCTTAATCATACATGAAGATCTAAAGCCATTTTTTTACTAGTACGAGCTCACTATATTCCGGGGCAGTGTACAGATGGGTGCCATTTTGTTGTTGTCCTTGATCGGTCACTATGTTGCCTTCACAGCACCGAAACAGTGGCTTATTATACTAATATAACAAGTGTATATGTTTGGAGTGCTGGTGATGTCTCATCATTTTACTGTGATTTACGTGACGCCAACTTCTATAGTCACCACAAGCTCCCATCTATTACCAAGGTCGAACATTGAAAGGAGTGTGGTCCTTATCCTTTGATTTCAGGAGAGAAGATGCTGGCGTCTGGGAGGAACCTCATAAGGGTTGGAGACCGTTGGAGCTAAGTAAAGTATCTGCGACTTTAGTTCTGCTTTAGGTAAAAGTGGAATTCCAGGCTACATATAACTAATCTTAAAAATGCTTCATCCCCCTCTCCTTACACCTATGGTGACTAACCTGTGTAGGAAAAATGTATATACTTACCTATTTTCCCTGTGTCAACCATCAGTGGCTACATGGGAGAGGAGAGAGCGTTTGACAATGTCTGGAATTCCTGGGAGTGGTAATATCACCCATAGGCACCCATGGCCCATCCATTGTTGGTGCTCCATTTTCTTCCTTGCAGCTGCTCCTGACAGAAGGGAGTTGGATCAAGGGACTGGACCAGAGCGACCTGAAAATAGCTAAGTATATACATCTTGCTTACACAGGTTAGTCAGAATAGGTGTTAGGAGAGGGAAGGGAGCAGCGACGGCTGGTCCATAAGGGGCGCAGCCCCCCTAATCTCCATGTGCCGCCCCCCAATCACCATGCATTTTTTTTTATAAACATGATAAGAGCCTGAGGCTCTAATTGGCTTCAAAAAGGTTGGGCTCTGCGCCCTGAGCCCACCTACTTGTGACATTAGCGAATCCATATTCGCTATTGTCTTGCAGCTTCTGGCCGATCAGGACAGGAAGCGGGTCTTAAGACTGGATTGGCCAGGAGGATAAGCCGGGGAAGCCCCAACCTGGTGGATTAAGTGCGGACCTTGCAGGGGGGTTTGTTTGCCATTCCCCCCAAAAAATAGAGCACCAGCCGCTACTGGAAGGGAGCATTTTTAATACTACAGTAGTTAGATTTAGATTTGATTTTACTTTAATAATAAAATATAATAAATCCCTTTATTATGTACCTTAGGCACATTTTGATTGATAATAAAACTTTTTTATTCTCCTGTGTTGTCATGGAGATGAGAAGGTACAGTGTGTGATGTCGGTGTCCGAGTCTTTCATTTTTTTTTTTTCCAAGGAACAAAAACAAGCATCTGAGTTTTATCGCTTCGCTTTTGCACACAATAAACCATTCTTCTTTTCATGCATTGTTGAAGCTAGTTTGTAAAACAAAAATACAAGAAGTGACGCCTTCAGTGCGGCTCCAACACTTATTATGTATTTCTCGGAGTTAAAGCCACATGGACAGTCATCAACCGGCTACCTGCTCACCTCTCAGCCCCTTTCTTGGTAACTCTCTGAGGGACTATTGTTTCCATGGAGGGTCTCTATGGTGATTGTCCCATTGAATTTTTCCGAATGACATGATTCTTCTTCATTCACAATGGCTATAAGTACAGTCAATTGCAATTGAATTTGAAATGTGGAGAAAATGGGTTCATTTCTCCCAGCATAAAACTGAGCTTTGTGCACAGCTTGAGCTAACAAGGGATCGCTGCAGACTGCTAATGCTCGAATATGCTTGTTATCGTTTTTTCTTCATCTCACGTAAGTTACCTGATTATAACAAGTGATGCTTGAATCTTTGTAGCATCAGGCAAAAAATATAAAAATAAATATAAAAGTGCATAACAATCTAAGGGAGCAGATCTTTTTTTCCTGAATAATGAATCTGTCTCAATTCTTCATAAAGTAGACCTGTCTGAAATCTGAACTCCAGACAGATATCAAAGGCACAAACAAATGCAGCTCTGTATTTATTAATACATCATTAAATAAATTTTTCAATGCAAGCTGAATTTTATTTAATATTTGCATCTTGCAATTCCTTGCACAGTAGAGCTCAGACTTGGAGAGGGGAAAGCCTCATAAAGAGCAGATCAATGCTACTGCAGTGCATATGAAAGACTAGAAAATCCACCCTAGAAGACCTAGGTATGTTGCCAACATCCCAGAATCTATAGAAACCAGTGGCAGCCCATCCATAAGGGGCGCAGGGGCGCGCCCCCCTAATCCAATGTGCCCGAACCCTAATTTACATGCAGGATACCAGACGCATGGATTTTAATGTTTTTGTTTTTTTTAAGCACATGATTGAGTTTGGAAGATCAACCAGGAATGGTGGATAATCTGGGAGTGGTGGATCATCAGAGTCTGAGGGATCATCCGTGTAGGGAGGGTAACACTATGCTCCACTTTTTACAGCCATTCATAAAATGTGTGTTGCAGTGTGGAGCCACTAGAGCCCCACAGAGTTCTCTCTGCTTTTTAATAGAGAAAGTAACTGGTAGGTGACTTTGACTTAAACTCTATTCCTATGTATTAATATTGTACTCCACCGGCTTCAGATTCTCACTGCTAAATAACTAAGCCCTTTAACTTTAAACTTGTGCTTTGCCTATGCAGGGCAACAGCTTTGGTTTAATGATGTCTTTCCCAGCTGCAGAATGTCACCTTGGATGATCATGGAGGACTATCTGGGTATGGAGGATCATCCAGGTATGAAAGATCATCCGGGTATGAAAGATCATCTGGGTATGGAGGATCATCTGGGTATGAAAGATCATCTGGGCATGGAGGATCATCTGGGAATGGTAGATCATCTGAGAATGGTAGATCATCTGGGTATGAGGAATCATCCAGGAATGGTGGATCATCTGGGAATGGTAGATCATCTGGGAATGGTAGATCATCTGGGTAAGAGGAATCGTCCAGTAATGGTGGATCATCTGGGAATAGTAGATCATCTGGGTAAGAGGAATCGTCCAGTAATGGTGGATCATCTGGGAATAGTAGATCATCTGGGTAAGACGAATCATCCAGTAATGGTGGATCATCTGGGAATGGTAGATCATCTGGTAATGGTAGATAATCTGGGTAAGAGGAATCATCCAGTAATGGTGGATCATCTGGGAATGGTAGATCATCTGGGTAAGAGGAATCATCCAGTAATGGTGGATCATCTGGGAATGGGGCATCATCCAGTAATGGTGGATCATCTGGGAATGGGGCATCATCCAGTAATGGTGGATCATCTGGGAATGGGGCATCATCCAGTAATGGTGGATCATCTGGGAATGGGGCATCATCCAGTAATGGTGGAGCATCTGGGAATGGGGCATCATCCAGTAATGGTGGATCATCTGGGAATGGGGCATCATCCAGTAATGGTGGATCATCTGGGAATGGGGCATCATCCAGTAATGGTGGATCATCTGGGAATGGGGCATCATCCAGTAATGGTGGATCATCTGGGAATGGGGCATCATCCAGTAATGGTGGAGCATCTGGGAATGGGGCATCATCCTGGAATGGTGGATCATCTGGGAATGGGGCATCATCCTGGAATGGTGAATCATCTGGGAATGGGGCATCATCCTGGAATGGTGGATCATCTGGGTATGGGGGATCACTTAGGCATGGTAAATCATCCAGGTATGAAGGATAATGTGACTTATATCCCTTACTCTCATGTGACTGGTACTAATGCTTGGTGATTGTCCCAGTGCTGCACAAGCAAACCGCTAAATATAAAGTTGGATCATATTTGTACTGTTTTACATTCCAAAATATGTGTAGTTCTGTTGAAGATCTGTCTGCAGCTAAAACAGTAAAAATATGATTCAGACTATTGGAAACCACACAACTAACCTGGTTATTTTTATGTCTGTATGACTGCAAAAAAAAAAAAAAAATATATATATATATATATATAAAAAATATGATTCAACTATAGATTTAGATGTTTGCCTGGAATTCCAATTACATTTTTAATTCTGATTGGAGTGTAGTGTTCAGCTCCTCAGCCAGAGCCAAGTACATCCTACCACAGCATATCATGTGCATGAGAATCCCTATAAGAATGTAATCTGATGGTAATCACTATACAGTATTTCATTTTCTTCTCATAATTCCTTCCAATACATGTTACAAGCAATGCTGAATGACCACCCACCAACCCAAAATTACGCCTCATCAAATTAAAAACACTTCTGTCAGTGAACAGAATGTGGTTAATACATAAATAATGTTTGATAAAAATGCCAGCATGTCTCTATCACAGTTAATGTGAATTTTTGATGTACAGCTCTTGAAGGTGACGGGGATCTTTAAAAATGTTTATTTTACCCAAGTGTAAATCACTGAAGTGTTTCTATAATTTTTTGCACAGTGTGTTTCTCTGGGATACCATTTTGACTCATATGTTCCTCCATATAAACTGAAAACATCATGTACCAAAAGATTTGTCTAATGATTAGAGTCTACGTCTTATGAGAGACTGTTTACATCTAAACTGGCCACATTACATAACCACAAAACGCTTTCAGGAAACCGGCTGCCCTTTGCTTGAAACACAAATATTTGCCTCCAATAGTTAACCCCTAGGGAATAGTAAAATAAAGAGATTTTGGAAAAATTTGGGATATATTGGCCAAATTTATTATTTCAATTAAATGCATTGAAGTAAATGGGTAAGGTAAATTAAGAACAAAAAATGTAGATTACCAGTCCATTGGACGCGGTGGCTGCGTCCATTTGATTTTTTCAGGCTAAGAACATTTTTAACAAGTACAGAAAATACTTGTTGACTTTCCCCAAAAATCATATGCGCCTTCCAAGCTGCCTTTTTTTAAAATGGATAAATCCCCTCCCCATGAAATGAAGATGAATGAAGGAAGACCTATTTGTATTCTAAATCAGGAGAACAAGCCAGGGTGTTAACCTTGGCTCCTCCGTCCACAGGTACTGTGAGCCAGCATTGTTACCCTAGAACTGAAAGTGTGTTATTCACAGTATTAAAAATAAATCAGAAAAAGATAGTGTACGAAGAAAACGAATGCAGCCACCACATCTAAAGACCAGAAAGCTTTAATGCAATATTTATTTTTCTTTTGGGGCTTAGATGCACTTAAAATACATTATCAGGGTGCAATGGGCTTTAAGTGGCTTCTGAAAGTTACATACGCTCTTTCAAACTATCCTGGAAGTGTTCTTTTGAAAAAATATCCCCTTGTTAGCTGGGAATATGATGTTAAATATTGAGGAAAAGAGAAACCGTAACTGTTAATGTTCAATCTGATGTTGAATCCCGGGATGAGATAAAGACAGAAGTGTTTTACTTAGGGTTGCCACCTTTTTTTCAAGTCAAACCCAAACACAATTTTTTTTTATAGTATAAACTATACATATATTTTGCTATTAAATAACATTTCTAATCATATGAAGTTAATAACAAGAGTCCCCCTTTACATCAGAGTCCACAGAGTCCCCCTTTTACACCTGAACTTGCAGAGTTCCCTTTCACTGTAAGGGGGAACTCTGCAGACTCTGATGTACAGGAGAACTCTGGGGCCTCTAACATAAGGGATGCTCTGGGAACCCTGATTTAAGGTGGAACACTGAGAACTCTGATGTATGGAGAAGACTCTGATGTAATGGGAAACATTGTGGCCTCTGGTGTAAAGAGGAACTCTGATGTAAGGGGTGCTCTGAGAACCTAATTTGCCTTAGTGCACTCACTCAGAGGCAGGAGAGAGAAGCGGGGAGACTTCAGTCATAGACAAGGATGGAGGGTGAGCTCACTCACCCTTTGGCAGTCAGCACCTTTTCTGAGGCAAAGCGCCAGGGACTGGAGTGTGGGCAGACAGAGGGGTAGGAGTGTTTGGGGGGAAGCTGCTGGGAAGTCTATAACCTGGACGCATGATTCCAAACCCAAACTGTCCTGGTGAATCCTTGACAGGTGGCAACCCTACTTTTACTTGCGGAAGACGGTGGCTTGGATAGCAAGGAGGGAGTGATCCATCCTCAGGCAATCAGGCTGTTGTTGCTCCACATGTTACAGTCTTTGATTCTGGTGAGTGTGCATTCACTAGTTGGTACCGCAGCCATACATTGGAAGATCTATTGAGGATTGGATTAGGTGGTAGATGATATTCTACTTCCTTTTTTCAGCACTTGGATTTGGACCCTAAAACTCAGGCCGGGTACCCACATGTGCAAATTGGATACGGTTTTCACTGCATCCAATTTGCATGACATGTGAGTGTGACCGCCTCTCAGTGGAACCCATTCACACATGTCTGGGTCGGCCAGGGTGCGGTTTGCAAAAAGGTCGGGTCCTGTGAATTTTTTGTTCCCATTCAGGTGCGAATTCAGGCAAAAAAATTGGACCTGAATCGCACCTGAACCAGTGAACAGAAACGCACCGGACCGCAGGCTGGAGACCCCGTGTTGTTTTGAAAATGTTCCCTTTCATTATTTGCAACACATTTCTATACTTAATTAGTTGCAATTGTATTATTTGCTTTTTTTTTACTGAATGCATTATTTACATATACTGTGGATTGAGAATTCGATTTTATTTTATTTATAATTTTTCTGGCGCTGCAAACACATATTTACATTATTGTTGCTAGCAACCTGTCAATTTTACCACAGCACTGACTTTTTCATTCACTCTATGTCCAGGAATAATTTTTCTTAATTTTGGACAGAGTAGAGAAAGATTGGAACCCCTGTAAGCGTTTACTAGAAAATAAAGTTTTTGGCTTGATGTACACTTTAAGACTTTAATTACAGTATATACCAGAGAACAGACCATTATAAATGTCCCCCTTGGAGTTCACAGCAGCTCCTAGTTTTTAACACAGTAATGGTTATTACTGCATTCAGCTAAACTGGAGCACACTTTAAAAAATCTCTAGAAATATCTAAAGTTTCTGAAATTTGGGAAGAACATCCTATCTCCCATTGAAATGATTTATAATGTGCATAACCCAAGGCACTTAACATTTACAGCTAACAGAGGAAGTGGCTTTAATAAAGCAGGCATGCATAGCAATAAATTGCCCTCTGACTTCATAAACCGTCACTTATGAAAACGATGGAATATTCTTGATAGTCTGCTCACTTTTAGTTACTTACCATGGCCGTCGTCCAAGAAATCAGTGATGGTGGCCGAGGTGCACTTTGACCATGGTTTGGAGGCATCGATGCTCGTCAGAACGGATGACATCAGACGTTTATCTTCAAGGGTGCCAAAGTTCTCCTCGCAGAATTTAGAATCATCATGGGACAGCCCAAGGAGATGTCCTGGAAATAGAGAAAACATATGGATGGAATGTATTACAAGGAATGGTATACATGCTGTAGTTAGGTCGTCATCTGCAGACTTTTCCATACAGACAGTGGAAAGACTGGTAAGAAGATTCATACTGTATACATGCAAAAAAAAATTCTGTCTATTCTATGTATGTTGAGAATTTATCCATCAAAATATCTATCAGCTGTTTCTCTTTACATCTTTTTTAAGGACCTGGCTCTCAACTAATGGCAGTCAATTGGTTGGTTCATGTGGTCACCAAGAACATGTTTCCAGATCCAGGCTATGGTGGCAGTTTTATTTTGGTGGCAGACTGCATTTTGTGTTATCATAGTAGGAACTGTCACTTATGCCGTGTACACACGATCGGAATTTCCGTCAAAAAATCCTTGAGAACCAGCTCTCAAATTTTTCTTCTCGGAAATTCCGACAGGAAAAGTCAGATGGAGCCTACACATGGTCGGAATTTCCGACGAAAAGCTCACATCGAACTTTTCTTGTTGGAAATTCTGACCGTGTGTACACGACATAAGACTTTCTATTAATACTAAATATCATAACGATAGCTATTTTGTGTGCGGTACTGGGAAATGAGAAGTAAAAAGAAATTTGTGGTCAAACCATTAAACCTGACTTGATGCATTACTAAAGAACTGTCCTGATTTGATCATGAAGGCACCTAAAATAGTCTCTACATCTGTCAATCCACAAATCGTGTTCAATTCACAATTTAAAATGGCAAAGCTGGATGACTACAAACTTCAGTGTCTGCAGTCACTTAAAGTGGTAGTAAACTCCACTCCACCAGCTTATAATAAAGCTTACTTGTAGGTAAAATATCTCCTAAGGGCCCTTTCACACAGGCTGTCCGATCAGGTCCGCCTGTCAGTTTTTCAGGTGGACCTGATCAGACCTTGTAGTCTCCCCTATAGAGCGGCGGATGTCAGCGGACACATGTCCGCTGACAACCGCCGCTATTCGATCTGACCCTGCCCACACAAAAAAAGACAGCTGGTGGTCCTATTTTCCATCCGTCTGGCGGATCGGATCGGATGGAAACGGACAGGCGGTCTGTTTTGATCTGATTTCCCCATAGAGTAGAGCGGGACTGTGTCTGTGTCCACTCTGCACAGTAAGTGGAGACGGACCGGTCATCCGCCTGCTCAGCGGAGATCAGTGGAGCGATCCCCTGCTGAGCAAGCAGAAATTCGCTGCACGGAGGCCTGTGTGAAAGGGGCCTTAACCTGTACTGTTTAGGAGATATTCACATGTTTTGCAGCCAGTGCCGGCCCCCGGCGCATGCGCACTGTGCTCGCAATTGTAAATTTTAAATACCCAGCATACCCATTAGTCCTGCCATGAAGGTCCTTGTGCAGACAGACACTTCCTGGTAAAGGGTAACAACACTCTATCTTTGTTTTCAGTTGTTATGATGAGTTGTTGCCATGTCACCCAGGCTTCCAATGGGGACTACAAGTGGTCTTTTAAACACACATTATGTAAGTGGGGTATTCTGTTTTCATCATTAGTAAATCCATCATTGGAGTCATCGAGGGAGTACATGTAGACAGGAAGTGACTGCAAAGGGACACTGCTGAGATGCAACAAAAAATGAGGGAGGTTAGATTAGGGAGGAGCTGACGTCAACCTGCTGCATCTGGTTCCCAGAGAGGACTAAAAAAGGGAAGTTGGGACTTTTAATGAGACATGTGGGTCACAGGTCTCCATCCCTAAATGTGTGTAAAGAAAGGGGGGTTCCCAGAGCGGCGGCCATCTTGGTATGTTTGGACGTTTTATGTTTTATTACCTCTTGTATCTCTCGACCTTCCCTCTTAGATTGTAAGCTCGAAGGAGCGAGGCCCTCTGGTTCCTACTGTAATGAAGTGTATTGTATTTGTACTGTCTACCCTCAAGTTGTAAAGTGCTGCGTAAACTGTTGGCGCTATATAAATCCTGTATAATAATAATAATAATAATAATAATAATAAATAATACTCAAAAGTCCTAGTGTGTTTATGTGTATGCACTTGGAAAGAAAAGAGGGAGAGGATTGGGACTAGCCAGATCATGGAGTCAGTGAACTGTGACGGGACTAAGAGACTTTATGACATAACCCCCACATTTCCTTTCATACCCCTGATATTCCATTTCAAGACTATCAGATTCCATTTAAGCCTCACGTCTTTGGGTGAAATCAGGGAGCACCTTCACAGGATTAACTTTGTCCCAAAATATAATACTTTGACATATTTCTCATTTTAGTTTTCCACCGGAGACATAAAAAAAACAACAGAGAAAGGTGATTTTTACTTTCACAAACTATTAAACTAGCAAAGAAGTAGCAAACTATATTTAAAAAAAAGTAAGCTGCATCTCAAAGCGTCAATGTATTGCAGGTGTTCTACTCAGTATTTAATTAAACAACCAACTCAAAGCACTAATTGCCTTGAATGTATTCCCCCCGGTAAAAGTTATGTAATTTCTTCTTGTCACCTTCTATTTTTTCCGTGGTACAGAATGCCAACATTAACACGACTTAACTAGAAATTTCACAGTGTGTATCAAGTGGAGTATAGATTGCATTTTACAGACTTAAGAATTTAAGAAGCTTAATTTAAGAAACACACACAGAGTTCCCTTCTGTGTTTCTTAATGTGTAAAATGCTGTGAAATGTTTGAACTTTACAATATAAGCACAGCCTTGTAGGTTTAGTAGGGTTATTTAAGGAGGAACTCCAAAATAAACAAAAAATATTCCACAGTTTCCATTAGCAGAGCCATTTAGATCTCTAGTTATAACTGTTGGTAGTAGTTCATTTTGATGATATAAAGCTTGCTGAAAGTGCTTGAAAATTGATGTACTGTATATGGCCATCACAATGAAAACTTATAGTGAAACTGTGCCATGTACATTAAAGTTCACTTAGTTGCCCTTCCTCTCTTTGCCCAGTTCTTTGCACTCCTCTCCTGCACATACTACCCACTGTCATACCCTTCATACTCCTCTCCTGCACATACTACCTACTGTCATACCCTTCATACTCCTCTCCTGCACATACTACCTACTGCCATACCCTTCATACTCCTCTCCTGCACATACTACCCACTGTCATACCCTTCATACTCCTCTCCTGCACATACTACCCACTGTCATACCCTTCATACTAATCTCCTGCACATACTACCTACTGTCATACCCTTCATACTCCTCTCCTGCACATACTACCCACTGTCATACCCTTCATACTAATCTCCTGCACATACTACCTACTGTCATACCCTTCATACTCCTCTCCTGCACATCCTACCCACTGTCATACCCTTCATACTCCTCTCCTGCACATACTACCCACTGTCATACCCTTCATACTCCTCTCATGCACATACTACCCACTGTCATACCCTTCATACTCCTCTCCTGCACATACTAGCCACTGTCATACCCTTCATACTCCTCTCCTGCACATACTACCCACTGTCATACCCTTCATACTCCTCTCCTGCACATACTACCCACTGTCATACCCTTCATACTAATCTCCTGCACATACTACCTACTGTCATACCCTTCATACTCCTCTCCTGCACATACTACCCACTGTCATACCCTTCATACTCCTCTCCTGCACATACTACCCACTGTCATACCCTTCATACTAATCTCCTGCACATACTACCTACTGTCATACCCTTCATACTCCTCTCCTGCACATACTACCCACTGTCATACCCTTCATACTCCTCTCATGCACATACTACCCACTGTCATACCCTTCATACTCCTCTCCTGCACATACTAGCCACTGTCATACCCTTCATACTCCTCTCCTGCACATAATACCCACTGTCATACCTTCATACACCTCTCCTGCACATACTACCTACTGTCAAAGCCTTCATAATCCTCTCCTGCACATACTAGCCACTGTCATACCCTTCATACTCCTCTCCTGCACATACTACCCACTGTCATACCCTTCATAATCCTCTCCTGCACATGCTACCTACTGTCATACCCTTCATACTCCTCTCCTGCACATACTACCTACTGTCATACCCTTCATACTTCTCTCCTGCACATACTATCCACTGTCATACCCTTCATATTCCTCTGCTGCACATACTACCCACTGTCATACCCTTCATAATCCTCTCCTGCACATACTACCTACTGTCATACCCTTCATACGCCTCTCCTGCACATACTACCTACTGTCATACCCTTCATACTTCTCTCCTGCACATACTATCCACTGTCATACCCTTCATACTCCTCTCCTGCACATACTACCCACTGTCATACCCTTCATAATCCTCTCCTGCATATACATTCCATCATCATATTCTCCACTCCCCTCTACTACACATAGTGTCCAATGTAATATCATTCTCATTCCTTTCATGCACAAACTACCCACTGTCATACCCGTCATATTTTTCTCCTGCACATACGGGCCATCATCATATTCTCGCTCTCCTCTATCACACATGGTGTCCAATGTAGTATCCTTTGAACTTCTCTACCGCACATACTGCTCATTAACAAGCACTCCACATCCCCCTCCTGCACATACTGTCCACTGTCATACCCTCTGCACTCCTCTTCAGTCTTCACATACCACTTGTCGCCATACTTTGCACTCCCCTCCCACATATACTGCCTACTGTACTATTTTCTGTGCTGCTGTCCAAAACAAACTGCCCAGTGCTATACCCTTAATGCTCCTGTTCACATAGTGCCCACTGTCATACTCTCCACTCTTCTGTACCACATATAATTCCATTCACCTTACCCTCAACACTCCTCTCTCACACATACTGACCACTGTTATAACCTCTGCATTCTTTTTCTGCATAAACTGCCTACAGTAATACCTTCTGCACTTCTCTTCACATACTGCCCACTGTCATACCCTTCTCACTACTCCCTGCACATACTGCCTACCATCATACCCTTCTCACTGCTCCCTGCACATCATGCCCACCATCATACCCTTCTCACTCCTCCCTGCATATACAACCCACCATCATAACCTTTTCACTCTTTTCCTGCACATACTACCCACCGTCATACCCTTCTCATTCCTCTCCCGCACATGATGCCCACTAATGCCCACCATCATACCTTTCTCACTCCTCTTTTGCACATACTACCCACTGTCATACCCTTCTCACTCCTCTCCTGCACATAATGCCCACCATCATACCTTTCTCACTCCTCCCTGCACATACTACCCACTGTCATACCCTTCTCACTCCTCTTCTGCACATACTGCCCACCATCCTACCTTTCTCACTCGTCTCCTGCACATAATACCCACCGTCATACCCTTCTCACTCCTCTCCTGCACATACTACCCAACTTCATACCCTTCTCACTTCTCTCCTGCACACACTGCCCACAGGCTGAGGAAGAGGATAGTCCCCAAAAACACATCCCTTGTAAACAGAATATATCCATGTGATGTGGAAATAGGAGGATCATCTGACAAACACCAGAAGGAAGACAAGCAGCATGTCAGGGAGATGGTAAGAAGACCACAATGTACCACTAGTTATATATCACCTTGCCTGGGTCATATGACGCTGACCACGATTTTGAGGGCATTGTTTTTTATTCCTCAAAGCTCAACATTTTGTCTATACAAATTGTTCTCCCCTTGTACTTTATATTAAAAAGACTGTCTATGCTGAAATACAAAGTTTCTACATAAGTTCCATGAAATCTAAGGTACAGTATTTATAATAGTCAGTCTTTTGACAGGCCTCAGATCAATTTGTGTTACTAAATGGATAATAATTCCAGCTGACAAAAATCATTTTAGCTGTACAAACACATCCAGGAAATGGAGCACTCAAAACACCATGTTAGTTGACGTGTCTCCATGAAGCAATAGGCTTCGAAAATGACTTTAATATGTTTTATTATCCTTATGTAATTCTGGTGACTGACATTGCCTCACCGTGACATCACTTACAAGCCCGGAGTCTGTGGATAGAGCAGTAAGCCTGGCATGTCAAGCATCTGAGGTTCTGGTGATTTGTGATGGTTGGGTAGAAGGGATATCACTTATGATGGCCCAGTGGGAAAAGGAGGAAATCTGGAGAGGAATGGCTAAATAACGTTGACATAAGTTTTCATCCAATTGCAAGCAATTAGATTAAGGGGCTTTCTCTGGGAGCTGTATGCCGTAACTGGATGGTGCCACGACTGAAGAACCTTGCAAAGCGAACTGTATACTTGTCTAATAGGATAATCAAAGGCACAGAAAATTTTGGGATGTTGCTTTGCCTTCGGAGGATTTATATTTATCCAGTAAAAAACAGGATGATATAACATTTAAGCTAAGGCCGGCCTTAATTGATACGATGAAATATAGCAAAGTGATATAGCTGGTGTCACGCGAACACTGTTTGCATTAACTTAAACTTAAATATTTTTTTCCCATGATTAGTTTGGGAAATAGGATAGACACTCTGTAAGACTTTAATTCCCAGCTGTGTGCCTCAGAAAGATGTTACTTCATATCCTGCTCAGTGACTATACAGGAATGACATTGATCAGGAGTTTTAACTTCAATCTGACCTTACTTGCTGCATGCTTGTTCTGGATCAGTGACTACGAAAGCGCCAAAGACAGAGGATCGCAATCTAGGCAGGGTGGATATAAATCAATGATTTTTTTTTTTTTTAAAAGCTAAAAAATCTGATTGTTTTTATTTAAATATGATTTTTTTTATTTAAATATGATTTTTTTTTATTTAAATATGTTTTTTTTTTATTTTTATCAAATTTATTTTAATAAAATGCTTTTGGAGTAAAAATCTATCTAAAGATAGTTTTCTATTAAAGATACATTAATAATTTTGTTTATTCAGCATGAAATGGAGCTTAGTTATGTAGCATGATGCTGTATATTCTGCAATATTTACATTTTTGGTAAACTCATTCAATGAATCCAAGCTCTGCAAGCTGAGATAACATGCACTGCATTGATGCATTCACACAATTTTACAGTAACCATGAGATAAAACAAAGATCAGGAATATTCCTTTTGTTTTGCAAACCTACCGTGTTTCCCACGAAAAAAGGCCCGGGTCTTACAGTGGGGCAAAAAAGTTTTTAGTCCGCCACCAATTGTACAAGTTCTCCCACTTAAAAAGATGAGAGAGGCCTGTAATTGTCATCATAGGTATACCTCAACTATGAGAGACAAAATGTGGAAACAAATTCAGACAATCACATTCTCTGATTTGGAAATAATTTTTTGGGCAAATTATGGTGGAAAATAAGTATTTGGTCACCTACAAACAAGCAAGATTTCTGGCTCTCACAGACCTGTATCTTCTTCTTTAAGAGGCTCCGCTGTCCTCCACTCATTACCTGTATTAATGGCACCTGTTTGAACTTGTTATCAGTATAAAAGACACCTGTCCACAACCTCAAACAGTCACAATCCAAACTCCACTATGGGGAAGACCAAAAAGCTGTCGAAGGACACCAGAAACAAAATTGTAGACCTGCACCAGGCTGGGAAGACTGAATCTGCAATAGGCAAGCAGCTTGGTGTGAAGAAATCAGTAGTATAATGAACAATGTGTGTGCTTTTGTAATATAATTGTGGCAAATACTTTTGTTATAGCGTCGCTCTCCTCCCCACAATTATATTACAGAAACACACACACATTGTACATTATATACTACTGTGGATTATAGGATTTTACAAGCATTTTAAACTAGGACTTATTTTCAGGGTAGGGCTTATATTGCAGCTCTCCTGGAAAATAACGCTAGGTCTTATTTTTTGGGGTAGGTCTTATTTTCGGGGAAACATGGTATGTACACTACAAACTGTATGATTGAATCGGTTCTGATATCACTGTTTTACTAAACTGACAGCTTATTATTCTAAATAGGAAACCTTCATTTTGTTTGCAAATATTAAAGAGTCTAACTACCAGAAAGAATGAGTCCTTACATTTAAAGAACACCTGTCATTTCAGATCCATCATGGCAGCGCCTGTTAGCATTAAAGTGAATGGGACTGTCGGTGAGTAAAACAGCTGGTCAGAGGAGGAGGCGCTGCGGGACAGAGATGACAGTTG
Organism: Rana muscosa; assembly: GCA_029206835.1. Taxonomy (NCBI): domain Eukaryota; kingdom Metazoa; phylum Chordata; class Amphibia; order Anura; family Ranidae; genus Rana; species Rana muscosa. The sequence continues at coordinate 89,545,965 of CM055117.1, read as the reverse complement.
CTCTTTAAAAATTATGATTTAAATCAAATCCACCCTGCATCCAGGCAACCAGAAAATCCACTGTACTGGAAAAATGTACAAAGGATTTCTGCGCTACTAAAAAAAACACACAAGCAGCTACACAACCAATAGACAAAGGTGCAAAACAAGACAAAAAACAAAAAATGCAGCGCTAAACAAGGGTGAAAAGTAAAAAACACCCAGTGTGATAAAGTATAATATCCAATTAGGTGACAAAAGTTCATATAAATAATGAAAAAGTCTCTAATAAATGAAACAATTCTTGAACAGTTGTGTGTAGAATCTGAAATCTTGAAAAAGAAGTGTAGATAACCACCACCGATATATGGAAGGCTTACCGGAATAAGTGAACCCAAACAAACATACGTCTGAAGGGTCACATCAGGCTATTAGATGTATGTCTCCTCCCAAGCTGATCCTATGCAGGTAAATCCACAGGACAACGCTCTCAGCAATAGTGATAGAGGTGAATGGAAAATAGTGGCTCAAATGGTGGTGAACCAGGGTACCGATCAGATAAATATATGGAGGAAAAGAGAAGGGCACATGGCATAATATTGTCTAAAAAATCAAACTTTAATGTAGGTAGATACACTTACATCAAGATGGTTAAACAAACGCTTGTAAAATAGTGGCAGCAGTGGAATCTCCCGACGCGTTTCGCAAAAAAAATTGCATCATCTGTACTGCTACTAAAACAGTGATCACCGCAGTCTTCCAGGTCAATCAGACACACAGAGTGGGGCTCAGGAGCAAGAATGCACAAGCATCAGAGGGGGACCCCAGAAGACAAGGATTGGGGCTGCTCTGTACAATGCACTATTGCACAGAGCAGATAAGTATTCAGTAAAACCTTGGATTGCGAGTAACGTGGTTTACAAACATTTCGCAATACGAGCTGTTTTTTTTTTTTTTAAATCCTGACTCGACTTAGAAGCGTTGTCTCGCAAGACGAGCAGGATTCAAGCCTCTGTGGTGTGCAGTACTGCATGTGGCCAGAGGTGCTTGGGCGCTGGTGATGCTTGGAGCCACTCGGAGCCACTCTGAGCCACTCGGAAACACACGTCTCCGAGTGGTCTCCGAGCGTTTCCGAGTGTCTCCGGTGCCCCCCGCCTCTGGCCACATGTGGTACTGCATACACTAGCAGTTACACTGGAACAAATTATCTGAGTTTCCATTGATTACTAAGGGGAAACACGTTTTGATATACAAGTGCTTTGAAATACAAGCATGCTTCTGGAACGAATTATGCTGGTAATCAAAGGTTCCATTGTAACATGTTTATTATAAAAGAAAAAAATATATTATTATTACTATTCTACAGGATTTATATAGCGCCAACAGTTTACGCAGCGCTTTACAACTTGAGGGTAGACAGTACAAATACAATACACTTTAATACAGTAGGAATCAGAGGGCTCTGCTCTTTAGAGCTTACAATCTAAGAGGAAAGGTCAAGGGATACAAGAGGTAATAACTATGGGGGGTGTGCTGATGGAGAAAATAAATGTACGCTTGTTAGGTGGGGGATGAGTTTTCAGGGATCGTCTGAAAGTGGACAAAGTAAGAGAAAGTCGGACAGATTGGGGTAGAGCATTCCAAAGGATGGGAGAGGCTCTGGAGAAGTTCTGAAGGAGAACATGGGAGGAGGTGACAGGGGAGTTTGAGAGCAGGAGGTCCTGGGAGTAGCGAAGAGAACAATTAGGTTCAGTCTTTATTAAAACTTTAAATGTTGACCATAGTTAAGCTTTAGGAGCAATGTTTTTAGTGCAACAACCTTAATAACCAATCTGAAATCACCTTTTATCATCCTGACTGCTCTAGATAGATGGAATCTGATTGGTTGCTCTGGGTTAGTGTACTATATACACCATGACCACTCTTCTGCAATACCTAGTAAAATAAATCTGTGTGTTTATTCTACAAAACCCTCCATATAAATTAATGACCGGCTGCAGTTACAAATCTCCGCACAGCAACCCATCATTTTGCCATGATAATTCTAGACTAAGCCAAGGTTTCTGCCCCACAGCTTGTAAAAAAAAAAAAAAACATGTGCCAGCAAACCCTAGAATGACATTAAAGTGACACTAAAGGTTCAGTTTTTTTTTAAATAACAAACATGACATACTTACCTCCACTGTGCAGTTTGTTTTGCACAGAGTGGCCCCGATCCTCCTCTTCTGGAGTCCCACGGCGGCTCTCTCGCTCCTCCCCGCAATAGATAATCCCCTCTGGGAAGCGCTCTCTCGAGGGGGTTACCTTGCGGGCGTGCTCCTGTGTCATACACTCTGTGTCCATAGCCACCGTGTATGACTCGGCCTCGTCCCCCGCGTCATTGGATTTGATTGACAGCAGCGGGAGCCAATTGCTGCACTCCTATCAATCTATCCAATGAAGAGCCGAGAAGCCGTGAAGAGAGCGACGCGAGGTCGCGCCCATGGAAATTCGGGGCTCAGGTAAGTAAAACGGGGGGGCTGGGGGGCCGGACACTGCAAGTTGTTATTTCACCATAATGCATTGGATGCATTAAGGTGAAAAAACACGAAGGTTTACAACCCCTTTAAGGTCGGTATATTATCAGTCTTCTTGGATTCCAAAATATATATTTTTTTTTTTTTAGTGTAGCTGGTTTGCTGGGCTAAATGTTTACATAGATCAGCAAAAGCCGAGAAGAAAAAAAAAAAGCCCCAAACCACAGCAAAAGCTGCTCAGATAGTGTTGTGTCTGAAGCGCTTCCTAAAATCCTGGCTGCACATTCGGCTTTGATTTAAGATCATCTAACTTGTGTTTTTCAACTTATTTTAGCAGCCGGCAGCCGCAATCACATATTCCGTGCACCCGACTAGAGCAGCATATCTTGAAAGAAAGAAGAAAACACGAAGGCTTTTTAATAGGGAAGCTCGCTTTTCAGCATAGTCACATAATTTACAAGGAAAATAAAATACATGGGTACTTTCAAAGAGGAAGTGGAGTTCCTGAGTTTACATTTTTTTTTTCCTGTGATCACAGCCAAGTCCAAAGAACTCATTTCATATGCACAAAGAGTAGGTGGGAAAAATACTGAAGAATGCGTCAACAGCCAGAGCCGGAATATGACCTAGTTGACTGGTTACTGTATGGGTTATCAATGGTGGGTAAAAGCGAATATCCACACCGTACAAGGAAATATGAATATAAATAAAGCACAGAGGATCTACACTGAAAACATAGCTTATTTTCCCATAATTGAAATGCCTCCAGCATTTGGATACAATATATACTATATATACTTTATATATCATATATATATACACACACACAACGTATATATTATATGATGCACAGTGATAAGCAGGGCTGCTGATAGAAATTGCGGGGCCCCGTACAGACTACCTGACAGCCCCCCCCCCCCAATAAAATATTAAAGCTATATTTCGCTAAAAATTACAATAAAATTATTAGCAGATACAAATACAACATAACTTACAGAACTTCTGCTAAATCTAAAAGATAAAACTGAGTTAATAGATAAAAATTAAGATGAGATAAAAAAAAATATACAAGCTGGGAAAGTTCCTCTGTCAGAGAGACAGAGGGAGAGTAACACAGTTACAAAGATAACAAACTCATGAGCACAGCTAATATTAGGGCCAGTCTGAGAGGAAGGGGGTCCACGCAGGGAGGGGGATTAGTGAGTGACAATAATTACAGAACTGTCTCCTTCTCAGCAGATAAAATCTGGCAGCAAGGAAAGGGGGAGAGACAAGCTTTCAGTTGCTGGAGGAAGAGAGACACAATTGTCATCTGTCACTAATCCTCCTCCCCGTGTGCTCGGGCCCACTACAAGAGGACTGGTGGTCCCCCCTATCAGCAGCCCTGGTGATAAGCCATACATTTATGAACAATGACAGGTTAAGTGAATAACACTGATTACTGTATCTTGTTATTATGGCATAAAAAAAATGGGTGGGCTATATTAGACAGCAAGTGAACATGTTGTCCATAAAGTTGATTTCTTGAAAGCAGAAAAAAATGGGCATTGCAGTTTGTTGTGTATGGGGCTGTATAGTCTCAGAGCGGTCAGGGTGCCTATGCCCATGTGTCCACAGACAAAAGGGTCTACAATGGTCACGTGAACATCAGAACTGGACCATAGAACAATGGAAGAAGGTGAACTGGTCTGAGGAATCCCATTTTCTTTTGTGTGGATGGCCGGGAGCTTGTGCGCTGCTTACCTGGGAAAGAGATGGCACCAGGACGCAGTATGCAAGAAGGCAAGCTTGAGAAGGCAATGTAAACCTTTTGTAAACCTATTTACCACTGCATACATTGATTTTGCTAATCTTTTTTTAGCATAAAGGATGTTTGTTCCATATATACCTGCTTTAGTTAATGGTCTGTGAGAATAGATTACTAGCAGGCTTTTACGCAGTTAGCTAGAGAGGTTGTTGGAAATGGTTGAGAAGGTCTCTGCATGACAATGATGACTATAATCTATAATGTACCTGGCACAATTGGCTAATTGAGCACCGGTAGAAGAAACACAAATAAAGGAGAGCTCGGTAAAGCCGCATACACACGATCGGATTTTCCAACAACAATGGAAGGGTTTTGTCGGATAATCCAGCCGTCTGTATGCTCCATCGGACAATTGTTGTCGGATTTTCCGACAACAAATGTTGGACAGCATGCTTTCAAATTTTCCGACAACAAATGTGTGCCGTCGGATTATACGATCGTCGGAAAAAAATCCAATATACAAACACGCATGCTCAGAAGCAATGCTAACCATAGCACAACATTAGCAGAAGTTGCCCAAAGGGTGGTGCTAAAGAGCTGTAAAAAAAAAAAAGTTGTTTCGTATTTGTTGGCAGAGAAAGTTCTGCCGTCTGTATGCAATACCAAGTTCACGGCTAACGCCCTTCGCTCAAAATTCCACGGATTTGTCCGATGGAAATCCCATCGTGTGTACGAGGCTTTAGGGTGACATTCTTTTATCATTTGACTTTTAAAAACAAAGACGCGTGACTAAATAAATGTAAACCAAAGTAGAAACCCATCTAATAAAACTAGATTGTTTAAATGTCATGCAACCAAACAACTAGTGAAGCTCTGATAGCTTATCTTGAAAATATTAAGAGATATTTTAAGCATTAGCTATAGGCACCAGATGCCCCTGTATAATGAGGCCTGACAACTCTCTGTACCATATACAATACCCGTCCTCCATACACAAACATCATGTCCTACAAGACATGCAGAACCTGTCACACGCTGTAAACACGGCACTACATTGTACACAAATTGATAGCGGTTTGGAAGTGCTGATCTTAGCAAACCATCCTGCAACATTTTAAATTCATATCTCCTGGAAATCTTGTCCAGGAAACCTCATTGAAGAAGAGAACATATGCAGAGTTTCATAACCAAGTTTGATGTACAAGCAAAAATTCACTGTAACCACGGCAGAAGGCATTATTCATGAGATGGAAGAAAGGTGTCAATTCCATGGACGTTACAGAGAACCAGGCACTATCCTAATTCTTTATATAGCTGTAGCGGGGTCCTCAAATTGATGGGATACACCTGGGCAATAGTGTGACCCAGGTGTATAATTGTGTTAGGATTCAGACCCCTTTCTTTCTCGTACATCACGGGACACAGAGCGACATAGTCATTACTAATGGGTTATATAGTTACCGTCAGGTGCTGGCACTGGCAACTTCCAAAACCGGAAGTACCCTCCCCTATATAAGCCCCTCCCATCCGGGAGCACCTCAGTTTTTTGCCAGTGTCTAAGGTGTTGGCCAAGAAGAAACATGTGTTTTTCACTGAGCTTGCGTACAGGTTCTTTTGGGCCTCAGTAAGCTATTCCGGATCCGACCAAAAAAGCTTCATAGCTAAACGGTCGGTACCCGGGCCTTGCAGAGAAGAGCAAGGTTCTGCCTGTAATGCTTCTCTTAGGAGAGCTGGACCCTGGGATCCAGAGCTCTGGTCATACCCACGACCAAGATGTTTTCTGTGCAGGGTGCTATACAGGTCCAGGGGAGTGGAATCCTTGGGAACCCGGTCCCTGAAGGTTTGATTACAATGCCTGCCGTGATAGGTGAAGTTTGGGCTTTTGTGGACCAAACAAAGTCCTGCGGCGGGGAACAGGTAAGTGGGGGCCCCCAGGAACTTGGTTCTATTGGGGGACCCCCAAGCCTAATTTGTCTTTCTGTCTGTTACCTAACGGTATTCCCGCTAATATCTGTGCATGCCTGTAACTACTAAAAAAATGTAATAATTTTTAATGGTGGTCAAGAAAAAAAAAAAAAAAAAAAAAGAATGTTTTCTTATATATGTTTAGTATATTAAACTGCGGTACCTGTGTTTGTCCACTAGAGGCCGCTGTGGAATGTTTTTCTTGTCATATGGACTAGTTTCTTCTCAGAGAGCAAAGTCCAGGCAGCTGGTGAGTTCTCCTACAGGAAACTGTTTCCTCTGCCATGTTGCAGTGTTCGTCTATCCCCCGGCCTGCGGCAAAGGGGGCCCTGGCTCCTGTCCCTGGTTTCCATGTTTGAAAATTAGCGCCGAGGCGCACGTGGCCGCGCGCGTGCGCGTGCACGAGCCTCTATATATAGAGGTGGCCGGAAAAAGGGGCGGGGCCTGGGGGATGACGCTCTGTGCGCGCCGCAGCGCTTCTGCGCATGTGCGGGCGTCCCAGCAGGTTTTAAAAAGCCACATTATTGCAGTAAGCTGGCTATCAAGTACAGAGACAGAGCTGACAACATTTAAAGGCATACAGCAAGCGGTTGATACAGGCATCCCCTAGAAAGGCACATTAGTAGACACCAACTGTTTATTATAGCAGCATTTATGCTAGACTATTATCAGTAACTGGTGTATTTTCGGCTGGAATACCTCAGCTTTGTGGCTTAGGAATATGCCGTCTAAAAACTCCGGGACTAGAAATTCCAGGAGGAATAGGGGGTCTCCATCGGGCTCTGAGGATCTTGGGCATGCTTTGGCTGCACCAGTCTCCCCTGAAGAATCAGAGGTTAGTGACCGTAGGGCACCCCCAGGAGTACCTGGTACTGTGGCTGTCCCCAGTTCACCTGCTCCTGTGTATGTAACAGAGGAGGTTTTTTCCTCAGCTCTGGGAGGGCTGGAAGAGAGATTGTCAGCACTAATTGCTGCTTCCCTGTCACAGGAGAAAAGCGCTCGATCTCCGTCTCCTCCCTCAGAGTGCCTGTTAACGGAGCAACAGTCCCATACAGAGGTCGACCTACCTGAGGGGGATCAGGATGAGGTTGATTCGGTTGTAGAGGAATCAACAGTGGAGGAGCCGTTCTCAGCATCACATGCTGAGAGGTTATGGGTGCAGTCCCTGACTAATATGGTCCGGTCAGCATTTAAAATGCCGCTTGCGGAGCCATCCTCCTCTTCTGTCTCCTCGTTGGGATCGCTAAAAGCTCCCCAGACTGTTTGTTCTTTCCCAATCCATCCTTTATTGGAGGGGCTCATTTACCAGGATTGGGAGCATCCTGACAAAATATTTACTCCCCCCAAGAGATTTCCGGTGGTCTATCCTATGGAGGATAAGTTTGTCAGAAAATGGAAGGTCCCTACAGTGGACGCAGCCATCTCTTGTGTGAATAAATCACTGACATGTCCGGTGGAAAATGTCCAAATGTTCAAGGACCCAATAGATAAAAAATTGGAGTCCTTATTGAAATCTGCTTTTTCTACAGCAGGATTGGTGACACAACCAGCAGTGGCAGCTATAGGGGTCTGCCAAGCAGTGAAGGATCAGTTGAAACAGGTCTTAAGGGACGTGCCAGATCAGCAGGCTCTTGCTCTAGCTGATCTACCTAGAGCCTTATGCTTTGCGGTGGACGCTATAAAGGATTCAATCCATCAGGCCTCCCGCCTTACGCTGTCTGTAGTACATATGCGCAGGCTTCTATGGCTCAAAAACTGGTCTGCTGAAGCTCCCTGTAAAAAATTGCTGGTCAGCTTCCCATTTCATGGGGAGCGTTTATTCGGGGAAGACCTGGACAAGTATATCCAGAGAATTTCCAGCGGTAAAAGTACACTTTTGCCGGTCAAAAATAGAGTTAGAGGTCCCTCTTTTAAGAGGCCGGCTTCTCCAGTCCCTAGGACATCGGCTGTGAAACAGTTCCGACGGCCTCCCCGGTCAAATCCCGGAGGTAAAAATCAGGGACAGTTGCAGGGTAACAAGAAGCCCTGGAGCAGGAGAGGTACAAAACCTCCCCCAAAGTCAAATGCATGAAGGGTTGCCCCCACCCAATCGGGTGGGGGGAAGACTTCAGTTGTTCACAGAAACCTGGCGGGACACGATCCGAGACAGATGGGTGCTCTCTGCAGTAAATCTGGGATACAAATTGGAGTTAAAAAACTCCCCTCCTTCCCGCTTTATAAGGTCGAACGTGCCAAGGGATCCCCAGAAGAGAGGATCCCTCCTGTTGGCACTGGAACAATTATTGCTTCAAGCAGTAATTATAGAGGTCCCCCTGGAAGAATGGGGGTTCGGGTTTTACTCAAACCTCTTTACAGTTCCGAAGCCAAACGGGGACGTGAGGCCCATATTAAATCTAAAAGGGCTAAACAAATTCCTGCATATCAGGACTTTCCGGATGGAGTCGATCCGATCGGTAGCCACTGCCCTACAAGGGGAGGAATGGTTAGCCTCGATCGACATCAAAGATGCGTATTTGCACATCCCCATCTTTCCAGCCCACCAAAAATTTCTACGCTTTGCGATAGAAGGGCGCCATTTTCAGTTCAGAGCCTTACCCTTCGGTCTGGCCACAGCACCAAGAGTGTTCACAAAAATTCTGGCCCCATTATTGGCCAATCTAAGAACACGAGGTGTAACGATAATGGCATATCTAGACGACTTGTTGCTGATAGACCACTCAGTGGAAAAACTAGAAGTGGTTGTTAACGAGACAATCAAGTATCTGGAATATCACGGTTGGATTATCAACCGAGACAAGTCAGCCCTAAAACCAGTCAAAAGTCTGGAATACTTGGGGCTAAGGCTGGATTCAGACCAGAGAAAGATTTTCTTGCCTCAAGAAAAGGGGTCGTCTTTGAGAGATTTGATCCACTTAGTGGGTTCAAAAAGACAGCCATCCATACGCCTGTGCATGAGGCTACTGGGAAAAATGGTGGCATCATTCGAAGCAGTACCCTACGGTCAATTCCATTCAAGGAAGTTGCAAAGGGCCATACTGTCAGCCTGGAACAAAAAAGTTCAGGCTCTGGACTTACCAATGTCCTTGTTCCCTTCCGTTCGCAGGAGCCTCCGCTGGTGGTTGGTTCCCCAGAATCTGGAAAGAGGGAAATCCTTCAGTCCGATTTCCTGGAAGGTGGTCACTACAGATGCCAGCCTTATAGGCTGGGGAGCAGTACTGGAGCAATGGTCTCTCCAGGGCAGATGGTCGGATGCGGAAAAGGCCCTGCCCATCAATCTCTTAGAGATACGAGCAGCCCGGTATGCCCTAGTAGCATGGACATCCAAACTCCAAGGGTCCCCTGTCAGAGTTCAGTCAGACAATGCCACAGCAGTGGCATATATCAATCGTCAGGGGGGCACCAGGAGTCGTGCAGCCCAAAGGGAAGTAAATTACATCCTGAGATGGGCAGAAAGATATGTCCCAGCCATATCTGCGGTATTCATTCCAGGGGTGGAGAATTGGAAGGCGGACTTTCTAAGTCGCCAACAATTATGCCCAGGGGAATGGTCCCTTCATCCCGAGGTTTTCCGGACAATATGTCAGCGGTGGGGAACACCGGATGTAGATCTGCTAGCATCCAGGTTCAACACGAAAGTGGACAGGTTTGTCTCTTGGTCAAGGGATCCCCTAGCGTGCGGCTCGGATGCCCTAGTGTTCCCTTGGGATCAGTTCAAGCTGATATATGCATTCCCACCGCCACAATTGTTACCTCGATTACTCCGCAGAATCAGGGTAGAAAAGAAACCAGTGATTCTGGTGGCTCCAGCGTGGCCCCGAAGAGCATGGTACGCGGAGATCGTAAAAATGTCTGTGGGGAGTCCTTGGACCCTCCCACATCGTCCGGACCTGCTTTCGCAGGGACCGATATACCACCCTTCCTTACCAGCCCTAGGTTTGACGGCCTGGCTATTGAAGCCCACATTCTAAAAAAGAGAGGGCTCTCTAATGCTGTGGTGTCTACCATGATCAATGCCAGGAAACCGGTATCCAGGCAGATCTACTATAGAATCTGGAAGGCGTACATCGCCTGGTGTGAAGCCAAGAAATGGCATCCACGGAAATACGTAATAGGTAGAATTCTGGACTTCCTACAATGGGCTGTAGATAGGAAGCTTGCCTTGAGTACTATCAAAGGTCAGATTTCGGCCTTGTCAATATTTTTTCAAAGGCCCTTGGCTTCGCATTCACTAGTCAAAGCCTTTATACAAGGAGTGATGCGTATTAGTCCTCCGGTTAATATTCCCATATGTCCATGGGATCTAAACTTGGTTCTGTCGGTTCTACAGAAACAACCATTTGAACCATTACAGCATATTTCCTTAGTGCTTCTCACCAGGAAATTGATTTTTCTAGTAGCCATTTGTTCGGCTAAAAGAGTATCGGAATTAGCAGCTATGTCCTGTAAGGAGCCATATCTGGTTATCCATAAGGACAGAGTAGTGTTACGTCCTCATCCAGCCTTTCTTCCTAAGGTGGTATCGAGTTTTCATTTGAACCAAGATGTGGTTCTTCCTTCTTTTTTCCCCAAGCCTACTTCGGTAGAGGAAAAGTTATTGCATTCTTTGGATGTAGTAAGAGCAGTTAAAGCTTATCTAAAAGCCACTGCTCAGATTCGCAGAACGGATACTTTGTTTATTCTGCCGGAAGGCCCCAGAAAGGGTCAGGCAGCGTCAAAATCTACTTTAGCCAAGTGGATTCGACAGGTCATAATACAAGCCTATAGCTTGAGAAGTAGACCGCCTCCGTTCAAAGTTAGGGCGCACTCCACGAGAGCAGTTGGAACTTCATGGGCAGTGCATCACCAGGCCTCCCTGGCTCAGGTCTGTAAGGCCGCAACATGGTCTTCAGTACACACGTTTACTAGGTTCTACCAGGTGGACGTTAGAAGTCAGGAGGATGTCGCCTTTGGGCGCAGTGTGTTGCAGGCCGCAAAAGATCCTCATGTCTGATAGCGCTCAGCTTATATATGGTGTATCCCCCCCCTCATTTGGCATTGCTTTAGGACATCCCATTAGTAATGACTATGTCGCTCTGTGTCCCGTGATGTACGAGAAAGAAAATAGGATTTTTATAACAGCTTACCTGTAAAATCCTTTTCTTGGAGTACATCACGGGACACAGAGCTCCCGCCCCTCTTTGGGGACACTTATTGCTTTGCTACAAAACTGAGGTGCTCCCGGATGGGAGGGGCTTATATAGGGGAGGGTACTTCCGGTTTTGGAAGTTGCCAGTGCCAGCACCTGACGGTAACTATATAACCCATTAGTAATGACTATGTCGCTCTGTGTCCCGTGATGTACTCCAAGAAAAGGATTTTACAGGTAAGCTGTTATAAAAATCCTATTTTTTGTTTCGTGGAGGATTGGAGGATGTAATATTCTCCTTTGCCTGTGGGTGGCGAGGTACCCACAGGCTTCAGGTAGAATCATCTTCGCAGTGCTCCCTGTTTTGTCCCTTCCTGGAGATGGTATGGCTGGGGCGGGGAACCCGCCGGGCCGTTGATGGGAGGAGATAAAAGGGGGAGACGCCCTTACCACGAGGTCTTGCGGAGAAGGAGGTCCTCGGAGGAGGAGGGTTGCGGTCCGCACCCAGGGCCCTTAGGCCTGGGTGCGGGAGATCCAGGAGTCTGGTCCAGGTGCCCATGGCCTGGTCCGGAGTCATGTTGGCGTCCATCCCAGGCACCTTTAGCCTGGGGTGAGGTACTATCGAGGAGGCCTGGGGCCCAGTACCTTCGACTGGGTCCCGCTAGGGTGGACTGTCCGAGGGTCCCTGAGCGGAGGGACTCGTACCTGAGGTGAGGAGGCCGGGGAGGTTACCCACTGGAGACCCGGAGCAGCACCAACCCGGTGACAGTGGGCCTCTGGGAACTCTCTTGGGAGGACACATCCCCCTGATAGGGGCCACAGCGTATCGAAGAGGGCTCCATTGCTGTTCATAGGGGTTGCTGGAAGAGACCCCATCCTTCCTGTTCTGTAACAGCCGGATTGGCTTAGGCGCCGCTGGTCATAGTATAGTGGCATAGAACTGAAACGTTAGGAAGTGCCTTGATCTGCTCATCCCACCGTTGGCAAGGTTATAGGTCCCAACCAGTCTGCTGTTAAAAGAACTGTTTATCGTGCTTTGCTATTGGAGTGCCAAATAAACAAGTGTTGGACCTTTTTCCGGTGTGTGAACTCCAGTTACTGGAAGCAGAGGGGAGGCTGGTGAGCCTGCAATTACAGACTCAGTGCATTCACAGAACACACCGGCCCGAGGAAACATCAGGAAGTGGCCTTCACCTCCCTACTACAATGGGGAGGACATGGGCCGTGGCGCGTCTCACTCTCACAACCCAGGAACCCCTAGACATGAGTTGGTGTGCAAAACCGAGGAAAGAAGGAGAGAGGGTGAGGCCGCTACACGTGGGGGCTCGTGAGTCCGGGATAGAGTGTGTTCTAAAGATGGACTTGAGAATGTCTACATTTGAACTTTGCTGCCCAGAGGAGTTCCGAGCAGATCGGCCATATTACTGGCCAAAGTGCGTCCCTGCTCGGAGTTGTGGAAATGACCCTAACACGGGAAAGGCCCATGCGGAGGAGCGGAAAAAGGGAGAGGTCCAGCCGTGTGACGTACTGCACGTGGGGACTGTTAACGCACTGCGCCACGAGGCACCCCATGGCGACATCGTTCGTGGGCGGAGTCAAGAGGAAGCCCGCGAAAATGTACAGCTCATGGGAGGAGTCTGGCCAAGTGTGGGGATACACGTGGAGACTCCGGCGCGGGGTCAGTGCATGATGGAGCAGCAGATAGTCGGGATGACCTCAAGTGCCCCGTGGATTATGGTTCCTCACCCCACGAGAATGACTTCCTTTGCTGCCCCCATCACAGACACGGGGATAAGACTTAGGCCCCGAGGGCGGTTGGCTCTGTACACTTGCAGAGACACGGAGGCCCTCGGTGTGATCTGTCCCGGCTGCTCGGGACTGGTGGTCACCCTGAAGCCATTCGGGCGATGTGAGGAGTGCAGAGAATTCCTTTTTGAGGTCGAGTCGTCCACAGCAAGGCCCCGGGCCCTTCGCCTCAACCACCTCACGGGTACTGCTACTCCGGAAGGGGAGGTCAAGGCCTCTGTCGAGGTTCCCGTGCGCGCTGACCAGGGCGATGGACTGCCCAACAGAGAAAAATCCGAGGATGCTGCCTCGGTCGCCACAAGTTCTCTGCTCCCACCCCCGAAGAGGAAAGTTGGCCTAGTACAGGCATCCTATGGACGTGGTCGAGCTTCACCCCGCTGCTTGCCTGGCCTGGATGGCGCCGGTCGAGAAGGAAGTCCCGGACATCCCAGTCCTCTACAAGGGTCAGGTGAGCCAGGGGCTGGGACTGTGGTGGTGGTTGGAGGTGTCGGGGGCCCATTGGAGGTGGAGCCCCCCGGGGAGGTTGATTCTGTGTCCACCGGAAGATATCTGCCTGCGGAGATGTATGACACCTCCGACCTAGAGTCGCTGTCTGATTGCGGAGATGATGGCGAGATAGACGAACTGCTCAGCCGCAAGGGCTGGGATAGAGTGCCACTTCTTGCTTCCCGTGCGGTATGGGATTCACCTATGTACACAGGAGACAGCACGCCTCGGGTGGAAGACCCGCAGCTTACGAGGGAACCTACCCCTCCACCTGTGTCCTCATCTACTGTTACCTCACCTACTTTGGTTGTGGGGACACCCCGCGCTTCTCTGAGAGCGCCGAAAGTCATTTCCAGGGAGCTGGTAAAGGTACCTCGGCATCCGGAAGCTATTGTGCTGCCTGGAACTGGAGAGAAAGCCACTATGCCACCTTTGGCCCGCTTGCAGAGACTGTTTTGCCATAAAGTAGCTCGGGAATATGGGTGGGAGTACCCGTATCTACCCCGGGACTTGCTGTATGAGGTGGAAGTCTGGAGAACAAGATGGTATGACGAGTTTGTGTGGGACAAGTTGAAGGTGCCCCATGCTCGCAGGTACCTGGAATGTGTGCCGGCAGTGTCTAAGAGGTTTGAGGACTGCAAAGCTGAATGGAAATTGGGGCGCCATATCCATGCTGACAAGATAGTCATTTGCAGAAGAGAAGGAGAAGATGTCGAGTATTCGATAGAGGCATTTGACAAACACCTGAAACCCCTGTACCTGCCGGATCCAAAGTTTTACTTATAGGAGAAAAGAACTCCTGTTTATTTCTTTTGTGCACTTGAACTTTCTGGAAGAGCCATTCCCAGACACGCAGGACTGTGCCCTGCTTTTGTTTTTGTTTGGGCTTTTCTTTTTCTCGTTGGAGACTTGGGGACTGTTGTGTTTTCGTGTTTCCCCTTTTCTTCATGTGCCAAAGGCAAGGACATTTGGGAATAGTGGCAGAGTAGGGAAAAGCTGGAAGAACGAAGATTCGTTGAGTGTCATGACCGCGGCGTTGTCACCAGGTGGCAGTGTTGCGCAACAAATGTTTGAAAATATTTCACCCACACATCACCTTGCTTGTTGGAGTGAGTGGGTCTCTCGGCTGACGGGCCCACTCATCCCAAATGACACGAAATTATGTTAGGATGTTGTTTTTCTTTCCCCTGCAGGAGAATCGTCAGTCAAGATCATTGAGAGTGGGTGGCTCTTAGACAGTGTGGGAGAGGGGCTGTGACTATGCAGATGTTTAAAGTGTTTTATGACATAAGTTGTTTTATATGTTCCCCATTCCCTGAGCAGGTCTTGGCACTTGGGAAATTTAGAGGAACTGCCTCAGGGGTTTCACTCCATGTCACCACTTTATGGGAGGCATGGGTGTGCACCTGACGCTGGGGACCAGCGTCAAATTACAGGGGGGAGTGTGTAGCGGGGTCCTCAAATTGATGGGATACACCTGGGCAATAGTGTGACCCAGGTGTATAATTGTGTTAGGATTCAGACCCCTTTTTGTTTCGTGGAGGATTGGAGGATGTAATATTCTCCTTTGCCTGTGGGTGGCGAGGTACCCACAGGCTTCAGGTAGAATCATCTTCGCAGTGCTCCCTGTTTTGTCCCTTCCTGGAGATGGTATGGCTGGGGCGGGGAACCCGCCGGGCCGTTGATGGGAGGAGATAAAAGGGGGAGACGCCCTTACCACGAGGTCTTGCGGAGAAGGAGGTCCTCGGAGGAGGAGGGTTGCGGTCCGCACCCAGGGCCCTTAGGCCTGGGTGCGGGAGATCCAGGAGTCTGGTCCAGGTGCCCATGGCCTGGTCCGGAGTCATGTTGGCGTCCATCCCAGGCACCTTTAGTCTGGGGTGAGGTACTATCGAGGAGGCCTGGGGCCCAGTACCTTCGACTGGGTCCCGCTAGGGTGGACTGTCCGAGGGTCCCTGAGCGGAGGGACTCGTACCTGAGGTGAGGAGGCCGGGGAGGTTACCCACTGGAGACCCGGAGCAGCACCAACCCGGTGACAGTGGGCCTCTGGGAACTCTCTTGGGAGGACACATCCCCCTGATAGGGGCCACAGCGTATCGAAGAGGGCTCCATTGCTGTTCATAGGGGTTGCTGGAAGAGACCCCATCCTTCCTGTTCTGTAACAGCCGGATTGGCTTAGGCGCCGCTGGTCATAGTATAGTGGCATAGAACTGAAACATTAGGAAGTGCCTTGATCTGCTCATCCCACCGTTGGCAAGGTTATAGGTCCCAACCAGTCTGCTGTTAAAAGAACTGTTTATCGTGCTTTGCTATTGGAGTGCCAAATAAACAAGTGTTGGACCTTTTTCCGGTGTGTGAACTCCAGTTACTGGAAGCAGAGGGGAGGCTGGTGAGCCTGCAATTACAGACTCAGTGCATTCACAGAACACACCGGCCCGAGGAAACATCAGGAAGTGGCCTTCACCTCCCTACTACAATGGGGAGGACATGGGCCGTGGCGCGTCTCACTCTCACAACCCAGGAACCCCTAGACATGAGTTGGTGTGCAAAACCGAGGAAAGAAGGAGAGAGGGTGAGGCCGCTACATAGCCATCATCTGACTCAAGCTAAAGTGTCTCAAATTCTATAGGTATTAATGATTTAAAGCCCAACACAGCAAAAAAGGTAAATGTTCGAATGCAAGGGATAATTGCTCATTATGTCTAGGGGTGCAGAGATACGAAAAATTACTTAAACCCAAAATAGTAAAATCAGTCTGTATTTGCAGTAAAGCATGCTTGTTATACTCACTGTGGAACCCAAGAGGTTAATCCTCCGTATTGTGTATGTAGCGGTAACCCCGTAGCTGCTGGTTTAGTTGTGGGTCTTTGCACATTACCTTACTGTTCCAGATGTTCGGCTCAGGGGTTCTCCTTGAAGAGTTTATCCGGAAGAAATGTCTGCACCAACACAAAGTCTCTTTAAAGGGTTTTATTGAATAAACATTCCAACAGAGGGGGTAGAGGAATGGGGAGGACTCAGGTATCTTACTTGTCAATCACGGAAATGTCCTAGGTCCAGAGGAGCAACTGTCTCCACGCTGGACTCAGCCAACACCGGATAGGCCCACTCTCACCGGCCTAGCAACCCGCGCGAAGCTCGATCAAAGATAGTCTCTGCCACAGACTTGGTATTGGAATTTGTTCAATAGTCTCTGCCACAGACTCGTGTAACCCCTCACTGGGTTAGCTCCCTCAGAAAGAACACAGCTCTCAGTGTCAGGATCTTTCAGCTGCTCCGGCAGCACTGTGAGGTAGATTTTTGGGATCCGGTTACATCCTCCAATTGAGTCCTCAATTATTCGGTCCCTTCTATCAGGCAAGGCGACACAGGATCATCCCTGGATGACTCCTGGGCCTACATCTCAGTTGCGAGGTCTCGGGTCAACGTGGCCCCGAGGCGGGAATTGCCAACACATCCCTGAGGCCAGGAGGGCCCTCAGGTGAGGATCGAAGAATGAACCCCACACAATGGCATCCGTCCCTTAAGTACCCTCTCCCAGCATGCACAGCGGGTTCACCACACCCCCTGGGCTGCTTCTGGGAAAGAGGTACCCAATACATCCAGTCTGTTGCCTTTCCAACCCTGACCAGAGGTGACAGCGACACCCACCACTGGGGGGGGGGGAATCATGCAACCAGCTGAACTGAAACAGCGCCGCAATTTAAATACAATCTCTCTGGGCCAAACTAATGCCCAGACAACTATAATTTCAACATATAGCGCCCACTCATTGGGAGCAGGGTGCTACATGTAAAAAGGCTGTTTGATCCTGTATGCACAGATCCTCCTCTTCTTTCACTGACTCCAGAACATGTCCGGATAAGACAGAGTTACTGGAGTCAGACTGCACATGCTCAGTTTGGTGTGTATTGCTAGAGAGTTATTTTTTTTACTTGTGATAAGCACAGGGCCAATCAGCACTGTCTAGACAGACGGTCAAGGGTCCTGAATCCTAATAGGACAGCTCAGAGCAGCATAAAAACTCCTTCTACAAGCTTTAACCAGACACTGATAGAAGTCACAAGACTGCTATATACTGCTGATGAGAAAAGGTATTTAGCAGTTTATATTTATTAAAACGATTTGCATTTCCATGTTCTGTTTACTGTGGGAGACCAGCTATAGTGAATGCAGAGTCCTGGGTTTAGTAATGCTTTAACTTATTTTGTGCTCCAATAGGCTTCCCCCAGTGCTGTGACCAATCCCCGACAGCCTCCTCTCTAAACCACACTTGGCTGCAGTTGTAGTTTGTAGCCCACACTTACAAAGCAAGGTTAGTTTTAAAAATTGCCAATATGGCGCGATGGCTGCAACCTGCGCTGAGACAAACTGGAAAAGTACAATGTGGTCCAAATCCTCAGGATAAATCCTATGGCTTTAGGAACCGCTGAAGAATCCAATCCAGAACACTTGATGCAGCACTTCTAAGAGACTGAAGCAATCTCTAAGTGGCAAACAGACAAAAAGGGTGAAGTGCACAGGCTGAGTGTAGTAGGTGTGTAAAAAATGTATTAAATGAAGACAATTAGCAATTTACATAAAGTAAGATAAATTATGCTTATCATGGTTCTCAAAAGTAATCCCAGCTGGGTAGGATACCAAGGAAACTGTTACAACGGATACACTGGATATGGTCTGGATGGCACCTGCAATAGCTAATAGAGTCAGCAAAGGGATCGCCAATCTAAGTGAAGTAATGGAGTCTGGTAGCTGGGTTGACCAGGCAGCCACAGGATGCAGCACATGTGGATGGATGACCCCGACTCTCACACTTCACTCCCTGTAGCAGCAACAGCTCCATCTTGGGATACTGGATGGCGCTTAACTACCAGCAGCAGATGCACCAATGACTGTAATGCATGAGATTAACACACTGTGAGTTGCCAATTATCGTTTACTCCACCTTGATGCACTTAGATTGGTGTCCCCTTGCTGTCTTAGCTATTGCAGGTGCCATCCAGACCATATCCAGTGTATCCATTGTGACAGTTTCCTTGGTGTCCTCCTCAGCTGGGATTCCTTTTGAGACCCATTTTAAGCATAATTCACCTTACTTTATCTGAGTTTCTAATTGCCTTCCTTTAATAAATGTTTACATACCCACTATACTTAGCCACTTTTTTTCTGTTAGTAGCCCTGTATTGTATCTTATGATGCCAAGAGACCACCCACAGGCCAGAGCACTAGTGCCAGCTAGAGGATATATAACAAGGCCCATTCCTTTACCGTCTAGAGCAGGGATCTCCAAACTGCGGCCCGTTGGCCTAATGTAACCCTTTGCTTGCCTTTATCCAGCCCTTGGTGCACTATTCCTCCCACTGATTTGAGACACTACTCTGCCAACTGACATCAACAATGGAGTACTATTCCTCCCAATGATACCAATGATGGAGCACTATTCCTCCCAGTGATACCAACGATCCCTCCCCCTAATACCAAATGTTTGAAAGTTTATTCTCAATGATGCCAGGAAAATTTCCACTCCCTGTGGCCACAGTTCGGCCCCCTAAAGCCTGAAGGACATTACATTGGCCCTTTGTTTAGAAAGTCAGGAGAACTCTGCTCTGGAGATAATGAGCATTTGACCCTTGCAGTTTAGGAGGCCCCACTGCAAGGGGAGATTTTTCTCTAATTCCCGGAGTTGAGCTTTAAATCTGAACTCACAATATACACTTCACCTATATGCAGCATATGGGAGCTTTCCTACCCGACAAAGATTTTTACTTTTGTTCATCCAGCTGGCCTGACTTTGCTCTGCACATTTTGGAAACACAACTAGGTCAACTCTCCACGCCCAGCTTGTGATTGGACAGGGAAGAAGCAGCAACAGCCTTGCTTCCTCGTATCCCATATAGGTGTAAGGCACCTGATTGGCCCCAAGAGCTGTCCCTCCCTCTCTCTGCCTGAATGCTTCTGTACATGGCAATTCAAAAAGCCTGAAATCAAATAAAAATGCAGATATTTATTATAGTTGACTTTAAAATACAATAATTATTTTATTACCCAACAGCCTTTTTTGCTGTTCATTTTACAATGTTTGGTGTTCAGCGGCAAAAAAAACGTCACGCTGAAAAAAAGACAAAGAGTTTGGATGTTCATGGCTCATCTACAAGTCTTTATTCTTTCTTGGTTTTATATTTAAAAAAGGTTTAGCGTTGATCCTCTAAGAATACATAGGATTAGAGCTAGTCAGCTAAGCAAATCACTGCCTTCTTTTCCTTCTTAAACCCTTTACCCCATGCTATAGCATATACAGACTAGTATCAGCATAGCAGGTAGGGGGAATACTCTGTGCTTTGCAGCTATGGGGGGCCAACTTGTGTGCCTGGTAAGAAAAGAGATGATTTCACACCTTCCCTCATGGAGAGTATAGCCCAAAGCAAAAAAATAAAATAAGCGTAGGGCTACCATGACTGGGGGGACCGTGGAATCGGGGACAGAGAGGGTTAACAAAAGTTCAGGATGTCAATAGGTAGTCACTTACTGGTTGGTGGGTTTTCAGTGGGGAGGAGGGGCTGAAAGGGGGTCTTGTAGGAGGTCTGGCAAGTACCCGGCATCCAGAGAAGAAACGTGGAGGAAGAACGTTCCCGCCCGTCTGCCCTACACTGGATCGGCTCTTCTTTAAGTGGTCATGTTGGCCTGGCGGTTGGGGTCTTTGGAGGCTTTGTTAAAATCTGATGTGCTTACCATGTCATGGACCCATCTAAGGAATGGAGTCCCCTGTGGAATGCCAGTTAATTGTGGGTTAACTGGTAAGTTAAACGCTAAGGTATCTGCAGAAAGTTGAGGTTGTCGACAAAACTGTCGTGCGTCTGGGGGCCGTGTAAGTGTTATACAGATACACAAGTGCATACGTGATACTTGGTGCCTCCAAAGATCGGCAACCTTATGTTTATTGTGATTGTATTATTATTTTGGTTACAGTTTTTAGGAAATGTTTGTCTACTTGGTTATTGGTTAATAAATGGCCATTTCGGCTAATTTTACTCCAAAATGTGGTCACGGTTTATTTCAGTTTTAGTAGGGTAAAAGGCAGGGCAAGATATCGTTCATTATTCGGGTGGGTGCTGATTACATCATTGGTACCTTAGTCATGACTTGTGTTACAATAACCCCACTTTGTCTTTTTAGGTAAAATATCACCTGCACATCAGAGAATTCTGCACACAGGACTTGCAAATTAGGAAAGAACATTTTCTTTATTTCATTCATTGATGTTGCACATATGCGTACTGTGACAAAGACATTTGGCCGTACACTGATATATTTATTTTTTCGTTCAACCCCCCCGAGCTGAACAATAAATCTGACAGATTCCACCATCCATATCAAAAACCATGGATTAATCTCGCATTCTGGCAGCTGGCTGTTAAAATACCCAAGCAGTGGCTGCATCTGATTGGATGCAGATGTTCCTCGGTTACAATTTTTTGCCCAGCTTCTTTGATTATTTTGAGGGATGTTGGGTGATGTTAACTATTAAAGTGAAAAAAAAAATCCCCTGCGCAATCTCCTATATAAAGTGGCCAAATAACCACTTCTTCTGCTTGCTATGTTATGTGTTCCCACACACCACCAACCACCAGCGACACAAACACACAGATTTGTACCAAAATGACATAATTCTTCCTATCCCCTGACAATACAAATCACAAACTATGCAAAATCAATTTGGACTGAAAAAGTCAAACATATATAACATTCTTGTATAACGTCACTGTGACGGATCCCTGTCGCACTTCACTTGAGTGCTTCCGTCAGTACACTGCTTCCTCCAATCTGGATCCTCAGATATCAGATTTTACAGCCGAATATTGTAACCAAAAACCAGACGAGACTAGCTCAGTTACAAAGCTGGAACAGGAACTGTTTATTTGAACACAGGTACATAGAGATATGCCGCGTACACACGATCGTTTTTAATATCATTTTCAAAAACAACTTTTTTCTCGACGTGATTTTTCTTGTTTCCTCTCAAGCCTGTCTTGCATACAAACGTTCATTAAAAAAAACGCTTGAGCAAAGTGCAGTGACGTACAACACGTATAACGGCACTATAAAGGGGAAGTTCCGTTCGAATGGCGCCACCCTTCATGTTAGTAAAGTTTGTTGAGCGATGATTCGCGCTTTTCAGCCTCGTGCTTTTCAGTCCATTACAGAGTGACGAATGTGCTATCTCCATTACGAACGCTAGTTTTACCAGAACGAGTGCTCCCGTCTCATACTTGATTCTGAGCATGCGCATTTTTTTTCCCCTCGTAAAAGCATACACACTACCGTTTTTCACGTCGTTAAAAAAACCGACGTGAAAAAATAGAGCAGGTTCTCATTTTTTTTAGGCCATTTTTCACGTCGTTAAAAATTCTCTGGAGCCTACACACAATAGTTTTTAATGCCCAATTTAAAAAATGTCATTTTTAACGTCGTGAAAAACGGTCGTGTGTTTGCGGCATTACACTCAGGGGACAAGCCCCCCTCATTGGCATTATGAAACTGGGCGGCGTAGACTTTACCTCCACCAGTAGCATGACAAACTTCTCATCAGTAGACTGTCTTTGGGAGGGGCTGCTTTAGAAATCCCCCCCCCTTCTCACAGCTAATCCACAGAGACATATACATCCCATAATAGGTTTCTCCCAAAGCAGACAGACACAATAGAACAATTGAATACAGCCACACCCCAAACCACCCAACACAGAGCACACCATAGTATGAGACAATATACAATATATATATAATTATATATATATATATATATATATATATATATATATATATTATATACACAACATTCCAGTGTGGTTGTATAGTGAGTCAGATTAGTACAGATCAGACTGGGGTTCTCGGTCACCCTGTGCGGCGCCCCTAATAATAGACAGAGGGTGACTTAGAGACAACGGAGGTGCATGGGGAGCTGAAACAAGGGTTTCCCAACCTCTCCAAGGGATTCTGGTTTCCACGCCCCCCCCCCCCCGCCTAAAGTGACTCCCGTCACAGTCACCATGTGTAATTAAATAAAATAATCATGAAAAAATCTGAAAAGAGACAGAAAATAAAAATAATCTTAGTGCTTTTCACTAAAATATTGCAATGCGTCACGCCCACGTGCCTTCTTCAGGGAAGTCACATGGGTGTGACGTAACGCATCAGGGCAAAGCTAATGACATCATCCTTTTGAACCCGGAAACCCAGAGCATGATCGCTGAGCCTTATTTTTAAGGGAGAGTATATATGTTTTATCTGTAGTGTACAAGAGTTGTGCACAGTATACCGTGAGTGCATATTTGAACCCTTTTCATAAATGTAGTAATATTTTAGTGGAAAGCACTATGATTCTTTTTATTTTCTTCTGAGAACCTGTTGTGGGAAAGGTTAAAGAGCACTACGCAGGAAAAAAAATCTGATACCCTTGGAAACAATATCAGAGGCCAAGGAAAAATAGGAAAGTGTGGAGGATAAAGGGCAATGCATGATTCCAGCAGAAGAGTGTAGAGAACCACCTGGTATGCCCCTTGAGGCTGGGAGACCATAAGAGAACAGTGACCTATTCGTCATGTTCAACAAACCAGTGGTGAGATGATTTGAGCTTTGTGATATGGTGCATTATCCTGCTAGAAGTAGCCATCAGAAGATGGGTACACTGTAGTCATAAAGGGATGGACATGATCAGCAACAATACTCAGGTAGGCCGTGGTGTTAAAACGATGCTCAATTGGTACTAAGGGGCCCACATTCTGCTAATAAAATATCCCCCACACCATTACATCACCACTACCAGCCTGAACCGTTGATACAAGGCAGGATGGATCCATGCTTTTATGTTGTTTACGCCAAATTCTGACCCTACCATCTGAATGTTGCAGCTGAAATCGAGACTCATCAGACCAGGCAACGTTTTTCCAATCTTCTATTGTCCAATTTTTTGTGAGCCTGTGAGAATTATAGCCTCAGTTTCCTGTTCTTAGCTGACAGGAGTGGCATCCAGTGTGGTGTTCTGCTGCTGTAGCCCATCTGCTTCAAGGTTCCATGTATTGGGCGTTCAGAGATGTTATTCTGCATACCTAAATCACTGTTGTCTTTCTATCATCTCGAACCAGTCTGCCCATTCTCCTCTGACCTCTGACACCAACAAGACATTTTCATCCACACCACTGCCGCTCACTGGATGGTTTCTCTTTTTTGGATCATTCTCTGTAAACCCTAGAGATGGTTGTGTGTGAAAATCCCAGTAGATCAGATGTTTTTGAAATACTCAGACCAGCCTGTCTGGCACCAAAGAGAAGAGAAACACAGGCACCTCTAGGTTAGAACTGTAAACATTTTAATGAGATACAGGTGCATTATCCACTTACATGGAGGTTAAGGAAGTAAGGCACGGGTCCATCCACACTGGCTTGGCGTTCACTGCAGAGAAGCGTTCTGAAGAGCTGATTTTTCTGCCTGTGGGGAGAAAATCCTAGCCAGCAGGATCTCTGTGACCACGGCGATGAAACAGAGGCTTGGATCAGGCCGATGGTGAGGGCTGGAACGTGGCGCCGGGCGTGATGACGTCACTGGTGGGTTGCAACAGCGTTTCGGAGCATGCGCACTGGTAGCTGGAACTCAGGGCGCGCTCCTTTGTCAAGCTCATTTGTACTGCTAAGGTAATCTATACAGGTCTCTTCTCTTCATCTCTCCCCTGCCACATATACTGTGTATCCACTTCAAGGACTTCACACTGAGCCGCCCATAGCGTCGGCGGTAAAACGCTGCTATTTTTACCGCCGACGCTATGGGTGGATTTGCGGCGCATTTCGGACGCTAGCGGGGCGGTTTTACCCCCCGCTAGCGTCCGAGAAAGGGTTAAAACCACCCGCAGCGCATTGCAGGCGGTATAGCCACGCTGTCCCATTGATTTCAATGGGCAGCAGCGGTGGAGGAGCGGTAAACACACCGCTCCTTCTCCGCTCCAAAGATGTGGCTAGCAGGACTTTTTTTACCGTCCTGCTAGCGCAACGCTCCAGTGTGAAAGCCCTCGGGCTTTCACACTGAAGTGAATGTAACAGATTTTTAAGGGCGGATTGCAGGTGCTATTTTAACGCTATAGCGCCTGCAATACACTCCAGTGTGAAAGGGGTCTTAATCTCATACTATTTAGCAGCGCCACTACCCATTTTTTTGTCTGTCTGGCACCAACAACCATGCCATGTTCAAAGCCACTTAAATATCCCCTTTCTTCCCCATTCTGATGCTCGGTTTGAACTTCAGCAAGTTGTCTTCACCTAGATGCCTAAATGCACTGAGTTGCTGCCATATGATTGGCTGATTAGCAATTTGTCTTACCAAGCAATTGAACAGGTATACCCTAATAAAGTGGCCGGTGAGTGTATACTATATACCAGGGATATGCAATTAGCGGACCTCCAGCTGTTGCCAAACTACAAGTCCCATGAGGCATAGCGAGACTCTGACAGCAGCAAGCATGACAGCCAGAGGCAGAGGCATGATGGGACTTGTAGTTTTGCAACAGCTGGAGGTCCGCTAATTGCATATCCATGCTATATACTGTTGTATTGGACACTACCAGTTTAATTAAAGTGGTACTAAAGGTTCACGTTTAAAAAAAAAAAATAACAAACATGTCATACTTACCTCCACTGTGCAGTTCGTTTTGCACAGAGTCGCCCTGATCGTCCTCTTCTGGCGTCCCGCGGCAGCTCTCTCGGCTCCTCCCCGCAATAGCTAACCTCTCTGGGAAACTCTCTCCCGAGGGGGTTACCTTGCGGACGCGCTCTCGTGTCATACATTCGGCGTGCATAGCCGCCGAGTGTATGACTCGGCCTCGCCCCCCGTCGGCCGCGCCATTTGATTTAATTGACAGCAGCAGGAGCCAATGACTGCGCTGCTATCAATCTATCCAATGATGAGCCTAGAAGCCGTGGGGAGAACGACACGGGATCGCGCCCACTGAAGTTCGGGGCTCAGGTAAGAAAACGGGGCCTCGGGGGGGCCGGACACTTTAAGGTGTTTTATCACCTTAATGCATAGGATGCATTTCAAATATTACAAGATCAGGTCATCTTCACTGGTGTGTAGTACAGTTTGTAACATTGTTTCTACACAGAATGCAGCTGTAACCATGACTGTTATCAGAGGGATGTATCCTTCATCAGCTTAGTGTTACTTATTTGTATTACGACCTCACACAAAGGTCAGGTGACCTTTCAGCATGTAGCGCTAATTTAGGTCAGCGTGTTACACAGTAAATGTGTTTTTGCAGCAGTGAGTACAGATGCTGCTATCAATAAGTAAGCAACTCTAATGAACAAGTACAGGTGCTACAACGCAGCATAAATGGATTTGGAAATCCAAGACTTGTGTCTAAAAGCTTCCTGCGTCTTACAGGATGCAATCAAAGCCGTATCACGTTTCGGTTCTAATCTTTGAATAAATGTAAGAACTGAGCAATTATACAAGAATTGGGGAAGGTTGCCGTTGGTAGCGTACAGCTCTAGACGTCTTGAAAGGGTTGTTGATCTTTTAAGGCAATATAAATATGTCTATGTGCGGATTCATATTTATAAGACAGGAAATGTCTGCTTGTAACCGAGCCTCTAAGTGAATCCTTTATACAAACCGTCACGCATGAATTTCTTCTTAATTTGATAGTCAAGCTGACAGATGCAGGACTCAGTGGCATGCTTCAGTTATAAGAGTCGAAAATAATCTATTTAATGGCAACCAAAACGGGAAGGTCTGTCAAGGCTGGATAATGGACTTAAATTATTATTTTTTTAAATGGTAGAAAAAGGAGACCTTACCTACGAAGGTACAGAGGGAGGCGCTATCCACTCTACTGCTTGACCCAAGAGGTGTACGAAACTAGCAAATTTCGTGGCTACTAATCTCCCTATAATTTATTCATTTTAGTTTTGTAGGTCATGACGAAATTCATGAATTAATACCGAACAGGGACATGCGACCCACGTGTTGACCCATGACCCATATAAAACGTGACCTTTATGTCATAATAAAATTAATATATTCCCGGTAGCCTATTATATACTTCTTTACTTCCTCAAAGCTTGCTTAATAAAATAAAAGAGAGAAGAGTAATTTCCTGCTACACCTCATCTAATTCTTATGCCGCGTACACACGACTGTTTTTAATGTCATTGAATAAAACTGCATTCTTCTCAAGCCTGCCTTGCCTACACACTATCGTGGAAAAAAATGCTCGAGCAAAGCGCGGTGATGTACAACACGTACGACGGCACTATAAAGGGGAAGTTCCATTCGGATGGCGCCACCCTTCATGTTAGTAAAGTTTTTTGAGATACGATTCGCGCTTTTCAGCCTCGTGCTTTTCAGTCCGTTACAGCGTGACGAATGTGCTATCTCCACTACGAACGCTAGTTTTACCAGAACGAGCGCTCCCATCTCATACTTGATTCTGAGCATGCGCATTTTTTTTCAAGTCGTTAAAGCCCACACACGGCCGTTTTTCATGACGAGAAAAACGACGATGTGAAAAACGACGAGAAAAATTAGAGCATGTTCCAATTTTTTTCATGGCCATTTTTCACATCATGAAAAATGCTCTGAAGCCCACACACAATCATTTTTAATGACCATTTTAAAAAATGGCATTTTTCTCGTCATTAAAAACGGTCGTGTGTACGCGGCATTACTATTGCACATTTTCATTTTTCCTAGACATGGGAGCCATCAAAAAATTTGTTTTGTTTTGTTCCATTCCGTTATAAAAAAAAAATCGTAATTCTCAATTCGTGTACGGAATTTAATTCGGATTCGTACGGAATACGAATTTCGTACGAAACGTTAATATTGAACTCTACGGACTCATGCCGCGTACAGACGATCGGAAATTCCGACAACAAAACCGTGTATTTTTTTTCCAAAGGATGTTGGCTCAAACTTGTCTTGCATACACACGGTCGCACAAATGTTGTCGGAAATTCCGAACGCCAAGAACACGGTGACGTTTAAGACGTACAACGGCACTATTAAAGGGAAGCTCACTACCATAATTCGTACTTTCGGACAGGGTAGAGTACATTGTTTTCGTTGATTCTGGACACAACTCCTACTTTCGAAACTTTTTTTTTTGTTTGTTTCTTTCGTATTAGTTGAAAATCGTTATTTGGTAGTTTGGATTCGGATAATTTG
The DNA here is from genome assembly GCA_029206835.1 of Rana muscosa. Lineage (NCBI taxonomy): Eukaryota > Metazoa > Chordata > Amphibia > Anura > Ranidae > Rana > Rana muscosa. The sequence goes on along the minus strand of CM055117.1, from coordinate 89,518,133 downwards.
GATCCGAAATTCGTAAACAAAATTTTGTATGTCGTGCAGAATTCGTACTCATAAAAATTCGTAATTCGGATTCGTACAAATGTACGAATTTCGAAAAATTCGGACAAATTTTCGATTCGTACGAAACTAATCGCACATGTCTAATTTTTCCCTGATTCCTTATTAACTCCAAAGTAGGGGAGAGAAAAGTAGGGCCCCTTTCATACGGGCTGGACCTGGTTTTGTTCCGCAGGGGATCCATAGCTCCCAACTTTCCCTGATTTTGAGGGACTGTCCCTGATTTCGAGGCACCTGATTTGGAGCAATGTCTCTCTTTTCCTCTTTCCTCCTCATTTGTCCCTCACTTTGGTCTGATCTATATAGATGTATATAAAATGCACTTTTTATCTATCAAAAAGTGTTTCACAGTGCTAAACCTTTCATCTGATTTCTAAATTGCTGCATTTGTAAATTCCAAAAGCCAATACAGTAAAACCTTGGTTTGAGAGTAACTTGGTTTGAGAGCGTTTTGCAAGACAAGCAAAATGTTTTAATACATTTTGCCTTGATATACAAGCAATGTCTTGATATAAGAGTAGCGTCATGTCACAACTGAGTATAAAAAAGAAGAGAGGTGCCTCTAAGTGTAGCAATATGGTTACATTAAGTGCCAGTTCACACAGGGGCAACACGACTTACAGCGCGACTTTGGAAGGCGACTTGAAGGCGACTTCAGCACGACTTTGAGCAACTTACGACGCAACTTCAAGTCGCCTCCAGGACAGGCGACTTTGGCTGTGACCAATCACAGAATAATCAGCTCTGGGGGGGTGGGGGGGTTTGCCTGGGTAAACTATTTTCTTTTCCTGTAAAGTTGCTTCAGTTAAGATGGAGATCCGACTTTGGAGGCGACTTCCATTGGAATCAATGGGTACAAGTTGCCTAGAAGTCGCCTTGAAGTAGTACAGGAACCTTTTCTGAAGTCAGAGCAAATTCAGTAGTGTACATTAAGACGGCTCCCATTCACTTCAATGGAATTTCTTATGTCCAGCGACTTGGGGCAACTTGAGGTCTGACAAGTCGGATCCCAAGTCGCTGTAGTGTGAACCGGCACTTAATGAAGGTACAACATTTAACAACTTATTGCTACACTTAGAGGTGCCTCTCTTCTCTCTTATACCCTGTAAAAAAAATGCTTTTGATATACAAGTGCTTTGGATTACAAGCATGTTTCTGGAACAAATTATGCTTGCAAACCAAGGTTTTACTGTATAAAGAAATAGTAGTGGTAAAAAAGCACTTGTGGGTTTAACCAATCTTGTTTTTTTTCCCAATTCTCCTTTAAGGGGGCATGGCAGGGGTGTGTCCTATTCCTGCATACTTTTGCTGATAGGTGTCCCTCATTCCCATCTCAAAAAGTTGGGAGGTATGGGGGATCTGTCTGCTGATCCGAGCGGAGCTGCCGGATGCAGATGCGGAGCGGACACGGACACAGCTCGCTCTGCTCTATGGCCCGTCGGATGTAAATGGACCAGCTGTCCATTTACACCCACCTGTCCTCCGATCTGATCCAGCCAGACGGCAGGGAACTGATCCCCTTCCATTTGTTTTTGCCGGATTGGATCGTAGGTTAAATGGACACAAGTCCATTTCCGTCCACCTGCCCATAGAGGAGAATGGAGGGTCCGATTGTGTCCGCCTGAAAAACAGATAAGCGGACCCGATCGAATGGCCTATGTGAAAGGAGCCAAGGAGAACGTTTGAGGGCCCTAACTGTTGGTCTTTAGGCTGAGCTCTAGGTATGATTTGGATTGTATAATTTCATTGGTACAGCTTGAACCAATGTAAGTATGCATATCTTATACCTGATCGATCATTGTTGCACCGACTACTACAGTGATAGCAGCGATCTTTCTTTTAGCATAGTAACCACAGGGGGTCCATTTCATGGCACGCCATCATTCACAGAACGCCTTGGATTTTTAATGAACACAAGGCCTTCTCTGATTGGATGAGGTGGAGGGATGGGTGGTAATAGCACAATCTCTACCTTGTCTAATCAGAAAATGCATTCATTAAAAGAAAATACAATGGGGTTAATTTACTAAAACTAGACAAAAAATGGATGTAAACAGACAAACGGTCTGTATTTGCATGAAAAAATTACTTAGAGACTCAAGTGATTAAAGAGGAACTGCAGTCTGCTCACATATAACATCTTTGCCATTCTGAAGCTTCCCTCCAACCACTTTGCATATTATTTTATATATACTTTTATTCTGTACTTGCAACCATTTTAACTGTGGGCAGCGAAAGCTACTGCCTGTTCACTTCCTGGATTTACACAGACACACAGAAGCACACCTCCAGCTCTGCAGCTCTCATTGGCCCTCTTATGACACATCCCCCCTCCCTTCCTGGCAAACTCTCACGAGCGTGAGAGAGAGAGAGCTGTGCATGATGACATAGCCCTAGGCTTTTTACCAGACAAGAAACATGAAGTGGGCTATATATGGTATTTACTGGCAGAAAAAAAAAACATTTTTACTATCCAAAGTTAAAACAACAAGGGCAGAAGATTTAATAGATGGAAAGATGAAAAAGTGACTGGCCGGTCATAGGTCCCCTGGACCCGAAACTTGGCACACATGTAGCCCCATTTCTCCTCTATACGTGTGCAAAGTCTTTTGTCTGGGGGACCTACAGCCGGGGAGCACCGATTTTTCAAACCCGGGCACCCCTTCCATAGACTCCCATGTTAAACATCAGTATAGTCATGGGCACAGTGAGGCATGGGCAAAGTGAGGCATGGACACAGTGAGGCATGCACATGGACATAGTGAGGCAAAGTGAGGCATGCAGATGGACACCCTAGGCTTATACTCGAGTCAATACGTTTTCCCATTTTTTTGTGGTAAAATTAGGTGCCTCGGCTTATATTGGCGTCAGATTATACTCGAGTATGTACGGTACTTTTTTTTTGTTTGGCCACCTTTCCATTTTGAACCCACTGTCTAGGAAAAATGCATGAGAACACAAGTAGCAAGCTTCCTGTAATATATTTCCAGCTTAGCTCACCCTTTGTAAACTCACAGACACAAAGCTACAGTGCCAAGCACCAAAATGTTGGCCGATAGGCTGCAAGTTGTAAGAGCCATGTTGTGTTATATATTTGGCCTTTGGCCGGACAGGCTGAGGAACATGCTTCAAGTGCCAACCCACCGGACCCCACACTCTACAATAGAAAGAAAACAACGCTCTGCGCTCTCCCGCTGCTGAATTCAGTCATTTCTCCTGTTATCTCTGGCCAGGGCTGTTCATGGACTTCCCAGTTGTAGCAGATTATCCCCTGCTATTCAGGAGCTGGCCCGCTGGACGTCTGCCAGGCTCTCACTGACTCAGGTTATGTCAGTCAGTGCGTATCAGAGGCCAGCAGCCCAGCAGGAAGGATGAGGAAGGAATGGATGGGGGAAGTTCAGGAAAAGTCAGACTGTATGTCATTTTATGCTGAGAGTGGAGATTCCTCTGTGCTTTCTTTGTCTCCGGATTGACACTGTTATGGGAGTGTGTATGACAGGTTAATGCCTCGTTTTACGCACATTTCATTGTAAAAAAGAGCTAAAAATATAATATGTGTGGTGAATACATTATTCCCTTACATGTGAAACAAATGGAATGCTGCCAAGATCAACCTCCCCACACAACTTAATGCATATTCTGTTCATCACTTACTGTCCCAGTCTCTCCTCATTAACCTGCTGAAAGGGCATGCAAGGGTATGAAAAATGCTAACAAGGTGCTATGGGGACACAGTTGTTAGTATTATGCAAGAATAGACAGAGGAAAAGAGAAGGCACAGGAGCAGGCAATGTTGGACCAGGAGGTCTTGACAATAGAAAAATCTCTCTTTCACTGTCAAGATCTGCTTCTCTACCTTTGTTGAGGGTCCAGTGGCCAATAGTGGTTGCTGACCATGTAAAGGCGATGGGATTGGACTGGGTGCACTTGCGATGGCAGTGGTGGAAGAGTTGTGGCGAATGTGGTAATGAACCTGACAAAAGGCAGAAACAATTTGGTAGCCTTGCTCATAGGCACAAGGTAATACTGTAGGTACCTTGAAAATTGTAGACAAGGATAAACCAAAAAATGGCTTTGGAGTTGTTGGCTAGCGGCAACAGACAACTAACAGGTAGGATGAAAGCTAGAGCATTCGTCAGATGATCAGAACAAAGAGCAGAAACTGGAAAGACGGTCATAAAAAGAGAAGACAAACTGACCTGGGTCCTAGAAAGGTAGACAGAGCTATGTCTGATAACAGCAAATATAACAGGATCAGACTAAGCACAGATAAACTGAGAGCAAGCACAGTCCATTTCAATTTCAGAAGTAATTCAAAGAATAATCAGACAAAAGCTAGAAAGGCCTCAATCCTTTCCATGAACAGACTAACCCACTGATAAGGTACAGGCTGGATGTCCTGCACTCTACTTAAGCTTTCCTGGTCAGGGCAGGTGTGTACTGCAGAGACCTGAACTATGGTGCTAAGTAACAACTAGCAAATGTAGGTTCAGGCCGGGTTCACACATGTCCGACAAACGCTCTGACATTGGGAGCTCATGTCGCATGACGTGTGAAAATCAATGTTTCCCTATGAGAGCTGTCTTAACTGGTCCGACACATGTCGGTCCGACTTTGAAAATGCTCCCTGTACTACTTTGGTCCGACTTTGATCCTACTTCAGCCCATTGACTATCATTGAAGTCGGATCAAAGTCGGATCGCAGTCTTGCATGATCCGACTTTGGCATGCGTCTTGTGCTGTGCTGCTCTTGAGGGGGAACTTCACGCCAAATTTTAAATAAAAAACACGGCATGGGTTCCCCTCCAGGAGCATACCAGGCCCTTCGGTCTGGTATGGAATTTAAGGGGAACCCCTAAGCCAAAAAAACGGCGTGGGGGTCCCCCCAAAATCCAAACCAGACCCTTATCCGAGCACGCAACCTGGCAGGCCGCAGGAAAAGAGGGGGGACAAGAGCGCCCCCCCTCCTGAACCGTACCAGGCCGCATGCCCTCAACATGAGGGGTTTGGTGCTTTGGGGCAGGGGGGCGACTTGCGGCCCCCCCACCCCAAAACACCCTGCCCCCATGTTGATGAGGACAGGGCCTCTTCCCGACAACCCTGGCCGTTGCTTGTCGGGGTCTGTGGGCAGGGGCTTATCGGAATCTGGTAGCCCCCTTTAATAAGGGGGCCCCCAGATCCCAGCCCCCACCCTATGTGAATGAGTATTGGGTACATTGTACCCCTACTTATTCACCTGGTGGAAAAAAATGTCCATAAAAAAACACTACACAGGTTTTTAAAGTAATTTATTACACAGCTCCGGGGGTCTTCTTCCGACTCCGGGGGTCTTCTTCCGACTCCGGGGGTCTCTTCCGACTTCGGGGGTCTCCGGTGTCGTCTCCGTGCTCACCGGTTCTTCTCTCGCTCTCCGGTTCTTTCTTCCATCTGCCGGGCCTCTGCTATCTTCTTCCAGCTCTTTTGCTAGCGGGGCCCGGTCTTCTCCGTCGCCTTCTTCCCTCTTTTCCTCTTCGATGTTGACACGTCGCTTCCTCCCGCTGTACTGCTGGGTGTGCGGTGCGCTCCGATTTATATAGGCCTCTCATGACGTCACAGTCACAAGCTCCGGCATGTGACTGTGACGTCATGTGAGCATGTGGCCACCCGGAGCATGTGACTGTGACGTCATGAGAGGCCTATATAAATCGGACCAGTTAAGACGGCTCCCATAGGGAAATATTGATTTTCACACGTCATGCGACATGAGCTCCCAATGTTGGAGCATTTGTCGGACAAGTGTGAACCCGGTCTCAGGCTGATTCTTAACTAGGTGCTCAAACTAATTAAAACAAGGAGGTGAAAATATTAGTAGGAGAAGCAACTCACTAAACAGAGCTCAAGCACTAAAAAGCTGTTTTAAAACTGTTTAATTAAAATTAAAATAAAAGTTTCTGTTGCCTACAATTGCAAATATATATGAAGCAGCTGCTCCTTAATTATCCAGTCATGGGCTAAGAGCAAGGAGGTGACTGGTTCGTATTACTTAACTGCAGTAAAATGAGGTCACCAGCCTGGCTGCAATTTCTGGCACGATTGTGAAAAATTCAGGGCTGTATGGACACCATTACAAATGCTTTGGAAGCCAAAATATCTATTGTCTACGTGTTTGATTTGAGTAATCAGCTGTTTGCTTGATATCCACCCTACAAGGGGTCATGTTAGGGATTAGGTTAGATATGTGAAGTGTTGGGGTGATGGTTGAGAAAGCCTACAGTGGAAGTTCACCCTAGAATTACACTAAACAGCCATATAAAACACATACCTTCATAAATGCATAGCACCATGTTTAATATCTGTCCACGCTCCAGTTGTCCAGCAACCAGCACTTGAAACTGCCAGCCCTTTACAAGCAAACAACATCATGGAACACATGATACTGCTCAGCCCCTCTAATGCTATGCTATGTCTATGACAATATCATGGCATAGAAGAAATGTTTACCAGTCAAGCTTTGCAGTTACAAGGTGTAGATAGCTTGGCAGAGCTGAGTGACGCCATAAGTTGCATAGTGTCAGTCGCAAATGGTGGCAGTTTCCAATGCTGATTGCTTGACAACTGGAGAGCAGACAAATATCAAACACAGTCCTATGTGTTTGTCAAAGTACCGTATATACTCGCGTATAAGCCGAGTTTTTAAGCACATTTTTTTTGTGCTGAAAATGCCCCCCTCGGCTTATACTCGAGTCACCTTTTTGCGCCTGATCTCCCGGACTTTGGGGACCCGGTACCGGCCGGAGGTCCCCTGGACCCCAATCATGGCACACATGTAGCTCCACTGTTTCTCTACAAGTGTGAAAAGTTTGCTGTCCAGAGGAACTACGGCCGGGGAGCACCGATTTTTCAAAGCCGGGCACCCCTTTCATAGACTCCCATGTTAAACTGTAATTTCTCTGGTGAATTTGGGGACCCGATACTGGCCTATCGTAGGTCCTCTGGACCAGAAACTTGGGACACTTATAGCCCCATTTCTCCTCTATAAGTGTGCAAAGTTTGTTGTCTGGGAGACCTACGGTCAGGGAGCACCGATTTTTCAAACCCGGGCACCCCTTCCATAGACTCCCATGTTAAACGTCAGTCTAGTCATGGACACAGTGAGGCATGGGCACAGTGAGGCATGGGCACAGTGAGGCATGGACACAGTGAGGCATGGACACAGTGAGGCATGGGCACAGTGAGGCATGGGCACAGTGAGGCATGGACACAGTGAGGCATGCACATGGACACAGTGAGGCAAAATGAGGCATGCAGATGGACAACCTAGGCTTATACTCGAGTCAATCAGTTTTCCCAGTTTTTTGTGGTAAAAATAGGTGCCTTGGCTTATATTGGGGTCGGCTTATACTCGAGTATATACGGTATATGTTTCATGTACTTTAGAGATTTAGATTTAGGGGAATTTTACATGTTACATGCATTCTGTCCATTTTTTTTTGTCCCATGATTACGTGGATCAATATGGAAAGCAATACATCCTTATGGTCACTTACATCTGCCCACCTTTGGGTATGCTCAGGTATGCTAGACCAAACAACAAAAATTGCATTTGGATCCTCTTTTAGTGACTGGTGGCAGACAGATATAGACATACGCAAGTCCGATTACATATGCCTAGCTATTGGGATTACATTGGTCTATTTTTTCAACGGACGTAAATTCGGAGCACCCATGGATGTCACAGGTATGACATTTGTACCGTTATGATACAACTTAGCAGGAGATCACTCTAGGATCACTCTAGGATCCTCTGCTTAGGCAGGCCATACACAATTTTTTTTTGCATGATTCCCCCATCAACACAGACAGTGCTGACAGGGGAGACCCTCCTGCCAAGCAATTGTCTGCTCCCACCACAGGGGCGCGGGAAGCTGTCCCTGCTGGGAAAAGACAATAATCACAAGAGAATCTGGCAGGCTGGTTGTGCCCAACTTTATCGATCAATTTGGTACATTCAGCCTGCCAATTAATGGTTCAAATCTCGGCCGGTTCTTGCTGAACCAGCTGAGATTTGAACCGTGTAAAGCCGGCCTTGGACTAAACAGACACTGCCTGTGTAAAAGGGGCCTTGGGCGTGTCTTAAAGCCCAACTCCACCAAATTGAAGAGATCCACACTTGCAGTGGGCCCCACCGCATTGCAAGTGTTAATTTCTTGGTATATCCAGGGGACTGCAGAAGAGGTTGTATTGCTTATCTGATTGCTCGCTCCAGCCGGCGCCAGTGCTCTCCTCCTCTGCCCGAAGCTCTGATCTATGGGCAGGGCCACATGCCCCGTACACACGAATGGTTTTCCTGTTGGAAAAAGTCTGATGAGAGCTTTTGGTCGGGAATTCCGACCGTGTGTATGCTCCATCAGACTTTTTCTAACGGAAAAACTGCTGGAAAAAGAGAGCAGGTGCTCTATTTTCCCATCAGGAAAAAAACTGATCGGAATTTCCGATAGTGTGTACAAATCCTGACGCGCTAAATTCTGACGCATGCTCGGAAACAAATTGACGCATGCTCGGAAGCATAGAACTTCATTTTCTCGGCTTGTCGTAGTCTTTTACGTCACTGCGTTCTTGGCAGTCAAAAGTTCACCAAACTTTTGTGTGACCGTGTGTATGCCAGGCAGGCTTCAGAGGAATTCCGTTGGAAAAACCATCCAACTTTTTTCCGACAGGAAAACCGATTGTGTGTACGGGGCAATAGTGTCATCATGTACAATACAGGGATATTACCTTATATTGTACGTTTAGGAGGTTGAGTTTGGCTGGAGCCGGTCACAGCTTACAGAACAGCTGCGGGGTCCTGTGGCAGTGCTCTAAGGAGTCTGCTGGAGTGAGCAGTACAGGGTAGGTATTTCCTCTTTTGTTTCCTGCCCCTAGACTAGAGAGCCCCACTGCAGGGGTGAATTTTTGAATGTTCCTGGAATTAGGCTTTAGGCTGGCCATCTACCAAGAGAATTTCATAAAAAATTTCATTTTCGGAGCATTCGTTTCATTTTCTAAAAATGTGTTAATGGTAAGTGGGGTCGAATCAATGCTTTCTTCCAACCATAGTGATGAGAAAATTTGAAGGAGTAGGATGGAAAATGTATCCATTCAAAAGAAATTCTAACTGCAAATGTGGTTTTCCTTCGGAAAGAATCATACATATTGTAATGAAACCTGTTGAATAGATCTGCGAGAGCTGGTCTGGACGAAATTTTAAGGGCTTTCAATCAAAATTAGTTGACTCAATGATGAACGATATTTCTATGAATGTTTGAATGAAAATCTAACTGTGATTGGCCAGATTTAGAATTTTTCACTTGTTCTCAAGTGGAGAGAACTACCATTCCACCTTCCCAGGCTGAGCCCCTATAGTCACTCTGTCCTTGTACCCCTCTTATCAAGCTCACTGATCACCACTGTTACTATTGCAGAGACATAGGGGTTGATTTACTAAAGGCAAAGAGACTGTGCACTTTGCAAAGTGCAGTTGCACTCCACGAGGGCAGTTGCTCCAGACCTTAGTAAATGAGATTAAGCTTCACTGTGAAAAGAATACCCAATCACATGCAAGGAAAATTAAAAAAAAAACTGAATTTTTGCTTGCACGTGATTGGATGATGGAAGTCAGCAGAGCTTCTGCTCATTTACTATGCTTTGTAGCAACTGCACTTTCCAACGTGCACAGTCGTTTTGCCCCTATAGGGGTTGATTTAGTGGCAGCTGGTGCTCAATAGTTTGGGGGGGTATCAAACAAACCTGCCCCCCCCACTCGCATCAGTCACCACCCCCCTCCGGCAGGAGACGGATGGGAATCGGAGGTCGTGCAGGATCCTGGAAGCTGTCCCTAGCCCCCCCCCCCTGCACGCAGATGGGTTGGACGCCATCCATGTCATTACCTTAGGAGGTGGTGCTGGTGATTCAGGGTAGGGCTCCTGGAAGCTGCCCCTCCATCTGCTGGAGCTTGCCATGACAGTGAGCCATTGCTTCTCCTCCCGGCCGAATAAGATGTGGGTCCTGAGACCCGACCCGAATAGGAAGTGAGTCCTAAGACTCCCTGGCCAATTGGGTCTGAGGACCTGCTTTCTAATTGGCCAAGAGGAAAATCAGGAAGACAAAAGCGAATATTAATTTGCTATTGTCACACAACTGGGTATGCTCAGAGCGCAGTTCTCCCCGCCCCCGAGCCCCCTCCCCCCCCTGAGCCCACCCTTTATGAGGCCAATTAGAGCCTCTGGCTATAATCACGTGCTTAAAAAAAAAAAAAACATTAAAATCCATGTGTCCGGCACCCTGCACGTAGATTAGAGGCTGGGCGCATGGATTTGGGGGACAGCGCTCCTGCGACCTGTATGGAGCAGCCACCACTGGGTTGATTTATTACAGGCAAATAGACTGTGCACTTTGCAGTTGCTCCAGAGTTTAGTAAGTAAGGTACAGCTTAATTTGGCAAATATACCCAATCACGTGCAAGAAAAATAAGAAAAACAGCAATTTTGCTTGCAAGTGTTTGGATGATGGAAGTCAGCAGAGCTTCTGCTAATTTTCTAAGCTCTGGAGCAACTGCTCTTGCAGTGTGCAATTGCACTTTGCAAAGTGCAAAGTCTATTTGCCTTTTGTAAATCAACCCCAGAACATTTATATAAACCGTTGCAAATGACTTGGGAAACAAAACTATTATTCTGTTCTAAATAAATAATTTCACAAGACATTATTGTCTTCTGCTGCTGTTTGAACTACTAAACCGAGACTCCAAAACAGACTTTATTTTGATTTGGCAAATACTTGTAAGTCGTTTTCAAGTTGGCAGTTTTCAAATCAGTTTCCTTTTGTGTTGTTTTTTCCTGCCAAGAACACAGAATAATATTTTCTTTTTTTCCAATTTTTTTTTTTTTTTTGCTCTCGGTTGGATGATGAGCACTTTGAAAAGTAAAGTTTTAATGGATGATCAAAGTTTAGTAAAACAAATAGTTCATTTGTAACAGACAACGCAACGGCTTATGCATGCGTTGTCCTCCCGGGGCAGCCTGATGTGTTTATGTGGCACTTGCTGCCCTTTAAAAGGATTTTCCACTTACAGAGAAAAATGTACTCTTTCATCCATAGTGTATATTTTCATAGAGTACGCAGTGAATACTTGTCGTAACCTCTACCTGGAAGTAATGCTCCATGTTTTTCACGTTTTTACATGCTTGCTGTAGCAGATTTTAATGACTGTGTCTCATAAACATGTCCCATAATTGGGTATATTAGGCTGTGAGTATTGCATCTTGACTCCTGAGATCACAGGATCACCTAGACGTCGTATTGTTTTCAGAGCAGACAGACATAAAGCAGAGATATGGCCAAAGCAGAAATCTGGAAAATGATAAGGATCAGCAAAGTCAAAGGCTGTTTGTTGAGGTTCTCTTAATGAAATTTCTCCATTTAGGTAACCTCCCTGGCGGTATGATTATGTCAAATGTTTGCGTCTCAAAGCGGTACAATTGTTTTGCATAGAAATTTGGGGTTTTATATGGTAGGCCTGTAATTCTTAGTAATAACACACTTAAAGTAGGGTGACCAGATGTCCCCGGTTTTCGGGGACAGTCCCCGGATTGAGGACCAAGTCTGTCCCCGGTTTTGTCCCCGATTGGATTTCAACAGGAGCTGGGGCAATGTCAAAGACAGTCAGTGCAGAATTAAAATAAAAATATTCTGAATTACACATCACCGCTCCTACTAGCTTAGGGGGGTGTATTTTTTCCATTATCTGTGCCCCTTTCTGATGATCGTGTGCTGGTTGGAGCGAAGGGACTATTTTTTCAGTTTTGGGTGCATGCCCATCTAGCTCCACTCGCATGTTCTTCTGCCTTGGCTCAAATCCCTGTGAGTTATCATAATGCTGATGATCTTAACCAGTTGCCGACCTCCCCATAGTAGATTTACTGCTACAGGGCGGTCGCGCTGTGCAGGATCACTTATATACGCGATCCTGCATTTCTGGGTATCGGAGCCAATCAGCGGGTCCGGCGGACTCAATGAACACTGGTACCTGCTGATCGTTATGTACACAGACAGAATGGTGGTCTGCCTATGTAAACAAGGCAGTTTGCCGTTCTGTCAGTATGGAAGACATTGATTCTGTGATCCAGGGATCGATGCCTTCCCTTAGTAAAAGCAGCTCCCCCACAGTGAGAAAATTTGTTAGGCACACATTTAACCCTTTGATTGCCCTAGATGTTATCCCCTTCCCAGCCAGTGTCATTACTACAGTGCCAGTGCATATTTTCTGCACTGATCACTTTATTAGTGTCACTGGTTCCCACAAAGTGTCACTTAGTGTCTGATTTGTCCACCGCAATATCGCAGTCCCGCTTGAGTCGCTGATTGCCGCCATTACTAGTAAAAAAAAAAAAATGTCCCCGGATTTCATTTAAAAAATCTGGTCACCTTAACTTAAAGAGTAAGTAAACCCTGTTTTTTTTTTTGTTTGTTTGCACCTTTAAACATGATTAAAATCTGCTTCTTCCGGGAATCGGCAGCTCCATCTTTACTGTTGATCTATGTCTCTTGTATGGATGTTATTTCCGCCCTTCCTTTGTCCCCCTGCCTAAATCTCGTGCAAAATTTTGCATTGTTTTAATATGTAGCGGCCTCGCCCTCTCTCTAGCTTTATCGGTTATACGGCTGTTGTCTAGGGGTACCTGGGAGAGAGAAATTAGGTGCGCCACGGCCCATGTCCTCTAGATTACAGCATGTAGAGGTGAAGGCCAGCATAAAATTACATTCGGGCTGTGTATATGCTCAGAGCCAAGTCTGTTCTGCTGATAACCCCCCTTTGCTCCCAGTAATTGGAGTACCACACACTGAAAAAGGTCCAACACGTATTTATTCCATAACGGCAAACAAATAGTCCTTTGCGAGCAGACAGTTTGAGACCCATAGAACAGTCCAGTATTGGTGGGGAGTAGGTCAAGGCACAATCCTCAAAGAAACTAAACCGTTGAGGTTTCACCAACGGTTGCTAAGCTCAGTGGCTGTTAAATGGACTTTTTAGTTGCAGAGTCTCTTCCAGCGACTCTAGTGAACAGGAACTGGAGTTACCTTCGCTACGTTGCAGCCCCTGTCAGGGGGAAGACATCCCTCCAAGGGAGTTACCAGAGGCCCCGCCGTCACCGGATTAATGCTGTACCGGGCTATCCGGAAGGGTTACACTCCCCGGCCTCCTCACCTCAGATACGGGGCCCAACACCTTAGGGCCCCTCGGACTCCTCCACCCTCGCGGAACCCAGTCGAAGTCCTGGGCTCCAGGCCTCGGCCGTAGTACCTCACCCCATGCTTAAGGTGCCTGGGATAGACTCCATCTCTCGCTCCGGCCAGGTCAAGGGCACCTGGACCCGGAACTCCGGAACGCCAGCACCCAGGCCGAAGGTGCCTGGGTGCGGCCGCGTCCTCCAACTCTGAACCCCGAGGTCAGGGCGTGCGCCCCTTTTATCTCCTCTCCCCCTGCGTCACAGCGGGTTCCCCGCCCCGCTGTACTGGTGCCAGGAAAGGACAAAAGGAACAGTCTTGCTGTGCAGGTTCAACTCCGACCCAGGGCGACAACGCCACCTGCAGGCCACAGGGAAGCTTGCACCACCAGAGTCCTCCAAGAACCACAAAAGGGATTCTCAGATTCCCTAACAATTAGTACATCTGGGTTAAATAACCCAGATGCTCCCCCCCAAATTTAAATACCCGCTACAAATAGAAAAAACATTGCTTTACTCTTCCTAAGTAACTTTTACTAATGTGGCTTGACTATGGCTCTTAGAATAGCTGCATCTGCTTGCTCTGTTTGCTCTGCAGCTGCCCTGGTTCACTCCCCCAGTGTGACGTCTAGTACAGTCACAAGGGGAGAACCAGGAAGAGAAGGGCACATATGGCGATCCTTCAGTGCTGTGCCGTTTACAGGGGAAAGAAATGACACATACAGAAACGGCACACATAGCGTGCCGTGAAAGAACGGATGGACTGGGCAAGCGCGGCTGAAGTCACTAAAGAATGCAGGACAGTTTCTATGGCAACGGAAACAGTGAGTCAACTTTTACGATCAGCTGCCTGTTCTATAGAGATTAGATTGGGCTGAAGTCAAAGTGGAGGGTTTACAACCACTTTAAATCTGTCCAAACAACACTCTAGTAGACATCCCGGGTATGATAAAGTTTGAAACACAAAATCATAAATTATAATATAATAAATAATTATAAAAAAAAATAATATAATAATAATAAAATGAATTTCCCCACAAATCACTATCGCTCAATTCTGCAAGTGTTCTAATTTACTATTGCTGTTTTCTATCTGGTCTAAAACCACTTTTAAAGTAAAGTCCAAGTTCACACTGAGCTGTGGGAATGAGGACTTAGTTTCTGCACAGATGTCAATGTAAACCGCAGCCCGAAATCGCAAAAAGTAGTGCAGAAACTACTTTTTGATATCGGTGCAGCACCGCAGATGCGGCGTCGCACCGATTAGGACGGTGACATTGCCGGAAAATACCGCCGATTTGACATGCGATTTGACATGTCAAATCGCATGTCAAATCATACCAATGGGAAGCAGGGCAAAGGGACACTTTTTGGTTGCCATGGACAATCTCAAGTTTCCAGGCAGAAAGAACAGTATATATAACAGTATATATATATATAAGTGCATGCAGGCACTGGACAAAGCACTAGGGACAAAAGGGATGTGAAATGATTTCATACAGTTATGTAATCTGTAAGATTACAGTGTACTGTATGTATTATGAATTTTGTACTTTTTAAATTTGCCGCCAAGCTCCGCCCCCATGCATTGTGATGCTCACAGGGAATGGAGCCCGGCATACAGAGGCGTCGGGCGGAGGACACAGCCTGCACACACAGCGGGGGGACATCGCAGGATCCAGGGGACAAGGTAAGTACCCTGGACCAGGATTCTGCAATGCAATCCCGAGTGTGGCTCGAGGTTACCGCTAATTGTACTGAAATTTAACCCCGAGCCACACTCGGGAATACCGCCAGGGAGGTTAAAGTGTATGTTCACGTTTTCAGAAACGATCACTGCGGGAGCGGGCAGCCGGTGGCACGCATGTGCGCCCCAGACCCAGAAGTGTCAGATCACATACTAGGTACATGATCTAGCACAGAGTGGCCACCCTGCTGTATATCTATGGTGGGCGATCCGCAAGTATTTTAAGGTGGTTGTAAACCCTCAAGGTTTTTCACCTCAATGCATTACCTCCTGTAATGCTGCAGCCCCCCTCCCCCGAGCCCCAGTTTTACTTATTTGTACCCTCTCTTTCTCGCGCCAGGTACGAGCACACCAGCAAAAGTCAGTGTCTTGGGTCCTGATTGGATGGATTGACAGCAGCGCAGCCATTGGCTCCCGCTGCTGTCAATCAAATCCAATGACGCGAGCGCCGGGGGGTGGAGGGTGAGTCCTGCTCTCTGTGTCAATAGACGCAGAAGCAGGACAGGGGAGCGCGCCCGCATGGGTGTTCCGAAGGAGAGCTACTAGCTACTAGCGCCGCTGAGGGACCCCAGAAGAGGAGAATCTGGGCCACTCTGTGCAAAACCAACTGCACAAAGGGGGCAAGTATGACATGTTTATTATAAAAAAAAAAACTGAAGCTTTACAACCCATTTAAGTTCAAGCAGTGAAAGTACTTGAATTTGACCTGGTGTCAGCCTCTTTGTCAATTTTCTGGCTGTGTTGTCCTCCCAATGGCCAAGACTTTTGCTGATATGCCCCCTTCACAGCCATTCATTGGGAAGATCAGTGAACTGCAGGTTCTCCACCCTGTTCTGTTGGAGAGCTTTCCTGCCTCAGCGACACAACAGAATTGGAGAGGAAATCTCCCCAAAATGAGGGGTAATCTGTTCTTAGAACAGGTGTCTCCACTGGAAAACATTCCCTCTGTTTCGGTAGCAATTGTAAACCTGGACACAGATGGATGTAAAGCCTGCCGAACTGGCCGAGATTCGATCCATCTATAGGCAGGTTGGTTGTACTGAATTCGATCCATCGATCAACTTCTGTACAACCAGAATGCCAGATTTTTTTGCATGAGATTACTGCCAACGGCTATAGCTGCTAGCAGTAATCGTGTTCTGCCGGCAGGGAAGGCTTCCTGCTAGAAGAATACAAAAGCGCTGCAGGGAGAAACAGTCAAGCCCTGTACACACGATCGGATTTCCTATGGTTTTTAAACCGATGGAATTTTCCATCGGAAAACCGATGAAGCTGACTTCCATCAGTCTTGCCTACACACCATCAGTCAAAAAACCGACCGTTCCAAACGCGGTGACGTAAAACACTCCGATGAGCCGAGAAAAATCAAGTTCAATGCTTCTGAGCATGCGTCGACTTGATTCTGAGCATGCGTGGGTTTTTTATCCGATGGAGTTCCCCACAGACGATAGTAATGTGCTATCGGTTTTTTAACCATCGGATAAATTTAAAACATGTTCTATTTTTAAACACCGATGGAAAAAAGACCGATGGGGCCCATACACGATCGGTTTGTCCGATGAAAAAAGTCCATCGGAGTGTTTTCATCAGTAAAACCTATCGTGTGTACACACGGCTTTAGTGTTGAATCAAGCGATTGTAGTAGTTGGAGGAAAGAAAATTAAATCATCTATGGCTGGCCTAAAATTTTGGATTTCCCATCACTTTCCATCTGAATGCCATGATTACCAAGACAAATAGACAGTAGGGATAAGTATATGTTTGGTCCGATCCCAGAAGTTAATGGTTATTGTTGGGCTAATGAGCTGTCGGCAGAAGATTCCCCACTCTACATCTGATCTATACAAAGGGGCAGGGATCTTCATGACATCACTGACTCAATATAGCCACACGGCCATAATTGGTCAATGATGTCACAAGCATAAACTTGTTTTATTTATGTTCTTTGTAAACTACAGAACACCTCTCATATAGTATGATGCTAAGGACAGAGGAGGTTGGTCTAACACACCTCCTTTCCTAGGGTGACAACGCTACTCCTCTATAGATACAATGCTGTGAGTAGGGATGAGCTTCGAGTTCGAGTCTAACTCATGTTCGACTCGAACATTGCCTGTTTGCCCGTTCGCCGAACAGCGAACAAATTGGGGTGTTCGCGGCAAATTCGAAAAGTCTATGGGAGAAATCTAAAGTGCTAATTATAAAGGCTTATATGCAAGTTATTGTCCTAAAAAGTGTTTGGGGACCCGCGTCCTGCCCCAGGGGACATGTAGCAATGCAAAAAAAAGTTTTAAAAACGGCAGTTTTTTCAAAAGCAGTGATTTTAATAATGCTTAAAGTGAAACAATAAAAGTGAAATATTCCTTTAAATTTCGTACCTGGGGGGTGTGTATAATATGCATGTAAAGTGGCGCATGTTTCCCGTGCTTAGAACTGTCCCTAAAAAAAAAAAGCGTGGGGGACTCCCAAATTCAATTACTAGGCCCTTCAGGTCTGGTATAGATATTAAGGGGAACTCCACCCCAAATTTAAAAAAAATGGTGTGGAGTCCCCCCATAAATCCATACCAGACCCTTATCCGAGCGCGCAACCTGGCAGGCCGCAGGAAAAGAGGGGGGGACGAGAGAGCGCCCCCCCCTCCTGAACCGTACCAGGCCACATGCCCTCAACATAGGGAGGATGTCCCCATGTTGATGGGGACAAGGGCCTCATCCCCACAACCCTTGCCCGGTGGTTGTGGGGGTCTGCGGGCAGGGGGCTTATCAGAATCTGGAAGACCCCTTTAACAAAGGGGACCCCCAGATCCCGCCCCCCCCCCATGTGAATTGGTAAGGGGTACATTGTACCCCTACCATTTCACGAAGAAAGTGTAAAAAAATAAAAAAAAAACACACACCGATACCTTGGAAAAGTCCTTTATTAAAAAAAAAAAAAACATTCCAGCGATGAAATCCAGTGTCCCGCGGCGATCCGATGTCCAGCGCTGACCGTCATTGGCTGAGCCTGAGAGGACCTGATGGGGAACTTCCTCCGCAGTCTATTATATGTATAGACCCGCCCCTTCTAAAGTTCCCCATCAGGTCCGCTCAGCCAATGACTCGGTGTAAGGCTGAGGACCTGATGCGGAACATGAGAAGGGGCGGGTCTATTCATTAATTACACAGTGAAGGAGATTCCCCATCAGGTCCGCCCCCTCGGTATGTCAGACCCCGCCTACGTCATTGGCCTGAGCGGACCTGATGGGGAACTTCCTTCACTGTGTAACAGTTTGTACCCCTTACCAATTCACATAGGGGGGGCCAGGATCTGGGGGTCCCCTTTGTTAAAGGGGTCTTCCAGATTCCGATAATCCCCCTGCCCGCAGACCCCCACAACCACCGGGCAAGGGTTGTGGGGATGAGGCCCTTGTCCCCATCAACATGGGGACATCCTCCCCATGTTGAGGGCATGTGGCCTGGTACGGTTCAGGAGGGGGGGCGCTCTCTCGTCCCCCCCTCTTTTCCTGCGGCCTGCCAGGTTGCGTGCTCGGATAAGGGTCTGGTATGGATTTTTGGGAGGACTCCACGCCATTTTTTTTTAAATTTGGGGTGGAGTTCCCCTAAAATCCATGCCAGATCTGAAGGGCCTGGTATGGATATTTGGGGGGAACCACACACATTTTTTTTTTAAATTTGCGGCGGGGTTCCCCTTAATATCTATAGCAGACCTGAAGGACCTGGTAATTGAATTTGGGGGGACCCCCACGCTTTTTTTTTTTTATCAATGACTTTTCTATGTATTGCCGGGAGCCGACAATTCATTAATAGACGTGAATGAGTTTTAAATGCCTTTTTTTCCTTCAAAAATTACATTTTGTGCAGGGACAGTTCTAAGCACGGGAAACATGCACGACTTTACATCCATATTATACACACCCCCCAGGTACAAAATTTAAAGGAAAATTTCACTTTTATTTTTTAATTTTAAGCATTATTAAAATCACTGCTCCCGTAAAAACTTCATTTAAAAAAAAAAAAAATTGCATTGATACATGTCCCCTGGGGCAGGACCCGGTCCCCAAACACTTTTTAGGACAATAACTTGCATATAAGCCTTTATAATTAGCACTTTAGATTTCGAACGTTCGAGTCCATTGTATTTAATAGGGTTCTAAAGTTCACGCGAACATTCTGTCTGTTCGCAGGTTCTGGTGCGAACCGAACAGGGGGGTGTTCGGCTCATCCCTGGCTGTGAGTGAGTGTTGTCACACTAGGACAGGAAGAGTTACAGGCTGTTCTCACCCTAGGACAGGAAGCGTTACTGGCTGTTGTCACCTTAGGACAGGAAGCGTTACAAGCTGTTGTCACCCTAGGACAGGAAGCGTTACTGGCTGTTGTCACCTTAGGTCAGGAAGCGTTACAGGCTGTTGTCACCCTAGGACAGGAAGCGTTACTGGCTGTTGTCACACTAGGATAGGAAGCATTACTGGCTCTTGTCACCCTAGGACAGGAAGCATTACAGGCTGTTGTCACCCTAAGACAGGAAGCGTTATTGGCTGTTGTCACACTAGGACAGGAAGCATTACAGGCTGTTGTCACCCTAGGACAGGAAGCATTACAGGCTGTTGTCACCCTAAGACAGGAAGCGTTATTTGCTGTTGTCACCCTAAGACAGGAAATGTTACAGGCTGTTGTCACCCTAGGACAGAAAGTGTTACAGGCTGTTGTCGCCTTAGGACAGGAAGCGTTACAGGCTGTTGTCGCCCTAGGACAGGAAGTGTTACAGGCTGTTGTCACCCTAGGACAGGAAGTGTTACAGGCTGTTGTCGCCCTAGGACAGGAAGTGTTACAGGCTGTTGTCACCCTAGGACAGGAAGCTGTACTGGCTGTTGTCACACTAGGATAGGAAGCATTACTGGCTCTTGTCACCCTAGGACAGGAAGCATTACAGGCTGTTGTTGCCCTAGGACAGGAAGTGTTAAAGGCTGTTGTCGCCCTAGGACAGGAAGTGTTACAGGCTGTTGTCACCCTAGGACAGGAAGTGTTACAGGCTGTTGTCACCCTAGGACAGGAAGTGTTACAGGCTGTTGTCGCCCTAGGACAGGAAGTGTTACAGGCTGTTGTCACCCTAGGACAGGAAGTGTTACAGGCTGTTGTCGCCCTAGGACAGGAAGTGTTACAGGCTGTTGTCACCCTAGGACAGGAAGTGTTACAGGCTGTTGTCGCCCTAGGACAGGAAGTGTTACAGGCTGTTGTCGCCCTAGGACAGGAAGTGTTACCGGCTGTTGTCGCCCTAGGACAGGAAGCCTTACTGGCTGTTGTCGACCTAGGACAGGAAGTGTTACTGGCTGTTGTCGCCCTAGGACAGGAAGTGTTACAGGCTGTTGTCGCCCTAGGACAGGAAGCGTTACAGGCTGTTGTCGCCCTAGGACAGGAAGCATTACTGACTGTTGTCGACCTAGGACAGGAAGTGTTACTGGCTGCTGTCACCCTAGGACAGGAAGTGTTACAGGCTGTTGTCGCCCCAGGACAGGAAGTGTTACAGGCTGTAGTCGCCCTAGGACAGGAAGCATTACTGGCTGTTGTCGCCCTAGGACAGGAAGTGTTACTGGCTGTTGTCGCCCTAGGACAGGAAGTGTTTCTGGCTGTTGTCAGCCTAGGAGTGAAAGTGCTACTGCCTGTTTTCACCCTATTACAGAAAGTGTTTCTGTTTAAAAAAAAGGTAAAACACTTGAAAAAATAAAACAAATGCAATCATCATTTAAGGAGCTGCTATATAATATATGTGTACTTTTTGGGTATAAATACTCTTTAAACAAGCCCAGTTGGGGACTGGTTCTCTTTAAATATTGTTTGTTCATATAAGGCCTCATGTACACGGGTTTATGAAAATATGCTGTAATTTTTCTGCCAGAACTTGGCAAATTTCCCCAAAAAAGAAGTCACATGCCTCTAACAGCAGCATTTTTTCTACCCGTGTGCAAGAGGCCTAACACAATGATTATGCATTTATCCACAAATGTTATTAAATCTCTTTCACATAAACTCATTTATTAAATGATGTAGCACATTTAGCATCCATTTAACTATAAAGCGTGTTCATATATAACAGTCTATCTTCTTTTTTCTCTGCATGTCATAAAGCTTTTGTACGCATCCAGCCGATGACATGAAATTGTGTTCTAAATAACCCCAGGTGTATAGGTTAATCCTCCCTTTAACTGCAGTAACATGGAGGCCTGGATTTCATTGACGGGTATTTGGGTTACTAATGCAGCTGTTTAAAGTGTTTGATTTGGCCGGAGAACAGAAACAGCACTACATACCAATTTCATGAGCGACGGTGAAAGCTGCATGGAGGCCGTCATCTTCAATTACCGCACAGCTGCGCTCCGGCGAGCATACGGTCCCCACGTCTGCCATTCCCAGGGTATCACATGAATGGTGCCCACATAAATCCTGGCCAGGAGAGAAAAAAAAAGGGGAAAAATGAAGTCAGGCAGATGTTGTGTTTGTACACTGAACGAGGGGGAGCAACATGTTGTCAGCCACTTGCACAGAGGAATCTGCTGGCTGTTGGATGCCAGGCTGGCAAGAGAGCCGGGGATTACACACATCACCTGCCTATGTGCAAACACTTCCTTGCCAACTACAGTTCAGATTTCCTTGTTATTATGAATGGAGCTCAGTGAAATAATAACTGCCAGTGAACTTTGCTGATTGTTTTGTTAGACACAACTTGGATGTCTGTGATATTTAGAAAATGAAGAGTCTGGATTTTTTGTTTTGCCTTTTTCCGCTTTTGTGTGTAGTGTTTCTTTCTAATTTTATACAGTATTTGCAGTCTAAGGCCTCTTTCACACATGCGGACCGTATGTCCGCTTTTTCATCCGTCCGTTTACAGATGAAAAAGGGACATACATTGGTCCCTATGGGATAGCGGGTGTCAGCGGGTGAACATCGGCTGACACCCGATCTCATCCGTGTCCGCAATCCCTCGATTCTGCAGCCGGAGGAAAATCCTATTTTTCTATCCGTCTGCAGAGCGGATCGGATGAACACGGACAGATGGGGAGAGCGGAGATCTGACAGGGTGGTCCCTACACACTGTGCAGGGACCGCCCTGTCATCCGCCGGTTTAGCGGGGATCAACGGAGCGATCCCCGCTGAGCAAGCAGAGGTTCACGGGGCGGATCTTCACGGATCCGTCCCGCGTGAAAGGGGCTTAAATAAGTTAAATACATTCCAAGTGTGAAGTCTTAGCCTGAGTAGAAAAGCCTGTTCCCTGCCAGCATGGTGCAGATGAGGACCCTTGCTCCCTGTGTGAAAGCAAAGGTCCAACAATGCCCCTGTAAAGGAAATTTGTAAGTTCTGTATAATATTGTATTCTATTTTGTATGTTTGCCTACGTATTGCACACTGCACTCACTGTGCACATGGCACTAATAATGTTTTAATTATGTTTACTTTGAATAGTATTAGCCTGCCTATGTTACGCCCTTTGTTACCATAAAAGTACAATTGTAATATTAATATGATACCTACCTAATCATGTGTATAAAAACCTTCAATTGTGTCAAATAAAACAGAACAATTATTTCGGAAAGATGCTGAGTGTATCCTTGTGTCTGTTCCCTACTGCAGTCGTTATTAATTTGGAACCACTAATCAATATGAGGCTAGGATTTGCCTATCTATAAAATATCCATAAAACCCCCACTGAGTCAGAGCTAGAGGACCAATATCAATATACCAATATTATACTGCATTTTCTGGATATACGTTGTGTTATATCTGCTAATCTGTTAATAAACTATATACATATGTTTTGTGTTACATCTGCCATTTTAAAGTATACATAAAACCAATTACAATATTCTCATATAACCTTTAACAACTTAAATCAGTATTAGGCTGGTTTCACACTGCAGCACGCTCCGGCTCACAGCAGGAGTCTGGTACGTCCCCATTCACCATTTCAGGTCCAATTTCAGCCCAATTTTTTGGCTGAATTCACACCTTAAACGGACCAAAAGACGCAGATTACTGTACTAATTCTTAGATGGAATGGCAGCATTCGTTTTTTTTTAAGCTTTCTTTCTTCAATTTTATTGATCCAGCCTGTAAGTCTGTTGTTTTTCACAGAACAAGCTCTTCAGCAGAATGTATCAGTTTACATGGATGAGACAAACCACTTAAAACTCGCAGGAGTGATTGCAATGATCAGCTTTTACTTATTCATGCAAAACCTTTATCCCAAATGGAACACAAACTACTGTAAATAATTATAAAGTGTAAGCTGGAGTTTGGCTTCAGTTTGTTAGTGGTTCTAAATCTGATACTAGATTTAACACTCCCCTCCCCAAGGCCTGATAATACTGCTGTCTGCTTTGCCTGTTTGTGTGTCTCACTATTACAGGACCTATCTATGCGCGAAATGCACGCCAAACCTGGGAGCGAAGGTCTTAAATTGGTAGTAAACCGCAGACGCAGATAGAAAAAAAAAATTCCCTGCAAGGCAATGTCATAATGTGCTAGTATACATGACATACAAGCACAGTGTGAGAGATTTACCCTAAAGCGGAGGTTCACCAGAATTTTTTTTTTAAAAAGCCAGCAGCTACAAATACTGCAGCTGCTGACTTTTAAAAAAAGGACACCTACCTGTCCAGGTCACCCGCGACGTCGGCAGCCGATGCCGAGCTGCCGCTCAGCTCTCGGCTTCCCCCACCGCCATCCTCAGTGAGGGAATCGGGAAGTGAAGCGCTCCGGTTTCACTGCCCGGTTCCCTACGGCGCATGCGCGAGTCGCGCTGCGCCATCCTCACTGGTCCCCGTTGTGTTCTGGGAGCCGAGTGTTTCCCAGAACACAACGGGGGGGGGGGGGGGTGTGACGCGAAGGGGCGGGACTCCCGCGGGAGTCTGCTCCCAGAAGTGGTGCAAATACCTGTTTTATACAGATATCTGCACCCCCTCCCCCCTGAAAGGTGCCAAATGTGACACCGGAGGGGGGGAGGGTTCCGAAAAGCGGAGGTTCACTTTTGGGCGAACCTCCGCTTTAAAACAAAGCCCTTAAAGGGATACTAAAGGTTCAGTTTAAAAAAAAAACATGTTATACTTACCTCCACTGTGCAGTTTGTTTTGCACAAAGTGGCCCCGATCATCTTCTTCTGGGGTTCCACAGCGGCTTTTGTTGCTCCTACCCGCAAGAGCTTACCCCCTCTGGGAAGTTCTCTCCCGAGGGGGTTACCTTGCGGGCGCGCTCCCGTGTGATACACTGGCGGCCATAGCCGCCAAGTGTATGACTCAGCCCCGCCCCCCGGCACGCCGCGTCATTGATTTGATTGACAGCAGCGGGAGCCAATGGCTGTGCTGCTATCAATAACCAATGAAGACCCGATGAGCCGTTTGGAAAGCGATGCGGGATCAAGCCCACGGAAGTTCGGGGCTCAGGTAAGTAAAACCGGGGCTTGGGGGGGCCGGAGAGTGCAAGGTGTTTTTTCACCTTAATGCATCCTATGCATTAAGGTAAAAAAACACAAAGGTTTACAAGCCCTTTAAACGGCGAGCTCTCACTGCTGACAGGTCTTTCATCTTCACCGGGTCTTCCTTCCAGGTTCATGAGTGGCGATGATGTCACTCCCGCGGGAGCCCTTGTTTACGGCACAAGGGCTTAAGGTCCGGCACAGTACGCCAGACCTTCCGAGCGAATGCGCCGATGACGTTATTGGCTGCATGCAGTGTGAATATCTCCTAAACAGTGCAAGTTTAGGAGATATTCACTGTACCTCCCGGTAAGCCTTATTATAGGCTTTCCTGTAGGTACAAGTAAAAAAGTGAGTTTGATACCACTTTAAATAAACTTTGTCTGAGCCAAGATAGCCACCAGAGTCACATGGGGGCATTAGGATCCAATCAGCTAGCTCCCCTAGTGACCCAGGAAACCATAGAGGAACCATGTTCCTCTCGACGTCCCCTCCCTCTCCAATGCTGCTGCAGTTAAGTGCCACCTGCATTGGGGAAAGTAGTCTGCACCTGCCTACTGGTCAGTTTGGAGGGTCTGCAGTAGAAAAGTCAACAGTTTTGAAGAGGGAACATTGTTAGAAAATCTCACATCTGCAGTCCTAATAAACTAAAAGCCAGTAGGTTATTTGGTTCATTAGAGCCCACAGCTGAAATGTTGCTTTGCCACCGATCCCTTCAGTTATACAGATGTCAACATCTACAATGCTCACTTCTGTTTATTCAAAGGTAAAATCTGTATAGAAAAAACGTAAATTCTAAAGGAATATTCCCATGAGTGACCCTTCCTTGTAACCAGATTTTCTTTTTTGAGAAGCAATTATGTAGAGGGTGGCTATACCATCTTCCCAGGGCCACCAGCAGCTGATGTCGGTTTGCTATGGAACTTGAGAAGATATTTTCATTTCAGTATAAATTCGGATGAGCATTCCTGAACAGAATCTTCTTCCATCCGTTTGATCAATCTAGGCCACGCTTCCTTTGATTTCTTACTAGAGACCTGAGCTAAACCTAAAATAATAATCTGATAGGGGAAGAGGAAAAGTATGCAAGACTGAAAGGTGAATTTGGGTGAGGATATTATTATAACCAGACAAATGTTCTCAGCTGCTTACAGAATGAAGGCCTTTTTTTTTTTTAGGAAGAAATAGTAATGTTTGTGGTTTGTGCTTCCTTTCAGCTCAGTTTCAGTTTACGAACTTCTTTGGAAACCACCGTAGACAGTAATCACTGATGAATCACAGAAGGAAAGGTATTTAAAGGTATGAGGCCATAGGAGAACAGAATACCAGCATTTCATTTCATTTTTGGTGGCGGTTCCATTCTTTCTTCAAGTGAACCTGAAGATCGAGTCAAACAGTGATGTATGTGGAGCAGATGAATTCCTTATTTTTAGTCCTTGTCTGCAGTTACTTACAGATGCAGCCAAGCTGAAGGTAAACAGCGCAATGCAATGTGGAACAGCAGGGAGTAGCAAAAAAGATGAAGATCAGGGCCATCTTAATGCATGGGCACCCCTGGGCACTGTCCAGGGGCCCCAGGTGCATAGGGGACCCATGATTATCTTGCATTACATCATACTTGCCAACTCCCCCAGATTTGGTGGGACAGTCATACTTTTTACTAAGCTTTCCCAGGATGGCCGTGTCCTGGGCAGCATCCCGGAACCAGTACTGTGCCCTCCTGACCTACCCCTGTACTGTGCCTTTCTGCCTCCCCCTATACTGTGCCCTTTGTGTTGATTAGTCTTTGATTTATGGCATGTGTTCTCAATATTTAAAATAGATTTTATTAAAAGTACTAATCAAAATATTTTTAATTCTATCAACTATTCATACTATAATTCTTCAGTGTAGGTGTGCAAATTGGGGCAGGCTGGTAGGGGCCCCAGTGTTTTACTTTGCCCAGGGGCCCATGATGTTGTTAAGATGGCCCTGATGAAGACAACCTACTGATAGTAGGCAAGTAAAAATTATAAATTTGATTTCTGTGGAAAAAGTTCTATCTGTTCCGGAACTATATTGCATTCTCACAGGACCTACCCTTGGGGCTTCTTCCTATCTGACCTTCAGTCCCTAGTCAGGTAGGACCTCAAATTCTGAACGTCACATCTTAACCTTTTCCTCTCCTGTTTCTACCCTTTAGTCCATTTTTCTTGTCCAGGTGTAAATTTGGTGTTGCTCACAGTACCTTCCACTAACCTCATTTTATATAATCTACTAAGTGTAGCCACCCTGCTCTAAGCAGGAATGAACCACTACCTGGGGATAGTGTTTTATCAAATGTGACTGGGCAGGACAGGTGTGTAGCTGTTACCTGGAATGCTGCCTGCGGAGGATACATGTGCCTGGAGAAAGGTAGGCCCATACCTGATGCCTAAAGTTTGCACTGTTCTGCCTTCAGCAGAGAAATTCATTGTTCTCTCTGCAATAATAAATTTGGCCAGTAGGTGGAGCCAGGAATAAATTTACTGTTTTACAGAATCTAGAGACTGTTTAGCTTTAATAAGAGCTCCCATTATCCCTCATTCTGAGAAAAGGAAACTTGTGCATCTTGGGAGCTCAGACTCAATCTTAGAAACTGAGGTAGAAGAAACCAGCTATCCTTCCTGTAGCACATGTTTGTGGACTAAACCTACATCATCTACAGTCAGCTTTGCTGGTGAGCATGGACTTATTGTCATCTGCAGCTTAGTTATGTGCTGTGTTTTTATATGTGTCATACATTGATTGTATATATTTCTCATTTTTTTCCCCAATAGCTTTACCCCACCCTGTTTTTGTCAATGAAGCTTCAAGATTACATTCAGCCTGACTTATTGCAGAAGATGAGGGTTTAGCTGCATGATGAATTACACCCAGAGAAATGTGTAGTGAGGACAGAAGATGCATTGTCTTGCCGGAAGTGTTTGCCCATAAAGAGTGAAGCTGAAGTCGGGAATGGCACACCAGAGAGGCACTTTTTTCTGCCAGAGAGTGTTACAAAGACCAAGGTGATGATTAAATACTGCAGGAAGGCTGGTGGCTTGTTTAGTGAATGTAGGGCTGCAATTGATTACAGCTGGAAGAATACAAGGTGCTGTTCCAGCCTAAAGCCCTGTACACACGATCGGATTTCCTATGGTCTCTAATCCGATTGATTTTTCCATCAGAAATCCGATGAAGCTGACTTCCATCAGTCTTGCCTACACACCATCAGTCAAAAAACCGACCGTTCCAAACGCTGTGACGTAAAACACTCCGATGAGCCGAGAAAAATGAAGTTCAATGCTTCTGAGCATGCGTCGACTTGATTCTGAGCATGCGTGGGTTTTTTAACCGATGGACTTGCCCATAGACGATCGGAATTTGCTATCGTTTTTTTATCCATCGGAAAAATGTAAAACATGTTCTATTTTTTGACACCAATGTAAAAAAGACCAATGGGGCCCATACACGATCAGTTTGTCCGATGAAAAAAATCCATCGGACTGTTTTCATCGGTAAAACCGATCGTGTGTACGTGGCTTTAAGGTTCTTTTCCTGTATGCCTATTCAGCCTGTCCTGATTTACAGAATACTGACCTTGGCTCAAAGGTCCTTTCTGTTTGATTATAAGCAGTATTTGGTGTCTGTGATACTTTAATTTTTGGGGTACTCGTAACCCTAACCCTCTCTCGAATATGTTTTTGGTCTAAATAAACTATCTGGACTGTTCAGAAGTGACTGGCTCCCATCCATTCACATCCTTACCATACATCAAGAATCCTACTTTGAGGTGAAATGTCAGTCTGTAGGCAGTTATAGTCTATTTTCTCCATTGCATTACTCCATCTCCACTCCATTGCAGCATTGCAGAGAGAGAGAGAGAGGAAGTCAGGAGGAACCTAGTTCCTCTATGGTTTCCCGGTCATCGGGGGAAGCTATGCAATTGGATGCTGGCACTCCATGTGACTGTGGTGGCCATCTTGGGTCAGGCAGTGTCTACTTAAAGTAGAACCATAGGCAAACTTTTTAATTTTTGATATAGTAAGGGAGGGTTATAACCAATGTTGGTAAATTGTTTCCACCTGTGACCCATTGGGGAACTTTCCCTTCACTTCCTCTCCCATAGCCAAAACAGAAAGTGAGAGTATTTCCCTGCAATTTAAGAGAATCATAGGAGAACAGAACTACTATTCTCATTGGAAGATTTCCCCTCTATTACTTTTCTGGGGACAACCCAAAATTTGGGATTTT
This sequence comes from Rana muscosa, assembly GCA_029206835.1. Classification (NCBI taxonomy): domain Eukaryota; kingdom Metazoa; phylum Chordata; class Amphibia; order Anura; family Ranidae; genus Rana; species Rana muscosa. Next base: position 89,489,375 of record CM055117.1, on the reverse strand, counting down.
CTATTACTTTTAATGGTAATGGTAAACAGGACATATAGAGAGAATGCATCTCCCTAATGGGAACACAGACAGCAATATAAACCTGGCAGTATTTCTAGTCCCTCTCCACATCTAAAACTAAAGAAAAAGCTTTGCCTTTAGTTATACTTTAAGACCCTGATGTGGTTCCTGGGCTTGGCATTCATTTTGTGTGAGGCTAGAGTAGGGGCAGCTCACCCGTCTGTCATGGACAGTGCTTAGCGTCAGCTAAACATTCCAGAGGAGTAGGGAAAGTGCAGGGAATCCTTCCTGGAAGCCTCTCAACTTGGGACCAGGCCACAGTCTGCTCCTGGAGACAGATGCTGTCAGCACACCTGAGACCTTCTGCTATTGGCCCATGGCTGTTACACCTGTGAGTGCTCCCGGTCAGGTTGCCTTCCCGTCGGGCTTGTTGTACATTGCCAAACTTAATTTAAAATATATTCCTGTTACTCTGCACTTGGACTCCGAGTGTTTCCTGCCACCGCACCATACTGCACTTACCCACAAGCTCACCACCGCTTGTAACATCTGAATGTGGCTCAAGAGATGACAAAGCAAACCCTTACATTACTGAAATTCCTTAAGACTTAAGACTGCTCAAAAGCCGATCATCCATGGTAGGATTGACAAGGGTGAGTAGATAATCAGCCAAACGTAAGTTTTTTTTTTTTTTTGCCTGTTATCCATATGATAGGGAGCTCAGAAGACATTTATTGACAATAAACACATTGAGCATTTCTGAAATATATCCTTAGAGTTAAAACAGGAAGAACAGCTTCTGAACCAGTCACCCGGACATACCCAAATAATAGGCTGAATGGGGAACTACTTATGGCAGTCTATAGTTAACCTAAGAATTCCTGTCTGGAATACAGCTGTGATCATAACAAACAATTACAGTGACTGTGGTCATTCAGGGATAAATCAGTCACATGCTGTAGCCACCGTCTACGTGTTGTCATAAGTGGTTTTCTGTGAACTCTACCCTCAATGTCTCAGCAGAAAGTTACATCCTGTGGCAAAGCCACCCAGATAGATGATTTTGGCTTTTCCCCAGTGCAACCTGAATTGTATGGTTTACACACATCATCAGCCAAACATAGCCCTTGTCACACGATAGATACTTGGGTATCATTTCCTATCTGAGCTCACTTCTGTAGTATATAATTTGAACATAGCTATCTAAGCATTTACACAACTAAATATGCTTAAGTGGATTTCTAGTTAAAGTGGCCCCTCTTCAAGGGAAGTCTAGCAAAAAAAGCAGAGTGACAATTTCCCAATAAAGAACTGATAATGTTACATTTAAAGTGGTTGTAAACCCTTACATATACCCAGTGAAGTGACTGACTCTGGTGATACACAGCGATGAAACAAAATCATTTTACATAAGTTGTACCTGTTTATCTCCAGTCTCATTTTCTCTACATCCATTCAAAGTCCAGAATGTATACAGCTTGTCTAAGCAGGGGGTGGAGAGCTGGAAGTCAGTGGCGGCCCATCCATTAGGGGCGCATGGGCGCCACCCCCCCATCTATGTGTCCGGACCCCTAATCTACATTTGGGGTGTTGGATGCTTGGATTCCAATGAGGAATGTGATTAGAGCCAGAGGCTCTATTAAGCTTCAAAATAGGGGTGCAGAGTAATGTCCTCCAAGCCCATCCAGTTGTGTGACCCTAGCGAATGAATAATCGCTAGGGTTACACTAATTCTCCTCCCGGCCAATCAGAAAGCGGGTCTGAGACCATTCCCAATTGGCCGAAAAGAGATGCTACGGTGGACGCCGGGAGAAGGAGATGCAAGGAGTGGAGACGAGATACAGGGGAAGCTAGCCAGCCACCCTTCCGGGGTAAGTGTTGTGGCCAGGTGACCGAGCGACCGGGGAGGGGGGGGGTGGAGGTGAGTTCCCTGTGGAAGCAGATAATCTCTGTAGTAGTTAATGTTACTACAATGATCACCACTGTCCTTGGGGTCCTCTGGGTTACTCACTCTGCATGGCCGCCATTCACAGAATGCCTTGCATTTCACTCAATGAATGCAAAGCATTCACTGATTAGACGAGGCGGGGCGTTGACATCATTATCTGAATTTGACCTGGTATCAGCCTTTTTTAGTCTCAGCAGCACAAGGAGGCAATCAATTCATGCACTTGACAAGAAGTATGCCAATAAGGAGGAGAGAGCAGAGTGACAAAGAGGCAATCTCATCATTGTGCCTTTTCTCCCTCACTGTGTTGGGTAGAGTCCATAACAATGGAAACAAAGAAGAATGGCAGCACATCCAGAAGTAAAATCAAAAGAATTTATTGAAAGTCCATAAAATCAAGCGAATATGACAAACATCATTCCAAAAAAGGTGCTCAGTGGACGCGTTTCACACAGACCTGCTTACTCATCGTGACTAAGCACGTCTGTGTGAAACGCGTCAACTGAGCACCTTTTTTGGATTGATGTTTGGCATGTTCTAGGAAAATAAGCATTATTATGTTTTAATGAATACATATTTGGATTAAGTGGTGCCTAATAAACCTACCCGATGTTCCACTTTAAACATTGGTTAAATTCAGTACAATGTATGTTTTATTCTCGTTATCCAGGAGTTTTACTTAAAGTACAGCTCCACTTTGTGTGGTTCTCACATATGCATTTGACAGTTATGGATTTCAGGCATAATGGGACACATTGTTAGAAGTGAACATTTTTTTTAAAGGGTAGCGGCAGTGTGACCTATAACAGATTATATGAAAACTTTATATGAGGATCTTTGCAAGTTTTACTGTAAAAGGATTCTGGAAAAAGTAAGATGCATGGACCAGAAAAAAGGGTTAAAAGTGTAGATTTTCTTGAAGGGATAACTGCACTTTTATATCACATAAGCAGTTTAAAGGACACCAAGAATCTTGGCAAATATAATTTCTTAACTTCACCTTTTCCATGACTCCCCACCTTTTGAGATGGTATAGAGGGACAAAAGATCAAGACAATAGCCATCCTTTGCCTCATCTCCCATCATACAGCCCATGAAGACCAAGGGCTTTGCTCTTCAGAGGGCATTTTGACAGGAGCTGAGGAGGCATTGTGTTACATCCCCACCATCTGTTTCAACCCCTAAAAGCCTGCAGCACCATACCGCATCCGCATGGAATCCATGAGGTTATTGGGGTGCTCGCGGCACTTTTTTAGAAGCTTCTTTTCGTAATAATTTTTGTTTGAAATGTTACCCATCTATGGTCAGCTTAATAATCAGACATGCTTGGTAGCATGGCCCCCTATTTTCTTTGCATCGCTTCAGCATAAATTTAGTAGGGATGCGCGCAATGAGGGAGGAGGATCATGGGACCATAGATATATAATAACATAGATTAATGGAAGTACAGCACTGTACTAGCCTATTACCTAGACCAGGGATTTCCAAACTGTGGCTCGCAGGCCAAATGCGTTCCTTAGCTTGTCTTTATTTTCTTGGGGCACTATTCCTCACACTGGCAGCAACAATAGAGCATAATTCCTCTCACTGTTACCACCAGTGGAGCACTATTCCTCCCACTAATACCAATGATGGGGCATAGTTTACTCCCACTGATACCAATGACGGAGCACTATTCCTCCCACTGACACTAACCATGGGTCACTATTCCTCTTACTGACCCTGATGATGGGACACTATTTCTCCCATTGATACCAATGATGGGGCATGATTCTTCCCACTGATACCAATGATGGGGCAGTATTCCTCCTACTAATACCAAGGATGGGTTAATTCCTCCCATTGATACCAATGATGGGGCACTATTCCTCCCACTGACACCAATGATGGGGCACTATTCCTTCCACTGACACCAATGATGGGACACTATTCCTCCCACACATACCCATGGTGGGGCATATTCCCCTCTCATTGTTACCACCAATTGGGCACTATTCCTCCCACTTATAACAATGGTGGGGCATAGTTTACTCCCATTGACACCAATAATGGAGAACAACTCCTCCCACTGACACCAACTCCTCCCCCCCACTGACACCAATGATGGGGCACTATTCCTCCCCCTGACACCAACCATGACACCATTCCTCTCACTGACACCAAAGATGGGACACTATTTCTCCCATTGATATCAAAGAGGGGGCATAATTCCTCCCACTGATACCAAGGATGGGTTCATTCCTCCCATTGATACCAACAATGGGGCACTATTCATTCTTACTGACACCAATGATGGGACACAATTCATCCCACAAATAACAATGATGGGACATACCTCCCCTCACTGTTACCACCAACGGGGCACTATTCCTGCCACTAATACACTAATACCAATGATGGGGCATCGTTTATTCCCCCTGGCAATCGGGCCATTTTTTACTCCCACTGGCCACTTTCAATATCTTTGGGGAGAGGGGCATTTTTAATGAGTCTTTAACTGCCCGGGGTTAGGCTTTAAAGTAGAACTACAGGCAATACTTTTTTCATTTTGGTTAGAGTAAGGGAGGGTTAGAACTCCTGTCAGGTCTGTGTTTTATTGGGGAGAATTATTTTCACTTCCTGTCCCATAGCCAAAACAGGAAGTGAGGAAAATCCCTGGTAGTCATCGGAATCAACAGACCTAGTGTCCTCACTGGGGACAACTCTGTTCTGGGGACAACCCAAAATTTGGGATATTCTTTCAACTTCACTTTTGGTGATAATAATCACCAGGACAAATAGAGAGGATATATCTCCCACAGCAACAAAAACCTAACAGATGTTCTAATCCCTCTCCATTATATTTAAAATGAAAGGAAAAAAATGCCCTTTACATCAAGACTTGGTGCTGCACCATCAGCACTGGCCCACGAGTCCCTAATGCCGCGTACACACGGTCAGAAATTCCGCCAGCAAAAGTCCGATGTGAGCTTTTGTTTGGAAATTCCGACCGTGCGTATGCTCCATCGGACTTTTACTGTCGGAATTTCCGCCAGCAAAATATTGAGAGCAGGTTCTCTATTTTTCCGACGGAAAAAGTTCTTGTCGGAAATTCGGATCGTCTGTATGCAATTCCTAAGCGCAAAAAAACCTGCATGCTCAGAATCAAGCAGAAGAGCGGAACTGCCTATTGAACTTCATTGATCTCGGCTCGTCGTACGTCTTGTACGTCAGCGCGTTCTTATTGGTCTGAATTTCCGACAAGATTTGTGTGACCGTGTGTATGCAACACAAATTTGAGCCAACATTCAGTCGAAAAAAAAATACATCTTTTTTTTGTCGGAATTTCCGATCGTGTGTACGCGGCATTATAGTAAGTACAAGCGTATGCACACCCCAAAAATTTTGCCACCCCAAGCCTTAACCCAAATTACCTCTCCACATGTACCTGTACAAAAGGGTTAAAGAAAATGTTTCTCGGTGCAAAAAATATAGAAAAGTGTATGATGATAAAGTCTTGATGTGAGGAGCGATACATATACCAGGTGGACAGACATGTTTTAACTTCCCTGAGGAAAAACACGCAAGAATTCTACAGAGAAAAAATACAGATTGTTGACAAAATTCCTGTTTTATAACCAAGCATGATGTTGAAGCTTGTCTATAAGCAATCTGCTTCTGGGGTTCGGCATGGCTGAAATAAGGTGATTAGACAAGTATCTATAGCAGTCTCATCACAGGTGACAGGATTAACATACGTATGGAACCGCCAGTGGCTCTTGCTTGCTTTGATTAATCCATTCACTCAGCGCCATATGCTTCTGTTTTCTTTTTTTTTTTTTCAAACTTTATCATCTGGAGAATTTCAGGAATACTGCAACTCGATGATAACGGGACCTTTGATATAATTACAAAAGACTTCAACATCAGAGTGGCTCGGATGTAATTTGCGACACCCGTCTTCCCTGCATCTGTGGCAGAGAAAATGGGATTTCATGCTGCTTTGTCAGGGACTAATTCAGCTAAAATTTCAGCTCCAAAAAAATTAACCATTATGATTATTATTATTATTATTATTACTACTAAAGGGGAGTTCAAATTCTGCAGTGCAAACTATACAAAATAATTCATACTATCTGGAGGGGAAGGGAAGTGACTAGGTTGCATTGCTAAACTGTAGTAGAGAAAAATCAGGTCACCAACCTATAGAACAAAACACCACTCCAGTTCTGTTTGCAGCAAGGTTGCTCCAAAGCAATCCGGGTGCCAAGCTAGTTTTCCGCTGAAATCAGGGCTTTTTTTCTCAGAAAATAGGTACAGGATCTCAATCACGACCCCCCCGTCCCTTTCATACACCCTCCAAACCGTATCAAATAGTGGTTGTGGTCAAATTTCACCAAACCTTGGGAGGGTCTAAACAGAGTCATTAAATACCAGGAGTGCATTATGTACAGAGTGCAAAGTTCAGGGAGGGGGTTACACACAGACTGCAGAGTTCAGGGTGTGCTACATAAATAGTGCAGAGTTCAGGGGTGCACTGCATACAGAGTGCAGAGTTTAGCGGGCGCTACACACAGAGTGCAGAATTCAGTCTTCTTCCACAGCTGCTTACCTCTGCATCCCCCATCCACATCTCACGTTTACCCCTCCTAAGCTCTGACCTCTGCATACAGCCCCCCTCTACTGCCCCCATCTTCTCCCCATCTCCTTAAAAGCTCCACCATTTTCCACATGTCTTATTTTTGAAGCTGTATTAGGCTGAAGCACCCAGCAAACTCTAGTACCTCACTGCATACTATAGTTGGCTCTACCTCCCGCACTTGCGGGGAGATCATCCAGTGGTGCTGTTGGCATTTGCACTGCACCCAGGGCCACTATCAGGGGGGTACAGGCAGTACACCTGTAAGGGGCCCGGATGGCAACCCCCCCCTTTATTAATTTTTTTACATTTTATTTTTTTATTTTTTTTAATTTATTTTTTTGCAAGGGGCCCGGAGGTCCCCAGGGCCCCAGATGGCCACACTTTTTTTTTATTTTTTTATAATTTTATTTATTTATTTATTTTTATTTAATTTTTTTTGTAAGGGGCCCAGAGGTCCCCAGGGCCCCAGATGGCAACCCCCTTTTTTTTATAATTTTTTTTTTTTGCAAGAGGCCCAGAGGTCCCCAGGCCCTGGATGGCAACCCCCCCCTTTTTTTTTGTAACGGCCCAGAGGTCCCCAGGGCCCCGGCAATACCCCCTTTTTTTTGTTCGTCAGCAACCAAAGCCCCCCCGACCTCAACAATTTGTGGCGGCAGCACCCCCCCGCTTCCCAATCCGTGGCACCCCCTGCTTCTCAATTCGCGGCAGCCCCCCCCCGCTTTTCAATTTGCGGTGGCAACACCCCCCCCAGTTCTCCTCTGCTCCAGGGGGCCCATGCCTGAAGCTGTGTAAGGGGCCCCAAAATTCCTGATGGCGGCCCTGACTCCACCCCATGTACCTGCATCTCCCTTGTCCCCATCCTTCACTCAGTGGGAGCCACTCAGGAGATCTATGGGAGCTGTTGGGAAACATGCTTTTACTTGTAAGCAAAGAAGCCAGACTTTTGTGTTTTCAAGTAATAGTGGTCAGTAGGGAGCAGAGGGCCTTAGCCAGAGGTGGTGGAACAGAGTTCCACCAAGTTCCAGCTGAAAAAAAGCCCTGGCTGCAATACTATATAACAACTCCAATGGATGGCCGCACACTGATAAACGCCAACTTTTTTATTCCATGAGTATGACTTACTAACCTTCTTTTTGTTAGGGCTGTATATATCTCAGGACTGACTGGATCCAGCCCTAGCACCAAACCTCACCACATAGCAATTGGTCTCACCTCTAATGGTCATGTTGATACAAATTCCTCATCATTGAACTCATATGGGTTTATACAAACAGGTGCAGAGCATTGAGTACCCTCGTAACGTAGGCAAATGTCCACCCATGTGCCAAACATCGATGTGCCAGATGTGGCCCAAAAGTAGCACATACAATGCGAAGCAATACTCAGCAAATGCAAGCCTATATACCAAGATGCTGGGCTCAACACAATTTCCTAGGTCTTGTGTTTGAGGGACATTTAGCAGGTTGTGCAATGAAAGTTTGAACTACATGCCAAGTGCAGGACCCTGTGTAGGCAGCTGTAGTGCAGGGCAGCCTAGCTGGCTGCAAGAGGAAGTGGGTTAGCAAGTGTATATACTCACTTTTCAGCCGATTTGATATGTTTATGTGTACATATGTTCAGAGCTGTTTGGCCTCTATAATTGTCTCCAGCACCATTTTGGGGAAGCCTGGTTTCCTGATAGGACAAGCAAATCTTGGGAGATTTGGTCAGCCATTTTTGAGTGGATACCTTATAAAAGGAAAGCCCAGTCACATTTAGCACAGACCACGTGTGTGTAGACAGGGACAGAGACCCTACTTGTGAGGGAGAGTTAGGAGAAGGTAGGGTGAGTGTTCCGGCCTGTGAGGGATAGCTCAGGGTTCCTACGGAGTCCTGAATCAGCAATCTTGGTCGGAGGAAAGACTCCCTGTTGCGGTAATAAAACCGGTGTCCTCGCTGTGAGGAAGGGACAAGTGTATCAGATGCCTATTACCATCTGCTGAAGGAATACCTCTGTTACCGGGTAATGTGTGTGAATATCAGCCTCTACAGATATGCATTGTGTGCTTGGGTTTATATTGTGTCAGTCAGTGGAAAGTGCCTATAGTGCTGACGAATACAACTACCGCTTACATCAGAAGTGACTGTGCTGTGTATCTCTGCCTCCATGCTTGGAGTGAAACTACTTGCATTACTGCTGTAAATACTCTTTCTACTACTGTCTCTCTGGTAATAGACGTTGCCTGGTTTATAAAGTCCGTACATGTGATTCCCTCTGTGAAGCCGCTACACCCTACACCCGCTTACAACCCTAAAGCAAAATTTTGATGGTAACCCACAACTTATTGATCTCGAAGCAACCTCTCTGTCTTTGGCAGAATATATTGCACACTTAATAGTCCACTTGACACTGTTTGCCAGCAGAAGATACTACAGACATTTATTGCTCCTCTAGGTTTCTTTTTTCATGTGGCATGAGGCCTTTCCATCACTGGTAGCCAGTCTCTCATTAAAGAAATGTCAGTGACATTATGCACTAAAACTTAACTGAATTGATTTTGTAAATCAGTGATCTTCAAACTGCGGCCTGCGGGCCAGATGTGGCCCTTTTCTTGCCTTTATCTGGCCCTTGGGTTACTGTGCCATCCACTGACACCAATTATGGGCCACCATTTCTCCCATAGACACCAGTGATAGGACACTGTTCCTTCCACAGACATCGATGGGCACCATTCCTTCCACAGACACCAACGATGGGGCACTATTCCTACCTTGAATATCATCAATAGGCCCCATTCATTCCACTGATACCAAGAATAGGTGACTGTTCCTTCCACCAAAACCAATGATAGGGCACTTTCTAATCCCACTGACCACAGTCTGGCCCCCCTAAAGCCTCAAGGACAGTAGCCTGACCCTTTGTTCAGAAAGTGTGGAGACCACTGGTGTATATCAATGCACAGAATGTCATTTTTTGAGGGGGCTTTTGCAGCTGGAAGGTAAAGTACAATTATTAAAGTTGGGGTAAGTTTTTACCAACTCTTTTCAGACCCCATCCAAAGCCCCTCATCCTCAGGCCTCATAGAAACAGCATGGACTGTTATGCCTATAGTTATCTATAGTTATGCCCTTGACCGAGTATACCTTTTTGACAACCCCAGAGCAGTCTGACAGATTGTTTCGTATTTGGTTGAAAATAAAAGATCTATTTAATTCCTGCATGCTCTGTTACAAACATTATGCTGATTTATCTCACTAAATAAAACTACGAGTAACAGTTCCATTGTACTAGATTGGCCACTGGGCAGTATTTCACTCTTGGTTTTTATATTGTAATATGACAGCAGTTATCTTTGTGTCCCAAGGTGAACATAACCGTGAACAGAAAAGATCAGAAAATTGTGCAGCGCACAGGAAATTTGATGAATACAAAACATGCAAGTAAATAAAGAACTAGATAAAATCAATGAATACAATTAATTTCATGTAGCAATCAGTGAGATAAAAAGAGTATAATTCTTCTACGCTTAGGTTATGGTGACATTTGACATGCCAAACATTCACTATTTTATTTGTCTCTATCAATTTTTTTGTTAGGAGGAGAATACTGACATGTGCAGGTCAAGACGGATCATATAGCTAGCATGACCTCGGAAAATGTCATGGTAACTCACGGTGATGAATTGATAACAGAATGTGTCAGCAGTGCAGAACGTCTGTTACAAGAAGTTCTATTTAAAGCCCATCAAATCAGAAAACATAGCTAAGTAACTTAAATGATCATCTACTGTGAGCAAATCAAAAGGTGATGAAAATACTTTAAGAGGACTTTATTAACTCCTTAACCACTTCCCGCTGGCTGTACACATATATGCAACCTCTCGGCAGGTGGGCATTAACACTGTAAGGCTGCATATATGCGGCCCATTGTAAACACATTACTGTGCTGAGTGCACACGCCCTGCATGCGCTCCCTGCATGCGCCCGTCACAGTAACCAGCGGGTAGCGGAAAGCTCCCGAAGCATACTTATGACCAATCAATAGACATGTGCACACTGAAATATTTTGTTTCGGAATTTCGGTTTCTTCCAAAAAAAAATTTTTTTTACTGTATTTATCACTTTTTTACGCTGAAAATAATGGGTAAACTGTGCCTGCGTGTTAAACGCAAGGGGCCGTGGAAAGATTTTTTCCTGAAACTCCCCTCTTAAAGTTAGGGTGCGTGTTATACGCCTGTGCGTGTTATACGACAATAAATACGGTAGCTACTGCCGAAATTTGTTTTTATTTATTTTGTTTTGTTAAAAAAATTTAATTAATTAAGGTCGAATCTGTCAATTGAAGGCTTATGGTGTCTGCCGGATGTTCTAAGAAGATTCGACGAAGCAGCTAAACTGTACGACACTGCAATCATACATTTCCGGTCAAATGCTTCGCCCACAAGCTATAGTAGGATAACCAACATTAGAATTCTTCTATAGCCTACGGGCAGAACATATGACCGTAAATGTCCGCTCGCGGCAATCGTATGTTTTTAGCTGCTTCGTCGAATCTTCATGTCAAATCTTTTCTCTCTATGTCGAATAATCTTGGACTAATAGAGTTAGGTTAGGCACATTTAACCGCGAGTTCGGTAGACACAGATCGCTATTGACACCGACAAGTCGAATCTTCTATCTATATCGAACTGTTGTCGCAACGAAACGAAAATAAAGCATTTTTTTATTTTGGATCTTTCGTTATCGTTTGTTAAAATGAACACGAAAATCCCTGAAATTCGGACTAAAATGCATTGGAACAAATGCACATGTCTACCAATCACAGCGGTCACCAGCACTTATACCTCAAGACTACTGTGTTAAAGATGATTTATCTCCGATACTGCTTGACCATCACTCCACCAATTATCACTACCTGAGTAATGGACACAGGACACAAATTTAGGTTTAATGGTCATAGCAGCCTTTTACTAACAAAATGTATAAAAAGGATAACATTCAATACTATATGAATGGATCCCCAAAGTACCTGTGTAAACCCAAAAGGTAGGCATCAAGCTGCAAAACACAGACTGAAGCCTCGTACACACGGGCGGGAATCCCGTCGAAAAAAAACGTTGCTTTTCTCGACGGGATTCCTGGCGAGCTTGTCTTGCCAAGCCCTGTGTACACACGCGCCATTCAAAAGAACTGCCGTTCTTTTGAATGGCAAGAACGCGGTGACGTCATCAACTACGACAAGCTCGTCATATTCGATGCCGTCGCCGCCATCTTGCTACACCCTACACTACCCTTGAATGCTACCGCGCATGCGTCAAAGTCTCATTGAGCATGCGTGGGTTTCCCTGGACAGGTAAGCATACAGACGACCGGGTTTCTCGGCAGGAAACACTCTGCCGAGAATCCCAACAAGAAAAATAGAGAGCAGGTTCTCTCTTTTTCTCGTCGAGATTCCCGGCAGTTTTCCTGCCGAGAAACCATACACACGAACGGTTTTCTCTGCAAAAAGCTCTCCCAGCAGTTTTCTTGCCGAGAAAAACAGTCGTGTGTACGGAGACATTAGAGACATTAACCCCAATATCCGCAGGTGCAACCTTGAGTGACCCCCAGTTCCTTGTCACTTAAAGCTGAACTCTGGGCAAATGTTTTTATTTTCCCCCATGCAGTAGGGCTGTGTTTGCGCTGCAAAGGTAAACTGCTTGTTTTTTTCTAGGGGAGAGGAGAACGGAGATATACTTACCTAATCCTCCGATCCTGCCAGCACAAGACCAGTCTGGCACCCCTGCAGTCCAGCGCTCTTGAATAGTGGACTGTTCCTGACACCATCATGCCCAGAGCAGGCTCCATAGATCAGGAGCCGTCCACCGCTGTACTGCTCCGTTTTCTGGAGGATGGAAGGTTTGGGTAAGTATATGCTTTCTCCTCACCACTAGACAAAACAAGGAGTTGACCCGTGCAGTGCGGGCATAGCCCCACTGCATTTGAAAAAAAAAATCTGCCTGAAGTTCCACTTTAACCAATACCAAATAAGGGGAACCAGATCTAAGACGGGTCCCTACCAATTTACATTTTCTCAGATTAACCACCTTCAAGGACCATATAACCTGCTAGCTGCTATGTCATATCTGAACCAAACCCTTTACTGTCCCCAAGAGAATACAATAACTCTCTGCCAAACTTTAAAGAAGGGAGGGTGGGACACGTTGCCAACAGCAGCTCTTTCTTTCTTCATACCAACCATCCCCTGAAGCCCCTCCTGTTCATGCCTGACCCACCAACCCACCAAAAAAATCTGCCTGAAGTTCAACTTTAACCAAATACCAAATAAGGGGAACCAGATCTAAGACGGGTCCTTACCATATTACATTTTCCCCAGAATAACCACCTTCAAGGGCCATATAACCTGCTAGCTGCTATGTCATATCTGAACCAAACCCGTTACTGTCCCAACAGAATACAATAACCATCTGCCAAACCTTAAAGAAGGGAGGGTGGGACATTTTGCCAACAGCAGCTCTTTCTTTCTTCGTACCAACCACCCCCTGAAGCCCCTCCTGTTCATGCCTGTCCCACCAACCCAGTAAATATCCCTTGATTTCTTATATACCTTTAACCTCCAAAAAAAACCTTTATGCCAAACCCCTTTTAACTCAGTAATGTAGGCCCGGCACCCTGTGTCCATGTTTCTCCTTCTTTCTTCGGGCCTAATGTGAACACCAGTCCTTGCAGCAAAAGACTGCCAACAGCCGAATGTGTATGGTGAAGAGAGGACATTTCCCTAGCATGTTCAGCATCATGAGAGAGCCCTATTATAGTCATTGGATTTCTACTGCACATACAGGCACTTTGAGAAGAAGAGGCCAGCTGGACAAGGTAACCATTGTCTATCTATATTATTCTAAAACTAAATGTCATGTATATGAACCAAAACAGAATATATTCAGCCATCAAATTTCTGTATTATTTCTTGTATTTATTAATAAAATTCCAGGACTGGCATTTGATCTGAGGGCAGACAGCTATTCTTCCATGTTCTAAGTGTGACAGCTGTGAGCAATGGGATTCCCCCTCACTTTCTCCCCTGGTGACATCTATCACCAGGACAGGAAAAAGAAGACAAATCTCACTTTAACCCTTCCTCAACCTTTCCAAAACTTAAGCTCGGTTCATATAGCCCGCTTTGTACTCTATACAACAGTATTGCTGTTATGTATTAGTTGTTGCTTAAGCAATTGGACGGATGGCACCATCCTCACACATGAAACTTTCCAAATGATTTAGCTGGCATCCAATGTTAAAGCAATAGTTATTCATTCACTCATCAAGTGCGACATAATTACTAAAGCAACCTGGATTAGATGCTACACTTGATGTGTGAATACTGTAAATTACCACTTCATCAACTCTGGCATGCTAGCTCATTTGAACAGTTTCCATTTTAAGCCCAGACTTCAAAGCCACTTAAAGCGTATCTATAGCCAAAACATTTATTTTTTCAGGTTAGAACTCCTCTCAGGTTTTTGAATGGTTTGAGTGGTGTTCCCAGTGGGAGCAAATGCTCTGCAGTGACAACAACAAATGGAAAAAAAAAGAGGAGAAAGCGGGAGAGCTCTATGTCATAGTATGTAAGCAAATGGAAAGATAAATGCTGTAATAAATCCAAAAGGAATTACATTGGTCAGGTTTCAGTTGACCATATGGTAACTGCAAATTACACTTGTGAAGAATATTGCTGTCCCCATGCAGATAAGTGAGTGGTCACTCTTGATGCTCTGGGGAACCCAACCCAAAGTACAAATGGGGGGTGTCAGGATGGTGGGGTACAGAAAAAATCTTAGAATGAGATGTGTCGCAGAGGCGGCTTGTCAGGAAAACCAAGTATATGGTTGTATCAGAAGATCTGCGCATTCGCACAGAATGGTCCGGGGACCTGTACACAGAATCACATTTGCACGTATGCATGTGCATTAACGTGAACTAGCGTGCACATCTGCAATGGACTTTGGCACCCAATGGCCTATTTAAAGCATGACAGAGCTCATAAGGATTGCTGAGTGGTTATCAGCACATGTGACCCAAGACCAGACCCGTTTTCTGCCTTATCTGTATTTGAGGCTGAAGTCCTAAACAGACTCTGTCTGACTCAAGATAGACGCCAGAGTCACATGGGGCGATTCCATCCAATCAGATAGCGGCCCCCTGTGACCGAGAAAATCATAGAGGAACCAAAGTCCCTCTGACTTCCTCTCCCAACTGCATTGCCGCTGTGGTCCCGCGCCACTTGCAGTGGAGAATACAGCTTGCACCTGCCTACAAGCTGGTGGGAAATTTTCCGATGGGGACATCTATTCTGCAGAGAGCTAATTGGTAATATCCCCTTGCTAAAGAGACAAATTTCTTCACTTTCTGTGGTGTCAGGAAATGATAGGGAACCTCCCCAATAAGACACAGCCAGAAAAAAACACACACACAAGGGTTTAAAGGGATACTATGGGTTGTTTTTTTTTTTTTTAAACAAACATGTCATACTTACCTCCACTGTGCAGTTCATTTTGCACAGAGTGGCCCCGAAACATCCTCTTCTGGGGTCCCACGGCGGCTCTGGCAGCTCCTCCCCGCAAGAGCTAACCCCCTCTGGGAAGTTCTCTCCCGAGGGGGTTACCTTACGGGCGCGCTCCTGTGTGATACACTCAGCGGCCATAGCCACCAAGCATATGACTCGGCCCTGTCCCCCCCAGTGCGCCGCGTCATTGATTTGATTGACAGCAGCGGGAGCCAATGGCTGTGCTGCTATCAATCATCCAATGAAGAGCCGACTAGAGCTCGGTGAAAGCAACGCGGGATCACGCCCAAGAAGATTCGGGTCTCAGGTAAGTAAAACAGGGGGCTCGGGGGCGGTGACTTCAAGGTGTTTTTTCACCTTAATGCATAGGATGCATTAAGGTGAAAAAACACAAAGCTTTACAACCCCTTTAACCCTGGACTACTCTGTTCAAATCTAAAATGCCCTGCACTGCTTTGTCGGTTGGTGCTCTTCCAAAATGTTGGTGCTTTGCCAGCCCATTCAAACTGAACAGTAGAGACGTTTTGGAGTGTCGCTACCTACTACATTAGTCTGCTGGGTTGGGCTGCCACCTCGGGGTGCTTAGGGTCAGTGACTCTGGATGAGCATGACAGCCAGATAAGCTAGCATTTTCAAAAGGAGAGACCAGTAAATCCAGCTTCCATGTTCCCTCCCTGACAAGTCAGGAATAACTTTTTGGCAACAACAAAGATTTATACAAAAGTCACTCCAGGTAATGTTCTTGACAAGTCCAGAGAAGTTCTATTTGTGTGATGGCTCTACATTTTCATGCGTTCTGCTAACACATACCTCCAGTGAATTTCACATTTACCAACTGCTTGCGAGATGTATTTCTCTGACAGATGAAATGCAAATATTATTTCTTTCGCACACAGACACAAAAGTTCAATGCAGTCCTCCGCTTGGTAAACAGGGACGGAAAATGTACCTCACGCCTTTGCTCCACGGCGGATAAACATGCCATTACAGAGCGACATCTGGATGGTTCAAACTTTAGCAAGGCAGCAGTGAGAGCCCATCAAAACACAGAGCCGGTAATTTGGCGTCTAGTTGCCTAGCAACCTTCTTTATACATGCAAAACACATTTGCAAAAGTTGGACAGCTTACGAGGGCTGCTGGTTTTTATTGAACAAAAAAAAAAAAATTATAATCTGCTGAGATCATTTTTTGAAAGGATATGTAATCTCAGTTTCCATTGCAGATCCTTTTATTTCTCTTAGTCCTCAAGGTTAAGTATTCTAATTCATTGTTCATAAAGACTTGGGAAAATTGAGGTTAAGTCAGGCAAGTCAGCAATAATACCATTCCCAAAAACGAGCCAATACGTTTACAATCCAACAGACGTCTTTTAAGAATCTGGTCGTGTTGATTCATGGTTCCAATGCTTGGCTTTATTTAGGAAGTGGTGCTCGTTTGGGGTTATTGTACACTGGACAGTCTTACCAGATGTTGCGAATTAGCCTGATGAAGTTTATTGGACATGTCTATTGTATATCTAGGCATCCAAAACAAGAATTTAATTGTGTATATTACTATCTAAGTTTAAGCATCTTGTTTATTTGAGCTGGTTGTTTTTTTTTCTCACAAGCTTTCATCTTCGAGAAAGTACTGGCCAAGGGAGGAATAAAAGAGATGTCCAAGGGGTTAGCTATAAACATGCTCCTCAAGTATAGTTGTAAGGACCAAAAAAAATGGTTTTCTAATCAGATTGAAACATCAGGAGAAAAGGACATCTGCAGTCTCACCATGACCCTATAAATAGCTTGGCGATTTAGCTCGGGTCGTAAAATGTCACCTTAACAGGATGGATTGGCTTGTATACATGGCAGGAGGAATGCACAAGTGCAGGGAGGCAGGAGAACCCACTAACAGAACTATTTCCAGTTTTGAAAGTAATGCCATGCCATCTGGACGAGCGGTTTCCACAACACATTCCAGGGATATTTTTTTCCAAACCTCTGATGTGGAAATGAATTTATAAACGTTGAGGTTGGCATGCAATGTCTAACATGAAAAGGAGAGACGGGGTGCGTGTAATCCATTGGAAATTGACAGCGCTGTCAGGCTGCAAGGCCGCCCATGAACGGATTTGTCTGGGTCACTGGTGGCCAATTAACCTTGGGATTAAATCTGAACTGCCATACAAACTACTCCTTAGTACAGCAGTCAGTGCACAAAGAGCAGTTGTTACAGAGGAACTCCGAGAGCACTTACTATTATACTCTAATGATTTAGCAGAGACACGCTTTTATATCCCTTAGTGCTGAAATAGCTGAGATTAGATTGATTTGAAGTATAATGCCACGTACACACGATCGATTTTTTCGACGGTGAAAACACCGTCGAGAAAATCGACATTAAAAACGAGGAACAGCTTGTTCCCCTCACACACGGCCGTTTTAAATGTCATTTTTTTTTTGGTCGAAAAAAACGACCGTGTGTGGGCTCCGCGGCAGTGTTTCCCTATGGGAAACACTGCCGCGGAAAACATGTCGAAAAAAACGACGAGAAAAATTAGAACATGTTCTAATTTTTCTCGTCGTTTTTAATGCCGTTTTTCTCGTCGAAAAAAACTACAGAAAGCCCACAGACTATCGTTTTTCTCGTCGAATGGGAAAAATGTCGTTTTTTTCGACGGGAAAAACGGCCGTGTGTACGCGGCATAAGGGAACGTTTCTGTAGTTAGTTGACTGAAATCAGGATTGTGAAAACTATGCTATGTCACCCGTACCATACCTCCCAACCAACGCTGTATCTAGGGTGACCATGTGTCCCGGATTTTGTAGGTCCGTCCCGGGCACATTCATGCCAGGACAATACAGTGTCCTGGAATGAAACTGACACAGCCACCCCCCCCCCCGGGCCAATCTGATGCCCCCAAAAAAGGCCGCCACATGACCGCTTTACTCACTAACAGTACTTGTCCTGGCCAGGAATGCCTGGATGAGCACAATCCCGCCCCTGCTTGTGATTGGAGAAATCATAAATCCCACCTCTTGTGTCCAATCACTGTGCTGTGATTCGTTACAGCACAAGCTGATTTTTGGGAAGGAAGGGTGTCCCTGAATGGTAGTTTGGAAATGTGGTCACCATAGCTGTATCCTGGCCTAGGCCAACAAGGCCCAGGCCTAGGGCAGCACTTTGCAGGGGGGCAGCACAGAAAGAGACCCCGCCGGCTTGCGCTACACTGTTAGTGTAGCACAAGTCTTATGGGGCCGACTGGGCTAAGAGGCAATTTAGTCTAGCGCCCCCATAAAGTGGCCACACTGCTTCCGGTATGCGGACGGCTGGCATTTCGCAACTGTGGGGGGGGGGGGGGGGGGAGCTTCTAATTTTGACTGTCCTATCATGCTGGACCACAAACCTCCCTCACTGTGCTCTATGCTTTCTAGTGCACCATTAGCATGGTTATATCTTCTTATGCCCCGTACACACGATCGTTTTTAATGTCATTTTTTAAACCAACGTTTTTCTCCTCGTTTTTTTTCATGTTTCCTCTCAAGCCTGCCTTGCGTACACACCATCATTAAAAAAAACGATCAAGCAAAGCGCAGTGACGTTCAACACGTACGACGGCACTATAAAGGGGAAGTTCCGTTCGAATGGCGCCACCCTTCATGTTAGTAAAGTTTGTTGAGCGACGATTCGCGCTTTTCAGTCCGTTACTGTGTAATGAATCTGCTATCTCCATTACGAACGCTAGTTTTACCAGAACGAGCGCTCCCGTCTCATACATGATTCTGAGCATGCGCGTTTTTTTCACGTCGAGAAAGCATACACACTATCGTTTTTCACGTCGTTAAAAAAAACGACATGAAAAACGACGTGAAAAAAGAGAGCGTGTCCGGAATTTTTAATGGCCGTTTTTCACGTCGTTAAAAATGCTCTGGAGCCTACACACGATCATTTTTAATGGCCATTTTTTAAAATGGCATTTTTAACGGCATGAAAAACGATCGTGTGTACGGGGCATTAGTCCTCTCCATAAAATTATCAGAAATCTGTGCTTAAAGTAGAACTATAGGCAACACTTTTCATTTTGGATAGAGTAAGGGAGGGTTATAGCCCCGTCAGTTTCTTTTTTACCCTCCCTGTCCGATTGCAGAGATTTCTCTTCAATTCCTGCCCCATAGCCAAACAGAAAGTGAGAGAAAATCTATGCAAATTAAGGGAATCCATTGCCCCCCCCCCCCGGGCCCTCAGGACTAGTGTCCCCACTCGAAAATTTCAGGGCGGGTCTTAAAAAGAAATGGATGTGGCCTTGGCAGGAAGGGGTGGGTCATATTTAAATTAGGGGGTGCACGAGTTTAGTCAGGCCTAGGGCAGCACAAAACCTAAATACACTACTGCTCCCAACTCTTTGAGAGGGGAACAAGGGACACCAATGTGGGGCAAAAGTATTTAGGCATAGGACACACCCCCCTGCCACACCCTTTTAAAGTGTTACTAAACCCCGGACCGTGCATTCACTATATCTGGTCTCCCACAGTACACAAAACATGGAGATTAAATTATTTTAGTGAATATAAACTCCTAAATACCTTTTCTGCCATCAGCAGTATATAGCAGTCTTGTGACTTCTATCAGTGTCTGGTTAAAGCTTGTAGGAGGAGTTTTCACTCCCCTCTGGCTGTCCTATAAGGTTGCATGACTACTGATCCTCTGCCTGGTCAGTGCTGATTGGCCCTGTGCTGATCACATGCACCCTCCCAAAAAAAAAAAAATTCTCTAGCAATACACATCAAACTGAGCATGTGCAGAGTTCCCCCCAAAGGCTCTGTGCTATCAGGAGATGGTTTGGGGACAGTGGAAGAAGGGGAGACAGGATCAAACAGTCTTTTTACACAATGCAGAGGATTAACCTCTTAGGTTCCACAGTGAGTATAACAAGCATGCTTTACTGCATATACACACTGATTTTACTGTTGTGGGTTTAGTAACACTTTAAGGCTGGGTTCACACTAGTGCCACGCCAGACATCGCATGTGATTCGCACTGTGCACGTCACATGCGTTGTCTGTGAGATGCAAATTCAACAATACAAAAATGGTGCAGGACCAAAATGGTGCAGGACCCTTTTTTTGGTCCGCACTGGAATCGGATGGCATGGGTGTGAACACCCATGCCATCCAATTCCTTTACCATTTCACAGTTCGCACTTCGATCTGCAAAACGATTTGGGGGTGTCATTAACTTTACATTGACACACGCAGCAGTTCACAGATGCCAGTGTGAGCCGCCTGCGATTCAGGTGCAATGTGGGAACCCGCACAGGAATTGCAGGGTTTCCCGCATCGCACCAGTGTGAACCGAGCCTAAAGAGAAGCCCGGAGCAAAAGAAATACAATGCATGGGCGGAGGGCTGGCATGACTAGGGAAACAGGGACTGATGAGAGGGATTTTGGGATTGGTGGGTTAATTTGTGTGGGAGGGGGCACAGAGGGTATAAAAGAGTGACTCCGCCCCCCCCCGGGTAACACACGGCGCAAGAGAAAGTTCCCGCCCACCCTCCCCTAATTGTTGGATGGGGTTGGATGTTGTTTGTCAATTTTTTTCCAGGTACAGGTCTGGTCATTGCGGATGTCGTGGCAGTGGCGGGTGTCTGGTCTTTGCAGGGGAAGGATGATACCTCGGAAAGAAGGGTTCAGGACCTGTCGTTGGTATGGGTCCTGATGGTGGGCTTACAGTTAACGGAGGTTTAGCTGGAAGCATTGGGAACGGGTGCACTGCGGTCATTGTTGTCTCTGAGCCAGCATGTCGGCTTGAGGCCTATTAGCGGATTTTGAGAAGTACTGCAGTGCAATAATGTACAGATGTTAATCGAGGTTCCTGCAGAGATCGACACCAGTAATTTACTGAGGGTCCTTTAGGACAAAGTTTATGGTCATTGTTAGGCCTCATGCCCACTGGCGTTTTTACAGCTGCGTTTTTTGCAGCTTAAAAACGCCTGTCCATGTTATTGTAAATATTTATTTATTTATTTTTTGAAAAAAAAAAAAAAAAACGTCGGAGCTAAAAACGCGACCACGCGTTAGTGCGCGTTTTTTGCGCGTTAGTGCGCGTTTTTTGACGCTCGCGTTTTTTTCTGCCTAATTCTGACGCTGAGGAACGCACTGGTCCTGTTTTTTTTTTACAGCTTACAAACATCTATGCTCTTTACAGCTCAAAAACACCTAGGTGGGCATGAAGCTATAGACTAACATGGACAGGCGTTTTTAAGCTGTAAAAAACGCTCAAAAACGCGGCTGAAAAAACGCCCGTGGGCATGAGGCCTTAAAGTTATACAGCGTTTTTTAATAAATTAGGCTGCTACGGCCTATGTCTTCTCCAACTCCTGGTGTGGTCTTGTTTACTTAGTCATAAGTAAGAAGGTAAATAAGGGGTAGTATAGAAGGTACATCTGTTATACTATAGTCAAGGAGAATTATACAAAAAAAAAATTATTAGCTAAACTCACAAGTGTTTTTTTTTTTTTTTTTTTTTTTACCACTACCTTTTCTTTATATTGGCTTTTGAAATTTACATATGCAGCAATTTAAAAATTGGATGAAAGGTTTATTAGTGGGAAACACTTTTTGATAGATAAATAGTGCATATTTAATACAACTATATAGATCAGACCAAAATGAGGGACAAATGAACCAAAAATCGAATTTTGAGCTAGCGTCTCATCTGTGGATTGTGGAAATGTGCATGAAAGCATATGTTTTTACCACACAATACCACGGCCGTGGTCACAAAGATGAATTCCACCTCGTCCAAGCAGAGAATTCTTATGCCGCGTACACGGACGGAATTTCCGATGAAAAAAGTCAGAAGGAATTTTTTCAACGGATATTCCGACCGTGTGTATGCCGCATCTGACTTTTTCCTTTGGAAATTCCGACGGAGTTAGAAAGAGAACATGTTCTCTATTTTTCTGCCGAAAAAAAATTATATTGGAAATTCCGTCCATCTGTATGGAACTCCGACGGAGAAAAAAACACGCATGCTCAGAATCAAGTCGACGCATGCTCGGAAGCATTGAACTTAATTTTTCTCGGCTCGTCGTAGTGTTGTACATCACGTTCTTGATGGTTGGAATTTGGTGTGACAGTGTGTATGCAAGACAGCTTGAACGGAATTCCGTCGGAAAAATCCGTTGGAGTTTATCCCGACGGAAAATCCGATCGTGTGTACAAGGCATTAGATGCGATTGTTAAATGTGTTTTCTTTTTTAGGCTTTCTTTCTTTTATTTTCATCTGGTGATTCAGCCAGCAAGTCTGTTGTTTTCCAGAAGCTCTCTTCCAGATGTATCAGTTACAGAGATGAGATAAACCATTTAACACTAACAGGGGTGCTTACAATGATCAGCTTTTATGTATTTATGCAAACTTTTGTTTTAGCGGGTTGAAATAGTTACATAGGTGATGCCCTGACTGGGAGAATAGGAGTTCAATTCTTTCCCGGTTCTTTGGTCATTTTGGCGGGTTCTTCTCTGGGTCTGGCCCATTGGTTCTGTGTGATAAAAAAGACAGTGGCCCGTACAGACGGAGTTTGGGACTTACCCCTAATGAGAGTCCCAGAGAGAAGGTTTCCCCTTGCAGAAGAGAGAGCTCGAGTACCCGTAAGGGAAGAAAGCGATGAATGATACCCGCAAGGAGCAGAAGGAGGTTATCTATCACTATCGGGAGGTAAAGTCAACTGGACCTGGGGTTCTCCCTGAAGACACCATCACTGAAGTATGCCTCTGAAGGACATGATAGAGCCTCTGAAGGACTGTAATTGCTTGGACTTAATTTGTGCAGGTATGCTGGGGCAGCACACGGTCTGTAGTTAGGAATAGGGATGTAGGGAAAACCCTGTTTTTATATGTTAGACTTTGGAATCTTCGTTTTGCACTTTTCTAAATAAAATATTGAAATTTTGTCCCTGCCCAGTCTCAAGTTACTAAAGAGGTGTAATGCAAGTAACCAGCACACATAGTTTACTGAGTGGGGCTTAACACACTGGGGTATGAAGACATCGGTGTGGAGTGGAGTAATGGGAAGACATGTGGTTACCTAGGGTAACGGAAGTTTAACGAGAAGCCTGACGGTAGCGTGCACCTGTTATAGGTGGAACAGGAGGGAGATGTTGTTGGCACTCCTTGCACCAGTGGCCATGGCTCCCAGAGCAACAGCAGCAGATTTGTGCCACAGAAGTGCCCATCCTGTACAGTGGTACAGAAGTTCAGGAGTTAAAGTGGAAGTCCAGGCTTAAACTAAAATCCCTGCATCTATAGCCACCAACATTCTAACACTAAACTATCTAGCCCTGTAAAAATCAGTATAAATACCTTTTCTGTAGGCGATCCGACCCGATCTCCAGCGGCGGAAGCTCTGCAGAGGACACGTCTGACAACGGCTGTGAAATGAATGGGAAGTGACGTCACCCATAATCCTACTAAGGGTCTTCCATTGACGGACGTGTCCTCTTCACCCACCCACACAGCGAAACCACGGCTGACAGCTCGACATGGGATCAGAGCTTCTGCCGCTGGTCGGATCGCCTGCAGAAAAGGTTTGTATACTATTTTTTTCTTTACAGGGCTAGATAGGTTAGTGTTAGAATGTTGGTGGCTATAGATGCAGAGATTTTATTTTTAGCATGGACTTCCACTTTAACTGGTTGCCGACCAGCCGCCACAGTTTTACTGCGGCAAAATGGCACGGCTGGGCGTTACCTTACGTCGCTTCACCTTTTGGCCACTAGGGGCGCGATGACCACCGGGCACCCGTGTTTGCTTGTGACAGAGCGAGAATCGGGATCTGTGTGTGTAAACACACAGATCCTGGTTCTTTCAAGGGAGAGGAGACTGATCGTGTGTTCATACAATGTATGAACACCGATCTCCCTCTTCCCCTAGTTAGTCCCATCCCCCCCTACAGTTAGAACACAGTGAGGGAACACAGTTAACCCCTTGATCGCCCCCTAGTGTTAACCCCTTCCCTGCCAGTGACATTTACACAATAATCAGTGCATTTTTATACCACTAATCGCTGTATAATTGTCAATGGTCCCAAAAATGTGTCAAAAGTGTCCGATGTGTCTGCCGCAATATCGCAGTCCCGATAAAAATCGCAGATCACCGCCATTACTATTAAAAAAAAAATAATAATAATAAAAATGCCATAAATCTATCCCCTATTTTGTAGACGCTATAACTTTTGCGCAAACCAATCAATATATGCTTATTGTGATTTTTTTTACCAAACATATGTAGAAGAATACATATCGGCTTAAACTGTGGAAAAAATAAGTTTTTGGGAAAAAAAGTGGGATATTTATTATAGCAAAAAGTAAAAGATACTGTGTTTTTTTTTTTTTTTTTTTTTTTAAATTGTTGCTGTTCTTTTCTTTACAGCGCAAAAAAATAAAAACCGCAGAGGTGATCAAATACCACCAAAAGAAAGCTCTATTTGTGGGGAAAAAGGACGCAAATTTTTGTTTGGGTCCAGTGTTGCACGACCGCGCAATTGTCAGTTAAAACGACGCAGTGCTGTATCGCAAAAAAATGTCCTGGTCATTGAGCAGCCAAATCTTCCAGGGCTGAAGTGGTTAAGCTAAGTGCACACGTGGAGCCCACTCAGAGTGCTTGGCGGGGTCCACTCCGCTACTTTGAAGTAGTAGTGGAAAACACTTGACAGGTGGATGTGGACAAGGCTCAGCATGTCCCTCTTAATGCAGGTTACAGAGAAGGTGTAGATTATCACAGGGAACCAAGAGCTAACTGGAGAACAGTGGTGGTCCGTCCATACAGAGTGCAGGGGCGCCGCCCCTCTAATTCATGCGTTTTGCTCCAAACCTACATGCAGGGTGCCAAACGCATAGATTTCAGTGGGGTTTTTTCTTTTTTTGAAGCACATGCTTAGAGCCTGACTATAAATACACTTTAATGCTATATCAGCATTGGTGTGCGCAGCCTATTGCATTAGGGGGTGCACCCCAGAGCACAAACACACATGTGTGTATATCAGCAGTGCAATGGACTGTGTCAGTAGAGCAGAGATTGGTGTCAGTAGAGCAGTGGAAGGTATCAGTATTTTATTTATTTTTTTATTATTATTTTTTACAATATAACTTTATTTATTTTTTAACAATTTTTATAGGAGCCCCATTGATTGGCTTTGGTGAAATATCAAGGGTCTAAACAGACCCCTGATGTCTCACTTCTCATTTTTCTTTGCAGCTTCAACTGCATTGGACAGTGAACAAATGGGAAGTGCTCTGTGCTGAGCGGCTCAGTTAAGAATGAACACAGGAGTGATCATCATTCATAAACTGAAGCATAGTAAACAGTTTACTGTGCTTCAGTTAAGAATGAACACATGAGTGATCATTACAGATCACTCACTGTGTTCATTCGGAAAAGGAAGGGCTGATGAATTAAATATTTACTGGCCCCTTCCCCTGCTCTCCATTCTGAAACATCCCCTGCAGCAGCTGGGTGGAGAGGAGAGGAGGGAGGCTGGCAGTACTGCAGGGGGGAGACAGAAAGCAGGGGGAATCTGCACCACATGGGGTGATTAGGGCGTGCCCGGGCACACCCGGCACACCCTGTGCGCACACCTATGTATGATAGAGTACACACTCTGTGCATCATTTTTCATGGACAAGCTGTAGCATCTTCATTTCTTCCTATAGGTGAGTTGTATTCCACAGGATTGCTGGAAAACGGCTCCCCTACAGCGCTGTGTTAATTTGTGTCTTATATCTTTGTTGTATATCTGTCTGGATAACTCCCGGTATTCTTGGAGGTACTCCTCTTATACCATCAGAAGACACTGTGCCATAACCCGGGCTGTACGAGTAATATTGTATGCAGCCCCCTGCTATGACCTACTCGGCAGATATAACCTCCGTCAGTTATGAATTCTCCCTTTAATATGGAATGTACACGCAGGTTGGATTTTTTTGGCACGGCTGAACTCATTATATAAAATGTGTAAATCTTCCTGCCTGCCTTACGTAAAAAAAAAAAAAAAATGTGTTTCCACCCCAGCTTATGATAAGACTTTCTCTCTGAACTGTAATACCGCTCTGTGGGTACAAAAATTCAAATTCACGTCTTAGCCACGAACCACAGGAGCAACATTACCCACGCCTTTCCTCAAGGCTTTGGGCGCCCTCTCAAATAGAAAGCAGCCGTCCAAGATTCAAGTCAGCCAGCTGAAGAAATCCTCCAGGGTCCCGTTTAAACTTTCTGTTGCAGAACTGACATTTGCAATCTCCTCCACCCAACCTGTGCAGCTCACTTGTAAACTGCTGAGCGTGACCCCAGGCGAAACACGTCGGGCTGCCAAAAATAAGCCAGGAGCCATGCTGTATAATGATCGGAGGGTTTTATTTATTCAGTCATTCATTCGATTTCTTGTTTGGATTGATGTAATAAGATGCAATTTAAAGCAAACATGTAATTAGACAAATAGCAATTAAAAAACAAAAACAAACAAATATATCTTCTGAGCTCCCCCCCCCCAACTGTTTATGCAAAGAGTGACTTTCTAAAAGTCAGAGCGTAACAACCGTGCCTCTAGGCTGCATCCAATGCCCGATGCCCAAGCCGCCTAGTATGAGGCCCAGCCATTTCTATAAGGTAAGGTGACCAGATTTTTAAAATAAAATCCAGGGACATTTTTTTTTTACTAGTAATGGCGGCAATCAGAGACTCTCTGCCCGTCGCCGCAGCCGCCCGCCTCACAGCCTGTCAAGTCTTAAGCCTCGTACACACGGCCGAAAATCTCGTCAAGAAAAAACACGTCGTTTTTCTTGACGAGATTCTTGGACAAGAAACTTGTCCCGGCCGAGTGTACACACGCTCGATTCAAAGAACCCGCGGTTCTTTGAATGGAGTGAACGCGTCGACATCATCGACTACGACGAGCGTGCGCTCGTCACATTTGATGCCATCGCCGCCATCTTGCTACACCCTATCTATGCCTAGGAAGCTACCGCGCATGCGTCAAAGTCATTTCGAGCATGCGCGGGCTTCCCGGAGGACAGGTAAGTGTACACACACTCACTTTTCTCGTCGAGAAACAGGCTGACGAGAATCTCAACGAGAAAATAGAGAGCAGGTTCTCTATATTTCTCGCCGAGATTCTTGTCGGTTTTCTTGACGAGAAACCATACACACAAATGATTTTCTCGGCAAGAAAGCTATCTCGGCAGTTTTCTTGTCGTTTCTTGCCGAGAAACTCGATCGTGTGTACGAGGCTTTACTCTCTGTGCCCTGGCTACTTCTGGGTGGCGAGCGGAGGAAGATCACTCCGCCAGGGAAGGAAAGGAGATAAGCAGGCAGGCGGCTGGCCAGGACTTGAGTAAAGGCAGAAGAACATGCGAGCGGAGCTGAATGGGCATTCACCCGAAACTGAAGAAATATTCCCTCTGCTCCGACCAGCACATGATCATCAGAAAGGGGCACAGATAATGGAAAAAATACACCCCCCTAAGCTAGTAGGTGCGGCAGAGCGGGGGGGGGGGGGTGCAATTCAGATTATTTATTTTTTATTATTCTGCACTGACTGTCTTTGAAATTGCCCCAGCCCCTGTTCAAATCCAATCCGGGGACAAAACCGGGGACAGACTTGGTCCGGGGACAGTGTCCTCAATCTGGGGACTGTCCCCGGAAACCAGGGATGTCTGGTCACCTTACTATAAGGAGGATGTGTGCAGGTACAAGCACCCCTCCTCTGACCCCTGTATACTGTATGTATATCAGGTTCCCAGTCTCTGTATCTGGTCCAGCATCCCCCACCTTACTATTGGCCCATCACCATTATGGGTCCCATCACTAATCAATGGCCCAATAGTGGGGTGGAGGAAGCAGAACCAGCATCCTAGAACCACCCCGTGTCTTTTTTTTTTTTTTACCCCATGCTTCCTGAGAGTTGGGTACTACACATTTTAAATACTCACCCACCCAGCTGATCCAGCATTGCCAATCGGCAAACCGTTTTCGGTCATGTCCCTTCTGTCAGACTAGCAGCCGTAAACAGGGGCCGAATGTCAGCTGGTTTCAATTGAACCGTTAATACCGCCCACTATTCAGCCCGTGTGTACGGGGCTTTAGGGACCTTAGATTGTAAGTCCCTTAAAAGCAGCGACTGATGTGAATGTAGAATATATTTACATAGTAATCAGGATCATCATCATCATCGTCATCAGGATATTGCTGGCAGCTTCTGAATGAGGGTTATTACATGTAAAGCAGAGGAGTACCAAGCCCACCTCTTCTTTACTGAATTAAACAGTAGAATACTTTGCTATTTTATGCCAAGCTATTACAAATACACTATATTGCCAAAAGTATTGGGACATCTGCTTTTACACGCATTAATGGCATCCCAGTCTTAGTCCGGAGGGTTCAATATTGAGTTGTCCCACTCTTTGCAACTATAACAGCTTCAACTCTTCTAGGAAGGCTGTCCACAAGTGTGTCTATGGGAATGTTTGACTGCAGGAAGGCACTGATGTCAGGCACTGATGTTGGATGAGAAGGCCTGGTTCGCAGTTTCTGCGCTAATTAATCCCAAAGGTGTTCTATCGGGTTGAGGTCAGGACTCTGTGTAGACCAGTCAAGTTGCTCCACCCCAAACTCGCTCATCCATTTCTTTATGAACCTTGCTTTGTGCACTGGTCCAAATCATTTGGAGGGGTGGTTATGGTGTGGGGTTGTTTTTCAGGGGTTGGGCTTGGCCCTTTAATTTCAGTGAAGGGAAATCTTAAGGTGTCAGCATACCAAGACATTTTGGACAATTTCATGCTCCCAACTTTGTGGGAACAGTTTGGGGATGGTCCCAACATGACTGTGCACCAGCGCACAAAGCAAGGTCCATAAAGACATGAATGAGGGAGTTTGGGATGAAAGAACTTAACTGGCCTGCACAGAGTCCTGACCTCAACCCGATAGAACACCTTTGGGATGAATTAGAGTGGAGACTGTGAGTCAGGCCTTCTCGTCCAACATCAATGCCTGACCTTACAAATGCGCTTCTGGAAGAATGGTCAAACATTCCCATAGACACACTACTAAACCTTGTGGACAGCCTTCCCAGAGGAGTTGAAGCTGTTGTAGCAGCAAAGGGTGGGCCAACTCAATATTAAACCCTACAGACCAAGACTGGGATGCCATTAAAGTCCATGTGCGTGTAAAGGCAGGCATCTCAATATTTTTGATAATATAGTGTATGTACTTTGGCGCAGTAATAAATAAATAAATTCCCACCGCACACGTTCCTAGGATGGGCTTGGAAGTATTGACCATTGCAGCAACATCCCTACCAGAAACTGGTAACCTCAAAGATCAATGTATATATTTTCCAGCACGACATGGATCTTCACGTAACGTTACCTGAAGATCCATGGTGTGCTGGCAAATATGTACGTTGAGTTCACAAATGAATGCATGACAATGGAGCTGCCTAAAGATCAAAAATAAATAAAAATAAACGCACAGCCATGCACACATATAGATCTAAATGGGCCATGAAACTAGAATCCCAGCATACCTCTGGAAAGAAGGGAATGCTGCTACCTGTAACTCCTCACCGGCTCTTCACCGGCTAGACAGGAACAGGCTGCTGAACTCGAGGAATATTTTGCTATAGCTTCAGGTGTAAGTGTGCGATGTCATGACTTAGGAATGCCTGAATCCCGGCCTGGATGAAAACATGCTTGGCACATTTGGTCGAACGTTCTCCTTACTCCAGCTAATATACTCTGTGTGTAGCAGGAAAAACAAATCTACACAATGGGAAGTTTCAAGGAAACCTCCACGTTTTCTCCCATTCTCCATATTATAAGAAGAGATGAGTCTATCTGCCTGGGTTGAATTCACATTTTCGCGAATCTTGCCCAAAATGTAAAGCTTGCAAACTTTACGACAAATCCCACTGAAGTCAATGGGTGTGTGTGGGGGGGGGGGGCTCTCTAATTCTTTATATTTGTAGGACCAACAAGCAAGCTATCATGAAACAAGAGACATGGGAAGCTGGGCACTGCCAATGGGGAATACGTACCAAAACAGTGCCCCCTACTAGGAAATGTCAGCTTTCCCTAATGGTGGCCATATTCTCTTCCAAAAAGGATCAATTATTTTTCTGATGATCCCTTCCGATAGAAGTAATCAATCTATTCGACAACCAATTTAATCGATATGCTACACGCAGTGGATTTTTTTGATAGTTAGAAAATAAAACAGTAAAATAAAAATCTTGATCACATCTCTGCTTTCAACATGCAAAATCATAATTAATCAACATACGATTGACCAACGCATCT
Organism: Rana muscosa; assembly: GCA_029206835.1. Classification (NCBI taxonomy): domain Eukaryota; kingdom Metazoa; phylum Chordata; class Amphibia; order Anura; family Ranidae; genus Rana; species Rana muscosa. The sequence continues at coordinate 89,458,938 of CM055117.1, read as the reverse complement.
CATTGCTGCTGATCAATGAAAAGCGACAGAACATTTTCTGCTATGGTCGATCCATTTAATTTGAACAAATCAGGTCTGTATTGATCGGAAGGAAGGTTATTTACAATTGGATTGCTTGCGAATTCGATTGTTTTGATCGATCAGATAATAAACGCGTAGTGTGTATGGCCACCATAACAGCTCCAACACAATATGGTCGCCCGTGAGCCCACCCTTTTATAGAGAGGGGGCCGTGAGCCCACCCTTTTATAGAGAGGGGGCCGTGAGCCCACCCTTTTATAGAGAGGGGGCCGTGAGCCCACCCTTTTATAGAGAGGGGGCCCATGAGCCCACCCTTTTATAGAGAGGGGGCCCATGAGCCCACCCTTTTATAGAGAGGGGGCCGTGAGCCCACCCTTTTATAGAGAGGGGGCCGTGAGCCCACCCTTTTATAGAGAGGGGGCCCATGAGCCCACCCTTTTATAGAGAGGGGGCCGTGAGCCCACCCTTTTATAGAGAGGGGGCCGTGAGCCCACCCTTTTATAGAGAGGGGGCCGTGAGCCCACCCTTTTATAGAGAGGGGGCCGTGAGCCCGCCCTTTTATAGAGAGGGGGCCGTGAGCCCGCCCTTTTATAGAGAGGTGGCCGTGAGCCCGCCCTTTTATAGAGAGGTGGCCGTGAGCCCACCCTTTTATAGAGAGGGGGCAGTGAGCCCACCTTTTTATAGAGAGGGGGCCCATGAGCCCACCCTTTTATAGAGAGGGGGCCGTGAGCCCACCCTTTTATAGAGAGGGGGCCGTGAGCCCACCCTTTTATAGAGAGGGGGCCGTGAGCCCACCCTTTTATAGAGAGGGGGCCGTGAGCCCGCCCTTTTATAGAGAGGGGGCCGTGAGCCCGCCCTTTTATAGAGAGGTGGCCGTGAGCCCGCCCTTTTATAGAGAGGTGGCCGTGAGCCCACCCTTTTATAGAGAGGGGGCCGTGAGCCCACCCTTTTATAGAGAGGTGGCCGTGAGCCCACCCTTTTATAGAGAGGGGGCCGTGAGCCCACCCTTTTATAGAGAGGGGGCCGTGAGCCCACCCTTTTATAGAGAGGGGGCTAGGTTATCCATTCCTTCAAACTATTGGCTTTGAGGACTAGAAAAGAGACCACGCACTTCAATATAGGTTGTTCCGTATCACAGCCGTTTCATCAGTGGCAGCTGGTGGTTTTTTGTTTGGGGGGCGGCAAACATCCACCCCCCTGTGGCACCTTAAACTCCCCACCCCCTTCACTGTCTGCCGGTCCATGGCACTTACCCCATCTAAAGGACGGGCACATCGGTCAGTGGAAGGGATCGGGCATCGGCGTACATCACGCTGCGGCGGGCATTGGGCAGAGGCTCCTGTGTCTTCTCCTTCTCGCTTCCACCGTGCGTCTCCTCCCCTCCTCCTAGGCGTCCAATAGGATCGCTTGTCCTTTCAGCCAATCGGGGGTAACAGGTATCAGACCCGCTTCCCAATTGGCCAGAAGGACGATCAGCGTTGCAACAGTGAATATTCATTCGCTGTTACAACACAACTGGGTGGGCTCTGGACGCAATGCTCTGCGCCCCAAGCCCACCCTATGGATAGGGAGGGCAGCGGCGGTGGATAGGAGAGGTGGTGCCCGTGCGCCCACATTAGACCCCTGCGTTTCATCTGAGGGAAATCCTGAAAACATGATCTGTTGGGGGTACTTGAGGACTGGAGTTGAGAAATATTGTTCTAAAGGACAGTGGGGTTGATTTACTAAAGGCAAATAGACAGTGCACTTTGCAAAGTGCAGTTGCACTCAGCAAGTGCAGTTGCTCCAGAGTTTAGTAAATGAGGTAACGGCTTCGCTTTGCAAAGAATATCATGTGCAAGGAAAAAAAAAAAAAAAAACAGCATTTTTGCTTGCATGTGATTGGATGATGGAAGTCAGCAGAGCTTCCGCTCATTTACTAAGCTCTGGAGCAACTTTGCAAAGTGCCCAGTATTTTTGCCTTTAGTAAATCAACCTCTGTGTGTTGTTCTACCAGTTGGGAAAGCATGCGATTTTGCGTTCCTGACATGCAGTAGTGTGAACCTAGCATGAGTGTGGAAACCTTACAGTAACTTCTCATTTACACCAGAGGCGCTGGCATGCGTTGACCAACGCGTTCCAGCGCATTTACATGGTAAAAGCAATATATTTCAGTAGAAGCATGTCACCCCAATGCGTTTTCCTGAGCTATGCTGTTCTGCATTAAATGAATAAATAAATATCAGGCCCTACTTTTTTTTTATGCCCAATGCGTGTAAACACAATAATTACAATCCATCGCACGTTACAATACAGGTCAAGGCACGTGCGTTTACCTGTGCTCATCACACACACATTGTAACTTGGACGGACCCTCAAAGGAAAAATCTGAAGATTTAAACCTTGGTACTGATGACATTTACAGGAAGGCGGGATCGCGCTTTACGATCGGGGAAATTGGCGTTCTTCCATGTCACCTCAGCAGGTCACATCGTTTTTGGTGACATAACAGGAGGGAGAATAACAAGCTGAAAACTGACACTTATTTCTTTGAGGGGTAGGCGGATAATCAAGATAATATGACAGGAATCCTCACATGCTCAGCAAAAAGGTACGCAGCCGCCCCAGGCACTCCATGTGGAAGGAATGTTCTTGTTTATCCCAATTACTCATGGTGTCAGGGAATATCTCTGCAGTGCAAGAGCAGGGTGTACCGCGCTCTGATTGTATTTTTAAAATAAAATAAATGACTGTGTTTAGGAAAACCGAGCTGGGAAGGCTGCGTGTTTTCCAGACGAGGAAAAACAAGGCTGAAAAACACCTGCTGGGCATAGGCTGAAAGACGAGCGCCTGTGCAAACGGCATTCCAAGGTGCACGCTCAGAGCCAGAGTCCGCATGCCGTCAGTGCGTGGCGTGTCTGCTTTCAATTTTCAAGTTATCATAGACCGGCAGAATGATCATTACTGCCAGACACTGTTACTACTGCTAGTACCGTTGCTCCGTTTTCTATCCCTCACTATGGACAATAGTACTAGTGCAATTACAAATATGTCTGTTACAATGGTCATTTACTAATGCTAGTAGAGGTATTATCTCTATTACTCTACCACTACTGTTGCCACTATCACAGCCATTACTACTACAGCAGCTACCACTACCGCCAATGCTCATGGTACCTCTACTATTACAACAAATATAGCTACTATTACCACCAATGTTCATCATACCTCTGCTATTAAAACTTCTGTAGCTACTACTGCTGCCAATGTTCATGGTACCTCTTCTATTAATACTACTGCAGCTACTGCCACCAATGTTCATGTTACCACTACTCTTACAACTAGTGTAGCTACTACTACCACCAATGTTCATGATACCTCTAATATTACAACAAATATAGCTACTACTACCACCAATGTTCATCATACCTCTACTACTAAAACTTCTGTAGCTACCACTACCGCCAATGCGCATTGTACCTCTACTATTACAACAAATATAGCTACTACTACCACCAATGTTCATCATACCTCTACTAATAAAACTTCTGTAGCTACTACTCCTGCCAAAATTCATGGTACCTCTACTATTAATGCTACTTTCACCAATGTTCATGTTACCACTACTCTTACAACTAGTGTAGCTACTACTACCACCAATGTTCATGGTACCTGTACTATATGACTGTTGCTAATATTACCACCAATGTTACTGGTGCCTCTACTGTTACAACTACTCTTTTTTTATTTCAATCGAACCATTTTCATAATATTGTTAAATTATACAACAAAAACACACAAAACATTTCCCACAAATAACCCCACCCAAATACACCTCCCAAAAGTACATCTAATGTTACAATTACTCTAGCTTCTACCACCAATTTTAGTGGTACCACTACTGTTACAACTACTGTAGTTACTACCACCAATGTTACTGGTACCTCTACTGTTACAACTACTGTAGCTACTACCACCAATGTTACTGGTGCTTCTGCTATTACTATTCCTGCAGCAGCTAGTACCACCAATATTCGTGGTACCTCTACTATTACAACTACTGTAGCTACTACTACCACCAATGTTCATGGTACCACTACTATAATAATGACTGTATCTACTACTACCATTAATGTTACTGGTACCTCTACTGTAACAACTACTGAAGCTATCACTACCAATGTTCGTGGTACCTCTGCTATTACTATTTCTGCAGCTGTTAGTACCACTGATATTCGTGGTACCTCTACTAGTACAACTACTGTAGCTACTACTACCACCAATGTTCATGGTACTACCACTATTATAATGACTGTAGCTACTACTACCACTAATGCTACTGGTACCTCTACTGTTACAACTACTGTAGCTACTACTAACAATGATCGTTGTACCTCTGCTATTACTATTCCTCCAGCTGCTAGTACCACCAATATTCGTGGTACCTCTACTAGTACAACTACTGTAGCTACCACTACCACAAATGTTTGTGGTACTTCTACTGTTACTACTACTGCAGCTACTACTACAGCCAATGTTCATGGTACTTATACTATTACAACCACTGCAACTACCACTACTATCATTGTTACTTGTATGTCTACTATTAAAACTACTGCAGCTACTACTGCCACCAATATTATTAGTACCTGAACTGTTATTGGTGCTTCTACTATTACTACTATTGCAGTAACTAATACCAACACTGTTCATGGCACCTCTACTATTACAGCTACTGCAGCTACTACTAGCACCAATGTTGCCAGTAATTCTTGCAGCTACTACTACTGCGGATGTTACTGGTAATTTTACTGTCACTATCATTGCAGCCATTACTACCACTAATGTTACTACTACTGCAACTACTACCACCACCACTACTGGTATCTCATTGTTAGTGTGACTCCCTGCACAGCCATTCAGTGGGAGGGTCAGTGTACTGCTGCTTCTCTACCTGTTACTACTACTGGTAATAATGCTCTGACTACTCTCCCTTACATCCGGCTTCTGACAACCTGCCAAAAACGTTCTCACTGTGTAGCTCGGTAACCTCTCACTCAACTCAGTCAACTGATACAGGTTCTTAATAACTATGCATCAACCCAATTAACACTGAAAAGAAGAGGCAGTACAAATAGAGAATTGCTTTATGTGCTTACAAGAACTATGCAGATAGGAGGAGAGAGCAGAGTGACAGAGACATGAGCTCATCAGTGTCCTGCTTCGTCTTTTACTGTCCAGTCACAGGCTGGGGCAGGTCCAGAACCACCTGGTCTCAAAGGAAATGGGTTGAATGATGATGGTCATCAAACTGAGGACATCTAGAGGCAGAAAAAAGTACTGCAGGATAAATGTCTAGATTAAGGCTGAATAAACTCCAAATCCTAGGAAACCTTGCTTGACTGGCCAAGGCTATCCTATAATTTTGGGAGGGCATGTGGAGAGAATGGGTCCTACAAAATTCTTGAACTGGTGCCAACTTGGTCTGTCCCTAAAGCAATAAATCCCTTATTTTTAATAAGACGGAGACTGGTTACTATAGGCAGCAACTCCACTAGTTTTCTTATATTAGAAAGTCATTTCTAGGGATATTTTTCCACCTAAGCTAACAGCTCACCACACTGCTCCAGCTGACACCTTGGCATCGGGCCACATCTAGTACTCTGGATTCTGAAATTCGTTTTATCAAGAATTAAAAACCAAGATAATGGGAACACCTGGCAGGATTTAAATGTAACGCTCCATAATAACAGTAGCATTTTATTGTGAAGCTGTTGAGTGTCAAATATCGCAGACGTTTCCAAGGTCAGACAAAGTTACCAGCGGACATCCTTTGTTCGTCTCGGAGATCAGAGCCAAAACTGCAGTCTACAACAAATTGGGCGTTACACTTTATTTGTATTATTAGAAGGCATAATAATGCAGCTAATTGTCAACAAATATTACTGCCCAACTACAGCCAAAACGCCACTGTTTTTTAGTTTTGAGGTTTAGAACCTCTGACGGGTTTTAATTGCTGTTTGTGACCCCCCCCCCCCCCACTTTGGAAATTTACCCGCACATCTTGTCATACTGACACCAATATAAAAAATAGGCACACAGGTGCCACCAGAAGAGGAAGGCACAGACATCCATAACATCCTATAAGACGTTTTAACCCTTTACGCTCTACTAGGAAAAAGTGTTTTATTGCTATCTCTCTAACAAGACTTTTTGGTCAGTGTTGTCTGTCTTTCTGTTGAATAGATTTCCTCTTATTTACTATTCTCTCTAACAAACATCAACTATATAAGAAGTGAGAGGACATTTCTCCAGTGTGGTCAAAGACAGCAACAAGCACCTGACAGAGGTTCTAACCCAGCCTTTCTCAAACTTTTTACCCCGGAGGAATCATTTTCAGGTCACGGGGAACCCCTGCTAAAACCAATACACCTGGGATCAGTGTGAAACATGCACCTTATATCATTGGTTGTTAGAGGGAAGACTGCCCCCCCCTTACAATGTGGGTTAGAATGTCCCCTTACATTGATAGTCTGAATGCCCTCCTTACAGCAGTGGCCAGAATAACCCCCCCCCCCCCACAATGATGGTCAGAATGACCTCCTTACAGTGATGGTCAGAATGCCCCTTTACAGTGGTGGTCAGAATGCCCTCCTTAAAGTGGTGTTCAGAATGCACCTTTACAGTGGTGGTCAGAATGCCCTCCTTAAAGTGGTGTTCAGAATGCACCTTTACAGTGGTGGTCAGAATGCCCTCCTTAAAGTGGTGTTCAGAATGCACCTTTACAGTGGTGGTCAGAATGCCACTCTTGCAGTTGTTTTAAAATCTCCCCCCCCCCCCCCCCCACAATGTTATTCAGAATAGCCTCCTTACAGTGGTAGTCAGAATGCCCCCTTAAGAGTGGTGGTCAGAATGCCACTCTTACAGTTGTGGGAAGAATGCCCCCATCTTCCACAATGATGTTCAGTATGCCCTCCTTACAGTAATGGTCCAGATCCCCTTTTTACGGTGGTGGTCTGAATGTTACCCTTATAAGCATATTAAAAGATTATTGGTGTCATGCCACTAGCTCTGCCAAAAGCTAGGCAGGTACCACCAGATAGAAGGTCACTCAGCCACAGGTTAAGGAATTACTAGACATCTGGAGGAACCCTGGTTTAGAATAACTGTCCAAACCCTTCCCCACTCTATCCAAAACCAGCTAAGCAATATAAGTTGGAGTTGTCCTTTAAAATAACAATACACAATAACAAGTTGAAGCCCAAAAAGCTTGATATCCTCTAAGGTGCCCCCCTTGCCTTATCTCTCCGGTGAAGAGGGTGGCTGACTCTTACAGTGGTGGGTGGAATGCCCCCTTACAATGGTGGTCTAATTGCCCTCCCCCCATGCCCTCCTTATAATGGTGGTCAGGTTACCCCCTCACAGTGGTGGTCTAATTGCCCTCCCCCCATGCCCTCCTTATAATGGCGGTCAGGTTACCCCCTCACAGTAGTGGTCTAATTGCCCTCCCCCCATGCCCTCCTTATAATGGTGGTCAGGTTACCCCCTCACAGTGGTGGTCTAATTGCCCTCCCCCCATGCCCTCCTTATAATGGTGGTCAGGTTACCCCCTCACAGTGGTGGTCTAATTGCCCTCCCCCCATGCCCTCCTTATAATGGTGGTCAGGTTACCCCCTCACAGTGGTGGTCTAATTGCCCTCCCCCCATGCCCTCCTTATAATGGTGGTCAGGTTACCCCCTCACAGTGGTGGTCTAATTGCCCTCCCCCCATGCCCTCCTTATAATGGTGGTCAGGTTACCCCCTCACAGTGGTGGTCTAAATGCCACACTTACAGGCATATTAAAAGATCATTGGTGTCATGCCACTGGCTCTACCCACATTTAAACAGACACCATCAGATAGGGGGTCAATCAGCCACAGCTCAAGTGACCACTAGACACCTGGAGGAACCCTTGTTGCTCCAACTCTTACCCACTCTTCCCAAAACACACTAAGCAATATAAGTTGGAGTTGGGCTTTAAAAGATATCACAATAACAAGTTTAAGTACAAAGGCTTGCCAAATTCTAAAGTGCCCCCGATGCCTTACCTCTCTGGTGAAGAGGATCGCTGCATCGTAGTGCTGGTCGTGCTCATCATCTAGCTGGTTATGCTGGTGCTGCCACTTGCAGAAGTTCTTCAGGGAGGTGGCAGCGTTCTTGCTGACCTCAGGTCCCTTGTCCTTGTCAGTGATCATCACCACCTTCACCACCGCCAATCGAATGTGGTTCTCAATGCTGGGGTGGCTGTAGAGCCTGGAAGCGATGGATGCCAAGGTCAGCAGGTAGTGGTGGAGGTCCTTCCCATACTTCTTGGACATGGACTCATCAGCCACCAGCAGGAGCTCCACATACCTGGACTTGGAGATGGACCTCCTTCTCCGGTTCTTCAGCAATGCCCCATCAGAGGTCTGGTTGGCTCTAGCAGTGCCCCCCCACCTGATCATGCCCTTGCCTCCATGTCTATGGAGATGCTTGCCATGAGTCTCACAGCTAGCTCTGCTGGGTACCATCTCGAAGCTAAAGCGATCCTTGATGAAGACATGCAGTACCCTCTCGGAGGCATCTCTGTACACCTGCCCCACACCAGCCTGCCCCTTGATCAGGGGCTTAATGGTATAATGGGCATGCTTGACCGCAAAGAAGCCATCCAGCCCTCCGCACAGGTTGAAGACAGCCAAGGACTGGGGGCTGTTGTCCACTGTCCCCCTGTAGAAACAGTGCTTGTGGAAGCGATGCTGGGGGTGCAGGCGTCCCAGGTACCTGGTGCTGAAGTGGGGGGACAGCAGGAGGTCGTCCCTTTCTAAGTCCAGGATGAACTTCTTGCCGTCGGCATAGAGGATGTAGCCCACCTTGCCCCCAGCCGCGTAGATCTGGTCAATGTTCTGCACGATGCCGCTCCTCCTCTGATGCTCCTGGTGATGCTTAGGAGAAGAAGCAGGTGGATCCACCAAACTGGAGGCTGCGGTCCTATTAGAAAGAGCAGCAGCAAAGTGCAACTCAGCAAGCAGCAATACTAGCAGGTTCAGCACCATTGTCCCCCCTACTCCTCCTCCCTTTTCCCCTTCCTTGAGCAAAGAAAAAAAAAATGCCTAGGCTGGGATGAATCACTAAAATGCCAACAGAAGCCCAGTCCGGTTTAAAGTTTCTTTGCACAACAGCAGCAGCAGCAGCTAAGGTGACTTGCTCCTTGATCCATCCACTGGACAGAGACAGATGACTGAGCAGCAGCAGCCCAGTTGTGGCTTCTTTCTGGTTTGCAGGATGCTTTAACCCCTTGGAGCTCAGGCAAGTGGTTTTTTTTTTTTGTTTTTTTTGAGATGCAGCTGAAGCTTGGCTTGCTCCTGGCTCCTCTGGATGGACCTGGCTTGCTCCTGGCTCTTTTGTTGGGGATGGAGCTGGCTTGCTCCTTGCTCCTGTCAATGGACCTGGCTTGCTCCTGGCTCCTGTGGATGGACCTGGCTTGCTCCTGGCTCCTCTGGATGGACCTGGCTTGCTCCTGGCTCTTTTGTTGGGGATGGAGCTGGCTTGCTCCTGGCTCCTGTGGATGAACCTGGCTTGCTCCTGGCTCCTGTGGATGGACCTGGCTTGCTCCTTGCTCCTCTAGATTGAAGCTTGGCTTGCTTCTGACACCCAAGCACAGACCTCTTCTTCCTTGTCCTCCACACAAGTGTCTGTGAGTTCTCCTCTCCCAGCTGGTGGATGCGAAGCAAGAAGAGAAGAGAGAGATGTGAAGATGGGGAGGAGGAACAATGAATTTATACCGGAATGCCATTTTAAATGGGAGTCACTGCCTCTTAAAGGGAGAGCTCTCATAACACCACTCCCTCCCCTCTTGTAATAATCACTCGCAGGGAAAGAGTGTGTGTATGTTTTGGGAGCAGAAAAAAAAGAGAGAGAGAGAGAGAGAGAACACCAGCCTTTCCTTTAATTCTAGTCTGGGCTGTTTCACAACTGTCCTGACTAACAGCTGACTTCACCAGCTACTGAGCATTTTATAGAAGGTTCATGTCCTGTCCTGGAAACTGGGATGTTTACTGGGGACAAGGAGCTTGAGAAACCCTTCAGAAATGTCACTTTGGGATCATTACATTGTGCAATGCTGATGAAGATGCAAGGGGGGAGACATTGCACCAAGAGGTTCGGGGAAATAGATCAGGGAGATGACATTGCTTGATTTCTTCTGTGATTTATTAAAGCTTACCTCTGGGGAAAGTAAAACAATTTCCTTTGTAAGGAAGATGCACCCACACTGCAAGGATCAAATGCTCATTTATGTCTAGGGGACTTGGGCAAGCAGTTTTACTTATCTAATCCTTTAGTTGGTCGGCAGCTTGTATGGCAGACTGTCCCTTGGGGTTGATTTACTAAAATTAGAGAGTTCAAAATTTGATGTAGATCTGCACCAATCAGCTTCCAGATTTTTGTATTTTTGTGAAAGCTTAAAGCAGTTGTAAACCCTGGGAATTTTTTAAATATCCCACCTGCAAGACAAAGCCATAATGAGCTAGTATGACTAGCATACTAGCTCATTATGCATCACTTACCTTAGATCGGGACCCCCGAAGCCGCCCTCGTCTCCCTCTCTAGCCGCAGCCATTGCTGCGGCGATAGCCAGAAGGTTACTTCCAGGTATCGCCGCTCCAGCCAATCGCAGCGCCGCTCCGGCGCTGTGGTTGGCTGGAGCGGCAAAGACGTCACTCCGCGCATGCGTGCGGGAGCCGTCAAATTCGGCTAAGCCGGATTTGTGGATGGGATTAACCCTGTGAATGCGCCGTTGTCTACCGTAGACACAGATGCATGTCATTTTTTGCAAATATCTCCTAAACCGTGTAGGTTTAGGAGATATTTCTTGCACCTACAGGTAAGCCTTAATCTAAGCTTACCTGTAGGTGCAAGTTACATATGTGGGTTTGCAACCACTTTAAAGTGGAACTCCACCCAAAAGGAGAAGCTCTACTTGTTTGCCTTCTCCCCCCCCCCCTCTGCTGCCACATTTGGCACCTTTCGGGGGGGGGGGTACCTGGTTTTGACAGGTACCCCCTCCCATTTCTGTCTGACTTCACTGTGGGGAACACAGTAGGGAACTGGCTTTGAAGCCTCAAGGCTTAAATGACAGTTTCCCTTAGCCGAGATGTTGATGGCAGCACCCAAGGGCCAATTGTAAAATCAGCTCGGGTGAAGATACTGTTGGATTTGTGGACAGATATGTGTCCTAATATAAAAAGTCAGCAGCTACAGTATTTGTAGCTGCTGACTTTTAATTCTTTTTTTCGAAGGAAGCTGGAGCTCCTCCTTAAAGCGGAGTTCCACCCATTTAAAAGTCAGCAGCTACAAAAAGTGTAGCTGCTGACTTTTAATAAATGGACACTTACCTGTCCCACGGTTAAGCGATGCGGGCAAACAAAGCCCCTACTCCTCTCCTCCTCCTTTCTGCGGTGTCGGCATTGTTACCATAGGTGTGCGCAGGGGGGTGTGCCAAGTGTGCCTAGGCACACGCTAATCACTACGTGCAGTGCCAATTCCCCCTAAAGCCCAACCCCTGCCCCCTTTATGGGGGATGTTTCAGGGTGAAGAGCGGGGGAAGTGGTTAGTAAATATGTCATTTACTGGCCCCTTCCTTTTCTAGTGAACACACTCGCTCAGTGTGTCCATTCACAACAGAAGCATAGTAAACAGTGTTTACTATGCTTCAGTTTGTGAATGAACAGGAAGCCACTCAGCACAGAGGACTTCCAATCCATTCACTGGGCCCATGCAGGTGAGGCTCCAGAGAAAGGCATGTGTGTTTGAGATTTGGGGTGCACTCCCTAATGCAATAGGCTGCGCACACCTATGATTGTTACTGTGAGCGCCCGGAAGTGGCAAGCACTGCGCATGTGTGAGCTGCGCTGCGATTGGCCCGGCAATCTTCTGGGACCCTGTGATGTGTTCCAGAAGATTGCAGGGATGGAGGGGGAGAGGTTAACTTCCTGGGAGGAAGTGGGAGCTGGATGCCTCTAAAAAGAGGGTATCCGCCCCCCCCCCCCCAAAAAAAATTACATGCCAAATGTGGCATGTCAGGGGGTCACCGTCACTTAAAGCGGAAGTTCCATTTTTGGGTGGAACTCCGCTTTAATTTAAAAAAACTGAAGTTAGAAGCTGATTGGCTATCATGCACAGCTGCACCAGGTTTTGCACTCTCACGTTTTAGTAAATCAACCCCTCGGTGTCTTCACATCCAGTCCTGCATTGTACTGGATGATGTCATAGGACCTGTGACCACCACAGCATAATGGAGAAGAGGCTGCAGGGACTGGTCTAGCAGCGTGGAGAAAGCCTATGGGAGCAGAGGATTGATACCGTATATACTCGAGTATAAGCCCAGTTTTTCAGCACATTTTTTGTGCTGAAAATGCCCCCCTCGGCTTATGCTCGAGTCACTTTTTGCGCCTAATCTCCAGGAATTTGGGGACCTGGTACCGGCCGGCCGTAGATCCCCTGGATGTTGTCCGGGGGACCTACGGTTGGGGAGCACTGATTTTCAAACCCGGGCACCCCTTCTATAGACTCCAATGTTAAACGGTCATCTCTCCATTGATTTTGGAGACCCGGTACCGGCCGGTCATAGGCCCTCTAGACCCGAAACATGGCACACATGTAGCCCCATGTCTCCTCTATACGTGTGCAAAGTGTTTTGTCTGGGGGGACCTACGGCCGGGGAGCACCGATTTTTCAAACCCGGGCACCCCTTCCATAGACTCCCATGTTAAACGGTAATTTCTTTGGTGATGTTGGGGACCTGGTACCGGACGGTCGTAGGTCCCCTGGACCCGAATCTTGGCACACCTGTAGCCCTATTTCTCCTCTACAAGTGTGCAAAGTTTGTTATCTGAGAGACCTACAGCCGGGGAGCACCGATTTTTCAAATACGGGAACCCCTTCCATAGACTCCCATGTTAAACGTCAGTCTAGTCATGGACACAGTGAGGCATGGGCACAGTGAGGCATGGACACAGTGAGGCATGGGCACAGTGAGGCATGGACACAGTGAGACATGGGCACAGTGAGGCATAGACACAGTGAGGCATGGACACAGTGAGACATGGGCACAGTGAGGCATGGGCACAGTGAGGCATAGACACAGTGAGGCATGCACATGGACACAGTGAGGCAAAGTGAGGCACAGTGAGGCATGCAGATGGACACCCTAGGCTTATACTCGAGTCAATACGTTTTCCCAGTTTTTTGTGGTAAAATTAGGAACCTCGGCTTATATTCGGGCCAGCTTATACTCGAGTATATACGGTAAGTGTTTTTTGTAGCCCCCAGACCTTGAATTTATTCCTCACTGGATTTGATTGACAGCAGTGGGAGCCATTGGCTCTTACTGAGTCCAGTGCGGAGGGAGAGAGAGTGGCGCTGTTGTTCTCGGGCACAGTGCTGGACTGAGATCGGGCTTTGGTAAGTATTTAGGGGGGACTGGGGCAGGGGCAGCCTGTCCATTAGGGCGCACGGGTGCCGCCCCTCTCTCCAGCCACCTCTATGTAGAATGGATAGTTTCATACATTGCATGAATCTATCCGTGGCCATAGCCGCCGCCACCCCCTATTCAGGTGTCTGGCCCCTTTTAGGACGGGTCTGATACCCATCACCTGATTGGCTGATAGGACAGGTGCTGTTATTGGGAGCCTAGCAGGAAACAGGAAGACGAGACACACGGAGGAAGCATAGAGGACACAGCTTGCCGCTGCCTGACTCGCCACCAAGATGGGGTAAGTGCCGGTCAGACAGCGGGCGGGCGGGGGTCACAGTGGCTGCAGCATTTCATGAGGCACAATGGTGGCATTTGATGGGCACAGCAGTGGCATTTGATGGGCACAGTGGCGGCATTTGATGGGCACAGTGGTCGCATTTGATGGCACAGTGGCTGCATTTGATGGGCACAGTGGCTGCAATTGATGGGCACAGTGGCTGCATTTGATGGGCACAGTGGCTGCATTTGATGGCACAGTGGCTACAATTGATTGGCACAGTGGCTGCATTTGATGGGCACAGTGGCTGCAATTTATGGGCACAGTGGCTGCAATTTATGGGCACAGTGGTGGCATTTGATGGGCACAGTGGCTGCAATTGATGGCACAGTGGCTGCATTTGATGGGCACAGTGGCTGCAATTGATGGCACAGTGGCTGCAATTGATGGGCACAGTGGCTGCATTTGATGGGCAGAGTGGCTGCAATTGATAGCACAGTGGCTGCATTTGATGAGCAGAGTGAGGCTGCAATTGATGTTTTTTTTCTGAATTTTTCAGCTTGTTTGTGCATCAGCCACCACTGGACTTGTGGGAGGAGCTACACCTAAAAGGATTTTTAACTTAATGCAGAGAATGCATTAAGATAAAAAGCCTTTAGGCTTTACAAACACCTTAAAGCTCATCTGCAGGTAAAGCTAAGTGAAAAAACAAAGATAAAGTAGAATCCTCCCTTGCAGTGGAGCTGCCCCCATACTGCAAGGGTTAAATACTCACTTAAAGTGGAGTTCCACCCAAAAATTGAACTTCCACTTTTTGGAATCCTCCCCCCTCCGGTGTCATATTTGGCACCTTTCAGGGGGAGGAGGGAGCAGATACCTGTGTAATCCAGGTATTTGCTCCCACTGCAGTGATCACAGTGACCTATGCCACTTCCTGCGCCTTCACTGTCCCCCCCGCTGTCTTCTGGGAGACACACAGGTCCCAGAAGACAGCAGGGACCAGTGAGAACGCACAGCGTGACTCGCGCATGTGCAGTAGGGAACCAGGCAGTGAAGGCCATGTAACTATGTAACTATCCATGTAACTATATAACTATCCATGTAACTATGTAACTATGTAACTATCCATGTAACTATATAACTATGTAACTATCCATGTAACTATATAACTATGTAACTATCCATGTAACTATGTAACTATCCGTGTAACTATGTAACTATCCATGTAACTATGTAACTATGTAACTATCCATGTAACTATATAACTATGTAACTATCCATGTAACTATGTAACTATGTAACTATCCATGTAACTATGTAACTATCCATGTAACTATATAACTATCCATGTAACTATCCATGTAACTATATAACTATGTAACTATCCATGTAACTATATAACTATATAACTATCCATGTAACTATATAACTATCCATGTAACTATATAACTATGTAACTATCCATGTAACTATATAACTAAGTAACTATCCATGTAACTATGTAACTATGTAACTATCCATGTAACTATATAACTATGTAACTATCCATGTAACTATGTAACTATGTAACTATGTAACTATCCATGTAACTATATAACTATGTAACTATCCATGTAACTATATAACTATATAACTATCCATGTAACTATATAACTATCCATGTAACTATATAACTATGTAACTATCCATGTAACTATATAACTATGTAACTATCCATGTAACTATGTAACTATGTAACTATCCATGTAACTATATAACTATGTAACTATCCATGTAACTATGTAACTATGTAACTATGTAACTATCCATGTAACTATGTAACTATCCATGTAACTATATAACTATGTAACTATCCATGTAACTATATAACTATGTAACTATCCATGTAACTATATAACTATGTAACTATCCATGTAACTATGTAACTATCCATGTAACTATGTAACTATCCATGTAACTATGTAACTATATAACTATCCATGTAACTATATAACTATGTAACTATCCATGTAACTATGTAACTATCCATGTAACTATGTAACTATCCATGTAACTATATAACTATCCATGTAACTATGTAACTATGTAACTATCCATGTAACTATATAACTATGTAACTATCCATGTAACTATATAACTATGTAACTATCCATGTAACTATGTAACTATCCATGTAACTATGTAACTATCCATGTAACTATATAACTATGTAACTATCCATGTAACTATATAACTATGTAACTATCCATGTAACTATGTAACTATGTAACTATCCATGTAACTATGTAACTATCCATGTAACTATGTAACTATCCATGTGACTATATAACTATCCATGTAACTATATAACTATGTAACTATCCATGTAACTATATAACTATGTAACTATCCATGTAACTATATAACTATGTAACTATCCATGTAACTATGTAACTATGTAACTATCCATGTAACTATATAACTATGTAACTATCCATGTAACTATGTAACTATGTAACTATGTAACTATCCATGTAACTATGTAACTATCCATGTAACTATATAACTATGTAACTATCCATGTAACTATATAACTATGTAACTATCCATGTAACTATATAACTATGTAACTATCCATGTAACTATGTAACTATCCATGTAACTATTTAACTATCCATGTAACTATGTAACTATATAACTATCCATGTAACTATAGAACTATCCATGTAACT
Source organism: Rana muscosa (assembly GCA_029206835.1). NCBI lineage: Eukaryota > Metazoa > Chordata > Amphibia > Anura > Ranidae > Rana > Rana muscosa. The sequence continues at coordinate 89,442,456 of CM055117.1, read as the reverse complement.
ATATAACTATCCATGTAACTATATAACTATATAACTATCCATGTAACTATATAACTATGTAACTATCCATGTAACTATATAACTATGTAACTATCCATGTAACTATATAACTATGTAACTATCCATGTAACTATGTAACTATGTAACTATCCATGTAACTATATAACTATGTAACTATCCATGTAACTATGTAACTATGTAACTATCCATGTAACTATGTAACTATCCATGTAACTATATAACTATGTAACTATCCATGTAACTATATAACTATGTAACTATCCATGTAACTATATAACTATGTAACTATCCATGTAACTATGTAACTATCCATGTAACTATGTAACTATATAACTATCCATGTAACTATATAACTATGTAACTATCCATGTAACTATGTAACTATCCATGTAACTATGTAACTATCCATGTAACTATATAACTATCCATGTAACTATGTAACTATGTAACTATCCATGTAACTATATAACTATGTAACTATCCATGTAACTATATAACTATGTAACTATCCATGTAACTATGTAACTATCCATGTAACTATGTAACTATCCATGTAACTATATAACTATGTAACTATCCATGTAACTATATAACTATGTAACTATCCATGTAACTATGTAACTATGTAACTATCCATGTAACTATGTAACTATCCATGTAACTATCCATGTAACTATATAACTATGTAACTATCCATGTAACTGTGTAACTATCCATGTAACTATGTAACTATCCATGTAACTATATAACTATCCATGTAACTATATAACTATGTAACTATCCATGTAACTATATAACTATGTAACTATCCATGTAACTATATAACTATGTAACTATCCATGTAACTATGTAACTATGTAACTATCCATGTAACTATATAACTATGTAACTATCCATGTAACTATGTAACTATGTAACTATGTAACTATCCATGTAACTATGTAACTATCCATGTAACTATATAACTATGTAACTATCCATGTAACTATATAACTATGTAACTATCCATGTAACTATATAACTATGTAACTATCCATGTAACTATGTAACTATCCATGTAACTATTTAACTATCCATGTAACTATGTAACTATATAACTATCCATGTAACTATATAACTATGTAACTATCCATGTAACTATATAACTATGTAACTATCCATGTAACTATATAACTATGTAACTATCCATGTAACTATATAACTATGTAACTATCCATGTAACTATGTAACTATGTAACTATCCATGTAACTATATAACTATGTAACTATCCATGTAACTATATAACTATGTAACTATCCATGTAACTATGTAACTATCCATGTAACTATATAACTATGTAACTATCCATGTAACTATATAACTATGTAACTATCCATGTAACTATGTAACTATGTAACTATCCATGTAACTATGTAACTATCCATGTAACTATGTAACTATCCATGTAACTATGTAACTATCCATGTAACTATATAACTATCCATGTAACTATATAACTATGTAACTATCCATGTAACTATGTAACTATGTAACTATCCATGTAACTATATAACTATGTAACTATCCATGTAACTATATAACTATGTAACTATCCATGTAACTATGTAACTATCCATGTAACTATGTAACTATCCATGTAACTATATAACTATGTAACTATCCATGTAACTATATAACTATGTAACTATCCATGTAACTATGTAACTATCCATGTAACTATATAACTATGTAAATATCCATGTAACTATGTAACTATATAACTATGTAACTATCCATGTAACTATATAACTATGTAACTATCCATGTAACTATATAACTATGTAACTATCCATGTAACTATGTAACTATCCATGTAACTATGTAACTATCCATGTAACTATATAACTATGTAACTATCCATGTAACTATATAACTATCCATGTAACTATATAACTATGTAACTATCCATGTAACTATATAACTATGTAACTATCCATGTAACTATGTAACTATATAACTATGTAACTATCCATGTAACTATATAACTATGTAACTATCCATGTAACTATATAACTATGTAACTATCCATGTAACTATATAACTATGTAACTATCCATGTAACTATATAACTATGTAACTATCCATGTAACTATGTAACTATCCATGTAACTATGTAACTATCCATGTAACTATATAACTATGTAACTATCCATGTAACTATATAACTATCCATGTAACTATATAACTATGTAACTATCCATGTAACTATATAACTATGTAACTATCCATGTAACTATATAACTATGTAACTATCCATGTAACTATATAACTATGTAACTATCCATGTAACTATATAACTATGTAACTATCCATGTAACTATGTAACTATCCATGTAACTATGTAACTATCCATGTAACTATATAACTATGTAACTATCCATGTAACTATATAACTATGTAACTATCCATGTACCTATGTAACTATCCATGTAACTATGTAACTATCCATGTAACTATATAACTATGTAACTATCCATGTAACTATATAACTATGTAACTATCCATGTAACTATGTAACTATCCATATAACTATATAACTATGTAACTATCCATGTAACTATGTAACTATATAACTATCCATGTAACTATATAACTATGTAACTATCCATGTAACTATATAACTATGTAACTATCCATGTAACTATGTAACTATCCATGTAACTATGTAACTATCCATGTAACTATATAACTATGTAACTATCCATGTAACTATATAACTATCCATGTAACTATATAACTATGTAACTATCCATGTAACTATATAACTATGTAACTATCCATGTAACTATATAACTATGTAACTATCCATGTAACTATGTAACTATATAACTATGTAACTATCCATGTAACTATATAACTATGTAACTATCCATGTAACTATATAACTATGTAACTATCCATGTAACTATGTAACTATCCATGTAACTATGTAACTATCCATGTAACTATATAACTATGTAACTATCCATGTAACTATGTAACTATATAACTATGTAACTATCCATGTAACTATATAACTATGTAACTATCCATGTAACTATATAACTATGTAACTATCCATGTAACTATATAACTATCCATGTAACTATATAACTATGTAACTATCCATGTAACTATATAACTATGTAACTATCCATGTAACTATATAACTATGTAACTATCCATGTAACTATATAACTATGTAACTATCCATGTAACTATGTAACTATATAACTATGTAACTATCCATGTTACTATATAACTATGTAACTATCCATGTAACTATATAACTATGTAACTATCCATGTAACTATATAACTATGTAACTATCCATGTAACTATATAACTATGTAACTATCCATGTAACTATGTAACTATCCATGTAACTATGTAACTATCCATGTAACTATATAACTATGTAACTATCCATGTAACTATATAACTATCCATGTAACTATATAACTATGTAACTATCCATGTAACTATATAACTATGTAACTATCCATGTAACTATATAACTATGTAACTATCCATGTAACTATGTAACTATCCATGTAACTATGTAACTATCCATGTAACTATATAACTATGTAACTATCCATGTAACTATGTAACTATATAACTATGTAACTATCCATGTAACTATATAACTATGTAACTATCCGTGTAACTATATAACTATGTAACTATCCATGTAACTATGTAACTATCCATGTAACTATGTAACTATCCATGTAACTATATAACTATCCATGTAACTATATAACTATGTAACTATCCATGTAACTATATAACTATGTAACTATCCATGTAACTATGTAACTATCCATGTAACTATATAACTATGTAACTATCCATGTAACTATATAAATATGTAACTATCCATGTAACTATATAACTATGTAACTATCCATGTAACTATATAACTATGTAACTATCCATGTAACTATATAACTATGTAACTATCCATGTAACTATATAACTATGTAACTATCCATGTAACTATAAAACTATGTAACTATCCATATAACTATATAACTATGTAACTATCCATGTAACTATATAACTATCCATGTAACTATATAACTATGTAACTATCCATGTAACTATATAACTATGTAACTATCCATGTAACTATATAACTATGTAACTATCCATGTAACTATATAACTATGTAACTATCCATGTAACTATGTAACTATATAACTATGTAACTATCCATGTAACTATATAACTATGTAACTATCCATGTAACTATATAACTATGTAACTATCCATGTAACTATGTAACTATCCATGTAACTATATAACTATGTAACTATCCATGTAACTATATAACTATGTAACTATCCATGTAACTATGTAACTATCCATGTAACTATATAACTATGTAACTATCCATGTAACTATGTAACTATATAACTATGTAACTATCCATGTAACTATATAACTATGTAACTATCCATGTAACTATATAACTATGTAACTATCCATGTAACTATATAACTATGTAACTATCCATGTAACTATATAACTATGTAACTATCCATGTAACTATATAACTATGTAACTATCCATGTAACTATGTAACTATATAACTATGTAACTATCCATGTAACTATATAACTATGTAACTATCCATGTAACTATGTAACTATCCATATAACTATGTAACTATCCATGTAACTATATAACTATGTAACTATCCATGTAACTATATAACTATCCATGTAACTATATAACTATGTAACTATCCATGTAACTATATAACTATCCATGTAACTATATAACTATGTAACTATCCATGTAACTATATAACTATCCATGTAACTATATAACTATGTAACTATCCATGTAACTATATAACTATGTAACTATCCATGTAACTATGTAACTATCCATGTAACTATATAACTATCCATGTAACTATATAACTATGTAACTATCCATGTAACTATATAACTATGTAACTATCCATGTAACTATATAACTATGTAACTATCCATGTAACTATGTAACTATCCATGTAACTATGTAACTATCCATGTAACTATATAACTATGTAACTATCCATGTAACTATGTAACTATATAACTATGTAACTATCCATGTAACTATATAACTATGTAACTATCCATGTAACTATATAACTATGTAACTATCCATGTAACTATGTAACTATCCATGTAACTATGTAACTATCCATGTAACTATATAACTATGTAACTATCCATGTAACTATATAACTATGTAACTATCCATGTAACTATATAACTATGTAACTATCCATGTAACTATATAACTATGTAACTATCCATGTAACTATGTAACTATATAACTATCCATGTAACTATATAACTATGTAACTATCCATGTAACTATATAACTGTGTAACTATCCATGTAACTATGTAACTATCCATGTAACTATGTAACTATCCATGTAACTATATAACTATGTAACTATCCATGTAACTATATAACTATCCATGTAACTATATAACTATGTAACTATCCATGTAACTATATAACTATGTAACTATCCATGTAACTATATAACTATGTAACTATCCATGTAACTATATAACTATGTAACTATCCATGTAACTATATAACTATCCATGTAACTATATAACTATGTAACTATCCATGTAACTATATAACTATGTAACTATCCATGTAACTATATAACTATCCATGTAACTATATAACTATGTAACTATCCATGTAACTATATAACTATGTAACTATCCATGTAACTATATAACTATCCATGTAACTATATAACTATGTAACTATCCATGTAACTATATAACTATCCATGTAACTATATAACTATGTAACTATCCATGTAACTATATAACTATGTAACTATCCATGTAACTATATAACTATGTAACTATCCATGTAACTATGTAACTATAGAACTATGTAACTATCCATGTAACTATATAACTATGTAACTATCCATGTAACTATATAACTATGTAACTATCCATGTAACTATGTAACTATCCATGTAACTATGTAACTATCCATGTAACTATATAACTATGTAACTATCCATGTAACTATATAACTATCCATGTAACTATATAACTATGTAACTATCCATGTAACTATATAACTATGTAACTATCCATGTAACTATATAACTATCCATGTAACTATATAACTATGTAACTATCCATGTAACTATATAACTATCCATGTAACTATATAACTATGTAACTATCCATGTAACTATATAACTATGTAACTATCCATGTAACTATATAACTATCCATGTAACTATATAACTATGTAACTATCCATGTAACTATATAACTATGTAACTATCCATGTAACTATATAACTATCCATGTAACTATATAACTATGTAACTATCCATGTAACTATATAACTATCCATGTAACTATATAACTATGTAACTATCCATGTAACTATATAACTATGTAACTATCCATGTAACTATATAACTATGTAACTATCCATGTAACTATGTAACTATATAACTATGTAACTATCCATGTAACTATATAACTATGTAACTATCCATGTAACTATATAACTATGTAACTATCCATGTAACTATGTAACTATCCATGTAACTATGTAACTATCCATGTAACTATATAACTATGTAACTATCCATGTAACTATATAACTATCCATGTAACTATATAACTATGTAACTATCCATGTAACTATATAACTATGTAACTATCCATGTAACTATATAACTATCCATGTAACTATATAACTATGTAACTATCCATGTAACTATATAACTATCCATGTAACTATATAACTATGTAACTATCCATGTAACTATATAACTATGTAACTATCCATGTAACTATATAACTATCCATGTAACTATATAACTATGTAACTATCCATGTAACTATATAACTATGTAACTATCCATGTAACTATGTATATCTACAGCTTGGGGTACATTGGCATAAACAGTAAGTTGAGATATAAGAATAAACAAATAAATGAGGAATGTGACGTATTTGGAGTATTTGATCTGCTCTACATAAAAAATATTTTCTGTAATAATAGTAAAACAAAACCAATAATAATAATTATAATAATAATAGTGGCCAGAAAAGAAAAGCAGACAGTGAAAATTGTAGTGTTGGTTGTCTGCAGAAAAGGGCAATCTTACAATGGTGACCAGTGAAGGACTTGTTTGCACTGGTGGTCAGTGGAAGATGGACCCACTTACATTGATGCTCAGATGGAAGAATGCTTTTAGACACCATACATGTTACAATCTGATTGTATGATCTTTGCACAACCGACAGAGTGAAAAAAAAAACTTGTAATATAAGTTCCTATCTAAACCATCCAATCAATTTGTATCCAGTAAGACAGACCCTTGCACTACATTGTTGTTGGTAGATCTAAGGCCCCTTTCACACGGGGCGGATCCGTGAAGATCCGCCCCGTGAAGCTCCGCTTGCTCAGCGGGGATCGCTCCGTTGATCCCCGCTGAGCCGACGGATGACTGGGCGGTCCCCGCACACTGTGCAGGGACCGCCCTGTCAGAGCGCCGCTCTCCCCTATGGGGAATCGGATGATGACGGACCGTAGAGTCCGTTGTTATCCGATCCGCTCTGCCGACAGGAAGGAAAAATAGGGTTTTCCTCCGTCACACTTTGGCGGAGCGGAGCGGACATGTCACCGCTGACATCCGTGCCTCCATAGGGGTACATGGAGGATCCGTTTCAGGTCCGCCTAAAAAACTGACAGGCGGACCTGAACGGACCCTCCGTGTGAAAGGAGACTACATTCACACCTTCGCTTTTTTGGAACACGCGCAGTAATGCGCAGGATTGTGTGATTTTCTGGACTTTTTAGAAATGCTTGAAAAATGTGCTACAAACACGCATTGTGCTTGAAGTGCCAATAATTGTTATGTCATATATTTTGTAGCGCAACAAACACCAAAATGCAGGATGAAAAAACGTGCAGCGCTCCACGTCCAAAAAGCTCCAGGACCTTCTCTGGCACATTTGTCACACATAGGGAAGCCCAATATTTGTGGTCGGTGGGAGAATGAACCCCTTACATTGGTGGTCAGTGGGAGAATGAATCCCTTACATTGGTGGTCAGTGGGAGAAGGAACCCCTTTTATTGGTGATCAGAGGAAAAAGAAACCCCTTACACGACCCGTACATTGGTGGTTGGTGGGAGAAGGAACCCCTTACATTGGTGGTCATTGGGAGAAGGAACCCCTTACATTGGTGGTCTTAGAGAGAAGGAACCCCTTACATTGGTGGTCTTAGGGAGAAGGAACCCCTTACATCGGTGGTCAGTGGGAGAAGGAGCCCCTTACATTGGTGGTCGGTGGGAGAAGGAACCCCTTACATTGGTGGTCATTGGGAGAAGGAACCCCTTACATTGGTGGTCTTAGGGAGAAGGAACCCCTTACATTGGTGGTCTTAGGGAGAAGGAACCCCTTACATCGGTGGTCAGTGGGAGAAGGAACCCCTTACATTGGTGGTCTTAGGGAGAAGGAAGCTCTTACATTGATGGTTAGTTTGAGAAGGAACCCCTTACATTGGTGGTCATTGGGAGAAGGAACCCCTTACATGGGTGGTCTTAGGGAGAAGGAACCCCTTACATTGGTGGTTGGTGGGAGAAGGAACCCCTTACATTGGTGGTCATTGGGAGAAGGAACCCCTTACATTGGTGGTCTTAGGGAGAAGGAACCCCTTACATCGGTGGTCAGTGGGAGAAGGAACCCCTTACATCGGTGGTCAGTGGGAGAAGGAACCCCTTACATTGGTGGTCTTAGGGAGAAGGAACCCCTTACATCGGTGGTCAGTGGGAGAAGGAACCCCTTACATCGGTGGTCAGTGGGAGAAGGAACCCCTTACATCGGTGGTCAGTGGGAGAAGGAACTCCTTACATCGGTGGTCAGTGGGAGAAGGAACCCCTTACATTGGTGGTCTTAGGGAGAAGGAACCCCTTACATCGGTGGTCAGTGGGAGAAGGAACCCCTTACATTGGTGGTCTTAGGGAGAAGGAAGCTCTTACATTGATGGTTAGTTTGAGAAGGAACCCCTTACATCGGTGGTCAGTGGGAGAAGGAACCCCTTACATTGGTGGTCTTAGGGAGAAGGAAGCTCTTACATTGATGGTTAGTTTGAGAAGGAACCCCTTACATTGGTGGTCAGTAGGAGACGGAACCCCTTACATTGGTGGTCAGTAGGAGAAGGAACCCCTCATATTGGTGGTTAATGAAGTTCCCTCTTTACTGGTGGTCAGTGAAGAGCTCCCTTAGATTGTAGTCAGTGAAAAGACCCCTTTGGTTTGGGGACAATGGGGGAAGGAACCCTGTACTGGTTGTCATTGGGTAAAATGCCCCCCTTACACATCGCTAAGGAACACCTGCAGTCCTGCGTTTAACATGAGAATGCCGAGTACCCGGCCGAAACCTGGAGCATCGGAGGGAAGAGGAGAGCACCAGTAGCCAGGGAACATTGGATAAGGAAGTAAAACTTACTTTTTATGTTCCTTTGGACACAAATGAGCATTGAACCCTTGCAGTATGGGGGGCAGCCCCTCAAAAAGAGTCATTTTAACATTTTCTTGGAGTTCACCTTCAGGCTGTCAGCACAACAGAAATAGATAGAAAATCTTCCAAGAGGGACAATGGAACCAATAGGGACAAAGAAACAATTTTCATTATTACTGTGCAGAGATTTCCTATGACTTCCATTGTGTCTTAAGACAGGAAGTAGAGAGAAAGCTACCCAATGGGACAAACAGAAAAAACAAAAGCTTTTCAGGGGTTTTATGCCTTGGGGCCCCGTTCATACCGGCCATGACGGTTCCAATAGGCAGTAGACCCAAGAACAGATCCCCTGCAGAATCGGAGCAGACAGGAGTAAATGTTACTTTTGTGACATCCGTGTCCATCCCTTTTTTTTATCTTCTATCTTGTACCAGACCCAGATGTGCGCAGACGTGCCTCCATTTACATCCCTTTACCTTCAATCCGCCATATATAGGTCTAAAAATATGGAAAAGACGTTTATTTTTTTTCCGACCTGGAAGGACCCAAAGGTACCCAGATGTTTTCTTATCTTTTCTTACATCCCGCATGCCCATAGACTTATAATGAGCTTCTGTTCAGTTCTGCAAGATGGAACGCTCATCTGAAAGGACTCTAGTGGTGGCCATACACTATACAATCTGATTGTACCTCCTTCTTTACATCTACGTACCATCAGCTATGTAGTACAAGGACCTGCCTGCATTGATGCAAATTTAATTGAGGTTTGTCTTCTTATTACATACATTTTAGTTTTGGTAAATCTAACAGAGTTTGTACAATCAGATTGTATAGTGTATATCCAGCTGTACTCTTTCCTTTTTTCCTTTAGCTTTATTTTAATTGTGCTGTGCAGACTGGGGAATGTCAATTTTCACTAAGCAGGTCTGTGTTCTGTCGTGGCTGTCTTCAGTAGTGTATTTAGATTTTGTGTTGCCCTAGGCCTGACTAAAATCGTGCACCCCTAATTTAAATATGACCCACCCCTTCCTGTCAAGGCCAAACCCCTTTCTGTTTAAGACCCGCCCTGAAATTTTCCAGTGGGGACACAGTTCTGAGGGCCTGGGGGGGGGGGGAATGGATTCCCTTAATTTGCATAGATTTCCTCTCACTTCCTGTTGGGTTATGGGGAAGGAAGTGAAGGGAAATCTCTGCAATGGGACAGAGATGGTAAAAAATAAACTGACAGGGGCTCTAACCCTCCCTTACTTTATCCAAAATGGAAAAAAAAGTGTTGACTTTAGTTCTACTTTAAGCACAAATTTCTGATAATTTTATGGAGAGGACTAAGAAGATATAACCACGTCAATGGTGCAGCAGAAAACATATAGCACAGTGAGGAAGGTTTGTGATATAGGATGATAGGACAGTCAAAATTATAAGCAGCGCCACCCCCCCCCCCACACACACAGTTGCGGAATGCTGGCCGCCCGCATACTAGAAGCAGTGCGGCCGCTTTATGGGGGCGCTAGACTAATTGTCCTCTCAGCCCAGTCCGCCCAATATGACTGGCACTACACTAACAGTGTAGTGCAAGACAGCGGGGACTCTTTCCATGCTGCCCCCTGCAAAGTGCTGCCCTAGGCCTGGGCCTTGTTGGCCTAGGCCAGGATACAGCGTTGGCTGTCTTATGAAAACTGAAATGGAAGTATTACTTAAAAGTGGTTGTAAATCCTTCCATATACCCAGTGAAGTGACTGGCCTTAGGTGATACACAGAGATGAAACAAATCCTCCTACATAAGTTGTACCTGTTCATCTACAGATGTCTTTCCCCTACGGTGCTTCAAAGTGCAGAATTTACACAGGATCTCTGCGCTCTGAAAAGCAGGGGGCGGGGACCTGAAGTTACATCAGTTAGGAGAGCTCTGAGAGCTCTGAGAGCATATATGTGAATATATACTGTGTATATATATATATATATATATATATATATATATATATATACTTTATATACGCATACCTCCCAACATGCACCCCGGAATGAAAGGAGGACCGAAAAAAAAGTTAACCCTTCCCCCCGCTCAACAACTGTCAACGGAGCAACGGAGGACACCCACCCCTAATGCTGTATGGGGGTGGGATTGACCTAATGAGGGTGGTACATTGTGTATCCATACGTCTATAAATCTTCTTTTATCTTTTAATACATTTTTATAATGGAATTGTATACAGTAGGTCGGTGCGCCCTTCTTGTGTTTTCGTTGTTTTACAGTATATTTGGACACCCATGGTCCTGGGAGGACAGCAAGACTTTGTGTGCTTTGACAATAAGGATTAGCCTCACTTTCTTCACTTAAAGGGGAGTTCCAGCCTTTTCTATGTTTATTAAAAGTCAGCAGCTACAAAAAGTGTAGCTGCTGGCTTTTAATAAACAGACACTTACCTGTACCACTGTCCAGTGACGCGACGCCCGTAGCTTCACTCCTCTCCCCCCCCCCTCCGCCGGCGACTCCATTCTAACTGTGGGCACCCGGCCGTGACAGCTTACGGCTTCACGGCCGGGCACTCACTGCACATGCGCGAGCGGCGCTGCGCAATCTGAGTGGACGGCCGATCTGTCACGTGTCCCAGGTGATCGCCTACAGGGAGAGGCAGCCTTAAGCGATAAGACGAGTTGCCTAAGCGGTCCCTGGGCGGAAGGAGGAAGTGGGACAGGAAGTCCCACTCCTACTGAAGCCCCCACCCCCCCTCCCCCAAAAAATTACATGCCAAATGTGGCATGTAAGGGGGCGAGGAGTGGTTTAAGCGGAAGTTCTACTTTTGGGTGGAACTCCGCTTTAAGCTTTACACCTGAGTATAGGAGAGTTTCTTTCTTACACCCCCCTCCACACAGCACATAGGAACAGAGCTGAGGCTGCCAATCAGCTCAAGCTTCCTCCCCTGTCACCTTCTTTCTCTTGTTGTCAGGAAAACTTGTCAGAAGTGACTCATGCTGATAGCAGAGGAATGAGGTAGCAGACAGAAATGCCACTTAGCGCTCTGGATTGAGACAAGTGCATACTATAGAGGGATATACTTTGTTCATATTTCATATCTGAGATTTACAACCTCTGGCCATACACTAGTAGATTTTCGAATTAACGCTGGTATGAATATTTTTACAAAAATTCTTGGCAATGCCCCTAATGAATGTTGTTCAAGAGTATAGTAGAATCTGATTGTACAATCTTCTTTAGATGTACCAAACAAAGTCATTTGAAGATCTACCTAAAGTATCCACTTGCTGACCAGGCCTTTTTCTGACACTCTTTGTCGACAAGTAATTTTTTTTATTTTTACTAGAAAATGATAGAGGCCCTAACATTTTATATATATATATATATATATATATATATATATTTTTAGCAGAGGCCCTGGAGAATAAAATGTCAGTCGTTGCAATTTGTGTGTGGTTTTTGCACAGCGGTTTTTTCAAACACATTTTTGGGGGAAAAATATACACTTTATTTAAGGTAAAACAAAACACAATAAATACCCATTTTTTTTGTAAAATATAAAAGATGATGTTATGCCGAGTAAATAGATGCCTAACACGTCACTCGTGGAATGGCACAAAACTGCGGTACTTAAAAATCTCCATAGGCGGCGCTGTAAAACTTTTTACAGGTTACCAGTTTAGAGTTACAGAGGAGGTCTAGTGCTAAAATCATTGCTCTTGCTCTGATGTTTGCGGTGATACCTCACATGTGTGGTATGAACACGTTTACATATCTGCACATGAGCACGTGGGGACGGGGGTGCTTTTAAAAAAAAAAAATATTGCTCCGGTCCTCCTAGAGATGAGCAGAGTACATCTTTCTCTTGCTCATTTCTGTGACCAGCCGCTGCCAGAGCCAAATCGGTTCCCGGAGCTACGGATCGTCCAGGTAAGCCTGGGAACCTCCCAACGTTTCTAAAAGTGATCCAGTGGCGAATCCGTCACTCAGACAATTTTTGGAAGAATGTCCGGTGCCTGAGGGGAAAAATTAATACCGGATTATGGCATCTAGCTAATGTTATAACTCTGGTATTAAGGCTCCATTCACACCATGGCGTTCTGGTTCACGGGTGGAATCGCCGCAATTATGCCCGCGATTTGCGGGATGCCCTTGCGTTCCGCGTTACTTTCAATGGCACCCAAATCGCAGTATGATTTTGCCTCGATTGTCGCGGTAAAATCATACAAATAGAAGTTCCCAATTTTGGTGCCATTGAAAGTAACGGGGATTGCAAGGGCGTCCTGCCATTTGCGGCAATTCGGAATCGCGGGCAGAATCGCGGTGATTACATCCACGATCCGAAACACCATGGTGGGAATAGAGCCTAATGCCTCTTCCACACGACCGTTTTTCCCGTCGGGAAAACTGCCATGACAGCTTTTGCCTGGGAAAACCAGCCCTGTGTATGCTCCATCGCAGTTTTCCCGACAGGAAAACTGCGGGGAAAAAAAAGAGAACTTGTTCTCTATTTTGCTGTCAGGAAAAAATCCTACCGAGAAAACCGGTCGTCTGTATGCTTTCCCGAGGGGAAAAAAAACGTGCATGCTTGTAAACAATTTGACGCATGCGCGGAAGCATAGACCGTAATTTTGTCGGCTCGTCGTAGTCTTTGACGTCACCGCGTTCTTGGCAGTCAAAAGTTAAGCGGCCCTTTGTGTGACTGTGTGTATGCAAGGCAGGCTTGAGAGGAATCCCGTCGGGAAAAGCGTCGTTTTTTTTCCTGCCGGGAAAACCGGTCGTGTGCACGAGGCATCAACGTCAAAGTAATGACGTATTTTCCGCAGTTTCCCAGCGGTCCACAAGTGGGTATCTATTCAGTTCCATAAGGCAGACCCTATAGCCTCGTACACACGGTACGATTGATGGCAGGGGATTGTCTGTTGACAGACTGCTGTCCTAAAATCTTACTGCTAGTACGCTTCTTTTCACAATTGTTGTCCAACTTTCGGCCAACAAATGTTGGATGACAGGCTTGTAAATTTTCAGCGGACAACGGTTTGACGTCTGATTTTCTGATGGTCAATACACAAATCTGTCACACAAAAGTCAAAAGTACAAACACGCATGCTCGGAATCAATGCTCACCAAACATGAAATTAGCAAAAGGGGCCCAAAGGGTGGCACTCAAGAGCTGAAATTCTTCGTAGTACGTCACTACGTTCGTGTTTGTGGCACAACAATTGTGTACCGTTAGTATGCAAGACAAGATCCAGGCACACCCCCTGAAGACAAAAATCAGACGCTCGGTTGGCCAACAATCGTACCGTGTGTACGAGGCTTTAGAGTGGGTTTAGACCGGTACACTGCAGTTTGGGCGCAGTGTGATCTACCCGCAGTTTTTGTTGCTCTCCCATTAACCTCTATTAGACCGCCCATTTTTATGAAAACGCATTTATCGATCGGAATCCACTTCCCCATGTGTGCCATATCCTTCGAATGGGTTGCCAACTATAGATCTGAAGACACTGATTGGAAAATAAATTGATCGTATATCGCAGCGTGTATGGCCACCCTTAAATGGAGCTTGTGATCAGGTCCACCTAAAAACTGATAGGCATTAGGCAGATCTGATCATACAGTTGAAAAGAACGAGCTCCTGGGAGAATTTGAATAGATGTAGTTTTACGTCCTCTCCAATTTGGAACAGCGGTTGGTGTGCATTTAATGTGTTTTTCCTGTCTAGAGTAACACAAGCCGTCAGGTGATAGATAAGGTGTCACTTAGTTGTTTGTACTGATGGGAAATGTTTACTTAGAAGGGTCTCGGTGCCTTGGCAAGCTGTGCCCCTGGCATCCTGCAACGCTCTCTATTGCAGCTGAATAAACACAAGCTGACCATTTGTCTTGAGAAGACTTCATCTGTCTTTCATTTTTAAGAGCTGATTAAATAACCTTAAGGTAGGTCACCCAGAAATGGATCAGCAGGGAAAGTACTATGATAAATGAATAGGAAATTCTTTGAGCGATTCCTATTTACCAAGCCGTACTGTGCTGGGGAATGAAATTGCAGCAGACAAGTGGATTAGCTGATTACGGTCAACCCTT
Source organism: Rana muscosa (assembly GCA_029206835.1). NCBI lineage: Eukaryota > Metazoa > Chordata > Amphibia > Anura > Ranidae > Rana > Rana muscosa. The sequence continues at coordinate 89,426,819 of CM055117.1, read as the reverse complement.
TCAAGTTCTCAGACTCCTCATATTGTTAATTAAAAAGCTCTGAAGAGATTCGTTTCACCAGATTTCCTCCAAAAGATGAGATTCACCTTTCAGTTCAGGCCGGACAATGGCAGCGGTTTTGGGAACTAAGACAAATATTCAGATTATCACAAGAAAAAAAAAAAAAATCTTGGTTCAGTGCAACAGAACACATCTAGCTGGAAATGTAAAGTGACCATGCCATGGCACAATATGGGTGCAAAAGGATTCATGAGAAGCAAATTCCTATCTGTAGAAGGAATAATAATTACACTTTAATTATTCAAGTAGCTTCAGACCCAATCATTAAGGAGTCTATATATGTATAAAAGTGCATGCACACTCATTCTCTGAGAATATCTGATTCCTCCCGTATTGAATTCTACAGTAACTGTACTCTCTGCCTTCATGTTGTAAAGTGCTGCGCAAACTGCTGGTGCTATATAAATCCTGAATAATAATAATAAAAAGTAAATGTTGCTAGAGTATTTCCTGCGCTGTTTCGCATTGACTTAACATGAAAAATACATAGTTTGGCCACTAGATGGTGCTGTTTCTTATGATACTCTTAGCAATCTAGTGGCCAAATGTGGTATGTTCTGTTTTAAATCAATGAAAAACATTAGACCAGCACAGGAAATACAGTAGTAGATTTGTTTTTTTGCCCCATTTGTACAGAACTTTCAGTGGGTGAATTGCTAAGCAGTTTTTGTTTTTGTAAATACATTCCAAAGTCACCTTTCACATGGGCTGCAGAGTTTTCTGATCTCTGAATGGTAATTTCTGATTGATAGCTTTTGATAGTGCAGTTGATAGCCAGTTTACATACAGTGCAGTATTTATACCCATTGATGTTTTCCACATTTTGTCATGTTATACCCAAAAACATAAATGTATTTTATTGGGATTTTTTTTTTATATTCAATATTTTTATTTCAAAATGCATAGGTTATACATAAAGCACAGGTCAGTCATATGTAAGCAATAGTAAACGTTCAGAGGAATTGAAACTGATTATAGCTGTGATAGCTAGAAGCAAGAGCAGTGGCCTATCGTCCGTCCAGAATCTATGTAGAGTAGTAACTGTCGGCATATCCGTAGGGAGATAAATTAAAGCAGGAAGCATGTTCCGCTCCCCCCAACACCTCGAATGGGAACTGACTGTGTTGGAAGGGGGATCCCAGAACCTCCCATTATTCCGATCCTCGTCAACTGGAGGAAGGCTTATACCAAAATTTTAGAATTCAGAACAGAATTAAAGTGTTGACTACTCATGCTCTACCTGAGATCTTGTGAACCTGACCTCTAAACCTAAAAAAACATTGGCAGCGATAAAAAAGGAAAAAAGTGGACAGATAAACACAGAGACTCAGAGCGAGCCGAAAGGAAAAAGAAAGAGGAATGAAGAGCTAGAACATCACCTGAAATGCTGAGGATGCACTACACCTGCTTGGAAGGAGAACCAATGAGGATTCCCATCTGTTGGGCCCATGGTTCCCATACCTTTTCGAATTTGTCCGTTGTGTTTAGTAATATACTGGAAAGCTTTTCTTGCGACATTATCCAAGATATTTTCTTTGTAGCCGCAGGAAAAGAGATCTTTGGTTGTTTCCAGGCCTTTGCCACCGTAAGCTTTGCGCCCAACAATATAAAATGAGTTAACCTTCGGGAAGATTTGGGGATCTCTGGGATTTGAGCATTCAGTAGGGCAATCGTCGGGGTCCTGGGGATCCGAGTTCCAATCAGCTTGTTAATTAAATTAAAAATGTTCTTCCAGAAGGGGCGAATTCTGGGGCATTCCCACCATATGTGGGCCATTGTGCCTATATGTTGGCAACCTCTAAAACATAGAGGATCCGCTGTGGGGTAGATCGAGGCTAGTCTGGAAGGGGTATAGTACCACCGAGAAATCACTTTAAGGCTAGCCTCCATCAGTGCAGTGTTGAGGATATCTTTAAATGACCGAAAGCATGCATTCTGCCATCCCTCCAGATCCCACTGGAATTGGAAGTCAGATTCCCAGGCAGTCATAAAGGCCTCCTTAGAGGACGCAGATGCAAGCGACGAGTAGATCACCGAGATCCCCCCCCCTCTGGTCCCTGGCCCGACCACACCACAACTCGTAATTGGTAAACTTTGGCGGAATGGGCCTGTCTTTCCATAGGGAATGTAGAAAGTGAGATATTTGGCCAAACCTGAATCGTTCCGAGTCGGGCAGATCTAGTGTTTTGATACAGTGGTTTAGGTTGAAGGGGCCTGCTGCTGTAAAGAATTGCCCAATTCGGTAAAGTCCCTTGTCCAGCCACCATTTGAAAGCTAAGACGTCTTTCCCGGGAGGAAAGTTCGGGTTGTTGAAAAGGTGAGTTAGGGGTCTGTATGAGGATACTAATGAAGTTGACGAACGCAGCCCATCCCATAGGGCGAAAGAGTGGGAAAGGGTAGGGGATAAAATCGGGGGTCTGTCTTTCGGGGGGCTCCAGAGTAGGAAGTCTAGCGTGAAACGAGGGACGGCCTGTCTTTCCATATTCACCCAATCAGGTTTCTCAAATCGTGAATAGACTACAGATAACTGAGCTAACCTGGCTGCCTGGTAATATTTGTGAAGATGGGGCAAGCCGAGACCTCCTTTCCGTTTGTGAAGGTGTAGAGTCTTTTGAGGTAACCTAAATCCCCCCTTTCCCCAGATGAATTTCATTATTTTACTTTGGAATGATTTAATGTGATTCTTCCGTATGGGTATGGGAAGAGAGCGAAAAAGGTATAATAACCTCGGGAGTAACGTCATTTTTATAGAATGTACCCTTCCCAGCCAGGACAGATTATTTTTGGACCAAGTGAGTAGATCTGATTCTAGCTTACGATACATAGGGGGGTAGTTATTCATGTAGAGGAATTCTGTCTTAGATGTCAAGTTGATCCCCAAGTACCTAAGAGAGGATTCGCTCCAGGCAAACCGGAAGGATTGTTTTAGGAGAGCCACAGTGTCGTTTGGTAGTGAGATATTCATGGCTTGGGATTTGGTGTAATTCACGTGAAGGCCAGATACCGTTGCAAAGTCATCCAGAGTTTTACATAAGTTCGGGAGGGAAGTGATGGGGGAGGTTATAAACAGCAAAATGTCGTCCGCAAAGAGACCGCATTTATGTGTTTGGGGGCCACAGGAGACACCTTGTATGTTCGGGTTTTGGCGAATTGCGATGGCGAGTGTCTCAATAGCTATCGCGAAGATGAGCGGAGATAAAGGGCAACCTTGTCTAGTCCCTTTCTTTATATGTATGGGTTTCGAGTAACAGCCCTGGAGTCGTATGTATGCTGAAGGGTTGGAGTATAAGGCACGTATTAGTCCCAAAAACCGTGTGCCGAAACCCCAGCATTCTAAGAGAGCAAAGATATAGGGCCAGGACACCGAATCAAAGGCCTTGTGGAGGTCCAGCGAAAGGAGCATTCCCGATTGCTTGGGACCTCCCACCCAGTTTGTTTGGAGAATGGAAACTATATCTATTGCCCTCCTTATCTGATCAGGGCCCTGCCTGCCGGGGATAAACCCCACTTGGTCCTTATGGATATATGTGCTTATGAAAGAAGCCAAACGGATAGCTAGTATTTTAGTTAAGATTTTTAAATCATTATTTATTAGAGAAATGGGTCGATAATTTCCAATCTCTTCCGGATTCTTGTCCGGTTTAGGGATTACTGTAATATACGCAGTATTGAGTTGAGGATCGAGTGGGTCTCCCCTTGTTTTAGCATTAAGGAAATGAGTTAGATGCGGGGCTAGGGTCTCGGCAAACGTTTTATAATAGGGGTTCGAGAGCCCATCCGGCCCTGGGGCCGATCCCGTCTTTAGGTCTTTAATCACCTCCAAAACCTCTCCTTCAGTAAAGGGTGCTTCAAGCTCCCCTTTATGCTCCGGGGAGAGCGACGGTAAGGGAAGGCTATGCAGGAAGTTGCATACGGAATCGTCATTACCGAGCGTGTGGGGACTATACAGATTTGTATAGAAAGCCTGGAAAGCGTCTAATATCTTGGATGGGTTGGCTGTAGTGCCCTGTCCAGGGATCCTAATCTGAGGCATTGCATATGTTCTGAAGCGTGGTGTTAGTCTAGCAGCCAACATGGAGCCCATCCTGTCCCCCATGGAGTAAAATCTATTTTTGCTCCATCTGATTTGTTTGTCTGCATTGGCCGTGAGAACAAGATTGAGCTCCAGTCTAGCCTTGTCTAGTTGCGCTGCCATTATGGGGGAGGGATTTAGTTTGTGCTGGGCTCTCAGCTTTGTGTATATCCCTTCTAACCTTACTCTGTCCGCTTCCCTCTCCCTCTTTATATGGGCTCCCATCCTAATGAATTCCCCTCTCATGAAAGTTTTGTGAGCCGCCCACAGGGTTTCGGACGTTGTCCCATCTACGTTGTTAAGAATGAAGTATTCCTTCATAGCCTTATCTAGCATGGTGACTCGGATAGGGTCAGAGAGAATGGATTCGTTCAGTCTCCAGTGTCTCTGGCCCGGCCTTGAGCTTTGCATTGTAAGGGACATGCTCACAATGGAGTGGTCCGACAAAACCGTGTCCCTGATGTGGGATTTTACAACAAGTGGGATAGTGTGGTTTGAAACTAACAGGTGGTCAATTCGAGCATAGGAGTTGTGGGGATGGGAAAAGTGTGTATAATCTCGCTTAGACGGATTTAGTTCTCTCCACACATCGGTCAGACCCTGAGCGTGGATGAGTTTGGCGATTTTCAGGCTCTCTTTGGTCGGACGTGTCAGTTGGGCCGAGGGAGGTTTAGATCTATCCAGACCCTGATCAAATGCTGCGTTGGAGTCCCCACCAAAAATGATTGTGCCCTCCAATAGAGGAGCTAGCTTTTCAAATAGTTGTTTGAAGAAGGCTGCTTGACCTTTGTTGGGCGTGTAGTAGGATATCAGGGAGTATAAGTGGCCTTCGATCGTGCCCTTCACTAAGATGAACCTGCCCTCTGGATCTTTTACATCAGTGATCCAGGTGAAGTTGCACGTTTTTGCTAATAAGACGGCCACCCCCTTTGACTTATTAACCGCACTGGCCATATAGAAGTTCGGGAAGTGGGAGTGGAGGAACTTGGGACTGTACCGGGCCGGGAAATGGGTTTCCTGTATCATTACAATGTCCAGGCTTGACGATTTGTAGGTATTAAAGAGTTTCCTACGTTTGAGGGGGGAGTTTAGGCCCTGGACATTGTGTGTAGCGACCTTTAAGGCCGTGTGAGTGTGGTCAGCCATGGACCCCGAGGGGAGAAGCACTGCAATGTCCATCGCCACTTACCGCTGGGACCTCCGGCGACTCCAGAGCGACGATTGGATCGCCGGTACCGTACTTCTGGGATCCCGCAGACTTGAGAGGCTTACCGGTGGTAGTGTCTAAAAGAAACAAAAATGTCAGGTGATGCTCAAAAGAGAAAAAAGGGGATAGAAAGGAAGTTAGAAAGGACAGAACAGGAGGAAGGTTTCCCCCCGCGCAGGAGAATGCTCCCGGCGGGAGAGAAAAGTTCCTAACTGTCATCTCACCAAAAATCGTGAGATAAAAGTAGGAAGTCCAAATCTCCTGGCTAAAAGCCTTGGAGATCCTATCCCCCGAAGACCAACTGGGGTTCAAGGGATAGGTGGAGGCACATGTGAGCCACCCCAAACCAGGGCGCCCTGTAAATTTAAACAACTATGCTCCTAAAGCAACGTGAACCAATAAACAGACAGTAGCATTGAAGCAACTACCCAGGTATAAGCGGTCAGAGGCACCCCCCACCCCACCCGCACGGGCAGGAGGGAGGGGGAGGGAACCCCCGATCCACCGCCGCTAATGAGATGGAGTAAAGCATATTTACTTCAGTAAAGTGGCTATAGTATCGCCCTTGTCCCCCAGACGGGGGAGGCATAGTTAGGAAACCCATCTCTAGACGTAGGAGGGGAGAAACAACAAATAAAACCGTTTGTTAACATGTAAAGAGAGAACACCGGAGAAAACGATTTTCGGGGTAGTATGAGAGTCATCCTCTTAGGAGAAGAGAAAAGTCCGATGCGGGTGCATCAGTATGAGTCGAACCTAAACCTCGTGACAATCAAAGTCTCATGTAGGACCTGTATGCGACGATCTTCTGGCCTTGGGTTTGTTCCAGAGGGGATCCGGCGGACTTGTGGGAGGCGGGCGTTTATTCGATCCTGATGATGACGTCTCCATGTCCGACTCCTGGGAAATGATCTTCAGGCTGAGAAGCAACTTTTCTCCCATGGCGAAGTTGGAGAAGGCATGGTCTCGGCCTTTGTAGGTGAACTTCACGGCGAAGGGGAATGCCCATCTGTATTTGACCTCCTTCTGTGTCAAAGCAGATAGTAGCGGTTTTAGGGTACGTCTGCGCTGTATGGTGGAAGGAGAGAGATCCGCAAAAATTTGCACCGGGTGCCCCTGGCAGATCACTTGATGCATTGAGCGGGTCTGTTTCATGACCGCCTCCTTGACAGCATAGTAGTGGGGCTTTACAATAATGTCCCTGGGGGAGCCATCTTTCCTGGGGGGTCCCAGCGCTCTATGTGCTCTGTCCAGCTCCAGGCGGGGTGTAGGGATGTTTGGGATCAGGGACCTCATAAGTTCTTGCGTGGCAGATTCAACATCGATAATTGATTCCGGGAGACCTCTGATTCTGAAATTATATCTCCTGGACCTGTTCTCGAGGTCATCTATGCGGGAGAAAGCCGTGTCCAGTTGGTCATGTAAGGTCTGAATAAGATCAGAGTTCTGGTGAGAGGCAGCTGCAGTTTGATCGAGCTTAATTTCTATGGCTTCCATCCTGGACCCTATATTTTGGATGTCTGCTTTAATGTCCCCTGTGATTTTAGCAGCTGTGGAGGCTAGACCTGTCTCTAGAAGGGTAGAGAATTTGAGGAATAAGTCTGCTGCATTAAAGGATTGATCTGGGCCTGCAGCGCCATGGGGAGAGAATCCTGTGTGAGGAGAATCTGCAGGCCCAGCAGGAGAGTAAGCCTGTGCCCCAAAGGAGTGTCTCAGGAGGGATTCTGTGGAGGCTGGAGAGGGTGTCAAGGGCTGCTGATTGTGTCCCTTCATCTCCGGGGTATAGGAGAGGAGAGTGGGGGCCAGTACTTGCCTGCAATCCTGTGTCCCCTCCGTGGCTGTGTGAGGCTGTGAGGTCGCAGCAGCCGCGGCGGCCATCTTGGTATACCCGGGGAGTGTGGAGGCGGCGAATTGGCTTTCTAATTGCCGTCTGACGCCCGTTCGGCTCATACGAGGGCGTGCGCGGGTGTCGCGGGGTGTCGATTCCCCGTTCTCCGGTGTCTGAGCGTTGCCGGAGCGGGTGCTGTGGGCGCTGCTGGATCGGGATGGCGCGGAGCTCCGAGTTCAGGCAGCCATCTCGGAACTCTCGCGCATGCGCCTTTTATTGGGATTTTATGTGATAGACCAACACAAAGTGGCACATAAATGTGAAGTGGAAGGAAAATTATAAATGGTTTTCAATTTTTTTTTACAAATAAATATGTGAAAAATGTGGTATGTATTTTTTTTCAGCCCCCCTAAATCAATACTTTGTAGAACCACCTTTCACTGCAATTACAGCAGCAAGTCTTTTTGGGGATGGCCCTACCAGCTTTGCGCATCTAGAGAGTGAAGTTTTTGCCCATTCTTCTTTGCAAAATAGCTCAAGCTCTGTGAGATTGGATGGAGAGAGTCTGTGAACAGCAATTTTTAAGTCTTGCCACAGATTCTATTGAGGTCTGGGCTTTGACTGGGCCATTCTAACACATTCTAACACATGATCTAAACCATTCCATTGTAGCTCTGGCTGTATGTTTAGGGTCCTTGCCCTGCTGTAAGGTGAACCTCCGCCCCAGTTTTAAGACTCTAACCGATTTTCTTCTACGATTGCCCTGTATTTGGTTCCATCCATATTTCCATCAACACTAACCAGCTTCCCTGTCCCTGCTGAAGAAAAGCATCCCCACAACATGATGCTGCCACCACCATGTTTCACGGTGGGGATGGTGTGTTCAAGGTGATAGGCAGTGTTAGTTTTCCACCAGACATAGCGTTTTGCTTTTAGGCCAAAAAGTTGCTTTTGCTGTGTCCCTCACATGGCTTCTCGCAAACTGGACTTCTTATGGCTTTTTTCAACAATGGCTTTCTTCTTGCCACTCTTCCATAAAGGCCATATTTGTGGAGTGCACGACTAATAGATCTTGGACATATTTTTTCACCTGAGCTGTGGATCTCTGCAGCTCCTCCAGAGTTACCATGGGCCTTTTGGCTGCTTCTCTGATGAATGCTCTCCTTGCCCGGCCTTTCAGTTTAGGTGGATTGCCATGTCTTGGTAGGTTTGCAGTTTTTGGGTGATGGATTTAACAGTGCTCCGTGAGATGATCAAAGCTTGGGATATTTTTTTATAACCTAACCCTGCTTTAAATTTCTCCACATCATTATCCCTGACCTGTCTGGTGTTTTCCTTGGCCTTCATGATGCTGCTTGTTCACTAAGGTTCTCTAACAAACCTCTAAGGGCTTCACAGAACAGCTGTGTTTATACTGAGATTAAATTACACACAGGTGGACTCTATTTACTAATTAGGTGACTTCTGAAGGCAATTGGTTCCACTAGATTTTAGTTAGGGGTATCAGAGTACAGGGGGCTGAATACAAATGCACGCCACACTTTTTCAGATATTTGTAAAAAAAAAAATGTTAATAACCATTTATCATTTTCCTTCCATTTCATAATTATGTGCCACTATGTGTTGATCTATCACATAAAATCCTAATAAAGTACATTTACGTTTTTGGTTGTAACATGACAAAATGTGGAAAATGCCAAGGGGTATGAATACTTTTTCAAGATACTGTATGTTCAGGAGACTTCCAAGAAACACAGGTGGCAATACTATACTTCACAACTGTCTCCTGGGATAGTTGGACAACCTATTGAGAATGTGTCTCAGCCTATTGTTTGTTTTTGAGCACCACAAAATTACTCCCAGAGGCATAATGGGACTTGTAGTTCTGCAACAACTGGAGGGCCCCAGGTTTCCTACCCCTGGATTAGAGGAACTGAAATTATTCTCTCTTGAGAAGAGGAGATTAAGAGGGGATATGATCAACATGTACAAATATATAAGCAGGCTATATAGTGAACTTGGTTATTCACTTTAAGGTCATCACAGAGGACAAGGGGGCACTCTTTACGTCTAGAAGAAACGAGATCTAATCTCTGAAAAGTAAAAGAAAGACTTCTTTGCAGTAAGAGCTGTGAAAATGTGGAATAGACTCCCTCCGGAGGTGGTTCTGGCCAGCTCAGTAGTTTGCTTTAAAAAAGGCCTGGATTCTTTCCTAAATGTACATAATATAAGTGGATACTAACTTTTTTAAGGTAAAGTTGATCCGGGGAATATCCGCTTGCCATTCGGGGGATCAGGAAGGAATTTTTTCCCCTGCTGGAGCAAATTGGACATTGCAGTGCTGGGGATTTTTGCCTTCCTTTGCATTAATTGTGGGTATTTTATATTTTTCTTTTCTTTTTTATTGGTGGAACTAGATGAGCCCCTTTTTATTCTTTTTACCTGTCAGCCTAGTTTTTATCTTTACTCTCCTAATAACTTCTTCCCTTCTTCTGTTTTTACAAATTGCTCCCATGGTGCCCATATTTCTTGTGTTTGTTTTTTTCCTTCCAACGTTACAGGTAGGAGTTTCTCCATTATTCCCACCTTTCTGACTTTGTTTAGCCACATTGAGATCGTAGGGGGACAAGGGTCTTTCCATTTCATTGCAATACAGCTTTTTGCCGCATTTATTAGGTGGCACAAGACTGAATTTGTATGTTTTTTCAATGGAATTTGTGTGTGGTGTAACAGAAAGTAGGCTGGGTCTTCTACAATCTGGTGTTCTGTAAATATTTGAGTGATTCTCTGTACAGTTTTCCAGAATTGTCTAACTACTGGGCATGCCCAGAAAATGTGTAATATTGTCCCATTTCCACCATAACCTCTCCAGTACCTGTCAGATATTTCTGGAAAAAAATTTGTACAAAGCCGATGGCGTATAATACCAACGTGTTAAAATTTTATAATTTGATTCCTGCATTTTCGTACACCTTGAGGATTTTAAAGATAGGTCTATAATATTCTGGCATTGGGCTGGAGAGAAAGTTTGGCCTAAATCACGCTCCCATTTGGCAAAGCACTCCATTTTATAGTCCTCTAAGGGTGCAGTCAGGATTATATATATTTTAGATATTACGTGAGATAGGGGCTCCCCTCCCTCGCAATACTCCTCAAACTTAGGAACTAGATGAACTTGTGTCTTTTTTCAACCAGACTAACTACAGTATGTAACTATGTAGCAAATTATTATTTCAAAAATTTTCAAATGTGTAAACCTGAAGCTTCCATTAAGAAGAATTATCACTTGTTTTACATTTTTGAGATTCCAATTGAATAAAGTACATGTAGTATGTTGTCCCTTCTTACTGGGTGCACTGTAACACTAGCTGCGATGTTAAATAGGGCACCCCCAATTGGTGCACAGATGCTCAGCACCGCAGCTGGCAAATAAAATGGTTGCTTTGATAGAGAATGCCTATCTCTGGCTCCCAGCACTTGCCCAAGGGCAAGCACTGGCAGAGGGAATACAGAGGGAGGTGAAGCTGATTTGCCACTCCTCCCTTTGCATTCTTTATGCTGGTGCTTGCCCTAAATATGGCCATGTAGCTCTATTGGGTCAATTATGTGACAAGCATCCTTGCCCTTTTGTATATGTACAGCTGTGGTGCAGGGGATCTCCCGCCAGCACCACATTGGCCCACCAATACAGCTAACTTTCAGGTTTGGACTGAATCCAAGCTCTTTCCTGTCCAGGACTAATTTATTTCTTGTGGTGCAATACCAAGGTTTGTGTTGGCATGAAATCACACATGGAGCAATTACCTGCAGGCAGAGACAGTTGAGTGACATAGTGAAGGCAGGTGCAGTCTATTTTCTCCACTGCAGGTGGTGCTCGACCACAACTGGAGGGGAAGTCAAGAGGAACATGGTTCCTCTATGGTTTCCTGGGTCACCAAGGAAGCTATCAGATTGGCTGCTGCCACCCCATGTGGCTCTGGCAGCCATTTTAGGTCAGTCAGACCCTTTTTAAGACACTGATTTACAGATTTGGCATGCATTTTGCATGTGAGTAGTGTAGGGACAGGTCACCCCCTCTAGCAGGGACAGTGATTAGTGGCAGAGAGAGGTTCCAGACAAGTAGGGAAAGGAGGGGGACACACCATCCTTCCTGAACGCCTCCCCATTTTGGGTAAGGACCAGCCAGGCTGCATTCTGTCCCTCAAGACAGACGCTGTCGGCACATCCGGCTTCTTGTGAATTAATGAACTTTAGCGTTATTACAAGTTCTGTTCTCTACAAATGGACTTTGAGTGTTTACTGTCAATACACCATGCTGCACCTTCCCACAATTGGAAGCAAACAGTCTGCGTTCAGGTGTGCGCATTCATCCCTAACATCTGTAAACTCAGTCAACCTGTCATTGATTTGTACAGGCTTTCTGTCAGCAGCTGAATGCCTGGCCGTACCTGCTGCAGAAATAAGCTAGTCTGATAGAACGATAGACCGATAGACCGAATATCAACCAAAAATCCAGAAAAAAAAATGCTATAAATAAAGTTGCAGTTCAGTGAGTAAAATAAGAATTTGCTCCCCAAGCAAAACATGACTTATTACTTAGAGAAACCCTTGTTGGCAAGCACAGAGGTAAGACGTTTCTTGTAGTTGGTGACCAGTTTGGCACACATCTCAGGAGGGACTTTGGTCCGCTCTTCTTTACAGATCTTCTCTAAATCCTTGAGGTTTCTTGGCTGTCTCTTGGCAACTTGAAGTTTCCCTCCATAAATTTTCTATAGGATTATGGTCTAAAGACTGGCTAAGCCACTCCATTGCCTTGGCGGTATGTTTTGGGTCCTTGTCATGCTGGAAGATCTATCCATGACCCATCTTCAGTGTTCTGGCTGAGGAAAGAAGCTTCTAATCCAAGATTTTACAATACATGGCACCATCCATTGACCCCTCAATGTGGCAAAGTCGGCCTGTACTATTTTTTTTTTTTTTTTTTTTAAATATGAATACACATACTTGTTGTATTTAGACACATTGGGGTTGATTGACCGAAACCCAAAAGTGCAAAATCCGGTGCAGCTCCACATAGAAATCAACCAGCCTCCAGTTTTTTTTGTCAAAGCTTTTGTCAAATTGAACAAGCTGAAGTTAGAAGCTGATTGGACACCATGCACAGCCGCACCAGATCCCGCACGCCCCGGTCCCAGCAAATCAACCCCAATTTGTTTTCTCTTTGAATATTTTTATTTTTATAAGTGGTAATGAATTACAATAACAATTTTCAAATATAAAATCAAAATATACAAGAAAGCTTCTCGTGTAAATAAAGATTAATAAAGTAAAATATAAGTTGTGTCTTATAATAATAGATTGTATAACAAATAATGTATCATATTAGAATATTCATATTAAATATGAAATAAAATGAGATGCACAGAGTAATAAAAAATTGAATTACAAATATAAGATCAATAAACAGGTATAAGTATAAATGCTAAATATTATAAACAAAACAAAAAAGGAGTAAAGATAGAATAATATTTTAAAATATGATGGAGTAATGGGGGATAACAGTCTGCAATCAGGGCCAAGGTCCGGCTATGTGGCTTGGCGATTCCTGAGAAAATAAATGAACACGTTTTCTACCCCTATTTATACTATAAATAATGTAGGGAGAGGGATAGGCAAGATTTAGTCATAGGAAAAGGGGGGAAAGGGAAAACCGTCCAGAGTGTAATATCATGTGGTATAATAGGAATCGTGGAACAAAAAGATTACAGTATTTATCATATATTTACTGTATATACTCGAGTATAAGCCGAGTTTTTCAGCACTTTTTTTGTGCTGAAAAATGCCCTCCTCGGCTTATACTCGAGTCACCTGTTTGCGCCTGATCTCCCAAAATTTGGGGACCCGATACCGGCCGGCCGTAGGTCCCCTGGACCCAAAACATGGCACACATGTAGCCCCACTCTTCCTCTACAAGTGTGCAAAGGTTGTTGTCCGGGGGGCCTACGGCCTGGGAGCACCAATTTTTCAAAGCCGGGCACCCCTTCCTTAGACTCCCATGTTAAATGGTAATTTCTCTGGTGAGTTTGTGGACCCAGTACTGGCCGGTCATAGGTCCCCTGGACCCCAAACTTGGCACACATGTAGCCCCACTCTTCCCCTACAAGTGTGCAAAGTTTGTTATTCGGGGGACCTACGGCTGGGGAGCACCGATTTTTAAAACCCGGGCACCCCTTCCATAGACTCCCATGTTAAACGGTAATTTCTCTGGTGATTTCGGGGACCTGGTACTGGCCGGTCGTAGGTCCCCTGGACCCGAAACTTGGCTCACATGTAGCGCCATTTATCCTTTACAAGTGTGCAAGGTTTTTTGTCTGGGGAACCTACGGCCAGGGAGCACAGATTTTTCAAAACTGGGCACCCCTTCCATAGACTCCCATGTTAAACATCAGTTTAGTCATGCACACAGTGAGGTATGGGCACAGTGAGGCATGGGCACAGTGAGGCATGGACACAGTGAGGCATGGACATGGACAAAGTGAGGCACAGTGAGGCATGCAGATGGACACCCTAGGCTTATATTTGAGTCAATACGTTTTCCCAGTTTTTTGTGGTAAATTTAGGTGCCTCGGCTTATATTCGGTTCGGCTTATACTCGGGTATATACGGTATGTCTATATCAATAATGTATTTGTACTTGGTGGAAGATAATGATCTATCCATGGTTTCCATACAGATTCAAATTTGGGGATTTTGTCTAAATAAATTACTTCAGTCTTTGCATGTACCATGGCTTGTGTCACTCTTTGTTTGACAGTTTGTATGCAAAGGGAGTTATTTTTCCATACTTTCGCTATGGATTGTTCAGCCGCTGTTGTAATAAACAATAATAGTCTAAATTGGCGAAGGGTCAAGAGTTGGGGTTTTTAGTTTAATAGTGCTACGACTGGATCAGGCAGTAAGGTTATTTTAAATATTGTTGAAAGAATTTTGAATACTTTCTTCCAGAATGAGTTAGCTATGGGACAGTCCAACCAGGTGTGTATGTGTGTGCCTAGTACTTTACAGCCTCTAAAGCAATTGGCAGGGTATTGATGGTTAAATTTAGCTAAGCGAGCTGGTACTAAATACCATCCAGTAAGGAGGAGAGAGTTACCGCTCAGATGTGACTGGTGACTCATTCACAAGATCCAGAGCCGTGGGTGCAGGCAATGCATATGACAATGCAAAAAATCTGAGGAAAACGCTGACGTTTTGCACTGCGATTCAGTGCTTAATCATAGCTGTGATTAAGCACTGAATCGCAGTGCGAAACGTCAGCTCATACTTGCTGTTTTTTTGCTGTGGCATGTTGTTTGTGCTTTTGTTTTAAATAAAAGAACCTTTTTTGGAGTGCGGCTGTCCAAGCGTTTTCCTCAGATTTTTTGCACCATCTAGTAAGGACTTTGTAATTAGTCTCAAGGGCTACTATGTTGGGAGTAGCTGATTTGGTTGCTTGCCATATTTGAGCCCAGTCATGCTCATCTAAATGGAGGTGAAGATCATCCTCCCATTTTCCTGTGTATGATGGAGGAGAGGAGGTTGTATGTGAAATCAATTGGGCATATAGATCCGAAATCAGCCCTCTTCTATGTGGATCTGATATGCAGCTTTGTTCAAAAATAGAAAATTTATGAGGTGTAGTAGTTGTTGGTTTGTATGGGGTCAGAAATTTTAGTACCCGAAGGTTTCTGTTTGTGGTAAATTATATTGCTCACATAAAGTCGGAAAAGGTAGTATATTTGAGGATTGAAAGAATTGGTGGTTCCGTAGGAGACCTGCAGTGGCCCATGCCGAAAATGATTTGGGGAAAGACCAGGCCGGATAGAAGGAAGGGTTATGATGGAAGGAGAGAAGAGGGTTTAGTCTAGATTGTAAGCCAAAATTAGTTTTTAACCTATTCCATATGGAAAAGCCATGTTTAGCGTAAGGATTAGTAATTGATTTCCGTTGAACGGGGGAGAGCCAGAGGAGATTGGCGGTGGAAAGGGGATCACAGTCTACTGATTCCAATGCTACCCATAACGGTATTTCTTTAGTGGCGTGGTATTTCGTCAACTGAGCTAATTGTGCCGCATAATAATATTTTGTAAAATCAGGTACCCCAAGGCCTCCTTTTATTTTAGGAGTATATAGTGTATTTTTAGGAAGGCGAGGTCTGAGTTTATTCCAGATATATTGGATGGTTTTGCGTTGGAGGATGCGTAAGAAGTGTGAAGCAACTGTTATAGGAAGTACCCTAAATAGGTAAAGAATCTTTGGGAGAATAGACATTTTTATGACAGTTATCCGACCCATCCATGCTAGAGGTATGGATAACCATGTGGAAGGCCTGTACTTTTAGCAGAGAAACTGCCCCAAGGCATCATGTTTCCACCTCCGTACTTGACTGTAGGGATGGTGTTCTTAGGGTCATAGTCAGCATTTTTCTTCCTCCAAACACAGCGAGTCGAGTTAATGCCCAAGGGCTCAATTGTGGACTCATCTGACCACAGTACTTTCGTCGAATCATTTAGATGTTCATTGGCATGACTGTACATGTGCCTTCTTGAGGAGGGGGACTCACCGTGTTTGGAGGAAGAAAAATACTGACTATGAACCCTAAGAACACCATCCCTACAGTCAAGCACAGAGGGGAAAGTATTATGCTTTGGGGCCGTTTCTCCGCTAAAGGTACTTTGCCGCATTAAGGGGCCAATGGATGGGGCCATGTATTGTAAAATTGTAAAATATTGGATGACAACATTCTTCCCTCAGCCAGAACACTAAAAATGGGTCATGGATGTGTCTTTTTAGCATGACAATGACTGAAAGCATACCGCCAAGGCAACAAAGTAGTGGCTCAGGAAGAAGTACATTAAGGTCATGGAGTGGGCTATCCAGTCTCCAGACCTAATCCTATAGAAAATTTATGGAGGAAGCTGAAACTTCGAATTGCCAAGCAACAGCCAAAAAACCTTAAGGATTTAGAGAAGATCTGTAAAGAATGGGCCAAAATCCCTCCTGAGATGTGTGCAAACCTGGTTACTAACTACAAAATTGTCTTACCTCAGCTCTTGCCAACAAGGGTTTCTCCACCAAGTACTAAGTCATATTTTGCTTGGGGATCAAATACTTATTTTACTCACTGAACTGCAACTCAATTTATAACATTTGTATCATGTGGATTTTTGGTTGATATTCTATCTCTATCATTTAAAATACACCTATGATAAAAATTATAGACCCTTCATTTCTTTGTAAGTGGTATAACCTGGGGGACAGGTAGCAGGTACAACGCTCCCTGGGATGAGCAGTCTTTCAGGCACAGATATCAAATCCAGTGAGGTAATGACAAAACAGTGCAGTGTTTATTTGTGATATGTACACAAGTCTATATACAAATAGGAACAAAAATAGCCAAACAAAAACCTAGCCGTATCTCGGCACTAACTATTCAATATTTACAGGTCCTAACTACCAGGCCAGTTTTGAATCATGTCTCTGGGTTTCAGTCCGTCTGAAACCGGACACAATATTCAGACAGGATGTGTCTCAGAACAGGGCCTGGTAGTAGGGTGAGGGGGTAATGTGCATGCCACATTACTGTTGTCTTTAGAGCACCCAAAGGTGTTCCAGGTCTGTTACAATCCTATAATGTATGTGTAGCGGGGGTCTAAAATATGATCCAATGCACCCAGATTGCTAGAGAATTGGGAACTATTTACGGTCTGGAGGACTCTGGTGGTGTGAGGTTCCCTGTGGCCTACAGGTGGCGCTGTCGCCCTGGGACAGGGTTGAACCCACACCCCAAGACTGTGCCTTTTTGTCCTTTCCTGGCGCTTTTACAGCGGGGCAGGGAACCCGCTGTGACGCAAAGGGAGAGGAGATAAAAGGGGCGGTCGCCCTGACCTTGGGGTTCAGAGTTCGGAGTCTGAGGACATGGCCGCACCCAGGCACCCTCAGCCTGGGTGCTGGCGTTCCGGAGTTCCGGGCCCAGGTGCCCTCGACCTGGCCGGAGCGGGAGATGGAGTCCATCTCAGGCACCTTTAGCCTGGGGTGAGGTACTATGGCGGAAGCCTGGAGCTCAGTACCTTCGACTGAGTTCCGCGAGGGTGGAGGAATCCGAGGGGGCCCTAACTCCTTGGGTGCCCGTGTCTGAGACGAGGAGGCCGGTGAGCGGAACTTCTCCGGAGAGACCAGCGCAGCATTGCTGGTGACGGAGAGGCCTCTGGTAACTGTCTTGGATAGATGTCTTTCCCCTGATAGGGGCTACGTTAGCGAAGGTAATCCATGTTCTGTTCAATATAGTCAGTGGCAGTGACTATTCGCCATTGGTGACACCACAGTGGTTAGCTCTATCTAAAAGGATTGTGCCTTGACCTACTCCCTACAAATACTGAACTGTTCGTTGGGTCCCAACCTGTCTGTGCTGAATGACTATTTATTGAGAAGAATAAATACGAGTTGGACCGTTTTCAGTGTGTGGAACTTCAGTTACTGGAAGCAAAGGGGGGGTCATTCAGTAAAGGAAGTGACTCTGGGACACATACACACAAAGCCCGATAGTTCTGGCCTTCACCTCTACACATTGGAGGACATGGCCGTGGTGTATCTGATCCCTCCCCCGTGTTAACCCCTAGACAAGACCAGCAAGCCGAGAATGAGAAGGGGTGAGAGGGGTGAGGTCGCTACATATGCTAAAAAAATACTGTATATACTCGAGTATAAGCCGAGTTTTTCAGCACATTTTTTGGTGCTGAAAATGCCCCCTTCAGTTTATACTCGAGTCAACTTTTTGCGCCGTAAGTCCCCTGGAACCCAAACTTGGCACACATGTAGCCCCACTCTTCCTCTACAAGTGCACGTTTGTTGTCCGGGAGACCTTCGACCGGGCACCCCTTCCATAGACTCCCATGTTAAACGGTAATTTTTCCGGTAACTTTAGGGACCCGATACCGGCCGGTCTTATTTTCCCTGGACCCAAAACTTGGTACACATGTAGCTCCATTTCTCCTCTACAAGTGTGCAAAGTTTGTTGTCTGGGGGACCTACGGCCGGGGAGCACCAATTTTTCAAACCAAGCACCCCTTCTATAGACTCCCATGTTAAACGTCAGTCTTGTCATGGGCACAGTGGGGCATGGGCACAGTGAGGCATGGGCACAGTGAGGCATTGACACAGTGAGGCACGGGCACAGTGAGGCACGGACACAGTGAGGCATGGACACAGTGAGGCAAAGTGAGGCATGCAGATGGACACCCTAGGCTTATACTCGAGTCAATACGTTTTCCCAGTTTTTTGTGGTAAAATTAGGTGCCTCGGCTTATATTTGGGTCGGCTTATACTCTAATATATACGGCACATATTTGCTGTGCGCCACTAAAGTGTTTGGGTTTGGCTTGAAGAAAAAGTGACAACCCTAACCAAGATCCGAACTGGACCATGGATCAGAGATCCCTGAATGTGTATGAGAGGAGCCTGGGAGATGTATAAACCCTGAACAGGACTTTTCCTGGCTCTCTCTGAGACTCTCTTCTACAGTGGGCAAACCTTCAAAATCTGAGGGGGATCAAAATTGATTTTACCCACTGTATGTAACACCTCCAGGGGCATAAACTCTTATGCCGCGTACACACGATCGGACATTCTGACAACAAAACCGACGGATGTTGGCTCAAACTTGTCTTGTATACACACGGTCTCACAAATGTTGTCGGAAATTCTGATCGCCAAGAACGCGGAGACGTACAACACGTAAGACGGCACTATAAGGGAAGTTCAATACCAAATGCGTCACCTTTTAGGCTCCTTCTGCTAATCTCGTGTTAGTAGAAGTTTGGTGAGAGACGATTTGCGCTTTTCAGCCTCGTGCTTTTCAGTCCGTGACGTGTTTGCAGCGCGACAAATGTGTTATCTCCATTACGAACGCTAGTTTTACCAGACCGAGCGCTTCCGTCTCATACTTGATTCAGAGCATGCGTGGAATTTTGTGCATCGGAATTGTCTACACACGCTTGGAATTTAAGAGAACGGATTTTGTTGTCGGAAAATTTGAGAGAGCTCTCAAATTTTTGTTGTCGGAAAATCCGATGGAGCCTACACACGCTCGGAATTTCCGACAACAAGCTCCCCTCGAACTTTTGTTGTCGGAAATAGAAAGGAGCGAGATCGCTCCTGTGTCCTGTGATAACTGGGCAGAGTAAACCGTGATTACTCTGCTCAGTTTATGAATGAACAGGAGCCTCGCTGCCTCTGTATCCTGTTCATTCATCTTTAGTGCTGAGAAAGGGACTGGGGAATCTGTGTCCTCAGTCCCTTTCCATGTCTTAAAGAGGAGATATCTCACCAAAGCCCCCAAAAAAATGAAAAAAAAAGTGTAAAAAAAATAAACTACTGACACCACTCTCCTCTGCCCTACCAACACTTTCCACTGCTCCACCCCCTCCCCCCAAAAAGCATTGTAAAAAAAAAATGAATTAAAAAAAAATCTATTATTTATAATAATAGATTTTTTTAAAATTCAATTTGTTTTTTTGTTTTTTTAAAAACTACTAAAATATTTGGTCGCAAATGGGGGGGTTGCGGGCACAAAGTGTCACCTCCCTGAAATGTAGTTTTTGCAGGTTGGGATGTCTGGCAACTCATAGCAACCAATCAAGCGCTGGCTACATAAATCTGATTGCTATGGGTTAGTGTGATTTACATAATCTTAGCACTGGCTTACTAATATGAAAGGCTTCTGCTGATTTTCATGCCGGCTGTAGCTTTCCTCTCTTGTGTCAGTGACAACATATGAGTGTAAACTACTAATAATGAAATAGGAAGACGCAGCTGGCTGACATTTAGAATGTAGGTTTGTGGTTTAATGTGAAAAAATATACAGGTGTTCCTATGCCACCTAGCAGGACTTTTGAGGCTTTAAAGCCTCTTCATCAAAAGCAAAACAAAAATCAATACCATCCTCGGATGCAGCAAAAGAAGGGCGCGCGTTTCACACTTGGAATAATAAAATGAAGGCGATTGCATTTCTCTCTGCGGCCAGCCACTTACAGTATTTCACCCTTTTCCCCTTCTCTCGTTCGGTGACATTAGCAGTCCAGATTGGTGTGAAGCTCTGCCATAAGATGTGTGTCAAATGGAACAAATGTGATAGCGTTTTCCAATATGACAATGTCATTGGGGAATTGTACGGGAGCGTTGAATGTTTCATATTACAGATGCACAGCTCAATAAGTTATTAAAGTGTTATCTACTGTACTCCGGTAATTGCTCAGATTTCGAGATGTGCGAACAGGCGTCCGAGTCAGACTCAATGTGACACAACCTTCCACGTGTTCTGACAGCAGGAAGGAGAAAGAACTTGTTCTTGTTCTTGAAGCTCTCACCTTAATTTAAAGAGACTGTCAACAGACCTATCATTTCAACAGAAATATATTCCCTTAAGAATATACTGTATGTGCATTGAAAAAGGAGTATCTTATTGTAGCTGTTGACTTTTAATAAACAGAGACTCACCTGTCCAGGGATGAATGAATGAGTGACTTGTATAGCGCTACACATGCAAACTAAATCGCCTCTAGGTGCTTTTTGCAGCCAGTGTCTGCTTGGCTGGTACGGTCATTTTACCCCATAGGATCTCGACACACTTGGGACACACATATATACATATATACTGGGCCAAATTGGACAAGATCCAATTAACCTACCAGCATGTCTTTGGCGTGTGGGAGGAAACCAGAGTACCCGGAGGAAACCCACGCAGGCACAGTGAGAACATGCAAACTCCAGGCAGATGGTGTCGTGGTCGGGATTCGAACCAGTGACCCTTTTGCTGCAAGTGCTAACCACTACACCACTGTGCTGCCCTGCACTTTGCTCATGCAGGCTGTTTTTTCAGGGGTCTTCGAGTTCCCGGTGCCACCATCTTGGGTGTAGGAAGGCCAGACTAGAAAGTATAAGGTTTGACTGATGAAACTCACGTCACGTGAGTGTCTAAGCTAAGGTGACCAGATTTTTCAAATCAAATCCGGGGACATATTATTATTTTTTTTACTAGTAATGGCCGTAATCAGTGACTCTGTCAATCGCCGCCACCGCCGCCCGCCTCACAGCCTATCAAGTCTTAAGCCTCGTACACACGACCAAGTTTTTCGGCAAGAACCAGCAAGAAACTTGCTGGCAGAGCTTTCTTGCCGAGTAACTCGGTCGTGTGTACGCGACTATCATGTTTCTCGTCAAGAAAACCGACAAGAATCTCGACGAGAAATATAGAGAACATGCTCTCTATTTTCTCGTTGATATTCTTGTCAGCATGTTTCTCGACGAGAAACCCGAGCTTGTGTACACTTACCTGTCGCCGTGGAAACCCGCGCATGCTCAAAATGATTTCGACGCATGCGCGGTAGCTTCCTAGGCATAGGTAGGGTGTAGCAAGATGGCGGCGACGGCATCGAATGTGACAAGCGCACGCTCGTCGTAGTCGATGACGTCACCGCGTTCGCTCTATTCAAAGAACCGCGGGTTCTTTGAATGGATCGTGTGTACACTCGGCCGGGACAAGTTTCTTGTCCAAGAATCTCGTCAAGAAAAACAACGTGTTTTTTCTTGACGAGATTCTCGGCCGTGTTTACGAGGCCTAACTCCCTGGGCCCCGGCTACTACTGGGTGGGGAGTGGAGGAAGATCACTCCACTGGGGAAGGCAAGGAGATAAGCAGGCAGGCGGCTGGTCGGGACTTAAGCCAAGGCAGAAGAACATGCGAGCGGAGCTGAATGGGCATGTGCCCGAAACTGAAGAAATATTCCCTCCGCTCCGACCAGCACATGATCATCAGAAAGGGGCACAGATAATGGAAAAAAATACACCCCCCTAAGCTAGTAGAAGCGGCGGAGCGGGGGGTGTGTAATTCAGATTTTTTTTTTTATTCTGCACTTACTGTCTTTGAAATTGCCCCAGCCCTTGTTCAAATCCGATCCGGGGACAAAACCGGGGACAGACTTGGACCGGGGACAGTGTCCTCAATCCGGAGACTGTCCCCAGAAACCTGGGATGTCTGGTCACCCTAGTCTAGGCCTACTATAGTTAGTACTGCCTTGTTCTATAGCGAGGCGATGTTCTCCGAACCTGGATCTACCAGCCCTGATGGTGCGACCCTTTCACATGTAATGCTGAACCTCCATGGCTGAAAGAACAGAAATCCAATGAATAAAGGAGTTGGGCTGGGGGAAGTAAGGTTGCTAAGAAAGGGCAACAAGATGCTGGATGTCCTCCAGCCATAAAATGTAACCGGCTCTATCTGACATGGGACAGCTTCTAATGCACACCGTGAAAAGCTTGCAGTGTGCAGTGAGGCCGGAGTAAGTCATTTCAGTACAGGAGAGGAGCCGGTATGACTATGCAAGATTGACGGTACAGCTAGTGTTCATCTTTAAGCTTCTCATTCTGCTCAGCATATGCTCTTCTCTTAATTTTCCTATTATGGCAGTTAGCAGAGCCATCCTTCTGGCTAATAAGCGGAGTTTTGGTTAGTCATTTATCTCTTTCACACTCCTTTTTTAAACATATGAGAGATTAATGCACAAGAAATTCAACACCGAGTCCTTCAGTGACCCAGCGGCTCTGGAAAATCTCTCCCAATCTGTCACAGCTGCCGATAAATTGGAGGGAAGGTGGGATATGTTAGATTTTAATGAATATTGGCTTTTATTTTGTTTAGGACCCTCGCTGATCCAAACCTATTTTTTTTTTCTTTTTTTTGCAGCGCAAAGCTGATTTGTGCTTCTATAATAGATTTTTTTATATTTAACGTAAAGATTACAATGTGATTATTTACACAAGCAGTCCGTGTAATCAGTTCTTATAGTATTCATATGTGTTTTGTCCTTATTTATTTTAATTTAAGACTGAAGTTTAACCACTTGCCTACTGGCCACTTTTACCCCCTTCCTGCCCAGGCCGATTTTCAGCTTTCAGCGCTGTCGCATTTTGAGTGACAATTGTGTGGTCATGCTACGCTGTACCCATATGACATTTTTATTATTTATTTTCACACAAATAGAGCTTTATGTTGGTGGTATTTAATTACCACTGGGTTGTTTGTTAAAAATGATTGTTAAAAAGTAAAAAAAACAGGCTATTTTTCTCCTTCCTTGATGTGCGCTGATGAGGCTGCACTGATGGGCACTGAGGCCTGCACTGATGAGGTGGCACTGATGGGCATTGATAGGCGGTACTGATGAGACAGCACTGGTGGGCACTGATGAGGAGGCACTGATAGGCAGAACTGATGGGCACTATTGGGACTGCACTGATAATCAGTGACACTTTCACACAAGTTGGTTATCGGCTCTCCTCACGCTGTCAGCATGAGGAATGGAATGGACAAGCCTCTTTTGATCTGCTTCTGGCTGGAGCGGTCAACTCAGGCTATTGTATTCATCTTCGGAAGATTTGTATTATGTCAGATCTATGTAGTTTCTGTACAATTTTCATATATATGTGCTTTTTTGTACCATTTGTTCTTTTTTCATATATGTGTCCGCTTTACGTGGCATTTGTACAAATAAATATTTAGATATTTTAATTGAGTTTTTCTCATATTTTTTTTATATTGCCTCCAAAATCCCACAAACTAGAGGTTTTTTCTCATTTTATGGAATGCTGATAACCGGCTTGTATTTATTATTATTATTTAATATTATTATTATTATTATACACAATTTATATAGCGCCAACAGTTTACGCAGCGCTTTACAATGTAGAGGGGGGACAGCACAATTACAGTACAGTTCAATAGAGAAGGTACAGGAGGGCCCTGCTCGTAGAGCTTACATTCTAAAGGGAGGGGATGGTGGTACAAAGGGTAATAGCTGCAGAGAATGATTTGATGGGGGTGTATTTACATCGTGATCAGCTGTGATTGGACACAGCTGATCATGTGGTAAAGGGCTGCTGTGATTGGCCCTTTACTCTTTATCAGCTGTGTACTAAGGATATGTCATATGACTCCCTCCCAGGACTGGCCGGTCATGCTGGATTCGCTGCATTCGGATATAGCGCAATCGGCAAGTGGTTAAACTGCTTTTATTTTTATTTCCCTGGTTCCTCCCTCACCCCCTCATTAACATGCTAATGACATTTCTAAATAAATCTTTGGGGTTTTATTTTAGACCCAGTGATGTCATTGCTGGGTCTCTATGCTTCTCTGTTAAAAATTGAGCAGATCATGGCTTAAGGGTAGAGGCTCTGTACTTCTTCTAAAGATGCAAGCAGTGGGCGGGGCTCATGGGATTATGCAAATATCAAAGTAGTGCTAGCTGGGGTTCAGTCTGGAGTAGTGGCAGACTGTATTTTCAAGCAGACCGCCCTAGGTAACGCCCACATGTGATGCTTAATCTCCTTGATTGAAAGGACTAAAACCCAATTAAGCAATGGACCCAGATAGGCACAGTAAGGGTGGGGGGGGAGCGAGATCAGTCTTTCTCAGTCTCAGTTTTCTTAACCCAGAGGGACCCTTAAAACAATGTTTAGGTCTTGGGGAACCCCTGCCAAAATCAATTCATTGGGGGGGGGGGGGGGGTGATGGAAAAATACTCCTTACATTGGTGGCCATGGGAAAGAACCCCCCCCTACAGTGGTGATTAGACGGCTACTCTGCAAACAACTAAAAAGATTGTTCTTGGCTCTGCCAAGTGGCATTGGCCCTGGAACCATGCAGGAACCATCAAATGGGAAATCAACCAGCCACAGCTCAAGGAACCCCTACTTACCTCTGGAAGAACCCTAGAGTTCCATGGACTGCTGGTTAAGAATGACTGGGCTAGATGATGCTGGACATCCTCCTTGCCTCCTTTTTTTCAGTTTCTAACACACAATGTGAGAAACTCACAGTGTGCAATGAAATCAGAGTAAACAAGAGAGGAGCCTGTACAACTGTGCAAAAGGGTAAGGCTGGAGTCCAGCTTTAATATTTTTTTTTCCAAACAAGCGTCTGTTTGCCCCTGTACATTCTGCTCTCCTCCCTCTCCTTTTGCAATGACAGTTTTATTATAAAGTTCCAGATAACGTAGGAAAGGATTAGAACCTTTGTCAACTTGTATTGCTGTCTGTGTCCCTGCCGGGGAGTTTCACCCTCTATATTTGTCCTGGAGGCCATTGTCACTAAGATAGAAAGTGAGGGGAGACCCCAAAAGCTATTGATTGTTATCAGAGCAAGACGCAAGGGAGAATCCTCCAATGGCGACAATTCTCTAAAATGGGGATTTTTGGTGTTTGGGAAGATTTCTTTTCCTTTCCTGTTGTGTCTCCAGGACAAGTGAGGAAAAGTGTTCCCAGTGAAGCGCAGACAAAAAAAAAAAAAAAAACCTGATTAAGGTTTTAACCCTTTCCTAATCCAAAAAAAATAAAAAAACAGCCAACAAACACTTTGCCTGATCCCTGCTGTGCAGAAATCATCTTCTTTATTAAAAACATAGACTAACTGAAGCTTCACACTGCCCCATGTGATTATGCTAAGGGGTTAGTCCCATAGACTTCCAAGAGGTCCTGCGGTTTCAGAAAGCACACCAAAACTCCAGCATGCTGCATCTTTGGTGCACTTTCTGAATCTGCACCAAAACCACAGGACCTCATAGAAGCCTATGGCACTAGCCCTATGGCAAAGCACAGCTAACTTTTCGTGAAACCCGCAGGTTGGCTGCAATTTGGACCTCCCTGGAGCAATGTGAAGCCACCCTAAGCTGGGTGAAAGTCACTCTTTAGGCATTCAAACAACCGCAGGTGCTGCAGCTGCTTGTATACCATAGCGGGCAGTGGATATCCTTCACCCATACAATAATCAATTTTATTTTGCTCAGCTCGTGGGTCAAATAAGAGAAATCTAGCTATGAATGGCTAGCTATAGATTGTAATTACATTATACTCGGGGCTCCTGTTTTTTATCCAGGCACCGCAGTACCTCCCAACTGTCCCGAATTCTGCGGAATTGTCCCAGATTTGATGGCAAATCCAAAAGATCTGAGCATTGCTCTGTAACTCTCCCCTGCACACCATAAATTTTTATTTTTTTAATTCTTTATTTGTGCCATCAAGGAATAACAATATGTTTACACACAAAAACAACATTTAACCATGACATCTCCAAGAAACAAAGGGTTGGGGAAAAAGTACAGAAATAGCTCCATCTGTAAAAACTTTTACCCCCAATAACATCTAAAATAGACGGATGTACAAAGCAGAAAAACATGCTTACATGTATCATTCTGTAATGAATTCCTATTAACTACTCACATTAAAAGGTAGTGAGTTGAAGTCCTAAAAGTCTTAGACCCCTTTCACACTGGGGCGGTTTTCAGGCGCTTTAGTGCTAGAAATAGCCTCTGCAAAGCACCTGAAAACTGCCTTCTATTCATTCCAGTGGGTCTTTTCACACTCGGGTGGTGCGCTTGCGGGACGTTCCGAAAAGTTCTGCAAGCAGCATCTTTGGGGCGGGCTGGGAGCGCTGTATTTAGCGCTCCCAAAACACCCTGCCCATTGGAATGAATGGGCAGCGCTTTTAAAGTGCCTTAAAAGCGCAAAATGGGAGTTGTTAACCTTTTTTGGAGGGGTTAAAAGCGTCCAACTAGCGCCCAAAAAGCGCAGCTTAAACAGTGCTAATGCGTCGCTAAAACAAGCTGCACTTTACAGCTGGCGCTTTCAGTGTGAAAACAGCCTTAAAGTGACCGGAAATGCTCAATGCAAGGTATAACCAACAAATAGGCAAAAAAATGGTTGAGTGGGACAGGAGTACCAACGGTATCACTATTCTGCACAGCAGTTGTCTGGCGGGAGAAATCACACCCATAAACATGTTCAGCAAGAAACAATTTGTGACGTGGGGTTCCCCTTAAAATTCATACCAGACCCGAAGGGCCTGGTATGGATTGGGGGACCCCTCGCTGTTTTATTTCAGAATTTTAAATTGCAGCATTTTTTCTTTACATTTTAGCTCTTTAGCGAATAGTTGTACATGGACGTAATCTTGTAAATGCAGAGGCTTCTTTGCATCGGAGTTTACCTCCGCATGCGAGTTTGACATGTTGTCTAGGTAAAAAGGGGACAACGCACTTCGAGTAACCCAATCTATAGAGAATAGCGGCCTTAGTGTTGGCTACTAGGCCATGCCACTGACACATTTTGCCCTCAGGGCTTAGTCACAGAGGACCATGACTATGAAACGCGTTAGTCCATGGCCTGGGAGGAGCCAAGTCTGAGGCCACTCTTCACACTTACCATAGATCAGGCTACTCGTAGTGTGGCGTCTCCAAACCAAACCGACAAATGTGACATTTGGATGAGTATTCCAGATACCAGCACCCCCACTAATTGTGGGTTACCAGAGAAGGGATCTTGGTGCTTAGAGCGGCGCTCCAAGCCATTCAACATGTTTTCTAACCACAAAACTCTCATGTTCAAAACCTTGTGCTTGCTTGCATGTCTGCATTTCCAAAAACACTGTTGAATGCAGCCATTCACTTGTATGGCAGGCTGCATGTGGCATGTGCAGCTCCCCGGGCATGAGAATGCACTGGGAAATTACTATGTGGATGGGTAGTATCAACTTCTTAACTGCAAGAGTCCAGGCTGAATTTTGGAAAAAGGATTATTTATCAGCAAAAGAAACCAAGCACATCAGCATTTGTATAGGCTGCAGAGACAGGTAAAAATGTATACTGTTATCTGAAAATACAGTTATACTTAGGGTATTAATAGGTGTACTTTACAGCCCGACTCTGAAAAAGCTGAACCCTTATGAAACATCTTCTCTTTGCTTCTCCGACAGTCGCAGGCTCTCCAACATCATCAGCAGCTCTGCATTGTACTTGAGGATGGTAAGACCTCCCTCAATGTCTCCTGGGGCATTGAAGATCAGAGGAAAGCACTAACTTCCTCAAGAACTATAACTATAAGAACTGTTATGTTCCCCCTAGACAAAAGGAGCATTTAACCCTTGTAAAACAGAGGGGTGGTGTCGTTGCAAAAGTCATTCTTAAATTAAACTGGTGTTCAGGTTTAGAGGCCAAATTGATGTTTTCCAGAAAATGACCTACACAGTCAAAGGACCACAGTAGATATTAGAAATTGTTCATTATTTTTTTTGCCATACATGTAGGCCATTTTGGCCTCCTGGAAGTCTGGCTGAAAAACTTATGCTGCGTACAGACGATCGGACATTCCGGATTTTTTTCCGACGGATGTTGGCTCAAACTTGTCTCGCATACACACGGTCACACAAATGTTGTCGGAAATTAGGAACGTCAAGAACGCGGTGACGTACAAGACGTACGACGAGCCCAGAAAAATGAAGTTCAATAGGTTCTGCTTGATTCCGAGCATGCATGGAATTCCGAGCATGCATGGAATTTTGTGCGGCGGAAATGTGTACACACGATCGGAATTTCCGACAAAAAAATTTGTTGTCGGAAAATTTGAGAACCAGCTCTCACATTTTTGTTGTCGGAAATTCCGACAGAAAATGTCCAATGGAGCCTACACATGGTCGGAATTTCCGACAACAAGCTCCTATCGAACATTTGTTGTCGGAAATTCCGATCGTGTGTACGCGCCATTACAGTTAACAATGTCCACATTGTGCAATGTTGCTATAACATGAACACCATTAGATTCTCCAGCATTACCGGAGTGAAAACCAACAGTTTCATGTCCTAGCAACAAAACAGGATGTGGGGATTGATAACTGGGAGTTTCTTTCAGTCAGGCTGGGTTCACACCATTGCGAATTGGATAAAGGGTTCCCCAAATCCAATTCGCAATAGCAGGAGATTTTGACCGGCTCTCTATGGAGCCAGTTCACATATCTCCGCTGCAGCTCCGGTGCAAATTTGCACAGAAGCCCTGTATGTCTTTCGGTTAGTTTCAGGTCCAAATTCAGACAAAATTCAGGCTGAAATCGGATCTAAAATAGTGAACCAGGACGCACCAGACTCCTGCTGGGAGCCGCATGTGGCGATGGTGTGAACTCAGTATTAGACTTCCAGGAGGGCCCAAATGGCCAATGGGTATGACAATAAAAAACCTGAAAAAATAAAATTAAGTGCGCATGCGCGGGATCTCGGAGGTGGACGCATTCTAGCCGGGCTCCGCTCGCTCCGACCCTATACAGCGATAATCAGCGTGGGAAGCAGGGAGAGCAGCCTGGAAGTGCCGCGGCCGGGTCCCCGGGAAGGTGATGAATAGGAGGGCACAGGGCCAGCCAAAAAGAGGTCAGCGCAGACGGCCCAGATCCAATGGCAGAGCGGGGCCTTCCCCGGCCATTGCA
Organism: Rana muscosa; assembly: GCA_029206835.1. Lineage (NCBI taxonomy): Eukaryota > Metazoa > Chordata > Amphibia > Anura > Ranidae > Rana > Rana muscosa. The sequence continues at coordinate 89,397,320 of CM055117.1, read as the reverse complement.
GAACGATCCAAGATGGCGTCTGGGCGGCATGACACACGAGGCAGCACAGCCTCAAGGAGTAACACCGCGGTGCAGAGGAGAGATAAAGTTGACCATCCGGAGCAGATGAAGGACCCGTTCTCATCCCAGTCATCAGGGGACTATGAAGCTGACCAGAGGGGTGAGTTCACGCTGCAGTCCCAGTCCCGGTCCCCGGGCACCTATCCTGACCTGCAGAAATCAGCAGACTCAGCAGACTCCCCTGTATCCTCCATGGATGGGGATATGGCTGGGATAGCAGAGGCTTTGTTCAGCCAGACCAGCCAGGACATAGCAGCGGCCGCCCAGCTAGCCCCTTATTCCCCTGACTCAGTGCTTTTGGCACGCTTTTCCACTATGCTACAGCAGGAGCTCTCTAAAGCCTGCACTTTAATTACAACTGATCTCAAGAGAGACATTCACAGCCTGGGGGAACGTTTTGATCACATAGAGACTAAGGTGGACAATACAGTTAAAAAGGTCAACCAGAATGCCCGCATGATATCTGACCTTCAGGACAGGCTGGATGAGGCAAACACTAAAATTGAAGATTTAGAGAACCGTTCTCGTAGGTACAATATACGCATACGGGGCCTCCCTGAAACGTGTACCGATCTGGAAGAAGCCATGTGCGAGTTGATGAAAGAATTGATCCCTGATATTGCACCTCACCACATGGAGATTGACCGCATACACAGGGCGCTGACTGCCCCTAGATCAGATGGACTGCCACGTGATGTTATAGTTAAACCGCACTTTTACCATGTTAAGGAGAAAATGATGTTAATAGCCCGCAACAGACAGGATCTACAAATCAATGGGACCTCAATCCAACTATTTACAGATTTGGCCCCTTCTACGGTCCAGAAACGCCGAAATTTGAGACCTCTACTCCAGCAGCTGACAGCAAAACAGATTAGATACAGATGGGCATTCCCCTTTAAACTATCCTTTACCTATAAAGGATGATACCATTCATTCTCTACATTCCAAACGGGCGAAGAACTCCTGATGGAACTTGGCATTGTGACTTATGATCCACAGGTGCTGTCCCCCCAAAGTGAGGAACATCGCCCTCTCTCTCCGCTCTGGCAGGATCGCAAGCAATCTCAGTCCAGGAAATCGCAACGAAAGACATGATCACTACCTGGGCCTCCAAAGTCCCTTTTGGGGACTTGTTAAAGTCTTATTGCAGGGCAGAGACTCCTGTTCATTCCCTCCCTGGGCCCTCGATGGGCCACATTGGTTGCACCCCTGTGGTGCTGTTCATCGAAATCTTAACATGCTTAGGACGGCTACTTAGTCGTTAGTTTAACAGTTTGGCTGGTGCCTTTTGGAAAATTTGGGCTGCGGATGTTGCTTGATAAATTTTAGCCGGTTGAGGGGACTGATTGGTCTCACTGGGGTGGGGACACCGGGACGGGAGTAACCGATGGGGAACCTGCCTGTCCCGGGGTCTCGACCCTGACCGGGATTGGAGAATGCAGCCAGCCTACATCAATGTTCAGAAACGGTACTTGTATTTAGGCCTTCTGTTTATCTCCAGCTGCCTACACAAGGAGACTTATATGTTCTGGGTCGGGGCGGCAAACATGCTGCTCACTAGCAAGACTGCTTATCCTTCAAGGAGGATGGTACCCTTGCTAACTTTGGTCCGGAGATTTAATCCGGCGGGGGTTATTCCCCATGCAGTTATTACTTTACTCAGGAACTTTGAGTTTGAGTGTTACGGCCTATGGCCGATTTGTTGTTGTTATATTCTTTATTTGTGTCTTACTTTCTCTTTTTTTGTCCTTCCCCTTCCCTCCCAACGAGCCCCGGTCCAGGGTCCCTCACTTTCTGCACAGTTCAGACAACTAAGGATGTGGCTAACCCCAATCTCAACAGCCTTTTTGAATCATCTTGTGATACAAGGTAAGAGTGCTCTGCCCCACCACGATGGCTAAGACATATTCTACTGATTATTCGGTTATTACGCACAATGTCCATGGTTTTAATTCCCCTATCAAGAGGACGAAAGCCTTTCAATTCTATCATAGACAGAGAGCTGACATACTCTTGATACAGGAAACTCATTACTCTAAGTCCTCAGCTCCCCGATATCTAAATGTGAAGTACCCTCAGTTTTTTCTTGCTTGTGGCCCCCAAAAAAAGGGGGGGTGGCGATCTGCTTTTCTAAGAGGACCCCCTTCACACCCATCTCAATAGTTAAAGACAAGGGGGGTAGATACCTAATGGCAGTGGGTCGTCTCCATGATCAATTAGTTTCATTTGTTTCATACTATGCCCCAAACACAGGTCAGCCCGAATTCTTTAAGAACATGCTCGAGATTCTCATGCCTTAGGTCCAGGGGCAGATAGTCATGGGGGGTGATAGTAACAATAGGATAGGATAGGACAATGGACAAGTCAGATCGTATGAAACCGCTTTTAAAGCGCCCACCTAATGACAGCAGTAAGGTTTCACGCCTATTTCACTTTCATGATTTGATTGACACCTGGCGGGAATACAACCCCACAGCTAGAGATTTCACACACTTCTCACAGGTACATCACACCTACATCTCTTAGTACGTACCCCCCTGCTCCCATACATAACATCGTTAAAATACTGATTACCCCCTGGTCTGATCATTCCCCGGTTAAACTCGTTACCAAAGGGCTTTGGACTAAAGCCACCCCCTCCCCATGGCGACTTAATGTTAGCCTACTGAACGATCCTATTATATATGTGGAAATTCAGAAAGAACTCCAGGCGTACTTTGAGACTAATAAATCCGCGGACACCTCACCTACCATTAACTGGGCCGCCCACAAAGCAACGATTCGCGGTAAGTTAATACAAATAGCGGCTAGACTAAAACGGGAGCGAGGGCAGGTAATTAAAGACCTAGAGGCTGATCTGGAGGCGTTAATGGCGGAACAGCAAAAAAATCCCCTGATAGATATTAGCCATAAAATTGATGAAGCACGACTGTCATTAAACCTTAGCCTAACCACACAAGCTGAAAAACACATCAGCTGGTCTAAACATAGATTTTATACCATGGGTGATAAGCCCACCACTATGTTGGCTAGGAAGCTCATACCCCGACCCTATGTGTCAACGTTGCCTAAATTGAGATTGCCGACTGGTCACCTTACTCAAAATCCCGAATTAATAATTAAAGAATTCCATGCATTTTATGTCAAATTATATAGCCATCAGACAGAATCTGACCCGTCGAGGACTGAGGCGTTTTTCCATGACATCCAATTGCCCAAATTGACTCAAGACCATGCTGACTTGATGGACGGGGTCTTTACGGAATCTGAGATTAGGGCAGCCATAAAGATTCTCCACCCTTCTAAGGCTCCTGGACCAGATGGCTACCCCGGTCATTATTATAGGAAATACATATATATTCTCTCTCCTCATATGTGCGCATATTTTAATGACCTGAGAAGGGGTAATAAACCTCCGGGTCAGGAAAATGCGGCCTTTATAAATGTTATACCGAAACCGGGTAAAGATCATGGAGATTGCGCTAATTACCGCCCAATCTCCCTGATCAATACTGATTTAAAGATTTTAACCAAAATCCTGGCCCTTAGATTAAACACATTCCTCCCACTTTATATTCACCCCGACCAGACTGGGTTTATTCCTAATAGACAGGCGTCAGATCAAACCCGCAGATTAATAAACCTGATATCAGCAGTGCAGTCTAACTGGGATGGTGGGGGTAGCAGATCAAGTATGTTATTATCGTTGGACGTCCAGAAAGCGTTCAATTCCCTATCTTGGGAGTATTTGTTTGACGTGCTAGGTCGCTATGGCTTTGGAGGGCACTTTCTGGCTCTCCTACGGGGGTTGTATGATTCTCCAACTGCCTCATTAATACTAAGGGGATACTCCTCTCAACCCATTACTATTAGACTGGGAACTAGACAGGGGTGCCCGCTATCACCAATTTTGTTCGCTCTAGCAATAGAGCCGCTGGCGATCAAAATTTGTGCGTGCCAGGATATCAAGGGGATTGTTAGCGGAGATTACGAGCATAAGTGCCTGCTTTTTGCAGATGATTTACTGCTCACCTTGACTTCCCGATAACTTCGCTCCCTAACCTCTACGCGGTATTACACCCATTTTCTGATATCTCGGGGCTGTACATTAATCATGGTAAATCTAGGGCATTGAATTTAACACTACCAAGCAATATTCAGAAAACAATTGAGCAGTCCCACCAATTCTTATGGGAAGCTGAGGCTCTTCCTTACTTGGGTATCAATTTGACCTCTTCCATCCAAACTCTATATAAGAGGAACTACCCAGCTCTTATTAAAAGATTAACAGAGGATATGGCTAAATGGCAGATTCACCCCCCTTCGTGGTTTGGCAGACTACACTCGATAAAAATGAATATCTTACCTAGGCTGTTGTACTTTTTTCGCACCATACCTATAGCATTGCAATACAGCGATCTGCAAATGTTTCAACGGAAAGTTCTCCAATTTGTATGGGGAGATAAGAGGCCTAGGGTGAACAAAGCCACAATGTACGCCCCTAAACGAAAGGGTGGACTTGGGCTGCCTGATTTCCAGAAATACTTTTATGTGGCTCAGATGGCCCACCTAGCTAGGTTTCATTCAAAATCACCACCCGCAATATGGATGGACATGGAATCCTATTCCTGTCACCCAGATCCTGTATCCCACTTGATGTGGCTTCCGCCGACAGAAAGGCCGACGATATTATGTCCATCCTTATCTTTCTCACTGGATATTTGGGACAGATTGTCCAGGTCCAAGAAATTTAAATCACCCCATACTCCATTGGCATCTATTTTGAAGAATGGCTTGTTCGCCCCGGGCCTCGCTCATCTTGCGTTTTCATGGTGGACCAATAAGGGATTACTACGTATTGCTGATTTATGTGTTCATAAGGGTATGATATCCAAACACTCTATGATTGAGAAGTACCAAAGGCCGCCAATAGAACACTATAGATATACTCAAATACAGCATTTTGTCCAAACATTAGCTCGTAAAAGTGACCTAGCGATGTTGACCCCTATGGAACATTTGTGTAAGCATTATGATAGACTTAGGGGATTTATATCTACTATATATACAATATTGATGACTGTTTCAACTAAACTGAAATATATGCTTCAATGGGAAAAAGATTTCCAGGAAACTTTAGACCTGGACAATTGGTTGGCAATTGCAGATACAGCGTCCCGATCACTCCTAAATACCTCAATTATAGAAGCAAACTACAAGGTTTTGTTACGTTGGTATATGGTACCGGCCAGACTGGCCACCTTTGTGCAGGGGACCACCTCCAGGTGTTTTAGAGCAGTGGTCATCAACCCTGTCCTCAGGGCCCACTAACAGGCCACATTTTTTGTATTACCTTGGGGAGATGCAGACTAGAGCACTGCAATCACTGAGCAGCAAATGAGATCACCTGTGATGTATTTCAGTTATCTTGCAAACCTGGCCTGTTAGTGGGCCCTGAGGACAGGGTTGATGACCACTGTTTTAGAGGATGTGGTCAGGTGGGTACCACCTATCATGTCTGGTGGTCATGCCCTAAGGTAAGGAGGTTCTGGATCAGGGTCTACAATTTCATATATACCCTTACTCGGATCAATTTAAAGAAATCGCCTAGACAGGCCCTTTTGGGTGACAGGGTATCTCCAAGTCCCAAAGGAGGCTACTAAATTTCATATTCATATAGGCTAGAATAACTATAGCCAGGAGTTGGAGGTCCGCTGCCCTGCCATTCGGCCAGCTTAAAGGCAAATTATCCTGGCTAATGTTAAACGAGGGATTGACGGCCCTGGTCCAGGACAAGATGGGGATATTTCATAAAGTTTGGGACCTATGGCTCAATTATCTTACCAATGACCCGAGGACGCTTGCAACTTAGTTGTTCTCACATATACTAAGTAATTGGGCTCTGGACCGCGGCTCCTCTTTGTCCCCTTCCCCTGATCCTCCCATCCCAACCCCCCTCTAAATAATTTCGCCTTGCTCCTTTTCTTTCTTTCCTTCTTTCTATGTTATTCTCTCTTCTCTCCTATGTCTTCTTTTCCCTTTATGTTCTCACGTTAGAGTACTTGATTGAATGTTGCTGTATATATCTTTGCACGGGCTCGAGAGTTTTAGACTGCGGGTGGTCTGGCCCTCTGGGGATTCGCTCCCTTGTGGGGGGGGGCTGCCCCCCTGATAGTAGGATGGGGGGTGGGCTCTTCCCTGGGAGTGGTTCGCCTGGTGGGCCGGTACTATGTGTCACAGCGTGAGAGCCCATGTTAGGGGAGGCTTATACATGACCGGTTGGCCTGGTTTAGACTACTGCTGCCCATAATGGGATATTACTTGTTAATGTATATATGACAGGAGTGGTCTGTGTTATGTGATGATCAATGGTAAGCTTCCCTCAAGATGTTTCTATTTCTGTACAATAATGCACTGTGATACTTTTGTTCTATTTTTGAAAATTCTTTAATAAACATCATTGAAACATAAAAATAAAATTAAAAAAACAAACCCTGTAAGAGTAAATGCATCACATACTAGCTCATCCTGAAATACTTACCTTAGATCGAAGCTGTTGCAGAGATCCCGCACATGTCTCCCGGAGTTATTTCCGGGTTCGCGGGCCCTGGGAGCTGCCGGTCATGGTACGCATATTTTCAGTGCACATCCGCTGATGACGTTGGCGCAAGAGTATATGGTAAATATCTCCTAAACTGTGCAGTTTTAGGAGATAATTACAGTACCTACAGGTAAGCCTTATTATAGGCTTAGCTGTAGGTACAAGTGGTGTAACAGGGTTTACAACCACTTTAACCCTTTGATCGCTCCCTAGATTGTAACCCGTTCCTACCCAGTGTCATTAGTACAGTGAGAGTGCATATTATTAGCACTGATCACTATATTAATATCACTGGTGATGTCAGTGGCAGTTAGTGAGTTCCCCCTAGTGCCAGTTAGTGTCCTATTGTCCGCCGTACTATTGTAGTGCCGTTATAAGTTGCTGAAAAAATTATAATAGGAAAAATTCCAGTATACAGTATATCCCATAGTTTGTAGACGCTATAACTATCGCACAAACCAATCAATATACACTTATTGGGATTTTTTTTAGACCAAAGACAGGTAGCAGAATATATTTTGGCGAAACTTATTGAAGAAATTCGATAAAAAAAGCTGAAAAACCTAGCAACAAATGATGCAGCAGATGATAGTTTTCTCTATTGGCTAATAAAAAAAATGGCAGAAATGTGCATAAAAGTGCACCAAAAACACCGGAAAACACGCAAAGATGCTGTACTCAGGTGTGAATGCAGCCCAAAGGTTTTTCATAAATACTGTATTTATTGGCGTATAACACTCACTTTTTTACCCTGAAAATAGAGCGTAAACTGTTCCTGCGTGTTATACGCCGGGGGCTGTGGAAAGTTTTTTTCCTGAAACTTCCCTCTTAAAGTTAGGGTGCGTGTTATACGCCTGTGCATGTTATACGCCGATAAATACGGTAAATGAAAGGTGATCTTTGTAAGTACTCCTGCTAGGGTTAAATGGGTTGTCTCATCTCTGTAATTGATACATTCTGCTGGAGAGCGTATTATTTTGCAAAAAAACAGACTTACTGGCTGGTTCACCAGATGAATGCACCCATCACATCTAAGAAATTCTAAGCTATAATAATAATTATATAATAATAATAATAATAATAATACATAAATATAATAAAGGTGTGCTTTTGGGTTTGATACAGGTAGTACTTTAAATATGATATAACCAATTCTAAATTTAATGTACGGGGTCAGTGAATTAATGGAAGTGTTTACATTTGTCTGGATTTCTCCGATAAACGTCACACTTCTAAAATACATTATTCTTAAATATGACAAAAGAAAAAGCATGAACTTCTTTCTTGCAACATTATGGCTTCTCGAAAAGTGACAGTTCCACAGGTAAAAGCTCATTTCCTTTTTAGGTTATTTGATTATTTCAGTGGATTGTTGCTGGCTGGAACACAAAGCTCTGAAGCCATCAAAATATCCTTCAGGAGTTAGATGAAGAGTCGTACAAGACTTGAGCACCATTCAAGTGACACAATGAATTAAGTTTTGCTGCAGAAACTAGCATTCCTCCTTCATCCTTTCTGATAACTCTTAGTACAATTGTCTATGCGGCATGGATTGTCTAGCACAGGTTATAACCATCAAGCAAGTTATGTTAGTTATTATATATTTATATTCAAGTTTTAAAGTCAACCTGTCCTGTCCCTGAAGGACAAAGCAAAAGGTTCACTTTAATGGCCGCTCCACCAACAGCACATACCCTCTTTTGCCTCTCTGGTGCTTGGCAACTGGCTGCTTGAGCACCAGCTTTCCCATGGGGGGCAGAAAAGGAGTCCTTAGCCTTGTGTAAGCTCTGAGAACATGGTCAGGAGAGCTAAATAGTTTTGCCCTGCATAGACAAAAATCTGTTCATTTTAATGCTATGCTCTCCTGTCTGCCGCAACAGACGCACAGCTCCTTCCCTTATACCCAACTAAGTAATCACTGCCATGAAAAAATATTACTCAAATGCCCCTTTTACTGACCTAAATCGAGGGCCATGTGACATCTTTGCTTCTGGGTAAAAGAGGTGGGGTCTCTCCTATTGGCCTTTCAAACTTGCCAGTGCAAGCACATCTACAGCACTGGATGACCGTTCTACAGCGCCAGCAAGGGACATGGATCACTGCTTCAGAAGGCAGGTTAGAAAAAGGCCTGACTGAGTAAGATTAAGGTGGAAGATGGGTTCATTCTTGACTGGAGGTGGGCTTTAAAGTAGGTTTTTTTTTGTTCTTTTTCCTTTACGGTTCCTCCATAACTTGTTAGGGATTCCTTAAGAGGAGAGAGCAGCAGATTTTTCTATTGACCACAAAAGTAAAGGGGCATTTGTCCATGGGCCGTCAGATGTTAGAACTTGTCATATAAGGTGTGACAGTGCGAGGCCCTGCCCTGAGAGTTTAGTAAGTTGGTATAGACATGACACTCAAAGATCCAGTTTGAGAAGGACCAGTAGGTGGTTTGTGAGCAGAGAAAATTGTGTCTTAATGTATAACTAAAGGCAATTTTGTTTTTGCTTAGAGGGGAGAGGGATTAGAACACCTATCAGAGTTAGTTGTTGTCTGTGTCCACATTAGGGAGATTTACCCTCTTTATTTGTCCTGTTTACCATTATCATTGAAAGTGATAGTAAAAGAAAATCCCAAATTTTGGGTTGTCCCCAGAAAAGTAATAGAGGGAAAATTTTCCAATGAGGACGCTAGTTTTGATGACCTGGGGGTCCCCAAGAGATTCCATAAATTTTCAGGGAATTCCTCTCACTTTCCTGTTTTGGCTATGGGACAGGAAGTGATGGCAGATCTCCCCAATGGGATAAAGATGTAAAAAATAAACCTAACCCTCCCTTACTCTATCCAAAATGAAAAAAAATGTTTTGCCTATAGTTCTGTTTTAATTTTTTTGGGATTTGGTAGTTCTGGATCGGTACCTGGAGCTTGAAGGTTTTAAAGCGTCTTGGGTGGGATGGAACCTTCAGTCCTGTGTCCAGACTTTGCTAGTTGCCTGCAGTCTGTGTGAGTGCACAGCAGCGTTGCCAACCGTCCGTATTTTTACGGACAGTCCGTAAAACCGGTCACTTTTTACCCCTGTCCGTAGTTGCGGGAATGTGCCAGTAAAAAAGATTGGTTCGGCTTGGCTTGCGCAGTTCCGGAGCTTGCCGAGTGGAGCATATGCGGATTTCACAGAGGCTGTGCCACGCGGCGCCCGCGAGTGATGTATAAGGACATCCCGCCAGGCGCGCGCGTGCCAGAATTTTAAATCTGTAACTAACCAGGAGGTCGGAGGAGCACAGCACTGGAGCAGGAGTCAGGACTCGGAGCGGAGGCTGAGCAGCATGCGGCGGTGGCGAAATGGAGGAGCCTGCTGCATCCAGGCAATACAGAGTTCACAGGGAAGTCGGGGACAGACAGAGTGACAGACAGCCCAGCCGACAGTGACATCAGGTGATGGTGGCAGAGGGGGATCCGATGGAGGCAGGGGGTGATGGTGGCACCGCAGAGACGGACGATGGAGGCAGGGGGAGATAGGAGGCAGGGGGTGATTGGAGGCACCGGAGATGGGGATGGAGGCAGGGGGAGATTGGAGGCAGGGGGTGTTAGTGGCAGGGGGTGATTGGAGGCAAGGGGTGATTGGAGGCACCGCAGAGGGTGGGGCATGGAGACAGGGGTTGTTGGTGGCACCGCAGAATGGGATGGAGGCAGGGGGCCTGGGGGAGATTGGAGGCAGGGGGTGATTGGAGGCAGGGGGAGATTGGAGGCAGGGGGAGATTGGAAGCAGAGGGTGATTGGAGGCAGGGGGTGATTGGAGGCAGGGGGTGATTGGAGGCAGGGGGTGTTTGGAGGCCGGGGGTGTTTGGAGGCACCGCAGAGGGGGATGGTGGCACTGCAGAGGGTGGGGGATGGAGACAGGGGTTGATGGTGACACCGCAGAGGGGCATGGAGGCAGGGGGAGGATGTGGCACCGCAGAGGGGGGTGAAGGGAGGGGGTGTTGGTGGCAGAGGGGGATGGAGGCAGGGGGTGATGTGACTAAATAATTTGCCCTTATTATATCGAAAATAACAAAAATATGTTTTTTTTATTCTATTATCTACCTTAAATCACATTTCTATTTGCCTAGTGTACTTGTTTGTAGCCTAAATACTGAAATTTGCACCTAAAAATTTAATTTAGTAAGTTTTGTGAAATGGCAGTAAAAACGTGGCTGTGCCAGTAAATTTCGGGTGTCGTGCCAGTAAATTGCAATCTGGTAGGTTGGCAACACTGGTGCACAGGATCATTATAAGCCAGATCTGAGCATGGCTCAAGGCAGTTGCTGCTTTTCGAACACGGTGTGCTCCAGCCACGAGGGGTAATGTTCTCAGGAGACAAGACCTGACATTGGGGGGACTTCTTGTGCATAGGACAGGGAAAATCATGACAACTACGCGGGCCTGAAGAGACTGAGAAAACTGATGAGACTAGCGAATCCATAGAGGGGGCTGTGTTCCTGAGAGGTGGGAGATCCCAGGGTGCTGGGAGAACCCGATCCAAAAGCCAGGAGCGGGACCAGTGCAGTGAGCTGCTGTAAGCATAGGCTTTGTGAGCCAGAGGGGCCTGTGGTCTGGGAGACCGGAGTGAGCAGTGGTACTACTGACAAGACAGCCAGATGGCACTACATTTTCATTAATTGTATTTACTGAAGAAGAGCCCCTGCGTGGAAAATCCACATACTGTATGTGAACTTTGCTTTAATTTCATTTAAAAAGTGGGCTGCCATGCCCTTAAACAGACATGCACTTCACTAAACAAAGAATCCACCGTTGAGCTAAACATCCTCCATATCACAAAGGGTATGTGTATTTTCCAATGCATGCTTAAAGGCATATGAAAATTCACCCGGCCCCTACTATTTTCTCTTTTTAGTTTATGAATTGGCACAGGGACCCCCCCCCCTTCTGTATCCAGTTTACCATGGCATTTGGGGGACAATAGCTTGCCTAGGAGCCCTCAAAATTCACACCTCACTTTGTCTTTAGTGCAGTTTACATTTGGCAAATATTTTGATGAATTCACCAAATTTGGGTCAAAGAGAACATTGGCTATTTAGCTAATCACTACTGACCATCAATGTAAGGGGATGCTTTCCCACTGACCACAAATGTAAGGGGGGGCCTTTTTCTTTAACCACTGATGAAAGGGAACCCTACAATTTTCATTCTCTGTGTTTCTTTTCTGGCCATTATTATTATTCTTTCATTTTCATGATTTTTAATGTTGTATAAAGCAGAGAAGTGCTGTGAAATGATTTGTCTGTGAGTCAAATACTCTAGGTACTCCTCAATTTTTAGTCTTTTCTTTAAAACCTTCTACGACTTACTGATCATACTAATGAACCATGTGCTGCCACTAAAGCAAATTATAATCTTGGGAAAGAACTATGATGGGTATATTCAAGAATAAAACATACTTTTATGGTGTCCCTTAGTCTCTAAAGCTGGCCACACATGCAGAAGTTTGAAAGGCACAGCTTGTCTTCAACAGCTAGCGAGCAGTTTTCAGCCCAATTTAATCTATCAAAGCAGGAGGCACTTCTCTTGAGGAAGCGCTGTTGTAGCACAAAACACTTAAGAGTTGTATTTCTGCTGCCATTTTCAAATAAGGAAGTTTGCTTAAGATTGGAGTGTGATAATCCTTTCTTTGAATTTAATATTCTTCAACTCTGTTGGAGGTGAGGTATTCTGTCCTTACTATGCTGCACACCCCTGGCATTGGTGTCCCCCATACTCCTAACAGTGGCCAGGTAAGCCTTGACTCTTTTAAATCAATGTGTGTGTAGCCAGGTACATGGCTATGATGAACAAGTTATGATAGCCTGTAACAGCTGTTTAAACTATTACTGAACTGATATGCTGATTCATCTCAATGTCTGCCTCCTGCCAGCAGGGAGAGCCGGGAAGTCAAGGAGTTCTATAGACTTCAATGCTGGCCAGAGCGGAGTGTGGGAAATGATATTCCGGTGGGAAGGGTGAAAACGCATCAGAGGGCGTGGCTGGAGCAGCAATGGATGAGGCCACATATCTTCCTTAGCATTGGGCTGGTTTAAGCAGCGTTTTTGCCATATAGTTTATCACAGTCCAGTGTGCACCCCCACTGCTGCATAATGGCAGCCTAAGCAGGATCTGGAGTGCTGAGTGCAGATGTACTGACAGACAGAGTCAACTGGGTGCAGAGCAGAGAGTGGACTAAACGCTGTGTGTGGCTGGATGGTGAGCTGCATTATCACTGGGACTGGTGAGCTGCTGTGGGGATTTTCTATCTGCTGCTAGAAAGACTGATCTCCTTGGGAACTGACCATACAGCCATCTAGTAGCCATATTGCTGCTTACAGTCTTGACTGGGTCTAGTATCATGTGCACCAACAGTACAACAGGGCCCCAAAGCTAGCCGGCTGAAGAGTAAGGACTAAATATGTCCTTTTACAACTGCTACACGGAGACCTTCCCTTATTGCTTAAGCTAAAAGGTACCTCTCAGGGAATATTGCACAGTATCCCAGCCAGTCTCCTAGAGTGCACTCAAGACTAGTTATAGTATTATTATTCACACTGCAGTTAATGCTTATTTGCACTGTTTATTGTTGACTTTGCTGATTCATGAGTTAAACCCAGTCTAGTGGTACAGAACTCTATTCTATTGGACTGTGTCTAAGCCTACCTTCTGTGTGTTCATTTATGCTTAAACCACCATTTATTCTAGCTCGTACCGATATATTGAGTAAATTTACCACAAAATGGTCTTGTGCCTATTTCCTGGTACTAATTCCCAGCAGAGTTAAAAGGTATCTATACGCATGTTCTTATAAGTGTTTTCAGTAACTTTCATTCAACCAGGGGGGTCAGAGGGGCTGAGGTTGTTCTTGGACTCGAAGCGCAGAACAGAGAGCCCAAATTAGCAAGTGGCTCCTGCTGGTGTAGCGCTATACGTGCAACAGCTATCTCTATTGCTGTCTTCAAAATAGGATGTTTGAAGTCTGAGTAAATGAAGATGTCTACTGTATAATGAGTCGTGTGACTAAAGTTATGTTTTGTGTTGTGTGAAGCAATCCATACCACTATTACATTATACTATGTTTCCAGTAGATTTAGGGGGTCTATTTATAAGGGTTGATACGGAAATTCCCACATTTTCCCAGAAGCCACGCATTTCTGAGAAGGTGTATAACGTCCTGTATGGAGCAATCCATACCATGATTACAGGAAGCCATGTTTCCAGCAGATGTAAGGGATCTATTTATAATATGTATATAATGAATTTTCATTTTAATATTGATGCAGTTTGGAAATCTGTGTAATTTCTCTACCTCTGTTTGATTTATAAAGCCCATCTTTGGCATTTTATGTTATGTTTTGGGGTTTTAAATGTGTTCATATATTCTAAAAAGGCATTACATTCATAGTTATGTTAGATTTGTATTTCCTCCAGTTTAAACTTGGAGCCAGGTATTATCCTTATGAAGGGTATTTTTAACTGATCAATTGAATTATTGACATAATAGGTTGTTAAAGTGTTAAATATAACAAGAAAGTGTATGTATAGATCGATTTTTTTTTTTAGGATAGAGTTGGAGTGTTGAAGAAAAGGATAGGTAATGATGGATCCCTTAAACTTTTCTTAGGTTTCACACGGGCTGTCCGATCAGGTTCGCCTGTCAGTTTTTCATGCGGACCTGATCGGACCATCCATAGCTCCAGGGGCGGATCCAGAGTCTAGTCTCGGGAGGGGCACTGCCAAAAAATAAGTCTGGCGGAAGCAATGTCCGCCGGCCACCTGCGACCCCTTCCCTGCCAGTGTCATTAATAAAGTGACAGTGCATATTTTTAGCACTAATCACTGTATTGGTGTCCCCAAAAAAGTGTCAAAAGTGTCAGTTAGGTGTCAGATCTGTCTGCTGCAAAAAAAAAACACTGATCGCCGCCATTACTAGTAAAAAATAAATAAATAAAAATGCCATAAATCTTTCCCCTATTTTGTAGACGCTATAACTTTTGCGCAAACCAATCAACATACGCTTATTGGGGGGGTTTACCAAAAATATGTAGCAGAATACATATTGGCCTAAATTGATGAAGACATTTTTTTATCGCAAAAAGTAAAAAATATTGCCTTTTTTCAAAATTTACGCTCTTTTTTTGTTTATATCGCAAAAAATAAAATTGACAGTGGTGATCAAAAACCACAAAAAAAAGCTCTATTTGTGGGGAAACCCATCAATTTTACTTGTGTACAGCGGTGCACGATCGCACAATTGTCAGTTAAATTAATGCAGCGCAGCATTGCAAAAAATGGCCTGGTCATGAAGAGGGGGGGGGGGGGGTAAAACTTTCCAGAGCTGAAGGGGTTAAGGTTGAAAAAGACTGAAAGGACTTTTTTTTCCATAAATATTGGCACACATGTATTTTGCGATTTTACACATTCATAAAATTTTTTACTCACTTTTATTAAAATATGTTGGTGCTTTGGTGGGGGGAGGGGCTTCCATGGAGGAGAAATGGAGATGAGTGGGAATCGGGATCCAGTAATTGCACTGTCTGCAGGTGCAGCCGGCAGCATCAGATGACAGTGACACACAGTGTTCATTCATGCCCTGTGTTCTGCTTCTTGGATGCCGTGCTGCATTGTGGAGAAGATGGAGGGAGGGGGTGGGTGGAGCCAACACTCTCACTCAAGGCGGAAAAGGAAGAAGGCTCTCCTCCTCATCAGCAACGGCTCCGACGTGACTGACGTCACTGGTTGCTGGCAACCAGTGCAAGGGAACGCTAGAGGCCGAGCCAATGACACCACTCCACCCACCTCCTCCTGGTCCAGCGCGGCCATTGAGAACACAGAGTCTCTCTCGGCGCCGCTCCACCCACCTCCTCCTGGTCCAGCGCTGCATAACGCCACCACACATTCTACCTCTCAGGCGCTGCTCCACCCACTTCCTCCTGGTCCAGCGCTGCATAATAATAACATGGAGTCTCTCTCTCTCGGCGCCGCTGATCGGCTGATGATACTAAGAGAGAGAGACTCGGGACTGCAGTCAGACAGGGATATTTTGGGGGGGGGGGGCAATTGCCCTGTTGCCCCCCCTGGATTCGCCCCTGCATAGCTCTCTATGGAGCGGCGGATGTCAGCAGACATGTGTTGTTTTTTTTCTTCCATCTGTGTCTCTTTGAGAGATTTTCCCTCACTTCCCATTTCATAGCCAAACAGGAAGTGAGAGAATCCCTTTATGTCATCAGAACAAGTCTCCTTATTCGAAGATTTCTCTTCTATAATGCCCCGTATACACGATCAGACCTTTTTCCGATCAAACTTCCATCGGAATTCTGACAGAATTTCATTGGAAAAAAATAGAACACACGGTCGGAATTTCCGATGAAAAAACTCCAACGGACTGCGTCTGACTTATTTCATCGGAAAATCCGATCGTGTGTACAAGGCAATAGTGTTTCAATGGCAACCCAAAATTTGGGATTTTCTTTTACTTTCACTCTTGATGATAATAGTAAACATGACAAATAGAGGGGGTGAATCTCCCTATCAGGTGTTCTAATCCCTCCCCACTTTATACAAAACAAAACAAAAAAAAGTTACACTTTAATTCCACTCAATGGTATAAGACTGGTATTGATGTGCAGTGCGTGGATATTAGGCAGGCAACTTCTACAGACTGAAGGGCTTCAAAGGCCACCTGGGGCTGCGACTGAATATTTATAAATGAAAGTGTCTCACCCTGATGTTAAAGTCCAAATACAGACTTGTTTTTCCATCTGGCTCTGCACCCAGCTCCCCTGGCATGCCTCTTCCAGATCTCCACTGTGCTTCACTCAGCAACTCCTGCCCTGAGTCCTTCTCGAAGGATTATCCGGATGTGCGGACCGACTGCTTCTCCATCTCTCCTGTCCCAGGACACCTCTCCATGACCGTGTAAGAAGAGGCTCCCTCCCAGCCCCCGAGCTCCTCCGCCTGAGTTGCACCCCCCCACATGGGGGTGTTCCTCCTGCACGCAGTCTAGCATGCCTCCCAACATTTAAAAATTCCACTGCTGGACATTCACTCTTTTTGCCTGTCACGAAAGTTGTTGAGCGGGGGGGGGGCTTTTTTTATTTATTTATTTATTTATTTATTGCGGGACAGCGATTTTTTTTTAGGCTGGGGACATCAAAGTTGTTGAGCGGGGGTCAGCGGAATATTGCCATATCCCGCGGATTGATAAGCGCGGGGGGGGGTTGATATCATCTTACCTCCTCCTCCAGTGCTGCCTCCTCTTCCTCTTGCTGTGCGGGAAATGTAGCTCTATCGCAGGACTGTTGGAAAACGGTGGCTATGCGGGAACGTGCTGCAGAATCCGTGCGGGTTAGGAGGTATGGTCTAGCACTCCATCCTTCAGTTCACCCAGCCGACAACTCCCCCCCCCCCCCAGCAGGCTGACCATGAGTATATTTAGGAGGCCTGCCCCCTGCCAATCCTAGTTGGGGATTGATCAGAGCTCCTCACATGTACTCCATGTCACTCCAACTCTCAGCCCTGCCCTGCTTCCAGAACATTCTCACTGGAAGCAGGGGAGGTGCCCAAAAGCTGAAGTACATGTCAGTCACCTACTGCTACACTAACCACTTCCTGCCCCCAGATCAAAAACAAACAGGCCTAGCTCACAGCATAGGCCTGCTTATATTTACCTACACTGACAGAACATACAAAACACTACACTTCTAGCACCTACCTATGGTAGAGGGCTAACACAAGTGGCTCAAAATATTGAGGCCATGGGGTCAATATAATAGCCAGGTCACTCACAGATTAGTAAAACTACTCTGATGTCCTGTGCCTCTTTCCCTCTAGCCATGGGTGCCAGCCCCTCTGTTTCTGTACATTGTAGGAAACCCCACAATACACCAATAAGGTAAAGGTGAATATGTGCACAAAGCAAACCATTATTGTGTAAAGTGTAAACCTGACCAGCCTCAGATCTGGTGGTGGTTGGTTGGTAGAGCTCCTGATGATGCAAGCATAACTTCCCATCAGTATGTTGTGCATTAGGTGGTCTTGGCCCCATGTCTCATGGGCCTCAGGTGCTCCGTTAGCTTACTGAGTCCTGACCCAAAAAGCCTTGCACTAGAGTGAGCGCTGGGCACTAGTAGACTTGCACAGATCAGGGAATGGAAGAAACATGGTCTAGAACCCACCAGCGCACACAAGGAGAGAAACTCTCGGAAACTGCAATGAGCATCTGGAACGGATCAGATTCTTCATTTCATTTGAGTTGTCCCAGTTTTCTTTAAGGTCCCAACTGCATAGTACAACCACAAGTGGCAGCTGGGAGCTGCTTACTCCTAAATGAGCGAAGTGACGCTGTTTCTTTGAAGAACATCAATGGGCCATATGGGACATCGCAAGTTAGTTAATCACTACACACACTGTGGGAGCCCATCATGTGACATCCTCCTCGTAATCTTCCTTGCTATACTAGTAAGCTGATTAACTCTGTTCTGCACTGCACAATAAGGTAAAGGAGCGATTTTCACATAGAAGCTGAGCTCATTCACTTGTGAGAAGAGAAGTAATATTCAGTAAACTGGAAAAGGAGTAGACAGCCATTGTCCCGTAGCTTCTACTTTCAGCATTTTTCACATTTTTCTGCTTTTCATTAACAGACATGTGCGTAATTGGGTTTTACAGTGCATTAACGTCTTAATACCATTCTTATTTCTGCAGTAGTAAATTGACCTCACTGTAATTGTTTTGTTAACACCCAATGACACAGGAATGGTGCTCTCTACGGATATTTTCCTCTGAGATAGTCTGTGAACTCGGAGGCCTGAGATTACAGTGCTTCCTGTGTGGCCTGGGGTGAGTTCACACCACACAGCAGAAGAGAGAATGAATAGGATATTTCACTAGTAATATGGACGGCACAATATACCACAAAATAATACATTGCAGAACTATGAAGTCATTTGTCTTGGCTAGTCATCTTATACAGATCATACATATTATGACATCATCTTCAGTATATTTTTCCTTAACTAATATGTTAAGGGTTTTTTACACTAAATGCACAAAATATTCAGCGTTGCCATTATATTGTGGTTTTCTGATGCCTATTTGTGCTGTGGATGTGTAAGGACACTATTTTCTGAGTTGATACAAACTTGAGAAACAAAGTTGTTTTCATAGAACATAATAATAAAACAGTGCAGCGCAAAAAACAATGAGAGATAATAACATTAAAAGTCCATATAAGTAGCAAGAGTCCATAAGTGAATAAGAGATGACACAGCAGAAATTCACAGCATGCGATGTGGATCACAACAGGTGACCAAATAGAATCCCTCCACCGCACACAGATTGGCCTCTCACCTTAATAATTCGACCTGCAAGAGGTCATTAGGCATAGAATCTCACAGATAACATCCTGCTATTGAGCATCCAATCGGCACATAACAGCACAGCAATCGGTATAGGCAACATGAACCGGGATCCTGAGCTCACTCCACCGTACTCCACCGTACATAAATGGATAAAAACAGAGACGATCTAGTGCTCTCTGAATCTAATGGTTTATTGATAAAAAGCATAGATGGCTACTCACATGTAATAGCACTCTCATGCGAGTGCCGACAAGTACAGCATGTAATGGTAAACAGCGGTGACCGCGGGTGACGTCTGACGTGGCTCCTCTGCCGTACGCGTTACGTCAATGGGCGTGACTTCATCAGCGTGGGGCAGGAATACACCTAATAGGTGTGCGGTGGAGGGATTCTATTTGGTCACCTGTTGTCATCCACATCGCATGCTGTGAATTCCTGCTGTATCATCTCTTATTCACTTATGGACTCTTGCTACTTATATGGACTTATACAGGGGGTCCCCGAGTTACGAACACAATAGGGACTGTAGGTTTGTTCGTAAGTCAAAGTTGTTCGTAAGTCGCAACACTGCATTTGTAAGTGTAACTTCCGGTCGGAACACTGCATTCGTAAGTGTTCGTAAGTGTAACTGCCGCCTGTGCATGGATGTGGGATGTTCGGGGCGCTTGTTATGTTATCTGGGGCGTAGTACGGCAGTGTAGAATGTGTTGGAGTTGCTTGAAAGTTATCATACAGCACAAGTGGCCGACATTTGAAGCTGTTCGTAAGTAGGAGTCGTTCGTAACTCGGGGACCCCCTGTAATGTTATTATCTCTCATTGTTTTTTGCGCTGCACTGTTTTATATTATGCTCTCTCTGAGGAATTTTTATGAATTCACCCTGAGCTCTGGCTTGCATATATTTTATTTTTTATTTTTGCTCTATTTTTCAGCGCTGAATACTTTCATTTTTATTGTTTTCATAGAACAGGCAAATGATTCCCCATCCAAATTCACAGCCACTTAGGCCAATTGGATTCACTATCACACCACTGATCAATACAAAAGCCTGGTCAACCCCCAGCTCTAACCAGCGAATGGGCGAGCGATTTGTTTGCCCCATACACAACATTCATCTAAAAAGGAAAGAAGATCTTAACAACCCCCACTCGCCCCACCGGAGAGATCTGGCGACAGATTACACATCTTCCCTCTCTACCTTCAAAATGTCCTAGACACCTCATCTTCTCCCTCCTGATATCTATTAACCTAAAGTGTCACAAACCCCCGTCATCCCTTACAGATTTAACCCTAGTTAGGAGGGTTTCATTGGCCATTGTATAAAACGTCCTATTTGCTTTTTTTTTCCCCCTCAACCAACCCTTCTAATCCAACCAAATACATTTTATGTTTTTTTTTCATAATGCCCTCCCCCCCCTTGGACCCCCCCCCCCTTCTTTTTCTTCTGTCCTTTAAATACCCTCTTTATTACTTACTGGTTTGGGTTTGACCCAATTATCTGAAGTTCATTATCATTCGCTTGATACTTAAGCCTCGTACACACGGCCGAGAATCTCGTCGTTAAAAACATGTCGTTTTTTACGACGAGATCCTTGGACAAGAAACTTGTCCCGGCCGAGTGTACACACGCTCATTTCAAAGAACCCGCGGTTCTTTGAATGGAGCGTACGCGGTGACGTCATCGAATACGACGAGCATGCGCTCGTCACATTCGATGCCGTCGCCGCTATCTTGGTTCACCCTACCTATGCCTAGGAAGCTACCGCGCATGCGTCGAAGTAATTTCGAGCATGCGCGGGCTTCCCGGCGAACAGGTAAGTGTACACACACGCAATTTTCTCGTCGAGAAACAGGCTGACGAGAATCTCAACGAGAAAATAGAGAGCAGGTTCTCTATTTTCTCGTCGAGATTCTTGTCGCTTTTCTTGACGAGAAACCATACACACGAACAAATTTCTCGGCAAGAAATATCTGCCAGCAAGTTTCTTGCTGGTTCTTGCCGAGAAACTCGGTCGTGTGTACGAGGCTTCACAGCCTTCCTTGATGGTGGGCACTAATAGCCCCTAGGCAGGCTGACTGTTTGTACATATTACATTTATTCAACTGTTTGTCGCAGCACATTGATTGTATAACAAACAATATGCTTCATATATTTTACTTTTTTGTACTGTATGTTTGAAAATTCTATTCTCAATAAATCTTGTTTGGGAAAAAAAAAAAACTGAATAGGGCTACCAAACACACTGAAGACACTTACCCTATCTGAATAATTTTTCGTTTCTGTATTTTAAACAATTGCCACATTTTTTTTATGTAATACTATTTTCTTCTTTTCATCTTTTGTTGCATATTAGCACCGCTGATCTCCTGCAGCCTTATTGCAGCCTCTTCATGTCTACAAGCACACACTCTAGCAACTGCTGAAAAAATTTTTTTAAGGAAGCTTTCCTGATGGTGACAACAGTGGACCACACCTGTGCAATGTGCACTGGCTTGGGCACTTATTGGAGTTGATTTACTAAAGACTAGGGATGAGCCGAACACCCCCGGGTTCGGTTCGCACCAGAACCCGCGAACGGACCGAAAGTTTGCATGAACGTTAGAACCCTATTAAATACAATGGATGCGAACGTTCAAAATCTAAAGTGCTAATTATAACGATTATTATGCATGTTATTGTCCTAAAAAGGGTTTGGGAACCCGGGTTCTGCACCAGGGGACATGTATCAATGCAAAAAGAAGTTTTAAAAACGTCCGTTTTTCGGGAGCAGTAATTTTAATGATGCATAAAGTGAAAAAAAAAAGTCAAATATTCCTTTAAATATCGTACCTGGGGGGTGTCTAAAGTATGCCTGTGAAGTGGCACGTGTTTCCCGTGTTTAGAACTGGCCCTGCACAAAATTACATTTCTAAAGGAAAAAAAGCCATTTAAAACTGCTTGCGGCTTTAATGTAATGTCTGGTCCCGGTAATATGGATGAAAATCTTTAAGAAAAATGGCATAGCTACCCCATCACCCCCCCCACCCCAGCCCATTACCAGCCCCTTTGGGTCTTGTATGGATATTAGGGGAACCCCGCACACAAAATAAAAAAGGCCCTATATACTCTGAAAACAGCCGTATACAGGCGGTGCATACAAGACAGGGACTGTAGGTTTGTTCTTATGTAGAATCTGTTTGTAATTTTGAACAGGTACATTGTTTAAGTGTAGCTCCAGGCAAAAAATCTATTTTTAAGCTTTTTGGAAAACATAGGGAAGGGTTATCACCCCTGTAACATTTGTTTTGCTGTCTGTGCCCCTGTTCAGAACATTTCACCTCACTTTCCGTCCCAATGACAAATGTTTTTGAAAAGTGGGGTTTTTATCGAAACAAGGATTGGTGATAAAGCATCAGTAGAGAGGAGACACCTGTTTCCCATATTAACTCTTACAGGAGAGAATTTCCCTTCCTAGGGGTAGATTTCCTCTCACTTCCTGTTGTCTCCTTCCGTTTGCAAGTAGGAGTCGTTTGTAAGTTGGATGTTTGAAAGTAGGGGCCTGCCCTATATACTCTGCTGAAATTTGCCCCTTACATGTTGGTGTTGCCACAACACTGTAAGCCCTCACAGTTACTCTTGGTGGGCGCATGAATGGGCCCTGCTGTGAATTATTAGATCAAGAATTGTAATTGCATGCCCCTGTTGAACAGGGGCTGAAAAATTGGGCCTTTGGTGGTGGTGGTGGTGGTGTTGACACAACACTGTAAGCCTTCACAGTTACTCTTGGTGGGCGCATAAATGGGCCCTGCTGTGAATTATTAGATCAAGAATTGTAATTGCATGCCCCTGTTGAACAGGGGCTGAAAAATTGGGCCTTTGGTGGTGGTGGTGGTGTTGACACAACACTGTAAGGCCTCACAGTTACTCTTGGTGGGCGCAGGAATGGGCCCTGCTGTGAATTATTAGATCAAGAATTGTAATCACATGCCCCTGTTAAACAGGGGCAGAAAAATTGGGCCTTAGGCACTGGTGCCACAACACTGCAACCCCTCACAGATACTGTACTTGGAGCACAGCAATGAGCCCTGTTGCAAAGTATTGCATCAAAAATTGTAATTACACGCTCCTGTTAAACAGGGGCTGAAAAATTGGGCCTTAGGCACTGGTGCTGGTGCCACGACACTGCAACCTCTCCCAGATACTCTAGTTGGAGTGCAGGAATGAGCCCTGCTGCAAAGCATTGCATAAAAAATTGTAATTACATGCCCCTGTTAAACAGGGGCTGAAAAATTGGGCCTTAGGCACTGGTGGCGGCACCCAGAAACAAAAATGTTCTTCCAAGCTATCATCATCAATCGGACCATTGAGGAGGAGGAGGATAGTCAGTCAACATAACAGGACAGTCACTCCGCATCAGCATCAGTCTTGAAGGGATGTGACATTTGAAAATAAATTAGTCTGTTATATCAGCTTCAGGTGTTTGGTAGCTGGTGGTGATCCAAGACTGGTTCATCTTTATGAAAGTCAGTCGATCAACCGAGTCGGTGGACAGGCGCACCCTGTGATCTGTGACAAATCCTCCAGCAGCACTGAATGTGCGTTCTGAAAGAACGCTGGATGCAGGACAGGCCAGTAGCTCAATTGCATACTGTGCAAGCTCTGGCCAGTGATCCATCCTCAAGACCCAGTAAGCCAGAGGATTTTCGGTGGGGAAGGTGTCCAAGTCTGACCTTGCCCCTAGGTATTCCTGCACCATGTATATCAGACGCTGGCGATGGTTGCTGGAACCGATCATACCTTGGGGCTGCGGACTAAAGAATTGTCTGAACGCATCAGTCAGATGGCCACCTTCCCCACCGCTCTTTCTTTGACAGACCGAAGCCTCAGCAACTCATTGTCCAGGACCAGGAGTTTGTAACCTCCCAGTCTCTGGGAACGCGTTGCACAGACCTTTCTGCAAGGCCTCCCGGAGTTGACTCATCCTCTGCTCCCTCTGCGATGGAAAGATAAGGTCCGCAACCTTACCCTTGTACCGTGGATGAAGGAGAGTGGCCAGCCAGTAATGGTCCTTCTCCTTGATCGGAAGAATACGAGGATCCTTCCGCAGACTTTGCAGGATCAGGGAGACCATGCAGCGTAGGTTAGCTGAGGCATTTGGTCCGGAGTCCTCTGGGTCACTAAGGACGACATGATCCGCAGCCACGTACAAGTCCACGGGTTTCTTGGGACTGTAAATCATCCCTAAAAGACTGCTGATGATGCTGAGTGCCAGGCTCCACCTCCATGCTGACACAATCCTCCTCCTCCTCCTCCTCCTCTTCCTGTGCGATGGGTGGGACAGAAGGAACACTGTCTGGGTAAAGGGGGCCTTGAGAGGCAAGGAAGTCCTCCTCTTCCTGCCTCTGTTCTGCCTCAAGTGCCCTGTCCATTATTCCACGCAGCGTATTTTCCAACAGGTGGACAAGAGGTACAGTGTCACTGATGCATGCACTGTCACTGCTCACCATCCTCGTGGCCTCCTCAAATGGTGCCAGGACAGTGCATGCATCCCTGATCATGCCCCACTGGCGTGGTGAAAAAAACCCGAGCTCCCTTGACCCTGTCCTGGTGCCGTAGTCACACAGGTACTCATTGATGGCCCTCTGCTGCGTGTGCAGCCACTGCAGCATGGCCAACGTTGAGTTCCACCTGGTGGGCATGTCACATATAAGGCGGTTCTTGGGCAGGTTCAACTCCTTTTGCAGCTCAGCCATGCGAGTACTGGCATTATAAGATCTGCGGAAATGCACACAGACTTTCCTGGCCTGCCTCAGGACATCCTGTAAGCCTGGGTACCTGCTCAAGAACCGCTGCACCACCAGGTTAAGGACGTGAGCCACACAGGGCACATGGGTCAGTTGTTCCTGTCGGAGGGCGGAGAGGAGGTTGGTGCCATTGTCGCAAACCACCATTCCTGGCTTAAGCTGGTGTGGCGTCAACCACCTCTCGGCCTGCCCCTGCAGAGCAGACAGAACCTCTGCCCCAGTGTGGCTCCTGTCCCCCAAACACACCAGCGCAAGCACGGCATGGCATCTTTTTGCCTGCGTACTTGCGTAGCCCCTTGAACGCCTACGGAGCACCGCTGGTTCCGAGGACAAAGCACAGGAAGAGACCATGGAGGAAGAAGAAGAGGAGGGGGTCGAGGAGAGAGGTGTGTCACAACCAGTAGTAGCATTTTGGAGGTGTGGCGGCTGAACAACCTCCAACACTACTGCACCTTGTCCTGCATCCTTCCCAGCTGCCAAAAGAGTGACAATGGGCCGTGAAAGAAAGGTAACGTCCCTGTCCATGCCTGCTGGACCATGAGTCAGCGGTAATATGCACCTTACCGCTGACCGCCCTGTCCAGCGAGGCCAAGACATTGCCTTCCACATGCCAGTAGAGAGACGGAATCGCCTTCCGTGAGAAAAAGTGGCGTTTGGGAACCTGCCACTGAGGAACCGCACATTGCACAAACTCACGGAAGGGGGCCGAGTCTACCAACTGAAAAGGCAGCAGTTGAAGCGCTAGCAATTTAGCCAAGCTAGCATTCAACCGCTGGGCATGTGGATGGCTGGTAGTGATGAGCCGAACACCCCCGGGTTCGGTTCGCAACCAGAACCCGCGAACGGACCGAAAGTTCGAACGAACATTAGAACCCTATTAAATACAATGGATGCGAACGTTCGAATTCTAAAGTGCTAATTATAACAACTATTATGCATGTTATTGTCATAAATAGGGTTTGGGAACCCGGGTTCTGCACCAGGGGACATGTATCAATGCAAAAAGAAGTTTTAAAAACGGTCGTTTTTCGGGAGCAGTCATTTTAATGATGCATAAAGTGAAAAAAAAAAAGTCAAATATTCCTTTAAATATCGTACCTGGGGGGTGTCTAAAGTATGCCTGTGAAGTGCCACGTGTTTCCCGTGTTTAGAACTGTCCCTGCACAAAATGACACTTCTAAAGGAAAAAAAAGCCATTTAAAACTGCTTGCGGCTTTAATGTAATGTCTGGTCCCGGTAATATGGATGAAATTCTTTAAGAAAAATGGCATAGCTACCCCATGACCCCCCCCCCTACCCCAGCCCATTACCAGCCCCTTTGGGTCTTGTATGGATATTAAGGGGAACCCCGCACATAAAATAAAAAAGGCCCTATATACTCTGAACAGCCGTATACAGGCGGTGCATACAAGACAGGGACTGTAGGTTTGTTCTTATGTAGAATCTGTTTGTAATTTTGAACAGGTACATTGTTGAAGTGTAGCTCCAGCCCAAAAATCTATTTTTAAACTTTTTGGGAAACATAGGTAAGGGTTATCACCCCTGTAACATTTGTTTTGCTGTCTGTGCCCCTGTTCAGAACATTTCACCTCACTTTCCGTCCCAATGACAACTGTTTTTGAAATGTGGTGTTTTTCTTGAAACAAGGATTGCTGATAAAGCATCAGTACAGATGAGACCCCTTTCTCCCATATTTATTCTTACAGGAGAGAATTTTCCTTTCTAGGGGTAGATTTCCTCTCACTTCCTGTTGTCTTCTTTCGTTTGCAAGTAGGAGTCGTTTGTAAGTTGGATGTTTGAAAGTAGGGACCTGCCGTATATACTCTGCAGAAATAGGCCCCTTAGTTGTTGGTGTTGGCACAACACTGTAAGCACTCAGTTACTCTTGGTTGGTGCTGGAACGCCCTGCTGTCAACTATTATATCAGGAATTTTAATTACATATAATTGTTGAACAGTGGTAGTAAAAATTGGGGCTTTGATGGTGGTGCTGGTGCCACAACACTGTAAGCCCTGACAGTTACTCTTGGTGGGTGCAGCAATGGGCCCTGCTGTGAATTATTAGATCAAGAATTGTAATTACATGCCCCTTTTGAACAGGGGCTGAAAAATTGGGCCTTTCGTGGTGGTGGTGGTGGTGGCGTTGCCACAAGACTGTAAGCCCTCAGAGTTACTCTTGGTGGGTGCAGCAATGGACCCTGCTGTGAATTATTAGATCAAGAATTGTAATTGCATGCCCCTGTTGAACAGGGGCTGAAAAATTGGGCCTTAGGCACTGGTGGCACAACACTACAACCCCTCACAGATACTGTACTTGGAGCACAGCAATGAGCCCTGTTGCAAAGTATTGCTTCAAAAATTGTAATGACACGCCCCTGTTAAACAGGGGCTGAAAAATTGGGCCTTAGGCACTGGTGCCACAACACTCCAACCCCTCACAGATACTGTACTTGGAGCACAGCAATGAGCCCTATGGCAAATTATTGCTAAAAAAATTGTAATTACACGCCCCTGTAAAACAGGGGCTGAAAAATTGGGCCTTAGCCACTGGTGGCGGCACCCATAAACAAAAATGATCTTCCAAGCTATCATCATCAATCGTATCATTGAGGACTCGGAGGAGGAGGATAGCCAGTCAACATAACAGCACAGGCACTCAGCATCAGCATCAGTCTTGAAGGGATGTGACATGTTAAAATCAATTAGTCTGTTATATCAGCATCAGGTGTGTGGTAGCTGGTGGTGATCCAAGACTGGTTCATCTTGATGAAAGTCAGTCGATCAACCGAGTCGGTGGACAGGCGCACCCTGTGATCCGTGACAAATCCTCCAGCAGCACTGAATGTGCGTTCCGAAAGAACGCTGGATGCAGGACAGGCCAGTAGCTCAATTGCATACTGTGCAAGCTCTGGCCAGTGATCCATCCTCAAGACCCAGTAAGCCAGAGGATTTTCGGTGGGGAAGGTGTCCAAGTCTGACCTTGCCCCTAGATATTCCTGCACCATGTTTATCAGACGCTGGCGATGGTTGCTGGAACCGATCATACTTTGGGGCTGCGGACTAAAGAATTGTCTGAACGCATCGGTCAGACGGCCACCTTCCCCACCGATCCTTCTTTGACTGGCCGAAGCCTCAGCAACTCGTTGTCCAGGACCAGGAGTTTGTAACCTCCCAGTCTCTGGGAACGCGTTGCACAGACCTTTCTGCAAGGCCTCCCGGAGTTGTCTCATCCTCTGCTCCCTCTGCGACGGTAACATAAGGTCCGCAACCTTACCCTTGTACCGTGGATCAAGGAGAGTGGCCAGCCAGTAATGGTCCCTCTCCTTGATCCGAAGAATACGAGGATCCTTCCGCAGACTTTGCAGGATCAGGGAGGCCATGCAGCGTAGGTTTGCTGAGGCATTCGCTCCGGAGTCCTCTGGGTCACTAAGGACGACATGATCCGCAGCCACCTCCTCCCAGCCACGTACAAGTCCACTGGTTTCTTGGGACTGTAAATCATCCCTAAAAGACTGCTGCTGATGATGCTGAGTGCCAGCCTCCACCTCCATGCTGACACAATCCTCCTCCTCCTCCTCCTCCTCCTCTTCCTGTGCGATGGGTGGGACAGAAGGAACACTGTCTGGGTAAAGGGGGCCTTGAGAGGCAAGGAAGTCCTCCTCTTCCTGCCTCTGTTCTGCCTCAAGTGCCCTGTCCATTATTCCACGCAGCGTGTGCTCCAACAGGTGGACAAGAGGTACAGTGTCACTGATGCATGCACTGTCACTGCTCACCATCCTCGTGGCCTCCTCAAATGGTGCCAGGACAGTGCATGCATCCCTGATCATGCCCCACTGGCGTGGAGAAAAAAAACCAAGCTCCCCTGACCCTGTCCTGGTGCCGTAGTCGCACAGGTACTCATTGATGGCCCTCTGCTGCGTGTGCAGCCGCTGCAGCATGGCCAACGTTGAGTTCCACCTGGTGGGCATGTCACATATAAGGCGGTTCTTGGGCAGGTTCAACTCCTTTTGCAGCTCAGCCAGGCGAGCACTGGCATTATAAGATCTGTGGAAATGCACACAGACTTTCCTGGCCTGCCTCAGGACATCCTGTAAGCCCGGGTACCTGCCCAAGAACCGCTGCACCACCAGGTTAAGGACGTGAGCCACACAGGGCACATGGGTCAGTTGTCCCTGTCGGAGGGCGGAGAGGAGGTTGGTGCCATTGTCGCAAACCACCATTCCTGGCTTAAGCTGGCGTGGCGTCAACCACCTCTCGGCCTGGCCCTGCAGAGCAGACAGAACCTCTGCCCCAGTGTGGCTTCTGTCCCCCAAACACACCAGCGCAAGCACGGCATGGCATCTTTTTGCCTGCGTACTTGCGTAGCCCCGTGAACGGCTACGGAGCACCGCTGGTTCATAGGACAAACCACAGGAAGAGGCCATGGAGGAAGAAGAAGAGGAGGGGGTGGAGGAGAGAGGTGTGTCACAACCAGTAGTAGCATTTTGGAGGCGTGGCGGTGGGACAACCTCCAACACTAATGCACCTTGTCCTGCATCCTTCCCAGCTGCCAAAAGAGTGACCCAATGGGCCGTGAAAGAAAGGTAACGTCCCTGTCCATGCCTGCTGGACCATGAGTCAGTGGTAATATGCACCTTACCGCTGACCGCCCTGTCCAGCGAGGCCAAGACATTGCCTTCCACATGCCGGTAGAGAGCCGGAAAAGCCTTCCGTGAGAAAAAGTGGCGTTTGGGAACCTGCCACTGAGGAACCGCACATTGCACAAACTCACGGAAGGGGGCCGAGTCTACCAACTGAAAGGCAGCAGTTGAAGCGCTAGCAATTTAGCCAAGCTAGCATTCAACCGCTGGGCCTGTGGATGGCTGGGAGTGAACTTCTTTCGACGGTCCAGCAGCTGGGGCAGGGAAATTTGCCTGCTAGAATCGGACGTCGGTGTACTGCTAGCAGAGTGGCCGCAAGTACTTGGCTGTGACACACCTAATTCTACACCTTCATTCCTCTCAGTGCATGTTTCAGAGAGGACTGAAGTTATAGTGGGGTTGGAGATCCCAGCTGATGCGGTGCAAGGAGAGGTCCGCTTTGTTCTTTGGTGTGGGTCTTTGAGGTAGGCTTGCCAACGAGCTGCATGGCAGGTCAACATATGTCTGGTCAGGCATGTGGTACCCAAGCGGCTGATGTTTTGGCCACGCGATATACGCTTGAGACATATGTTGCAAACAGCAGCTGTGCGATCTGATGCACTAGCCTCAAAAAAGGCCCACACCAAAGAACTTTTTGAATGACGGGCAGAGGCAGCGCCCTGCACAGGCGGAGCTCTGCGGTGTGATTCCGTCGGTGTACTGCCCTTACGCTGGCCACCAAAGGGCATCCTGCCTCGTTGGAGATGTGCCTCCTCCTCATCCTCCTCCTCCTCCTCTCTCCTATTAGGCACCCACGTGGAGTCAGTGACCTCATCATCACCTCCCTCCTCATCACTGGAGCCAATCTGGCAGTATGCTGCAGCTGCTGGAACATGACTGCCAGATTGGTGTCCTTCTTGAGCATCCCCTCTGTCTGCTCTCACGCTACTGCCTTCCTCTAGCTGGGTTTCATCATCAGACCCTTCGAAACGCTGGGCATCCTCCTGGAGCATGTACCCAACACTGTGCTGAAACAGTTCGGGGGACTCCTCAGGAGGAGGACATGGTGGGTCTAGGGAAGGAGTGACTGATGATGAGTCTGACATTGATACCAGGGAAGAGGACGCTTTGGCAGCTGCTTTTCCAGTACCCTGAGCCTGGGTGAGAGAGGATGAGGAGGAGGAGGAGGGCTTGGTCATCCACTCTACCAAGTCTTCGGCATGATGTGGCTCAACATGTCCAGCTGCCGAAAAGAAGGACAAGCGTGTCCCATGGCTATGTGCTGATGACAATGCACCGCGTCCACGACCAGCACTGTTGCCCCCAGACACAGAGCCTGCTTGCCCTCTTTTATTGCCTCCTGACTGTCTGCCTCTCCTTGTTTGCCTTCCAGACATTCTAATAGATGGCCTGCAGGGAGATGGGAAAAAAGCAATAAGGGCTACCTTCAGGTGTCCTTCTCTGTCCCTTGAAACAAGGACTTTGACAGTGAAAGAAACTGACACACTCTCCCTACCTACAGTTTTCTGTCCCTAGAAAAAATGTTTTTTTTAAGCACAAATTAGCACAAGGAGAATTCACTCACTGTCCTTCCAGGTCCCTGGAAACAAGGACTTTGACAGTGAAAGAAACTGACACACTCTCCCTACCTACAGTTTTCTGTCCCTAGAAAAAATGTTTTTTTTAAGCACAATTTAGCACAAGGAGAATTCACTCACTGTCCTTCCAGGTCCCTGGAAACAAGGACTTTGACAGTGAAAGAAACTGACACACTCTCCCTACCTACAGTTTTCTGTCCCTAGAAAAAATGTTTTTTTTAAGCACAATTTAGCACAAGGAGAATTCACTCACTGTCCTTCCAGGTCCCTGGAAACAAGGACTTTGACAGTGAAAGAAACTGACACACTCTCCCTACCTACAGTTTTCTGTCCCTAGAAAAAATGTTTTTTTTAAGCACAATTTAGCACAAGGAGAATTCACTCACTGTCCTTCCAGGTCCCTGGAAACAAGGACTTTGACAGTGAAAGAAACTGACACACTCTCCCTACCTACAGTTTTCTGTCCCTAGAAAAAATGTTTTTTTTAAGCACAATTTAGCACAAGGAGAATTCACTCACTGTCCTTCCAGGTCCCTGGAAACAAGGACTTTGACAGTGAAAGAAACTGACACACTCTCCCTACCTACAGTTTTCTGTCCCTAGAAAAAAATGTTTTTTTTAAGCACAATTTAGCACAAGGAGAATTCACTCACTGTCCTTCCAGGTCCCTGGAAACAAGGACTTTGACAGTGAAAGAAACTGACACACTCTCCCTACCTACAGTTTTCTGTCCCTAGAAAAAATGTTTTTTTTAAGCACAATTTAGCACAAGGAGAATTCACTCACTGTCCTTCCAGGTCCCTGGAAACAAGGACTTTGACAGTGAAAGAAACTGACACACTCTCCCTACCTACAGTTTTCTGTCCCTAGAAAAAATGTTTTTTTTAAGCACAATTTAGCACAAGGAGAATTCACTCACTGTCCTTCCAGGTCCCTGGAAACAAGGACTTTGACAGTGAAAGAAACTGACACACTCTCCCTACCTACAGTTTTCTGTCCCTAGAAAAAATGTTTTTTTTAAGCACAATTTAGCACAAGGAGAATTCACTCACTGTCCTTCCAGGTCCCTGGAAACAAGGACTTTGACAGTGAAAGAAACTGACACACTCTCCCTACCTACAGTTTTCTGTCCCTAGAAAAAATGTTTTTTTTAAGCACAATTTAGCACAAGGAGAATTCACTCACTGTCCTTCCAGGTCCCTGGAAACAAGGACTTTGACAG
This sequence comes from Rana muscosa, assembly GCA_029206835.1. Classification (NCBI taxonomy): domain Eukaryota; kingdom Metazoa; phylum Chordata; class Amphibia; order Anura; family Ranidae; genus Rana; species Rana muscosa. The sequence continues at coordinate 89,365,076 of CM055117.1, read as the reverse complement.
TGAAAGAAACTGACACACTCTCCCTACCTACAGTTTTCTGTCCCTAGAAAAAATGATTTTTTTAAGCACAATTTAGCACAAGGAGAATTCACTCACTGTCCTTCCAGGTCCCTGGAAACAAGGACTTTGACAGTGAAAGAAACTGACACACTCTCCCTACCTACAGTTTTCTGTCCCTAGAAAAAATGTTTTTTTTAAGCACAATTTAGCACAAGGAGAATTCACTCACTGTCCTTCCAGGTCCCTGGAAACAAGGACTTTGACAGTGAAAGAAACTGACACACTCTCCCTACCTACAGTTTTCTGTCCCTAGAAAAAATGTTTTTTTTAAGCACAATTTAGCACAAGGAGAATTCACTCACTGTCCTTCCAGGTCCCTGGAAACAAGGACTTTGACAGTGAAAGAAACTGACACACTCTCCCTACCTACAGTTTTCTGTCCCTAGAAAAAATGTTTTTTTTAAGCACAATTTAGCACAAGGAGAATTCACTCACTGTCCTTCCAGGTCCCTGGAAACAAGGACTTTGACAGTGAAAGAAACTGACACACTCTCCCTACCTACAGTTTTCTGTCCCTAGAAAAAATGTTTTTTTAAGCACAATTTAGCACAAGGAGAATTCACTCACTGTCCTTCCAGGTCCCTGGAAACAAGGACTTTGACAGTGAAAGAAACTGACACACTCTCCCTACCTACAGTTTTCTGTCCCTAGAAAAAATGTTTTTTTTAAGCACAATTTAGCACAAGGAGAATTCACTCACTGTCCTTCCAGGTCCCTGGAAACAAGGACTTTGACAGTGAAAGAAACTGACACACTCTCCCTACCTACAGTTTTCTGTCCCTAGAAAAAATGTTTTTTTTAAGCACAATTTAGCACAAGGAGAATTCACTCACTGTCCTTCCAGGTCCCTGGAAACAAGGACTTTGACAGTGAAAGAAACTGACACACTCTCCCTACCTACAGTTTTCTGTCCCTAGAAAAAATGTTTTTTTTAAGCACAATTTAGCACAAGGAGAATTCACTCACTGTCCTTCCAGGTCCCTGGAAACAAGGACTTTGACAGTGAAAGAAACTGACACACTCTCCCTACCTACAGTTTTCTGTCCCTAGAAAAAATGTTTTTTTTAAGCACAATTTAGCACAAGGAGAATTCACTCACTGTCCTTCCAGGTCCCTGGAAACAAGGACTTTGACAGTGAAAGAAACTGACACACTCTCCCTACCTACAGTTTTCTGTCCCTAGAAAAAATGTTTTTTTTAAGCACAATTTAGCACAAGGAGAATTCACTCACTGTCCTTCCAGGTCCCTGGAAACAAGGACTTTGACAGTGAAAGAAACTGACACACTCTCCCTACCTACAGTTTTCTGTCCCTAGAAAAAATGTTTTTTTTAAGCACAATTTAGCACAAGGAGAATTCACTCACTGTCCTTCCAGGTCCCTGGAAACAAGGACTTTGACAGTGAAAGAAACTGACACACTCTCCCTACCTACAGTTTTCTGTCCCTAGAAAAAATGTTTTTTTTAAGCACAATTTAGCACAAGGAGAATTCACTCACTGTCCTTCCAGGTCCCTGGAAACAAGGACTTTGACAGTGAAAGAAACTGACACACTCTCCCTACCTACAGTTTTCTGTCCCTAGAAAAAATGTTTTTTTTAAGCACAATTTAGCACAAGGAGAATTCACTCACTGTCCTTCCAGGTCCCTGGAAACAAGGACTTTGACAGTGAAAGAAACTGACACACTCTCCCTACCTACAGTTTTCTGTCCCTAGAAAAAATGTTTTTTTTAAGCACAATTTAGCACAAGGAGAATTCACTCACTGTCCTTCCAGGTCCCTGGAAACAAGGACTTTGACAGTGAAAGAAACTGACACACTCTCCCTACCTACAGTTTTCTGTCCCTAGAAAAAATGTTTTTTTTAAGCACAATTTAGCACAAGGAGAATTCACTCACTGTCCTTCCAGGTCCCTGGAAACAAGGACTTTGACAGTGAAAGAAACTGACACACTCTCCCTACCTACAGTTTTCTGTCCCTAGAAAAAATGTTTTTTTTAAGCACAATTTAGCACAAGGAGAATTCACTCACTGTCCTTCCAGGTCCCTGGAAACAAGGACTTTGACAGTGAAAGAAACTGACACACTCTCCCTACCTACAGTTTTCTGTCCCTAGAAAAAATGTTTTTTTTAAGCACAATTTAGCACAAGGAGAATTCACTCACTGTCCTTCCAGGTCCCTGGAAACAAGGACTTTGACAGTGAAAGAAACTGACACACTCTCCCTACCTACAGTTTTCTGTCCCTAGAAAAAATGTTTTTTTTAAGCACAATTTAGCACAAGGAGAATTCACTCACTGTCCTTCCAGGTCCCTGGAAACAAGGACTTTGACAGTGAAAGAAACTGACACACTCTCCCTACCTACAGTTTTCTGTCCCTAGAAAAAATGTTTTTTTTAAGCACAATTTAGCACAAGGAGAATTCACTCACTGTCCTTCCAGGTCCCTGGAAACAAGGACTTTGACAGTGAAAGAAACTGACACACTCTCCCTACCTACAGTTTTCTGTCCCTAGAAAAAATGTTTTTTTTAAGCACAATTTAGCACAAGGAGAATTCACTCACTGTCCTTCCAGGTCCCTGGAAACAAGGACTTTGACAGTGAAAGAAACTGACACACTCTCCCTACCTACAGTTTTCTGTCCCTAGAAAAAATGTTTTTTTTAAGCACAATTTAGCACAAGGAGAATTCACTCACTGTCCTTCCAGGTCCCTGGAAACAAGGACTTTGACAGTGAAAGAAACTGACACACTCTCCCTACCTACAGTTTTCTGTCCCTAGAAAAAATGTTTTTTTTAAGCACAATTTAGCACAAGGAGAATTCACTCACTGTCCTTCCAGGTCCCTGGAAACAAGGACTTTGACAGTGAAAGAAACTGACACACTCTCCCTACCTACAGTTTTCTGTCCCTAGAAAAAATGTTTTTTTTAAGCACAATTTAGCACAAGGAGAATTCACTCACTGTCCTTCCAGGTCCCTGGAAACAAGGACTTTGACAGTGAAAGAAACTGACACACTCTCCCTACCTACAGTTTTCTGTCCCTAGAAAAAATGTTTTTTTTAAGCACAATTTAGCACAAGGAGAATTCACTCACTGTCCTTCCAGGTCCCTGGAAACAAGGACTTTGACAGTGAAAGAAACTGACACACTCTCCCTACCTACAGTTTTCTGTCCCTAGAAAAAATGTTTTTTTTTAAGCACAATTTAGCACAAGGACAATTCACTCACTGTCCTTCCAGGTCCCTGGAAACAAGGACTTTGACAGTGAAAGAAACTGACACACTCTCCCTACCTACAGTTTTCTGTCCCTAGAAAAAATGTTTTTTTTAAGCACAATTTAGCACAAGGAGAATTCACTCACTGTCCTTCCAGGTCCCTGGAAACAAGGACTTTGACAGTGAAAGAAACTGACACACTCTCCCTACCTACAGTTTTCTGTCCCTAGAAAAAATGTTTTTTTTAAGCACAATTTAGCACAAGGAGAATTCACTCACTGTCCTTCCAGGTCCCTGGAAACAAGGACTTTGACAGTGAAAGAAACTGACACACTCTCCCTACCTACAGTTTTCTGTCCCTAGAAAAAATGTTTTTTTTAAGCACAATTTAGCACAAGGAGAATTCACTCACTGTCCTTCCAGGTCCCTGGAAACAAGGACTTTGACAGTGAAAGAAACTGACACACTCTCCCTACCTACAGTTTTCTGTCCCTAGAAAAAATGTTTTTTTTTAAGCACAATTTAGCACAAGGAGAATTCACTCACTGTCCTTCCAGGTCCCTGGAAACAAGGACTTTGACAGTGAAAGAAACTGACACACTCTCCCTACCTACAGTTTTCTGTCCCTAGAAAAAATGTTTTTTTTAAGCACAATTTAGCACAAGGAGAATTCACTCACTGTCCTTCCAGGTCCCTGGAAACAAGGACTTTGACAGTGAAAGAAACTGACACACTCTCCCTACCTACAGTTTTCTGTCCCTAGAAAAAATGTTTTTTTTAAGCACAATTTAGCACAAGGAGAATTCACTCACTGTCCTTCCAGGTCCCTGGAAACAAGGACTTTGACAGTGAAAGAAACTGACACACTCTCCCTACCTACAGTTTTCTGTCCCTAGAAAAAATGTTTTTTTAAGCACAATTTAGCACAAGGAGAATTCACTCACTGTCCTTCCAGGTCCCTGGAAACAAGGACTTTGACAGTGAAAGAAACTGACACACTCTCCCTACCTACAGTTTTCTGTCCCTAGAAAAAATGTTTTTTTTAAGCACAATTTAGCACAAGGAGAATTCACTCACTGTCCTTCCAGGTCCCTGGAAACAAGGACTTTGACAGTGAAAGAAACTGACACACTCTCCCTACCTACAGTTTTCTGTCCCTAGAAAAAATGTTTTTTTTAAGCACAATTTAGCACAAGGAGAATTCACTCACTGTCCTTCCAGGTCCCTGGAAACAAGGACTTTGACAGTGAAAGAAACTGACACACTCTCCCTACCTACAGTTTTCTGTCCCTAGAAAAAATGTTTTTTTTAAGCACAATTTAGCACAAGGAGAATTCACTCACTGTCCTTCCAGGTCCCTGGAAACAAGGACTTTGACAGTGAAAGAAACTGACACACTCTCCCTACCTACAGTTTTCTGTCCCTAGAAAAAATGTTTTTTTTAAGCACAATTTAGCACAAGGAGAATTCACTCACTGTCCTTCCAGGTCCCTGGAAACAAGGACTTTGACAGTGAAAGAAACTGACACACTCTCCCTACCTACAGTTTTCTGTCCCTAGAAAAAATGTTTTTTTTAAGCACAATTTAGCACAAGGAGAATTCACTCACTGTCCTTCCAGGTCCCTGGAAACAAGGACTTTGACAGTGAAAGAAACTGACACACTCTCCCTACCTACAGTTTTCTGTCCCTAGAAAAATGTTTTTTTTAAGCACAATTTAGCACAAGGAGAATTCACTCACTGTCCTTCCAGGTCCCTGGAAACAAGGACTTTGACAGTGAAAGAAACTGACACACTCTCCCTACCTACAGTTTTCTGTCCCTAGAAAAAATGTTTTTTTTAAGCACAATTTAGCACAAGGAGAATTCACTCACTGTCCTTCCAGGTCCCTGGAAACAAGGACTTTGACAGTGAAAGAAACTGACACACTCTCCCTACCTACAGTTTTCTGTCCCTAGAAAAAATGTTTTTTTTAAGCACAATTTAGCACAAGGAGAATTCACTCACTGTCCTTCCAGGTCCCTGGAAACAAGGACTTTGACAGTGAAAGAAACTGACACACTCTCCCTACCTACAGTTTTCTGTCCCTAGAAAAAATGTTTTTTTTAAGCACAATTTAGCACAAGGAGAATTCACTCACTGTCCTTCCAGGTCCCTGGAAACAAGGACTTTGACAGTGAAAGAAACTGACACACTCTCCCTACCTACAGTTTTCTGTCCCTAGAAAAAATGTTTTTTTTAAGCACAATTTAGCACAAGGAGAATTCACTCACTGTCCTTCCAGGTCCCTGGAAACAAGGACTTTGACAGTGAAAGAAACTGACACACTCTCCCTACCTACAGTTTTCTGTCCCTAGAAAAAATGTTTTTTTTAAGCACAATTTAGCACAAGGAGAATTCACTCACTGTCCTTCCAGGTCCCTGGAAACAAGGACTTTGACAGTGAAAGAAACTGACACACTCTCCCTACCTACAGTTTTCTGTCCCTAGAAAAAATGTTTTTTTAAGCACAATTTAGCACAAGGAGAATTCACTCACTGTCCTTCCAGGTCCCTGGAAACAAGGACTTTGACAGTGAAAGAAACTGACACACTCTCCCTACCTACAGTTTTCTGTCCCTAGAAAAAATGTTTTTTTTTAAGCACAATTTAGCACAAGGACAATTCACTCACTGTCCTTCCAGGTCCCTGGAAACAAGGACTTTGACAGTGAAAGAAACTGACACACTCTCCCTACCTACAGTTTTCTGTCCCTAGAAAAAATGTTTTTTTTAAGCACAATATAGCACAAGCACAAAACACACTGACACTCTCCCTACCTATCCTTCTCTTTCCCTAAACTAAAGGAATCCAGGTTAAGCAAGAAAGAAATAAAAGTCACTGTCCCTGCCTATGCTGCTCTATCCCTGCTCCGGAACACACTACACTAGGCCGCCGTGCTGGCGGCCTTTTATAGTGTGGGGCGTGTACTAAACACCCTCAGCAATAATTGGCCACAGGCATCCTGCCTGTGGCCAATCATTGCTCTCCTCGCTGCCGGCGCTGTGATTGGCCAAGCATGCGGGGTCACAGTGCATGCTTGGCCAATCACAGGGCCTGGATGACACTGCGATGGCGTAGTGCATTGTGGGCCGTTCGCGTCACTCGAATTTGGCGCGAACGGCCCAAATCGTTCGATCTTCGTCGAACGATCGAACAGCCGATGTTCGAGTCGAACGTATGTTCGACTCGAACACGAAGCTCATCCCTAATGGCTGGGAGTGAACTTCTTTCGACGGTCCAGCAGCTGGGGCAGGGAAATTTGCCTGCTAGAATCGGACGTCAGTGTACTGCTAGCAGAGTGCCCGCAAGTACTTGGCTGCGACACACCTAATTCTACTTCTTCATTCCTCTCAGTGCAGGTTTCAGAGAGGACTGAAGGTATAGTGGGGTTGGAGATCCCAGCTGATGCGGTGCAAGGAGAGGTCCGCTTTGTTCTTTGGTGTGGGTCTTTAAGGTAGGCTTGCCAACGAGCTGCATGGCAGGTCAACATATGTCTGGTCAAGCATGTGGTGCCCAAGCGGCTGATGTTTTGGCCACGCGATATACGCTTGAGACATATGTTGCAAACAGCAGCTGTGCGATCTGATGCACTCGACTCAAAAAAGGCCCACCAAATAACTTTTTGAATAACGGGCAGAGGCAGTGCCCTGCACAGGCGGAGCTCTGCGGTGTGATTCCGTCGGTGTGCTGCCCTTACGCTGGCCCCCGGAGGGCATCCTGCCTCGTTGGAGATGTGCCTCCTCCTCATCCTCCTCCTCCTCTCTCCTATTAGGCACCCACGTGGAGTCAGTGACCTCATCATCCCCTCCCTCCTCATCACTGGAGCTAATCTGGCAGTATGCTGCAGCTGCTGGAACATGACTGCCAGATTGGTGTCCTTCTTGAGCATCCCCTCTCTCTGCTCTCACGCTACTGCCTTCCTCTAGCTGGGTATCATCATCAGACCCTTCGAAACGCTGGGCATCCTCCTGGAGCATGTACCCAACACTGTGCTCAAACAGTTCGGGGGACTCCTCAGGAGGACATGGTGGGTCTAGGGAAGGAGTGACTGATGATGACATTGATACCAGGGAAGAGGACGCTTTGGCAGCTGCTTTGCCAGTACCCTGAGCCTGGGTGAGAGAGGATGAGGAGGATGAGGAGGGCTTGGTCATCCACTCTACCAAGTCTTCGGCATGATGCGGCTCAACACGTCCAGCTGCCGAAAAGAAGGACAAGCGTGTCCCATGGCCACGTGCTGATGGCGATGCACCGTGTCCACGACCAGCACTGTTGTCTCTAGACACAGAGCCTGCTTGCCCTCTTTTATTGGCTCCTGACTGTCTGCCTCTCCTTGTTTGCCTTCCAGACATTCTAATGGCCTGCAGGGAGATGGGAAAACCAGCAATAAGGCCTAGCTTCAGGAGTATATTTTGCAGGAAGCACACTAAGCCCGCTGTAAGTGCTGCAAATGCCTGTTGGTGTAACACACCAGGAAAACACAGCAATACGAGCTAGCTTCAGGAGTATATTTTGCAGGAATCACACTACGCCTGCTGTAAGTGCTGCAAATGCCTTTTGGTGTAACACACTAGGAAAACACAGCAATACGGGCTAGCTTCAGGAGTATATTTTGCAGGAATCAAACTACGCCTGCTGTAAGTGCTGCAAATGCCTGTTGGTGTAACACACTAGGAAAACAGAGCAATAAGGCGTAGCTTCAGGAGTATATTTTGCAGGAATCAAACTACGCCTGCTGTAAGTGCTGCAAATGCCTGTTGGTGTAACACACTAGGAAAACAGAGCAATAAGGCGTAGCTTCAGGAGTATATTTTGCAGGAATCACACTACGCCTGCTGTAAGTGCTGCAAATGCCTGTTGGTGTAACACACCAGGAAAACACAGCAATACGGGCTAGCTTCAAGAGTATATTTTGCATGAATCACACTACACCTGCTTTACAGTAAGTGCTGCAAATGCCTGTTGGTGTAACACACCAGGAAAACACAGTAATACGGGCTAGCTTCAGGTGTATATTTTGCAGTAATCACACTACGCCTGCTGTAGGTGCTGCAAATGCCTGTTGGTGTAACACACGAGGAAAACAGAGCAATAAGGCGTAGCTTCAGGAGTATATTTTGCAGGAATCACACTACGCCTGCTGTAAGTGCTGCAAATGCCTGTTGGTGTAACACACCAGGAAAACACAGCAATAAGGGCTAGCTTCAGGTGTATACTGTGCAGGAGGCTTAGCAACAATGACACTGACACTGTCCCCTGCCTATCCTTCTCTCTCCCTGCACACAAGGTTTAGCAAAGAATATGACACTGACACTGTCCCCTGCCTATCCTTCTCTCTACCTGCACACAAGGTTTATCAAAGAATATGACACTGACACTCTCCCTGCCTATCCTTCTCTCTCCCTGCACACAAGGTTTAGCAAAGAATATGACACTGACACTGTCCCTGCCTATCCTTCTCTCTCCCTGCACACAAGAATAGCACAAAGAATATCACACTGTCCCTGCCTATCCTTCTCTTTCCCTGCGCCGGAACACACTACACAAGGCCGCCGCGCTGGCGGCCTTTTATAGTGTGGAGCGTGTGCTAAACCCCCTGTGCTATAATTGGCCACAGGCAACCTGCCTGTGGCCAATTATGGCTCTCCTAGCTGCCGGCGCTATGATTGGCCAAGCATGCGGGGTCACAGTGCATGCTTGGCCAATCACAGCGCCGGGATTGCACTGCGATGACGCAGTGTATTGTGGGCCGTTCGCGTCACTCGAATTAGGCGCGAACGGCCCAAATCATTCGATGTTCGCCGAACGATCGAACAGCCGATGTTTGAGTCGAACGTATGTTCGACTCGAACACCGAGCTCATCCCTACTAAAGACAAATAGACTGTGCGCTTTGCAAGCGCAGTTGCAATCTGCAAGGGCATTTGCTCCAGAGCTTAGTAAATGAGATGAATCTTTGCTTTGCAAAGAATACTTGCAAAGCACACATTTTATTTGCCTTTAGTAAATCAAACCCATTGCCTCCATTGGGAGCAGGGCGGTCTTTAACACAGGGCAAAAGGGGCAGCTGCCCCGGGCCCAGTCATTTTTGTGGGGCCCAAGGCAGCTTCCCCTTGAGCCTGCATTGCCCGCAAATAGTTGATAAGTGTATTCAGGAGGGCCCAAGAAAATGTTTGCCCCGAGTCCAATCAATATTAACCACTTCCCTACCCAGCCATAGTTAAATGACGTCCACAGATGGGATCTCCCATCCTGGGTGGACGTCATATGACGTCCTGGGCTTTGTAGGGGGATATCTGAATGATGCCTGCAGCTAGAGGCATCATTTAGATATCCTTTTGTTGTGCTGGCGATTCTGTGCACTGTAAGAACGATCATAGCGGCGGTTCCGCCGCTTGATCGTTCTTATAGGCAGCGGGAGGGGACATCCCCACCTCCCGCCGCCATCCGGTGCTTCTCCGGGCTCTCCCGTGCCAGAGAACGAATCGTCCGGTGCACGATAGGAAGCATAGAGATGACTGGTGACCAGTCATCTCTATGACCATCGGAGGCCCGGGCGCGATTTGATGACGTCACGCCCGGGTCCTCAGATGTAAACAAAGCCGCCATTGCGGCTAGTAAACATGAGATCAGTGAATTTTTTTTCACGATCTCATGCTTTCCAGCCTGGAGGAGAGATGTGGGGTCTTATTGACCCTGCATCTCTCAATAAAGAGGACCTGTCACACACATTCCTATTAGAAGGGATGTTTACATTCCTTGTAATAGGAATAAAAGTGATCAAAAAAAAGTAAAATAAGTGTAAAAATTAAGTAAAAAAAAAAAAATAATAATAATAATAAAAAAAATTAAAACGCCCCTGTCCCCGGTAGCTCACGATCAGAAGCGAACGCACATGTAAGTCCCGCCCACATATGTAATCGCCGTTCAAACCACATATGTGAGGTATCGCCGCATGCGTTAGAGTGCATGCAACAATTCTAGCACTAGACCTCCTCTGTAACTCTAAACTGGTAACCTGTAAAAAAAAATTAAAGCGTCGCCTATGGAGATTTTTAAGTACCGAAGTTTGGCGCCATTCCATGAGTGTGCGCAATTTTAAAGCGTGACATGTTAGGTATCTATTTACTCGGCGTAACATCATATTTCATATGTTCTAAAGAAATTGGGCTAACTTTACTGTTTTGTTATTTTTTAATTCATGAAACCATTTTTTTTCCCAAAAAAAGGCGTTTGAAAAATTATTGCACAAAAACAGTGCAAGAAAAAAAGTTACAATGACCGTCATTTTATTCCCTAGGGTGTCTGCTAAAAATATATATATATATATAATGTTTGGGGGTTCTGCGTAATTTTCTAGCAAAAGAATGATGATTTGTACATGTAGGAGAGAAGTGCCAGAATAGGCAGGATCACCAGCAACTATTTTAATAAAAGCTTCAGATTTTAAAAGATTGAACATTAGTTTTAAAAAAATGTTTTTAATGATTGTGATACTCTTTATGAGATTGTAGTGATAAAGTTTACCTTTAGTCACATCACTTACCAGTAATGAAGGACGTCCCACATTGTGCAGGCAGATGGAACCTGGAGCAATCTTGACTTCAGGGATGTCCTGTCCTCTTCCTATCTCTGAACTGCTCCAGTAGTTATCAGCTTCAGGTCTTCAAGCAGAGTAGCAGTACAGATGGTCCAGTGAGGGGACATATCCCCTCTTACCTCCTCCTCCATTGAGGAAAGTTATTTAATTGATTACACTGCTTGTAACACAATTTGTGACTTTGACCAATCACACCTGGTGTTCTGGCCAGTAACAGACTTCCTGTGTAAAGCCTTGTACACACGATCTGATCGTTGGCAGGGGATTGTCTGTTGACAGACTGTTGTCCTAAAATCTCACCATTAGTACACTCCTTCTGACAATTGTTGTCCAACTTTCAGTCAACAAATGTTGAAAGGCAGGCTAGTAAATTTTTGGCGGACAACGGTCTGTTGTCTGATTTTCGTATCGTCAGTACACAAGTTCGTCACAGAAAAGTCGAAAGCACAAACACGCATGCTCGGAAAAATGCTCACCAACACACAAAATTAGCAGAAGGGGCCCAAAGGGTGGCGCTCAAGAGCTGAAATTCCTCGTAGTACGCCACTACGTTCATGTTTGTTGGCCAACAATTGGTACTGTAAGGCCCCATACACACTATTACATTTTCTGCAGATTTGTGTGTTCAGATTTACCAAAACCATATGATATACACTGCCCAGACCCAGCACTGACAGCTCGCCCTCCATCACCCCTCCCTCTTTGCACGGAGAGGATAGAAAAAACTGGACCTGCTCCTTCTCCTACCGCCCCTCTTCTCCTATGTGGGCCTGCATCCCCACCCACACTCCAATCTCCAGCAGAACCATGCTCAGAAAGGAGATGAGTGGGTGGGAAATCCCAGCAGCCAGCAACTACTGTACATGGTGGAGGAACTATGCACAGTGGAGTCTGCCTAAACCTCCTTCCTGGGGTGAGTGAGCTCACCTTCCATGGTGACTGAAGTGTCCCCCTTTCCTTCCTCCTCTCTCCTGTCCCTTTGCCAATGTAGGGGGACATGAATGTAAAGGGTGCTCAGTAGACTCTGATGTAACTGGGGGCTTTGGTAAATTGAGACCCGCCTTACATCAGAGTTCCCCTTTACACCAGAGTCCACAGTGTTCCCCCTTACTCAAAGCCACCCCTTAAAACAGGGTTAACAGAGCACCCCTTATATAAGAGTTTCCCTTTACAGTAGAGTCCACAGAGCTCCCCCTTACAGTGAAATTCTGCAGACTCTGATGAAAGGGGGGCTCTGGGAACCCTGATTTAGGGGGGCTCTAAAGTAAGGGGGAACGCTGTGCACTCTGGCTTAAAGGGGAACTCTGATGTAAGGGGGGCTCTTTGAACCCTGATTAAAGGGGAATGCTGTGAACTATGTTGTAAGTGGGGGCTCTGGTTACCAGAGATCTTCCTATATCAGAGTCACTCTTTACACCAGAGTCTGCAGTATTCCCACCTACATAAGAGTCATAGGTGTGCACAGCCTATTGCATTAGGGTGTGCACCCTAAAGCTCAAACATACGTGTGTGTGTCTAAATATATACTGCATGGCCCCAGGATTTCGATCTCCCTGCCGGCACAGTGAAAGAGAAGTGTGTACACACTTCTCTTACGGCAGAGCCTGTAAGAGGGAGAACTTTCCCATCTTCCTGCAGGTACACAGAGTGATAAAGCTCATGCGCATGGGGTGATTAGGGTGTGCCCAGGCACACCTGGCACACCCTGATGCTTACATCAGAATTTTCAGTGTTTCTTCATAAATCTGAGTCTGAAGAGTTTTCCCTTACATCAGAGTCCCCAGAGTCCTCCCCAGAGTCGGCAGTGTCCCTCCTTACAGTGTAAGGGGAACTCTGCCAGTTCAGATGTAAGGGGGACTCTATTGATTCAGATGTAAAAGGGAACTCTGCAGATTCAGATGTAAAGGGGAACTCTGCAGATTCAGATGTAAAGGGGAACTCTGCAGATTCAGATATAAGGGGAACTCTGCAGATTCAGATATAAGGGGAACTCTGCAGATTCAGATATAAGGGGAACTCTGCAGATTCAGATATAAGGGGAACTCTGCACATTCAGATATAAGGGGAACTCTGCACATTCAGATATAAGGGGAACTCTGCACATTCAGATGTAAAAAGGAACTTTGATGTAAAGGGAAAATCTGTGGACTCTGATGTAGGATGGGACTTTTGTGATCAAATCCATATGATTAGAAATGGTATTTAACCACCTGCCGACTGCCTAACGTACATGCACTGCGGCATGTCGGCTCTCCTGCGCGAAATCACGTGCCTGTATGTCATTTTGTGTAAGAGCTCTAGGGGTCAGAGAACAAACAAATAAGCCTGGATGGCAGCACTCCGATACAACACTTTTATTAGGTTAAAATCCAGTGTACAGCAGTCGATCCATACAGTACAAAAGGGGGGGATGCAAGCAGCTTACATGTTTCACACCTGAATCTGGTGCTAAGTCATAGCTAGTGTAGTGACAAAACGAATGTGAATATATGTATGGTGGTGGCCAATGGAAAATGAGGTGTCCCAAGGGCCACTCCCACATGCATAATTAGTTAATCGAAGAATATGGAACAGCTGTGACTGGAGAGCCCTCCCGTCCACAGCTCTCACATAGACAGGTAAAAAAACGAAAACAAATACTCACAATCACATTGCCACAAACATAAATCAATTACAAATAACAAAATAAAATTAAATCACCACATTATCATGTAACATTAGGTATAACCCATGGGACATAAAATCATAATGTTAGTTTAAAAATTGGTATTGTTATCCACAACACATGTGTGAAAAAGATTCACACGTGTGTGTTCAGTTATCAGAAACACACCAAGGACCTTCCATGTGTCAGATGTAAACGCAAGACTGCAAAAATGCATGTATCAAATAAAAAAAACAAAAAGCAATAAGCAAGCGTGTACATGCGACCACATGGACTAAGGAACGCTACAGCAGTGACGCCGAGATTGTTTATAAAAACAAAAACAAGAGAATTTTCTCTATTCTTATATATGTCAGTAGGGATGGGCTATCGGTTCAAATCGAACTTGAGTTAGACTCGAACATCGGCTGTTCGATCGTTCGCCGAAGATCGAACATTATGGCCCGTTCGCGCCAATTCGAGCGGCGCGTCAAGGCCCATAATGCACTGCGTCATCGCAGTGCATTGCTGGCTAATTATTGGCCAAGCATGCACTATGACCCGCATGCTTTGGCCAATTACAGCGCCGTAAGCAAAGAGAGCCATATTTGGCCAAAGGCTCAGGGGGGTTAAGTCCACGCTTCACATTATATAAGGCCGCCAGCATGTTGGCCTTATGTAGTGTGTTCCGGTGGAGATAGAGAGAGAGAGAGAGAGAGAGAGAGAGAGAGAGAGTGTCAGAGAGAGAGTGTCATTTCATTTACTTTACTTTGAGCAGGCAGGTGATTTAGTATATATATGCATCCCGGCTTTGTGTATATATATGTGTAGCGGGTATTTTAATTATGTAAGGACTCTGGTGGTGTGAGGTTCCTTGGGGACCCTGGGTGGCGCTGTTGCCTGGGACCCAAGCTGAACTCACACCGCAAACTGTGCCTTTTTGTCCTCCCCTGGAGCTGGTACAGTGGGGCGGGGAACCCGCTCTGGTGCAAAAGGAGAGGTCATAAAAGGGGCGGAGGCCTTGACCTTGGGGAGAGAGTCGGAGGACGTGGCCGCGCCCAGGCACCTTCAGCTTGGGTGCTGGCGTTCCGGTGTTCCAGGTCTAGGCGCCCTTGGCCTAGCTGGAGCGGAGATGGAGTCCATCTCAGGCACCTTTAGCCTGGGGTGAGGTACTATGGCGGATGCCTGGGGCTCAGTACCTTCGACTGAGTTCCGCAAGGGTGGAGGAATCCGAGGGGGCCCTAATGCCTTGGGTGCCCGTGTCTGAGTTTGTGAGGACTGGTGCGCAGTAACTTCTGCGAAGAGTCCGGCGCAGCATCGCTGGTGACGGAGAGGCCTCCACTTCTCCCTTGGACGGATTTCTTCCTCTGACAGGGGCAAAGTGAGCGAAGGTAATTCACGTTCTATATTACCTAGTCAGTGGCAGTGACTATTCACCACTGGTGCTAGCACAGTGGGCAGCAGCAAGAAGGGAAAGGATTGTGCCTTGATCTGTTCCCCATTTTCCAAAGGAGAAAGATTGTTTTATTGCTTGGCAAGAAGAATAAAACTGAGTTGTACCTATTCACTGTGTGGAACTTGGGTTACTAAGCAAAGGAGTCAGGGACGAAGGACTGGACTTGACTCTAGGACACCTACACAAAAGCCCAATCTTCTGGCCTTCACCTCTTAGTTACGGAGGACATGGGCCGTGGTGTGTCTCATATCTCTCCCCCAGGTACCCCTAGACAACAGCCATATAACCGATAAAGCAAGGGAGAGGGGTGAGGCCGCTATATATATATATATATATATATATATATATATATATATATATATATATACACTGTATCCAGTTTAGTTAGATCTCATTGCAGACCGTTCCTGGTGTACTGGTTCTAAAATACTTCAGGCAGGCAGTTGATTCAGTTAGCTGCAGTGTATTCAGTATATATTTACATCCCAGCTTTGTATATATATATATATATATATATATATATATATATACACACACTGTATCCTGTGCAGCTAGATCTCACTGCAGACCGTTCCTGGTGTACTGTTTCTAAAATACTTCAAGCAGGCAGTTGATTCAGTTAGCTGTAGTGCATTTAATATATATATATATATATATATATATAGTCTAGCCAAGCCTATACCTGACTGTAGGCCATTCCTGGAGTACGTGTTCAAAGACACTTTCAGGCAGGCAGGCAGGTGACTCAGTGAGCTGCAGTTCATAAAATATATATCTACTGCATTGTAGTCCAGCCAAGCTTATACCTGACTGTAGGCCATTCCTGGAGTACGTGTTCAAAGACACTTTCAGGCAGGCAGGCAGGCAGGCAGGCAGGTGACTCAGTGAGCTGCAGTTCATAAAATATATATCCACTGCATTGTAGTCCAGCCAAGCCTATACCTGACTGTAGGCCATTCCTGTTGTACTTGTTCAAAGACACTTTCAGGCAGGCAGGCATGTGACTCAGTGAAAAAAAAAATGTGCGCTGGTCTAGAAATGTACTAAACACAAAAAGCTGCTGCAAAAAAAATGTGACTAAAATTCAAAATATACTGGTGATAAAAAATGAAGCGCTAAGTGTTCAGAAAGACCTCAGAGGAAGCTTAGGTCATAAACAATGTGCAAACAAAATCTTGGTAGTATTAAAGTCCACATAAACGTGATACGTGATAAACAGTGTCCATAACAGAATAATACGGATGTGTGGTAGAACTGGGTTGGAAACCATGTAGACCATCACATAACTCTTCATAAGGTAGAAATAGGTGAAATACTCTTACCAGAGCAGATGGACCCACATGTCAGCGACAGTGGATCGTTAGGGCATGGAAATTCCAAAAGGCAAAACTCTGCGGCTTGTATGAAGACTCTTACCGTCGGCAATCTTGGATGGAAGTCGTGGACCCAAAATACACCTGCAGATGAAGTTTGTTCAAGTTGTCCTGGCTGGACAAACAGCAGATCAGACTCTCCACCTCAAACTGAGCCAGTTTGAGGTGGAGAGTCTGACCTGCTGTTTGTCCAGCCGAAGATCGGCACCGCTGCATGTGCCAGTTTCCCGGTATCTAAACAAGGACCACTTTGATGGTGTGTCCATTGTGAACTCCTTTGGATCCAGGACAACTTGAACAAACTTCATCTGCAGGTGTATTTTGGGTCCACGACTTCCATCCAAGATTGCTGACGGTGAGAGTCTTCAGACAAGCCGCAGAGTTTTGCCTTTTGGAATTTCCATGCCCTAACGATCCACTATCGCTGACATGTGGGTCCATCTGCTCTGGTAAGAGTATTTCATCTATGTCTACCTTCCAAACCAGTTCTACCACACATCCGTATTATTCTGTTATGGACACTGTTTATCACGTATCACGTTTATGTGGACTTTAATACTACCAGTATTTTGTTTGCACATTGTTTATGACCTAAGCTTCCTCTGAGGTCTTTCTGAACACTTAGCGCTTAATTTTTTATCACCAGGTGACTCAGTGAGCTGCAGTTCATATGTAGCAAGGTGTCACTTTTGCACGTAACTTATGGACTACTGTTTGTGCCTAATAAGAACTTAGCTCCCTCTGTTGCCCGTTTATTCTAGACTATTAAAAGTTGTTTGGTTCAGTTATTCATGGATTTAGCATTATGGGTAATGTGGAATCATGGGCAGAGACTCTATTGGCGTGGATAGAAATGAAACTACATTACCCACAAGACCACTATGCCGCCAACGTTTTTGGCGCCACACACAGCCTGCTGGGAGAACTTATTTAAGGCAAGGCGGGGCTCTTGTGCGGCCTCTTGGGACGCCATCTTCAAACAGGCAAGAGGCCTGCAGCGAGCGTGCTTAGGCCGGAGAAGCCTGGGCCTAAAGTGACGGAAACCGGATCGCCAGTCGGAGGGATTCCTGCCACGGCCCTGCTAATCGGACCAGGGAGAGGGACCGCTCTACATTCCAAGGCATCCAGAGTCACCTTTCCACCGACACCTCGTGAGCGGCTGGGCGGAGGACCAGGGACCGCGACTTGCCCAGGAGCCGAGAACCAAGAGGGTCCGGATGGAGCACACCGGCGAGGCGAGGCCTCATGTGGTGAGAGGGCACCTGCCCATCAGCATAACTAACTGGGTTGCAGGAAGGTGACTTCCATAGTTTACTTGTACTTGCTGACAGCTACAGTGTTTTAAGTGGAGACACGCTACATTCGGGAGTGATTTAGAGCTTTGGGAGGATCAGCACTCCAATTGCCCTTATGCTGCACAGTTTAAGTGTTCATTCTTTCATCACCTTGTTTGTTGGATTACAAATACTCAAGTGCACCAACAAAAGCTAGCCGAAGATTACTGGAAACTTTTAGGAACCATCATCCGTTTCAGTTCACTGCTTAGGTTGATACGGCGGGACATGCTATATTCACAAATAATAAAAAAAATGCGCTACCAACAATTATGTGCAAAAATCAAAGTGCAAACTGGAATACAATTAATACAAAAAAATGTCCCAAGAAAAATTATCAATTAGTGTCCCAATAAACACAAAAAGAAAAACATTTTTTTGAAGTGACTGTAAATAGGTTGTGAGGTGACTCGCTGCATTCAAAATTTCATAAAAAAGAAATTGTGGCAGGGAAGGGTTGAAGTCTTCCTCTACAAGTAAAAACTGTGAAGTGACTGTAAATAGGTTGTGAGATGACTCGCTGCATTCAAAACTGCATGAAAAAGGAAATTGTAGCAGGGAAGGATTGGAATCTTCCTCCGACAGTTTTCCAGCCAGATGACATAAAAATGGAAAGAGTGGGGGCTTACCGACTCCGGTGGATCTCTATTACGGAGATCATACAGGCTCAGCACATCAAAAACATCCGTCCTGCAGCAGGTCCGCCCTCTCCCTTGGATCGTTCAGGGACACAGTTTCCTTATAGTCAGGATCGATTCCCCAATGATTCAGTATGGATATCAAAAAAGAGATAGGGGGAGACTCATGGTGCAGTATATCAACAAAAGGTCCCTTTATTAAAATAACAGGAGCTAACATCCAGAGTCTCTGAACAAAAGTATTTTAAAAAACGCGGTGTAAATAAGACAACCAGCCGCGGCTCAGACCACTGAGCTGGTGCGTGGTGACGTCAGAGATGATTGCTCCGCCCGACGCTGCGTTTCTCCTATACAAGGCATCAACAGAGAAGGAGGCGGGACATGCACCAGCTGAGCTGCCCACAAGGGGGAGCCAGATAGTTTATTGAACTTATGTGTGTAGGCAAACCGTTTGCAATTGTTTTATTGTCATTGTGCTCTCACAGGGACCTGTTTGAGTAAAATGTTACATGTGTAATCTCTATTTCAATTTCTTTACCAAGTAAACATATTACCTTTTGGTTGAACTACATCTTGTGTGGGACTCTGTCTTTTGTGACTGTGTGGCAGGCAAACCACAATAAGGTAACAATATTTAACTACATTTATTGTTGTGTGGTACCATTGTGGCCCTCTATAGCCTCTTAGGGGCCCACAATCACACTATTGTCATTATTATCCAGTTGTGCCCAGGGGGAATTGAGCCAAATTACAGGGGTTGATAGGCAGAGTACAAGCCCAAATCTAAACCAGCAGCTCCTACGTGGGTAGTGCTACACGTGGGCTCTCGCCTGGGATTCCTGTGGCTCTGCAATCTAAACCCCCCCAGACAGAACCTCTACCGTCACCAAAAATGGATTCTGCTGCTAGTATAGCGTGGTGCAAGGAAGAAAATGCCCGCTCAGAGTTTAGTGTGGTGCTTGAAATTCCAGGAGAGTCCTGGGGTGAAGACCAACTATGTCAAGCCATGAAGACACTGTCCCCAGACAAGAAAGCATGGGTGATTGCTGTAAAGACAGACACAGGGACACCACATACTTATGCATTGATTGAGTGGAAGCAGGAAATCCCTGAACACTTCAGGGGTCCAAGTGTGAAGTTAGCCAACAAGGGAGAACTAAATGTGATACACCCAGAGGCACCCAAAGACGGTCCTACATCATCCAGTCAAGCTGACTCTAGCAAACCAGAAGTTCCTGCCAAGTCACCTCTGGCCACCATTGGACCTGAACTCTGTGCTGTCCTTGGGGAATTTGTCAAAAAGTGCCAAAAGGATCCCCACGCATACTCAGCTGCTGGCTACAGGAAGCTCAGAATCTTCTCGGGAAGGCAACCAGTACCCTCGGTGGATAACAGTTTTGAAGAATGGCTGGACCAGGCTACCCAAGCTTTGGATGAATGGGACATACCAGAGCCACATAAGAAACAAAGGATCACGGAGAGTCTGAAGGGTCCTGCCCTGGAAGCCATTCGCAACCTGAAGCTCAGTAAGAAAAACTGTACTGCCCAAGACTACCTGAGCATATTACAGGATGTATTCGGTCGCACTGAGAAAGCCACCGACCTCATCTACCAGATGGAACACTCATATCAGAAAGAGGGAGAGAAGTTGTCAGAGTACATGAGGCGCCTGGACAAGATCATACATCAGATCCTGCTGAAAAGGGTTTAGACCCTCGGGATGTGGACGAGATCAGAACAAAGCATGTAACAGGTCACAAACTTCTACTGTCTTTGGGGACCAAAGAGTTCAAGTGGGGGGGAGTGTGTAGCAAGGTGTCACTTTTGCACGTAACTTATGGACTACAGTTTGTGCCAAATAAGAACTTAGCTCCCTCTGGTGCCCGTTTATGCTAGACTATTAAAAGTTGTTTGGTTCAGTTATTCATGGATGAAGCATAATGGGTAATGTGAAATCATAGACAGAGACTCTATTGGCGTGGATAGAAATTAAACTACATTACCCACAAGACCACTATGCCACCAAAGTTTATGGCACCACACACAGCCTGCTGGGAGAACTTATTTAAGGCGGGGCTCTTGTGCGGCCTTTTGGGATGCCATCTTCAAACAGGCAAGAGGCCTGCAGTGAGTGTGCTTAGGCTGGAGAAGCCTGGACCTAAAGTGACGGAAACTGGATCGCCAGTCGGAGGGATTCCTGCCACGGCCCTGCTGATCGGACCAGAGAGGGGGACCGCTGTACATTCCAAGGCATCCAGACTCACGTTTCCACGACACCTCGTGAGCGGCTGGGCGGAGGACCAGGGACCGCGACTTGCCCAGGAGCCGAGAACCAAGAAGGTCTGGACGGAGCACACCGGCGAGGCGGGGCCTCATGTGGTGAGAGGGCACCTGCACATCAGCATAACTAACTGGGTTGCATGAAGGTGATTTCCATAGTTTACTTGTACTTGCTGACAGCTACAGTGTTTTAAGTGGAGACACGCTACATTCGGGAATGATTTAGCGCTATGGAAGGAGCAGCACTCCACTTGCCCTTATGCTGCACAGTTTAAGTGTTCATTCTTTCTTCACCTTGTTTGTTGGATTACAAATACTCAAGTGCACCAACAAAAGCTAGCCGAAGATTACTGGAAACTTTTAGGAACCATCATCCGTTTCAGTTCACTGCTTAGGTTGATACGGTGGGACATGCACCAGCTGAGCTGCCCACAAGGGGGAGCCAGATAGCTTATTGACACTATTGTCATTATTATCCAGTTGTGCCCTGGGGGAATTGAGCTAAATTACAGGGGTTGATAGGCAGAGTACAGGCCCAAATCTAAACCAGCAGCTCCTACAGGGGTAGTGCTACACATAAAATATATGTAGCACCCACTACCTCTTGGTAGGTGCTAGAATGAGGTTTTTCATGTTTCAGGTATAAGTACAGGCAAATTTAGTCAGGCCTGTGCTGTAAGCTAGGCCTGTTTGTTTTGATCTGGGACTGGGAGTGATCAGTGTAGCAGTGGGTGTGACCACTTGTACTCAGGCTCAGAGACGCCTCCCCTGCTTTCAGTCAGTATATTCTGGAAAAGAGGCTGGGTCTCGTGCTGCACTCGAGTGGCAGGTAGCTCATGTGAGGGGGTTCTGCCAATCCCCATTCGGTATTGGAAGGGGGCAGGCCTCCTATATAAGTTGAGGTCACATGCTGCTGGGCAGGAGTTGTTAGAGAAAGGAAAATGGAGTACTAGCTGCTGTGAGGCGGTCCCCAGCCTGGGGCCTGCAATGTGCTGAGGGGGGAGTCACAGGGAAGACTCATCTCTCAGCTGCACCGCAGAGGAGGAATTCTTGGAGAAAGGAAGGAGTAGAGGAACCGCTGGACTGTGCAGCTGAACTGTGTTTTCCTCAATGGACCGGGGCATGGAGAAGGTCAGTGTGTACTGTAGCGATACCTCCAACTAAGGAGGCCGCAGAATTAGATTTGGGCCCTGAGTGCAGCTCCGCCAACCCCCGGCAATAGGCTCTACCCCCTTCTGGCACAGCTAGTACTAACAATCAATGATATATCCTATGCAATATAATAACTAAGCAAGGACACAGTAATGAATTGTAATAGGTAAAGTGTTTTACTTATTTTCTCAATATGGATAAAGGGGGTAACAGTAATCACAGTTCAAGATAATCACTCCTAAGGGCAGCGTCCTGCCACTCTAACACACTATGTAGTAACACACGCTACAGGTGCGCCATACGGGCGACCGTTAACTAAGTGCCCTATGGCGCAGTAATCAAACACGCTAGAATCCCCACCAGGCCTGGTTCTAATATTTAACTTAGTCCTTCTTTCTTCACAGTCTGTAATGGTGGTGCACTTTAAACAGAGTATAACTTTGTAATCCAAGGGGTATAGAACTTGGTTAAATAAAGCCGCAGGCTCAGTTCTGACAAGGCTCTTCAATAGGGGTATCAAAATAACTTGTAGGCCACGGCAGTCTATAGGCCTATATGCAGTAACAGTATCTTAGCTGGGCTTATGCCCTCTCACCCGCCAGACTACGGATCCAGTCCGGGAAACCTCCACCGGCCGTGTCACACACACTCGATCTCTCCAACCATCGGGTCCCCGATCCAACAAGGCTGTAGCGCACAAAGTCAGATGCCACCCAGGCTCGCAGAGGGGGTGGAAGGCTCTTTGGTGCTGAGCAAGGCCTCAGGCTTCAGGCCTTGCACTCCGACACATCCGCACAGGAGGATCCGTCTGTGAAGTCTCGTGTCCCAAAGAGGCCGAGCCCGGCCTCGCCTCCTCCTTTTATAACCCCTCCCATGAGTCTCTGCGGTGGAACATGTGAAGAATGGGGTTATGGGTGATGTAGTTTCTTCCCATTATAGGGGAACACCCCGCTACACACTTCCCCCACTTAAACTCTTTGGTCTCCAAAGATAAATTTTAACAACAACTATATATAACACTGGACAATTCTGAAAACGATGTTGGGATAGGGGATTCCCACCATAACTGAGGGGTAGAATTCCCTTGCCCACAGGTCACATTATCATGGGTGGCCTGCCTAACTGTGCCAGAGAGTGAGCTGGGGTTGCCCTCCACCAAATGGACAGTGGGGGGATCCGGAATCTCAGCATTTCTCCTAGCAGTGACTACAGAGTCTTCCGAACTGTTCCCCATCTGAGGGTAGGTCAGCTTCTTAGGAGGTCGAATGACTCTTCAAGCCCTTTGCTCTCCTGGAATCTCTGGCTCTGGCGCCGCAGGCTCCTCTTCCTCGGAGCAACTATCATGGGCATCTTCCCAGTAATCTGCTGAAGGACTAAAGGGGATGAACTCTGTAGCCTCTGGGTTCAGTGTTTCATCTGTGGTATCTTGGGTGACTGGAAGATCTATGATAGAAGTTCCTGGAGTTGGGGAAGACCACAGCCAATCAAGTTCTCCCTCCTCATCTCCACTAAGTTGGGAGGCTTCTCCATTTTCAGCTCGGGAGGTCTGTGACCGAGTGTTCGGCCTAGGAGTATCCAAGATAGAGGCCGGTTCAGGGGAGTCTCCCACGGGAGGTATTCTAACTGCCTCCGCAAGTGGGAGCAGGTGGTTTCGATGCCATGTCTTCAGTGGGCCTACCTTTCCCTCTGGCTTCACCTTGTAGACAGGTAGGCCCGGCAACTTCCTGCAGATGACATAGGGTTCAGATCTCCATCTGTCTGCAAGTTTGTGCTTTCCGGGGACTCCCAGATTGCGCAACAGTACTCGATCCCCGGGCTGTAGGTCTTGTACCCGGACCTTCAAGTCGAAATTTCTTTTATTCCGAGCTCCCCTTTGATCTGAGGCCGCTTGAGCTTGTTCATAGGCTACTTTCAGGCTGTGTCTGAGCCTGTCCACATATCCTTTGTGGGATGTGGCTGAGGAATGGTCCAGTGAGGTGCCAAAAGCCAGGTCCACCGGTAGTCTCGCTTCTCTCCCAAACATGAGTCGATATGGGGAGTAGCCTGTAGCATCACTGATGGTGCAGTTGTAAGCATGTACTATGGCTGCTATGTGTTGGCTCCAATGTTGCTTTTTCTCGCTTTCCAGAGTCCCCAACATGTTGAGCAAGGTTCGGTTGAACCTTTCCGGCTGAGCATCTCCCTGAGGATGGTAAGGTGTAGTTCGAGTCTTCTTAATTCCCAAAGAATCCAAGAGCTTCCGGATCAGCTTACTCTCGAAGTCCCTCCCTTGGTCTGAATGGAGTCTCTGTGGCAGCCCATAATGGACAAAGTACTTCTCCATAAGTACCTTGGCCACGGTGGAGGCCTTCTGGTCTTTGGTGGGGAAAGCCTGGGCATACCGGGTGAAATGGTCGGTTATCACCAGAACATTTCCTAGTCCACTCAGGTCGGGTTCGAGGCAGAGAAAGTCAATGCACACCAGGTCCATGGGCCCTTGGCTCTGTAGATGGCCCATTGGGGCAGCTTGATGGGGCAAAGTCTTCCTCTGGATGCATCGCGCACATGAGTGGCAGTACTCCTCTACCTCTGCCCTCATGCAGGGCCAATAGAACCGACTTCTGACAAGTTGAAAGGTCCTTTCAGCCCCTAGGTGGCCATGATTGTCATGCAGGGCAATCAGAACAGTCTCCCGATGTTTCTCTGGGAGGAACAGCTGCCACTTATCTTCTGAGTCATCAGAGGGGCCCCTTCGGTAGACCACTCCCTGATGTAACTGCAACCTATCCCACTCCTTCCTCAGCAGGCGAGCTTCTTTTGAAGGTTGACGCATTAGTCTGTTTGGATCCTGATTTTTCAAGGCCTCCAGGACCAATCTCCCCATGGGGTCTTCCAATTGGTCACACCTTAATTCCTTCTTGGACAGTCTTGGTAGGTTGTCCTCTTCCAATTGAGCTACTCCACAGTAGTGTTTGGGGACTCCCACCGTGGTAACTCCTATTTCCTCCTCCTCGGGCTTGGAATTCAGCTCCTTGACAAAGGTGCCACTTGGGTCCAATCTTCTATTTCAATGGTGGGGGAATGAGATCTCCTGGACAGAGCGTCTGCGTCTCGATTCCCCACTCCTGGTCTATACTTAAGGCTGAAGTTGAATCCAGACAGTGCGGCCAGCCACCTGTGTCCAGTGGCGTCCAGCTTGGCCGTGGTGAACAGGTAGGTAAGGGGGTTGTTGTCAGTCTTCACAGTGAACTCCGCTCCATACAGGTAGTCTTTGAGCTTGTCTACTACCGCCCACTTGAGGGCCAGGAACTCCAGCTTGTGAGTGGGGTAGTTCTTCTCAAAGGGGGTCAGGCTCCTACTCACATAGGCAACGGGCCGCAATTTCCCCTTGTGTTCTTGGTAAAGTACTCCTCCCAGACCGTCATGACTAGCATCCACGTGCAGTTCATAGGGTTTGGTTGGGTCTGCGTAGGCCAAGACTGGTGCAGTGGTCAGGCTCCTCTTCAATACCTGGAAAGCCTCTTCACACTTCTGATTCCACTGATCTCTGATGGACGCTCCTGGCCTCCTGGGCCCCGAGCCATCCTCTTCTCCTTCAGTCTTGAGCAACTCATTCAATGGTCTAGCAATTCGGGCAAATCCCTCCACAAACCTCCTGTAGTAGGAGCAGAAGCCCAAGAAGGATCTGAGTTCTGTTACTGTGGTGGGCCGTGGCCAGGAGGTAACTGCCTCCAATTTCTCAGGGTCTGTGGCCACCCCTTCTTCAGACACTATGTGCCCCAGATAGTTCACAGAAGACTGGTAGAACCGACACTTCTCAGGCGAAAGCTTAAGTCCTTCCTCACTGAGTCTTCTCAACACTTTTTCCAGCCTCTCTTTCAGGGGTCATTACTGGATTGACCAGCACCTGTGCGGGTACAACACTTGTCTTATCCTTCTGCTGGTCCTGTTGCAGCGCCTCCTCATCTCTGATGATTTTTATTAAAACAGCATAAGTCAGCAACATTCCTCCTCCCAAGGTTTTCAGGTGCAGCCAGACTGGATCGGAGCGTAGCGCTCCCTTTAAGACTTGCTTCATTCTTGCCGCATCGGCATCTTGGGGCTTCATCCCTTTCTTTAACACAATCTTGCACAGCAGCCTGTTTAGCCTTCTGACATACTCAGAAAGTTTCTCCTCCGGTTTTTGGAAAGTGTGTTCAAACTGGTAGACCATCTCTGTCACCTTGTCTAATTGACCAAACTCTTCCTGCAGCATAGCTAGACAGTCCTGCGCCGTGCACCCTGCATTCCCAAACCGGAAACTTTTCACTGCTTCTGCTGCTGCACCTTTAAGGCTTTCTAACACTCGCTGCCTCTTCTGTGCTTCAGGCACCTCCCATGCCTCCACCGCCTGTAATGCCTGCTCCACCCAGGTATCAAAATCTTCTTCCCCTGCGGGACAGGGAGCTTCCCTGAGAATATTTTTAGTCTCCGGTAGCTAGTTTCCACATGCACCGTACTTGTCTTCTGACATTTGGCTAGCAAATCCCCTATTGCATTTATCAGTTCTGGTGATATAGCAGTGGCCGGTGCAGGTGCCACCGGTGGTGTATCGCCCTGTCTTCTCTTTCAGGTGGAGTTCGGGCCGCAGCCTGTGGCGATCCCGTAGGGGATGGTTCCCTTTCTACAGTTATTGCGTGCACCAGCCTAAATGTTCTGTTGTCTGGCGTCCGCAGACACTTGTGCTTACAGGCCTCTGGCATCCCATCCCAATATTCCACTAATGCGTATTGATATGAGATGTCTGGGTCTGTCTTTATGTCTATCACCCACGGTGTGTGATCTGGGGACACTGAACTCATTAGTTCCTCTACCGTCTCACTCGACCATTTCTCCCCAGGGAGGCTAATGGCTATCGACTGTTTTGGCTCTGTATTAGCGGCTTTGCACCACTCTTCTACCGCTCTTGGATCCATGGGGTCCATGCCGGCACTTCTGGCGTTCGCTTGCTGCATCAGTATCCCGGACGAGCCCCCACGTGTAGCGATACCTCCAACTAAGGAGGCCGCAGAATTAGATTTGGGCCCTGAGTGAAGCTCCGCCAACCCCCGGCAATAGGCTCTACCCCCTTCTGGCACAGCTAGTACTAACAATCAATGATATATCCTATGCAATATAATTGTCAAGGTCACCTGTGGCCAGGTGACAGACGCACACCGCAGGGGGACAGGAGCGCACCGCAAGGTAGTGAACCCCACGGCCGACCGCCGCGGACAGGAAACTGGGTGGCTGTGGAAAGCGGGACCAGAGGAGCACAACCAGGATCCTAACAGAAGCTAGAGCCAAGATTCCCCAGGGCGCGGAGTCTAAGACCCAGCAGGTCTTCTCCAGGGCCTCTAGTGGTGAGGATGTTATGCTGCAGGCTGGGACCAGGTCGCGGCCCCTGGAGTTTCCTAGCTCACGCCCCGTAGGATAAGGGGAAAAGAGGGGAAGCAGCAGCACAAGATATGAGAGAACCGAATAACAAGCTGAAGCTCAGGGGCCACAAGCAGACAAGGATAACGAAAGAACGAGCCGAAGGTCAAGGGTCACGAGCAGACAGGGATAGTCGGGGACAAGCCAATAACGTAACAGAGAGACAGACGTAGCACACGGCAGGCAGGAACCCAAACACACAATGCCTAACAAACACGTTGATCAGCAAAGCAGGCTTGCAGTGCACAGGTTAATATAGTGAGGGCTACTCAGGTGAAAGTCTATCTGTTCTTACCCCTAGTACCCATTATTTTAGTACAAGCCTTTTACACAGGCCTGACAAACCCTTGTTAACCCATTACATCCCTTACCATTATTTGCATACAGGCCAAGGTTTTTTCCATCTCCTCCAACCACATTGATGAGCACCGTCGGTAGGGGGTACATATCTACCCTGTAAATCAACCCCCTCCCTCCACCCCAATGGTCCATCGATCAATACTTGAAACGGAGGTGACCCATCAACCTAGCTCCTTCAAAAATCCCTCAGCATCAGGAATCAGTGCATGACGGCAAGCCTCCCACTTTTGGATCAGCCCACAGGTACAGCTATCACCACCCTATGGACTTCAATGTGTCCCTTCTTTTGGACACACAGGTTCATAGTTTACCCTATAGTGCTCTTTCATTACAGCAGACGCCTGTAGATATTTTGTCCATACCAATCTACTCTTTTTTTCTCCGCTCCACAGTGCAGACTCCACACACTGGTCTCTGACCTTTGAGCGCCATGTGCCCCTTGCTGGGGAGCCTCCTCTCTGCTGGGGTTGATGTGTGAACGCACCATTTTGGGTGAATCCCTGGGCACTGGACGCCGGTGGGACCTGGCCCTTTCTGGAAGGTTTCTCTCCCCTGGTGTTTTTTTCTCATTTTATGTCTTTCCATCCCCTCCCCATGGATGCAACTTTATGATCCCCAAGTTTTATATACATGGTCAGCAGCATTTCAATATATGAACAATGTCAATATACACCTACCCCCCTTGATGTATAGTTTGTTGTTTATTAATGTCTTTTTTCAATTTCTAGACACACTAATATGCCTGCTCTTTGACACAATCATCTCCCTGAAGAAGAAAATAACTGCAAATTTTCGAAACGCGTCGGCTCTCACCATTATGTTTTTTGTAACCACATGGTGTCCCTGATTGTATTAGTATTTCATGTATCATATGGTTTGTTGTGTTAGCATCCCTCCCATGTTCCAACCCCTTTATTTCTTGTAAAACAATCTTACCTATTATCACCACCCTGGTGGGAATAAAATAACTTTGTACTTTCCATTGACGTACTACGAACTTATTATTCGAGTAAAGTTCCCTTTAAAGTCCCCTAAGAGGAACCCCCCTTTCCCACATTAATATAGTGTTCTGTGATAGGGCCTGGGGTGGAGTCAGGCTGGGAGGAGATTATAAAGGAAGCCAGGTGAAAGGGTTCTGGCCTCTAAGATGAACACATGGGAAGGAAGGTAAGCTGACAGACAAACACTACTGCATATCCATGACAGTACCCTCCCTCTGATGGGCCCTCCCCCGCCTGGGCCCAGGCTTAAAGGGAAATCTCAGATGAAACCTCCTCAACAGATGAGGTGCAACGACATCAGATGCAGCGATCCAAGACGCCTCCTCAGGACCAAAACCTCTCCAATGCACAAGGTACTGAAGAATACCTCTGCAGAGCCGAGAATCCAGAACTTGTCTAACCTCGTACTTTAGATTATCCTCAGAGACCAGAACCGAGGTAGGGAGATGACAAGAAGATCTATTGAGGACCAAAGGCTCTCTAGGAATAAGCAAGGGCATGAGAGGATCAACAGAAATCTGAGGAGGGTCCCCTAGACCCTTAAAGATGAACTGGTCATCTAGCACAGGACCATCAAACTGGGCAGATGTCAGTGGAACCCTGAAGTCAGGTTGGTTAGAGGGTGACATGTCACAGGAGTCAAGCTGAATAGCTGAAAGACAAGCAGAATGTCCTGAACAAGAAAAAGTAGGCGGCTCACTGGGCATGGGCTGGACTGGCATAACTAGTACAGAGGCCGAGTGAATAGAGTCAGGTGTAGCGACTACCTGAATCGCATCGCAAGACGTAGCGACTGCAGGACTTGTAGACAAGCTAGCCTGGCTGTGCGTCCAAGGGCGATTAGGGACAGAGAAATGTAAATGGTTATGCGACCTGGAATGAATGACCGGCTCAGGTTCACAGGGGGCAACCTTGGGTAGGCAGGACGAGGAACAGGAGGAACCCCAAGCCAGGATCTGTCCAGTAGTCCAGTCCACATGAGGAGAATGGAGCTGTAACCATGGGAGACCCAAAATTATAGGCCTTGAGGCCTTGGGTAAGATAAGGAAGGATATCCACTCCTGGTGGAGTGTCCCTACCGACATCTTAACAGGGAGGGTCTGGAAGCGGATAGGTCCCCCTGGGAGAACAGTACCATCAATCGCCAAGACCACCAATGGCGTGGTGAGGGGCAAAAGAGTAAGTCTCATGGACGACGCGATTTCCCAGTCCATGAAATTACCAGCGGCTCCGGAATCCAGATATGCTGAGACCGAATGAGAAGAAGCACCAACATGAAGGAACACAGAAAGCAGAAGACGAGAAGGGGAAGGTGATATTTCTGGGTCCAATACTCCACTTTCCAGATGAAGTGGACCCAAACGTTTTTCTGGACAAAGAGAGCAAGTGTCACGAAAATGACCTTTGCCCCCACAGTAGAGACACAGGCCTAGAGTTCTGCACCTAGCACATTCCTCTGGGGATAGCCTGGTCCTGCCCAGCTGCATGGGTTCCTCAGCTGGCAGGAGATGCTCCACGGGTCGAGGAGAGGGGAGCTCAGGCTGACTAAGGACCAAGGAGTGCTGGCGCCGCTTTTCTAGGGTCCTTTCCTGAAAGCGAATATCGATCTGGTTACACAAGGAGATAACTCCGTCCAGATCAGTGGGGATGGTTCTTCCTGCTAATTCATCCTTCACTCTATCAGACAGGCCATGCAAAAAGGTTGCGACTAAGGCCTCATTGTTCCAGCTCAACTCAGCCGACAGTATGCGGAAATTAAGGGCGTACTGTCCCACTGAAGCAGACTCTTGGCGGAGACGTAGAAGGGCGCTGGCCGCTGAAGAGACACGAGCCGGTTCTTCAAAGATATTCCGAAAAAGTTTCAAGAAGCCAGACAGGCTAGAAACCACTGGATCATTCAGTTCCCACAGAGGGGCTGCCCAGGCTAAAGCTTCACCGGAGAGGAGGGAAATGATATAGGCTACCTTTGCCCTATCAGACAGAAAGTTTTGAGGCTGAAGCTCAAAATGAATCGTGCATTGGCTAAGGAACCCTCTGCAGGCCTTGGAGTCCCCAGAGAAACGGAACGGAGCTGGCAGTGTCAGTGAGTGTGTGGCTGCGACTGGTGCGATAGGTACCACCGCTGGTTGTACTTGAGGTTGCGGATTCGGGGTTCCCAAGGAGGCCTGAAGCTGCTCGAATCGAGAAGCC
The DNA here is from genome assembly GCA_029206835.1 of Rana muscosa. Classification (NCBI taxonomy): domain Eukaryota; kingdom Metazoa; phylum Chordata; class Amphibia; order Anura; family Ranidae; genus Rana; species Rana muscosa. Next base: position 89,334,300 of record CM055117.1, on the reverse strand, counting down.
AGATCCTGGAGGAATCGCATCACCTGAGTCTGATTCGATTCCTGGGTTTCAAGTCTGTGGACTATGCCCCGCAATGGATTATCCGCGGGGATCGGGATGTCAGCCGGGTCCATGGCTGATCAAACTGTCAAGGTCACCTGTGGCCAGGTGACAGACGCACACAGCAGGGGGACAGGAGCGCACCGCAAGGTAGTGAACCCCATGGCCGACCGCCGCGGACAGGAAACTGGGTGGCTGTGGAAAGCGGGACCAGAGGAGCACAACTGGGATCCTAGCGGAAGCTAGAGCCAAGATTCCCCAGGGCGCGGAGTCTAAGACCCAGCAGGTCTTCTCCAGGGCCTCTAGTGGTGAGGATGTTATGCTGCAGGCTGGGACCAGGTCGCGGCCCCTGGAGTTTCCTAGCTCACGCCCCGTAGGATAAGGGGAAAAGAGGGGAAGCAGCAGCACAAGATATGAGAGAACCGAATAACAAGCTGAAGGTCAGGGGCCACAAGCAGACAAGGATAACGAAAGAACGAGCCGAAGGTCAAGGGTCACGAGCAGACAGGGATAGTCGGGGACAAGCCAATAACGTAACAGAGAGACAGACGTAGCACACGGCAGGCAGGAACCCAAACACACAATGCCTAACAAACACGTTGATCAGCAAAGCAGGCTTGCAGTGCACAGGTTAATATAGTGTTCTGTGATAGGGCCTGGGGTGGAGTCAGGCTGGGAGGAGATTATAAAGGAAGCCAGGTGAAAGCGTTCTGGCCTCTAAGATGAACACATGGGAAGGAAGGTAAGCTGACAGACAAACACTACTGCATATCCATGACAATAATAACTAAGCAAGGACACAGTAATGAATTGTAATAGGTAAAGTGTTTTACTTATTTTCTCAATATGGATAAAGGGGGTAACAGTAATCACAGTTCAAGATAATCACTCCTAAGGGCAGCGTCCTGCCACTCTAACACACTATGTAGTAACACACGCTACAGGTGCGCCATACGGGCGACCGTTAACTAAGTGCCCTATGGCGCAGTAATCAAACACGCTAGAATCCCCACCAGGCCTGGTTCTAATATTTAACTTAGTCCTTCTTTCTTCACCGGCAGGTCTGTAATGATGGTGCACTTTAAACAGAGTATAACTTTGTAATCCAAGAGGTATAGAACTTGGTTAAATAAAGCCGCAGGCTCAGTTCTGACAAGGCTCTTCAATAGGGGTATCAAAATAACTTGTAGGCCACGGCAGTCTATAGGCCTATATGCAGTAACAGTATCTTAGCTGGGCTTATGCCCTCTCACCTGCCGGACTACGGATCCAGTCCGGGAAACCTCCACCGGCCGTGTCACACACACTCGATCTCTCCAACCATCGGGTCCCCGATCCAACAAGGCTGTAGCGCACAAAGTCAGATGCCACCCAGGTTCGCAGAGGGGGTGGAAGGCTCTTTGGTGCTGAGCAAGGCCTCAGGCTTCAGGCCTTGCACTCCGACACATCCGCACAGGAGGATCCGTCTGTGAAGTCTCGTGTCCCAAAGAGGCCGAGCCCGGCCGAGCCTCCTCCTTTTATAACCCCTCCCATGAGTCTCTGCGGTGGAACATGTGAAGAATGGGGTTATGGGTGATGTAGTTTCTTCCCATTATAGGGGAACACCCCGCTACAGTACACTACAGCAAGTAATGGAATCGGAGGAAGCTATTGAGAATAGAGTCGACCGTGGTGGCCGGGGAACACAGCAGTTCAGGGAAAGACTCTAACCATAGTGCGGATTGCTGCGACCGGGGAATGCAGCTTCTGCAAGATTGGACTATCTGGGCCTAGTAGTCCATCGGTCGCCATGTGCTGCTAAAGTACTGGGCCGTCGGGGGGAGGTGTGGATGCACCTCTGGTTCAGTGCCAGCATTTGAGTTACTGTCAGCAATTTGGGGAGTTATTCAGAGTGACTCTTCATAAGAAAGAAAGTAATACAAGAAACTAACGGTTTTGCAACAAAGGATTTACACAGGAATGTAGAAGTGATACTCTGCAGGAGTCAGTGCAGAAGAAGAGGAGCAATAGCCTGCAGTGAAGCAAAGCAGAGCAATAGACTGTAAACGCTTGCTGTGCCTTTTTACCAGAATTTTATTTACCAATGTGCTAAATGCTATAGGCAGCTCATATCATCCCTATCCTATCCTATCCTATCCAAGTTTTATTTAATAGGGTTCTAAAGTTCGCGCAAACTTTCGGTCCGTTCGCAGGTTCTGGTCCGAACCGAACCGGGGGGTGTAAAAATACAACAAAACAACGCAAATGACTGTTCATTGTCTCAAGATGGATGAATGATGGTCAGGCAGCAGGGTGATGTGTGGATCTTTTGAAACTTGCGGCAGTGCACCGCTACATGTATATCCACTAGGGATGAGCCGAACACCCCCCGGTTCGGTTCGGACCAGAACCTGCGAACGGACCGAAAGTTTGCGCGAACTTTAGAACCCTATTAAATACAATGGACCCGAACGTTCGAAATGTAAAGTGCTAATTATAACGGCTAATATTCATGTTATTGTCCTAAAAAGGGTTTGGGGACCCGTGTCCTGCCCCAGGGGACATGTATCAATGCAAAAAGACGTTTTAAAAACGGTCCTTTTTTCGGGAGCAGTGATTTTAACTATGCATAAAGTGAAAAAAAAAAAAATGAAATATTCCTTTTAAATATCGTACCTGGGGGGTGTCTAAAGTATGCCTGTGAACTGTCCCTGCACAAACTGACATTTCTAAAGGAAAAAAAAGCCATTTAAAACTGCTTGCGGCTCTAATGTAATGTCTGGTCCCGGCAATATGGATGAAAATCATTGAGAAAAATGGCATGGTTTTGCCACAACACTGTAAGCCCTCACAGTTACTCTTGGTGGGCGCTGCAACGTCCTGCTGTGAATTATTAGATCAAGAATTCTAATTACATGCCATTGTTGAACAGTGGTAGGAAAAATTGGGCCTTTGGTGGTGGTGCTGGTGCCACAAGACTGTAAGTCCTCACAGTTACTCTTGGTGGGCGCAGGAATGGGCCCAGCTGTGAAATATTAGATCAAGAATTGTTATTACATGCCCCTGTTGAACAGGGGCAGAAAAAATGGGCATTAGGCACTGGTGCTGGTGCCACAACACTGCAACCCCTCACAGATACTGTACTTAGAGCGCAGCAATGAGCCCTGCTGCAAAGCATTGCACAAAAAATTGTAAATACACGCCCCTGTTAAACAGGGGCTGAAAAATTGGGCCTTTGGCACTGGTACTGGTGCCACGACACTGCAACCTCTCTCAGATACTGTACTTAGAGCGCAGCAATGAGCCCTGTTGCAAAGTATTAGACCAAGAATTGTAATTACATGCCCCTGTTAAACAGGGGCTGAAAAATTGGGCCTTAGGCACTGGTGCCAAAACACTGCAACCCCTCACAGATACTGTACTTGGAGCGCAGCAATGAGCCCTTCTGCAAAGCATTGCATAAAAAATTGTAAATACACGCCCCTGTTAAACAGGGGCTGAAAAATTGGGCCTTAGGCACTGGTGCTGGTGCCACGACACTGCAACCTCTCCCAGATACTCTAGTTGGAGTGCAGTAATGAGCCCCGCTCATAGGCGTGCGCACAGGGTGTGTCAGGTGTGCCTGGGCACACCCTAATCACGCTGTGCTGCACAGATTCCCTCTGCTGCTTGGCTGCAAAAGAAGGGACTGGGGAATCTGTCTTAAAAGTGAGACATCAGGGGTCTGTTTGGACCTCTGATATCTCACCAAAGCCCCCCAGTGGAGCTCCTAAAAAACTGTATAAAAATAATAATAATAATATATTACTAAATTAAATTGTAAAAAATAGATTTTTTTTTAAAAGTTATAATAAAAAAAATTAATATAAAGAAACTACTTACATCAATCTCTTCCCTACTGACCCCGTCCACTGCTCTACTGATATATATATATATGTGTGTATATATATATATATATATATATATATATATATATATATATATATATAATCTATGTATATATACGTGTGTTTGAGCTTTGGGTGCACACCCTAATGCCATGGTCTGCGCACACCTATGGCCCCGCTGCAAAGCATTGCATCAAATATTGTAATTACATGCCCCTGTTAAACAGGGGCTAAAAAATTGGGCCTTAGCCACTGGTGGCGGCACCCAGAACCAAAAATGTTCTTCCAAGCTATCAGCAGGATCATTGAGGAGGAAGAGGATAGTCAGTCAACATAACAGGACATTCACTCAGCATCAGCATAGGCAGTCTTGAAAGGATGTGACATTTTAAAATAAAATATTCGGTTACATCAGCTTCAGGTGCTTGGTAGCTGGTGGTGATCCAAGACTGATTCATCTTTATGAATGTCAGTCGATCAACCGAGTCGGTGGACAGGCGCACCCTGTGATCGGTAACAAAGCCTCCAGTAACACTGAATGTGCGTTCCGAAAGAACGTTGGATGCAGGACAGGCCAGTAGCTCAATTGCATACTGTGCAAGCTCTGGCCAGTGATCCATCCTCAAGACTAGGGATGAGCCGAACACCCCCGGGTTCGGTTCGCACCAGAACCTTCGAACGGACCGAAAGTTCGCGCAAATTTTCGAACCCTATTCGTTATAATGGACGCAAACGTTCGAAATCAAAATTGCTAATTACAACGGCCAATATGCATGTTAATGTTATAAAACAGGTTTGGGGACCCGGGTCCTGCCCCAGGGGACATATATCAATGCAAAAATAAATTTTAAAAACTAAAGTTTTTTCGGGAGCAGTCATTTTAATGATGCATAAAGTGAAAAAAAAAAAAGTGAAATTTTCCTTTAAATATGGTACCTGGGGGGTGTCTAAAGTATGCCTGTGAAGTGGCATGTGTTTCCCGTGTTTAGAACTGTCCTTGCACAAAATGACATTTGTAAAGGAAAAAAAGAAGCCATTTAAAACCACTTGCGGCTTTAATGTCATGTCTTGTCCTGGCCGCCATATGGCTGAAAATCCTTGAGAAAAATGGCATGGCTACCCCATCACCCCCCCCCCCCACCCCAGCCCCTTTGGGTCTTGTATGGATACTAAGGGGGACCCCGCACCCAAAATAAAACCCTATACCTACAACCCTATATACTCTGAACAGCAGTATATAGGTTGTGCAAACAAGACATGGACTGTAGGTTTGTTCTTAAGTAGAATCTGAACAGGTACATTATGAAGTGTAGCTACATCCCAAAAAAATCAATTTTTAAGCTTTTTGGAGAACATAGGGAGGGGTTATCACCCCTGTAACATTTGCTGTCTTTGCACATCTGTTCAGAACATGTCACCTCACTTTCCGTCCCAATGACAAATGTTTTTGGAAAAGTGGGGTTTTAATTGAAACAAGGATTGGTGATAAAGCATCAGTAGAGAGGAGATACCTTTTTCCCAAATTAAATCTAACAGGATAGAATTTTCCTTCCTAGGGGTAGATTTCCTCTCACTTCCTGTTTTCTCTTGCCGTTTGCAAGTAGGAGTCGTTTGTAAGTTGGATGTTTGAAAGTAGGGGCCTGCCGTATATACTCTGCAGAAATTTGCCCTATTAGATGTTGGTGTAGCCACAAGACTGGTGGGCACAGGAATGGGCCCTGCTGTGAGTTAATAGATCAAGATTTGTACTTGCATGCACCTGTTGAACCGGGCAGAAAAATTGGGCCTTTGGTGGTGGTGGTGGTGGTGGTGGACGGTGTTGCCACAAGACTGTAAGCCCTCACAGTTACTCTTGGTGGGTGCAGGAATGGGCCCTGCTGTGAGTTATTAGATCAAGATTTGTAATTGCATGCACCTGTTGAACAGGGCAGAAAAATTGGGCCTTTGGTGGTGGTGGTGGTGGTGGACGGTGTTGCCACAAGACTGTAGGCCCTCATAGTTACTCTTGGTGGGCGCAGGAATGGGCCCTGCTGTGAACTATTAGATCAAGATTTGTAATTACACGCCCCTGTTAAACAGGGGCTGAAAAATTGTGCCTTAGGCATTGGTGCTGGTGCCACAACACTGCAACCCCTCACAGATACTGTACTTGGAGCACAGCAGTCACACCTGTTGCGAAGCATCTTTTTAAAAAATTGTAATTACACGCCCCTGTTATACAGGGGCTGAAAAATTGTGCCTTAGGCACTGGTGCTGGTGCCACAACACTGCAACCCCTCACAGATACTGTACTCTGAGCACAGCAATGAGACCTGTTGCAAAGCATTGCCTAAAAATTGTAATTACACGCCCCAACAGGGGCTGAAAAATTGTGCCTTAGGCACTGGTGCTGGTGCCACAACACTGCAACCCCTCACAGATACTGTACTCTGAGCACAGCAGTCACACCTGTTGCGAAGCATCTTTTTAAAAAATTGTAATTACACGCCCCTGTTATACAGGGGCTGAAAAATTGTGCCTTAGGCACTGGTGTGGTGGCATGGATCATTGAGGAGGAGGAAGAGGATAGACAGTGAACATAACAGGACAGTCACTCAGCATCAGCATAGGCAGTCTTGAAGGGATGTGACATTATAAATTATTCCGTTATATCCGCTTCAGGTGTCTGGTAGCTGGTGGTGATCCAAGACTGATTCATTTTTATGAAGGTCAGTCGATCAACCGAGTCGGTGGACAGGCGCACCCTATGATCGGTGACAAATCCTCCAGCAGCACTGAATGTGCGTTCGGAAAGAACGCTGGATGCAGGACAGGCCAGTAGCTCAATTGCATACTGTGCAAGCTCTGGCCAGTGATCCATCCTCAGGACCCAGTAAGCCAGAGGATTTTCGGTGGGAAAGGTGTCCAAGTCTGACCTTGCCCCTAGGTATTCCTGCACCATGTATATCAGACGCTGGCGATGGTTGCTGGAACCGATCATACCTTGGGGCTGCGGACTAAAAAATTGTCTGAACGCATCGGTCAGACGTCCACCTTCCCCACCGCTCCTTCTGCTACTGACCGAAGCCTCAGCAACTCGTCGTCCAGGACCAGGAGTTTGTAACCTCCCAGTTTCTGGGAACGCGTTGCACAGACCTTTCTGCAAGGCCTCCCTGAGATGTCTCATCCTCTGCTCCCTCTGCGACGGCAAGATAAGGTCCGCAACCTTACCCTTGTACCGTGGATCAAGGAGAGTGGCCAGCCAGTAATGGTCACTCTCCTTGATCCGAAGAACACGAGGATCCTTCCGCAGGCTTTGCAGGATCAGGGAGGCCATGCAGCGTAGGTTAGCTGAGGCATTCGGTCCGGAGTCTTCTGGGTCACTGAGGATGACATGATCGCCAGCCACCTCCTCCCAGCCACGTACAAGTCCACTGGTTTGTTGGGACTGTACATCATCCCTAAAAGACTGCTGCTGCTGATGCTGAGTGCCAGGCTCCACCTCCATGCTCACACAATCCTCCTCCTCCTCCTCCTCCTCCTCCTCTTCCTGTGTGATGGGTGGGACAGAAGGAACATTGTCTGGATAAAGGGGGCCTTGAGAGACAAGGAAGTCCTCCTCTTCCTGCCTCTGTTCTGCCTCAAGTGCCCTGTCCATTATCCCACGCAGCGTATGCTCCAACAGGTGGACAAGAGGTACAGTGTCACTGATGCATGCACTGTCACTGCTCACCATCCTCGTGGCCTCCTCAAATGGTGAGAGGACAGTGCATGCATCCCTGATCATGCTCCACTGGCGTGGGGAAAAAAAGCCAAGCTCCCCTGACCCTGTCCTGGTGCCGTAGTCGCAAAGGTACTCATTGATGGCCCTCTGCTGCGTGTGCAGTCGCTGCAGCATGGCCAACGTTGAGTTCCACCTGGTGGGCATGTCACATATTAGGCGGTTCTTGGGCAGGTTCAGCTCCTTTTGCAGCTCAGTCAGCCGAGCACTGGCATTATAAGATCGGCGGAAATGCACACAGACTTTCCTGGCCTGCCTCAGGACATCCTGTAAGCCTGGGAACCTGCCCAAGAACCGCTGCACCACCAGGTTGAGGACGTGAGCCATACAGGGCACATGGGTGAGCTGCCCCTGTCGCAGGGCGGAGAGGAGGTTGGTGCCATTATCAGAAACGACCATTCCTGGCTTAAGCTGGCGTGGCGTCAACCACCTCTCGGCCTGCCCCTGCAGAGCTGCCAGAACCTCTGGCCCAGTGTGGCTCCTGTCCCCCAAACACACCAGCGCAAGCACGGCATGGCATCTTTTTGCCTGCGTACTCGCGTAGCCCCTTGTACGCCTACGGAGCACCGCTGGTTCCGAGGACAGAGCACTCGAAGAGGACATGGAGGAAGAAGAAGAGGAGGGGGTGGAGGAGAGAGGTGTGTCACAACCAGTAGTAGCATTTTGGAGGCGTGGTGGCGGAACAACCTCCAACACTACTGCACCTTGTCCTGCATCCCTCCCAGCTACCAATAGAGTGACCCAATGGGCCGTGAAAGAAAGATAACGTCCCTGTCCATGCCTGCTGGACCATGAGTCAGCGGTAATATGCACCTTACCGCTGACCGCCCTGTCCAGCGAGGCATGGACATTGCCTTCCACATGCCAGTAGAGAGACGGAATCGCCTTCCGTGAGAAAAAGTGGCGTTTGGGAACCTGCCACTGAGGAACCGCACATTGAACAAACTCACGGAAGGGGGCCGAGTCTATCAACTGAAAAGGCAGCAGTTGAAGTGCTAGCAATTTAGCCAAGCTAGCATTCAACCGCTGGGCATGTGGATGGCTGGGAGTATACTTCTTTCGACGGTCCAGCAGCTGGGGCAGGGAAATTTGCCTGCTACAATCGGACGTCGGTGTACTGCAAGTACTTGGTTGTGACACACCTAATTCTACACCTTCAGTCCTCTCAGAGCAGCTTTCAGAGAGGACTGAAGATATAGTGGGGATGGAGATCCCAGCTGATGAGGAGCAAGGAGAGGTCCGCTTTGTTCTTTGGTGTGGGTCTTTTATGTGTGCTTGCCAACGAGCTGCATGGCAGGTCGACATATGTCTGCTCATGCTTGTGGTGCCCAAGCGGCTGATGTTTTGGCCACGCGAGATACGCTTGAGACAAATATTGCAAATAGCAGTGGTGCGATCTGATGCACTCGTCTCAAAAAAGGCCCACACCAAAGAACTTTTGTGATAACGTGCAGAGGCAGCGCCCTGCACAGGCGGAGCTCTGCGGTGTGGTACAGTTGCTGTGCTGGCCTCTAGCTGGCCTCCAGGGGGCATCCTGCCTCGTTGGACATGTGACGCTGCATCCTCCTCCTCCTCCTCCTCTCTCCCTTCAGGCACCCACGTGGAGTCAGTGACCTCATCATCCCCTCCCTCTTCACCACTAGAGCAAACCTGGCAGTAAGCTGCAGCTGGTGGAACACTACTGCCAGATTGCTGTCCTTCAGCATCCCCTCTCTCTGCGCGCACACTACTGACTTCCTCAAGCTGGGTATCATCATCCGAGCCTTCGAATCGTTGGGCATCCTCCTGGAGCATGTACCCAACACTGTGCTCAAACAGTTCGGGGGACTCCTCAGGAGGACATGGTGGGTCTAGGGAAGGGGTGGCTGATGATGCCATTGAGTACGCGTTGGCAGCTGCTCTGCCAGTACCCTGAGCCTGGGTGAGAGAGGATGAGGAGGATGAGGAGGGCTTGGTCATCCATTCTACCAAGCCTTCGGCATGATGCGGCTCCACATGTCCAGCTGCCGAAAACAAAGACAAGCGTGTCCCATGGCCACGTGCTGATGACGATGCACGACCACGTCCACGGCCAGCACTGTTGTCTCTAGAAACAGAGCCTGCCTGCCCTGTGTTCTTGCCTCGGCACGCTCTGCCTCTCCTTGGCGGTCTTCCAGCCATTGTAGTCGGTAGTGTATATAGTATAAAAAATAGAACTCCTATGTGTGCTCACAACACACTGTAGGTCCTATGGGTGCTGACACTAACACACTATAGGTACTATGTGTGCTGCTGACAAGAAAATATAGGAGCTCTGTTTGCTGCCACTAACACACTAGAAGTCCTATGGGTGCTGCTGAGAAGAAAATATAGGAGCTCTGTTTGCTGCCACTAACACACTAGAAGTCCTATGGGTGCTGCTGAGAAGAAAATATAGGAGCTCTGTGTGATGCCACTAACACACTAGAAGTCCTATGGGTGCTGCTGAGATGAAAATATAGGAACTCTGTGTGATGCCACTAACACATTAGAAGTCCTATGGGTGCTGCTGAGAAGAAAATATAGGAGCTCTGTTTGCTGCCACTAACACACTAGAAGTCCTATGGGTGCTGCTGAGAAGAAAATATAGGAGCTCTGTTTGCTGCCACTAACACACTAGAAGTCCTATGGGTGCTGCTGAGAAGAAAATATAGGAGCTCTGTTTGCTGCCACTAACACACTAGAAGTCCTATGGGTGCTGCTGAGAAGAAAATATAGGAGCTCTGTTTGCTGCCACTAACACACTAGAAGTCCTATGGGTGCTGCTGAGAAGAAAATATAGGAGCTCTGTGTGATGCCACTAACACATTAGAAGTCCTATGGGTGCTGCTGAGAAGAAAATATAGGAGCTCTGTTTGCTGCCACTAACACACTAGAAGTCCTATGGGTGCTGCTGAGAAGAAAATATAGGAGCTCTGTGTGATGCCACTAACACACTAGAAGTCCTATGGGTGCTGCTGAGAAGAAAATATAGGAGCTCTGTTTGCTGCCACTAACACACTAGAAGTCCTATGGGTGCTGCTGAGAAGAAAATATAGGAGCTCTGTTTGCTGCCACTAACACACTAGAAGTCCTATGGGTGCTGCTGAGAAGAAAATATAGGAGCTCTGTTTGCTGCCACTAACACACTAGAAGTCCTATGGGTGCTGCTGAGAAGAAAATATAGGAGCTCTGTTTGCTGCCACTAACACACTAGAAGTCCTATGGGTGCTGCTGAGAAGAAAATATAGGAGCTCTGTTTGCTGCCACTAACACACTAGAAGTCCTATGGGTGCTGCTGAGAAGAAAATATAGGAGCTCTGTGTGATGCCACTAACACACTAGAAGTCCTATGGGTGCTGCTGAGAAGAAAATATAGGAGCTCTGTTTGCTGCCACTAACACACTAGAAGTCCTATGGGTGCTGCTGAGAAGAAAATATAGGAGCTCTGTTTGCTGCCACTAACACACTAGAAGTCCTATGGGTGCTGCTGAGAAGAAAATATAGGAGCTCTGTGTGATGCCACTAACACACTAGAAGTCCTATGGGTGCTGCTGAGAAGAAAATATAGGAGCTCTGTTTGCTGCCACTAACACACTAGAAGTCCTATGGGTGCTGCTGAGAAGAAAATATAGGAGCTCTGTTTGCTGCCACTAACACACTAGAAGTCCTATGGGTGCTGCTGAGAAGAAAATATAGGAGCTCTGTTTGCTGCCACTAACACACTAGAAGTCCTATGGGTGCTGCTGAGAAGAAAATATAGGAGCTCTGTGTGATGCCACTAACACACTAGAAGTCCTATGGGTGCTGCTGAGAAGAAAATATAGGAGCTCTGTTTGCTGCCACTAACACACTAGAAGTCCTATGGGTGCTGTTGGGGTGCAATGCTGTGCTAACAGCACTGCGGTTGGTACTACTGCAATACTGTACTAACAGTAAGCACGCACCAGACTAATCCCCAGCAGCAGCTAATAACACACTAACTGTGCAATCAGCAGCAATGAACGATCAATGACTTAGGTAGCAATGGTTTAGCAAAGAAATAGCCAATGGTTTAGCAAAGAAGAGCAAATCTTTCAGTATCAAGCAAAGACAGAATCAGCAGACTAATCTCTCCTAAAGCCGGAACTCATGTGACCGGGGCCGATGGCGTGGCGGCCTTTTAAATGGTGGGGCGTGTACTAAAGCCCCTGAGCTGTAATTGGCTACAGGCGTCCTGCCTGTAGCCAATTATTGCTCTCCGAGTTTCGGGCGCTGTGATTGGCCAAGCATGCGAGGTCACAGTGCATGCTTGGCCAATCATCAGCCAGCAATGCACTGCGCCGGCCGCGCCGGCCGCAATGCATTGCGGGGCCGCTCGCATCACACGAATGTGATGCGAACGGCCCAAATAGTTCTGGGCTCGACGAGCGAGCGAACGCCCGATGTTCGATTCGAACATGGGTTCGAATCGAGCACCGGGCCCATCCCTACTCAAGACCCAGTAAGCCAGAGGATTTTCGGTGTGAAAGGTGTCCAAGTCTGACCTTGCCCCTAGGTATTCCTGGACCATGTAAATCAGATGCTGGCGATGGTTGCTGGAACCGATCATACCTTGGAGCTGCGGACTAAAAAATTGTCTGAACGCATTGGTCAGACGACCACCTTCCCCACCGCTCCTTCTCTGACTGACCGAAGCCTCAGCAACTCGTTGTCCAGGACCAGGAGTTTGTAACCTCCCAGTCTCTGGGAATGCGTTGCACAGACCTTTCTGCAAGTCCTCCCGGAGATGTCTCATCCTCTGCTCCCTCTGCAACGGCAAGATAAGGTCCGCAACCTTAGCCTTATACCGTGGATCAAGGAGAGTGGCCAGCGGCAGCCAGTAATGGTCCCTCTCCTTGATCCGAAGAATACGAGGATCCTTCCGCAGGCTTTGCAGGATCAGGGAGGCCATGCAGCGTAGGTTAGCTGAGGCATTCGGTCCGGAGTCCTCTGGGTCACTAAGGACGACATGATCCGCAGCCACCTCCTCCCAGCCACGTACAAGTCCATGGTTTCTTGGGACTGTAAATCATCCCTAAAAGACTTCTGCTGCTGATGCTGAGTGCCAGGCTCCACCTCCATGCTGACACAATCCTCCTCCTCCTCCTCTTCCTGTGTGATGGGTGAGACAGAAGGAACACTGTCTGGATAAAGGGGGCCTTGAGAGGCAAGGAAGTCCTCCTCTTCCTGCCTCTGTTCTGCGTCAAGTGCCCTCTCCATTATTCCACGCAGTGTATGCTCCAACAGGTGGACAAGAGGTACAGTGTCACTGATGCATGCACTGTCACTTCACTGCTCACTATCCTCGTGGCCTCCTCAAATGGTGCCAGGACAGTGCATGCATCCCTGATCATGCCCCATTGGCGTGGTGAAAAAAAACGAGCTCCCCTGACCCTGTCCTGGTGCCGTAGTCGCACAGGTACTCATTGATGGCCCTCTGCTGCCTGTGCAGCCGCTGCAGCATGGCCAACATTGAGTTCCACCTGGTGGGCATGTCACATATAAGGCGCTTCTTGGGCAGGTTCAACTCCTTTTGCAGCTCAGCCAGTCGAGCACTGGCATTATATGATCGGCGGAAATGCACACAGACTTTCCTGGCCTGCCTTACGACATCCTGTAAGCCCGGGTACCTGCGAAAGAACCGCTGCACCACCAGGTTAAGGACGTGAGCCACACAGGGCACATGGGTCAGTTGTCCCTGTCGGAGGGCGGAGAGGAGGTTGGTGCCATTGTCGCAAACCACCATTCCTGGCTTAAGCTGGCGTGGCGTCAACCACCTCTCGGCCTGTCCCTGCAGAGCTGACAGAACCTCTTCCCCAGTGTGGCTCCTGTCCCCCAAACACACCAGCACAAGCACGGCATGTCATCTTTTTGCCTGCGTACTTGCGTAGCCCCTTGAACGCCTACAGAGCACCGCTGGTTCCGAGGACAAAGCACAGGAAGAGGCCATGGAGGAAGAAGAAGAGGAGGGGGTGGAGGAGAGAGGTGTGTCACAACCAGTAGTAGCATTTTGGAGGCATGGTGGTGGAACAACCTCCAACACTACTGCACCTTGTCCTGCATCCTTCTCAGCTGCCAAAAGAGTGACCCAATGGGCCATGAAAGATAGGTAATGTCCCTGTCCATGCCTGCTGGACCATGAGTCAGCGTTAATATGCACCTTACCGCTGACCGCCCTGTCCAGCGAGGCATGGACATTGCCTTCCAGATGCCGGTAGAGAGCCGGAATCGCCTTCCGTGAGAAAAAGTGGTGTTTGGGAACCTGCCACTGAGGAACCGCACATTGCACAAACTCACGGAAGGGGCCGAGTCTACCAACTGAAAAGGCAAAAGTTGAAGTGCTAGCAATTTAGCCAAGCTAGCATTCAACCGCTGGACATGTGGATGGCTGGGAGTGAACTTCTTTCCAGCAGCTGGGGCAGGGAAATTTGCCTGCTACAATCAGACGTCAGTGTACTGCTAGCAGAGTGCCCGCAAGTACTTGGCTGTGACACACCTAATTCTACACCTTCATTCCTCTCAGTGCAGGTTTCAGAGAGGACTGAAGGTATAGTGGGGTTGGAGATCCCAGCTGATAAGGAGCAAGGAGAGGTCCGCTTTGTTCTTTGGTGTGGGTCTTTAAGGTACGCTGGCCCAAGCGGCTGATGTTTTGGCCACGGGAGATACGCTTGAGACATATGTTGCAAATAGCAGCGGTGCGATCTGATGCACTCAACTCAAAAAAGGCCCACACCAAAGAACTTTTGGAATAAAGCGCAGAGGCAGCGCCCTGCACAGGCGGAGCTCTGCGGTGTGATTCAGTCGGTGTGCTGCCCTTACGCTGGCCCCCAGAGGGCATCCTGCCTTATTGGAGATGTGCCTCCTCCTCATCCTCCTCCTTCTCCTCCTCTCTCCTATCAGGCACCCACGTGGAGTCAGTGACCTCATCATCCCCTCCCTCTTGATCACTGGAGCAAACCTGGCAGTATGCTGCAGCTAGTGGAACATGACTGCCAGATTGCTGTCCTTCCTGAGCATCCCCTCTCTCTGCGCTCACGCTACTGCCTTCCTCTAGCTGGGTATCATCATCAGACCCTTCAAAACGCTGGGCATCCTCCTGGAGCATGTACCCAACACTGTGCTCAAACAGTTCGGGGGACTCCTCAGGAGGACATGGTGGGTCTAGGGAAGGAGTGACTAATGATGACATTGATATGAGGGAAGAGGACACATTGGCAGCTGCTTTGCCAGTACCCTGAGCCTGGGTGAGAGAGGATGAGGAGGATGAGGAGGGCTTGGTCATCCACTCTACCAAGTCTTCGGCATGCTGCGGCTCAACACGTCCAGCTGCCGAAAATTAGGACAAGCGTGTCCCATGGCCACGTGCTGATGACAATGCACTGGGTCCACGACCAGTACTGTTGCCCCCAGACACAGAGCCTGCTTGCCCTCTTTTATTGGCTCGTGACTGTCTGCCTCTCCTTGTTGGCCTTCCAGACATTCTAATGGCCTGCAGGGAGATGGGAAAACAAGCAATAAGGGGTAGCTTCAGGTGTATACTGTGCAGGAGGCACCTACACCCACTGTAACTGCTTGCAGATGCCTGTCTGTGTTATACAACAGAACAACACCATGAGCAATAAGGGGTAGCTTCAGGAGTATACTGTGCAGGAGGCACCTACACCCACTGTAACTACTTGCAGATGCCTGTCTGTGTTACACAACAGAACAACACCACAAGCAATAAGGGGTAGCTTCAGGTGTATACTGTGCAGGAGGCACCTACAGCCACTGTAACTACTTGCAGATGCCTGTCTGTGTTACACAACAGAACAACACCACGAGCAATAAGGGGTAGCGTATACTGCGCAGGAGGCACCTGCACCCACTGTAACTGCTTGCAGATGCCTGTTAATGTTACACAAAAGAAAAACACCAGCAATACGGGTTAGCTTCAGGTGTATACTGTGCAGGAGGCACCTACACCCACTGTAACTGCTTGCAGATGCCTGTCTGTGTTACACAACAGAACAACACCATGAGCAATAAGGGGTAGCGTATACTGTGCAGGAGGCACCTACACCCACTGTAACTGCTTGCAGATGCCTGTCTGTGTTACACAACAGAAAAACACCAGCAATACGGGGTAGCTTCAGGTGTATACTGTGCAGGAGGCATCTACACCCACTGTAACTGCTTGCATGTGCCTGTTTGTGTTACACAACAGAACAGCACCACAAGCAATAAAGGGTAGCTTCAGGTGTATACTGTGCAGGAGACACCTACACCCACTGTAACTGCTTGCAGGTGCCTGTCTGTGTTACACAACAGAACAACACCACGAGCAATAAGGGGTAGCGTATACTGTGCAGGAGGCACCTACACCCACTGTAACTGCTTGCAGATGCCTGTCTGTGTTACACAACAGAACAACACCACAAGCAATAAGGGGTAGCGTATACTGTGCAGGGGGCACCTACACCCACTGTAACTGCTTGCAGATGCCTGTCTGTGTTACACAACAGAACAACACCACAAGCAATAAGGGGTAGCTTCAGGTGTATACTGTGCAGGAGGTTTAGCAAAGAATAACACTGACACTGTCCCTGCCTATCCTTCTCTCTCCCTGCACGCCAACACACTGTAACTGAACAAGGTTTAGCAAAGAATAACACTGACACTGTCCCTGCCTATCCTTCTCTCTCCCTGCATGCCAACACACTGTAACTGCACAAGGTTTAGCAAAGAATAACACTGACACTGTCCCTACGTATCCTTCTCTCTCCCTGCACGCCAACACACTGTAACTGTACAAGGTTTAGCAAAGAATAACACTGACACTGTCCCTGCCTATCCTTCTCTCTCCCTACATGCGTTCGACTCGAACACCGAGCTCATCCCTAATATCCACTGCATTGTAGTCCAGCCAAGCCTATACCTGACTGTAGGCCATTCCTGTTGTACTTGTTCAAAGACACTTTCAGGCAGGCGATTCAGTGAGCTGCAGTTCATAAAATATATATCCACTGCATTGTAGTCCAGCCAAGCCTATACCTGACTGTAGGCCATTCCTGTTTTACTTGTTCAAAGACACTTTCAGGCAGGCAGACAGGCAGGTGACTCAGTGAGCTGCAGTTCATAAAATATATATCCACTGCATTGTAGTCCAGCCAACCTGACTGTAGGCCATTCCTGGTGTACTGTTTTTAGTAAACTTCAGGCATTGTTTTGCTAATCCAATTGTACAGTATGTCTGGAAGGCCACCAAGCAGACTCTCACAGGCCACTAAAAGAGGGCAAGCAGGCTCTGTGTCTACAGCCAACAGTGCTGGTCGTGGACACGGTGCATCCTCAGCACGTCACCGTGGGGCACACTTGTGCTTTTTTTCAGCAGCTGGCCGTGTTGAGCCACAACATGCAGAAGAGTTGGTAGAGTGGATGACCAAGCCGTCCTCATCCTCCTCATTCTCTGTCACCCAGGCTCAGGGTACTTTGTCTGCCAATGCAGCTGCCAAAGCGGGCTCTTCCATCGGCTCAATGTCATCAGTCACTCCTTCCCTAGCCCCACCATCATGCTCTGAGGAGTCCCCCGAACTGTTCGACCACAGTGTAGGGTACATGCTGCAGGAGGATGCACAATGTTTAGAAGGCTCTGATGATGGTACCCAGGTTGAGGATGAAGGCAGTAACGTGAGCCCAGAGAGAGGGGGTGCCCAATAAGGACAAGAAACTGGCAGTCATGTTCCCCCAGCTGCAGCATACTGCCAGGTTTGCTCCGGTGGTGAGAAGGGAGGGGATGATGAGGTCGCTGACTCTACGTGGGTGCCTGATAGAAGAGAGGAGGAGGAGGCACATCTCCAACGAGGCAGGATGCCCTCCAGGGGCCAGCTTAAGGGCAGCCAACCGACTGCATCACACCGCAGAGCTCCGCATGTGCAGGGCGCTGCTGAATTTGGGCGTTTTTCCAAAAGTTCTTCGGTATGGGCCTTTTTTGAGCCGTGTGCAGCAGATCGCACCGTTGCTGTTTGCAGCATATGTCTGAAGCGTATCAAGCGTGGCCAAAACAGCAGCCGCTTGGGCACCGCGTGTAATTAAAATTTTTGCTGTAATATTTTGCAGCAGGGCTCATTCCTGCGCTCAACTAGAGTATCTGTGAGGGGTTGCAGTGTTGTGGCACCAGCACCAGTGCCTAAAGTCCAATTTTTCTGCCCCTGTTTAACAGGGGCCTGTAATTACAATTCTTGATATAATATTTCACAGCAGGGCCCGTTCCAGCGCCCACCAAGAGTAACTGAGAGGGATTACAGTGTTCTGGTACCACCAACACTTAAGGCCCAAATTTCTGCAGAGTATATAGGGCAGGCCGTATAGCATATACAGGCGGTCCCCTACTTTCAAACATCCGACTCTTCAAACAACTCCTACTTACAAATGGAGGGAGACAACCGGAAGTGAGAGGAAATCTACCCCTAGGAAGGGAAATTCTCTCCTGTAAGAGTTAATATGGGAAAAGGGTGTCTCCACTGATGCTTTATCACCAATCCTTGTTTCCCTAAAAAACCCAAATTTTCAAAATCCAATTGTCATTGGGACAGAAAGTGAGGTGAAATATTCTGAACAGGAGCACAGACAGCATAACAAATGTTACAGGGGTGATAACCCTTCCCTATGTTATCCAAAAAGCTTTAAAATGCTTACAAAATGTACCTGTTCCAAATTACAAACAGATTCTACTTAAGAACAAACCTACAGTCCCTGTCTTGTTTGTACCGCCTGCATACTGCTGTTCAGAGTATTAGGGCCTGGGGCCCCACGCATTTTCTTTTCTTAATTTGGGCGCGGGGTTCCCCTAAGACCCGTTTACACTAAAAATAGCGCCTAAATACCGCCTGAAAACTCCTGCCCCAGCAGTGCTGAAGCTGAAGGCTTTCACACTGAGGCGGTGCGCTAACAGAACCGCTCCAAAAGTCCTGCTAGCAGCATCTTTGGAGCGGTGAGAGGAGCGGTGTGTCCTATACCGCTCCTTCCCATTGAAAGTAATGGGAAACCGCGGTAATACCGCCGGCAATGCGCCTCTGCAGAGGCGCATTGCCGGCGGTATTAACCCTTTTTCGGCCGCTAGTGGGGGTTAAAACCGCACCGCTAGCCTCCGAATCCCACCGCATTTCCGCGGCAATTACGACGGTATAGCGCCGCTAAAAACAGCGCCGCTATACCGCCACGCACCCAACGCCCCAGTGTGAAAGGGGCCTTAATATTCATACAAGACCCAAAGGGCCTGGTAATGGACAGGGGGAGGGGCACCCATGCCGTTTTTCTCAATGATTTTCATCCATATTGCCGGGACCCGACATTACATTAAAGCCACAAGCAGTTTTAATGACTTTTATTCCTTTAGAAATGTTATTTTGTGCAGGGACAGTTCTAAACACGGGAAACACGTGTCACTTTACAGGCATACTATAGACACCCCTCAGGTACTGTACGATATTTAAAGGATTATTTCACTTTTATTTTTTCACTTTAAGCATCATTAAAATCACTGCTCCCGAAAAAACTGCAGTTTTTAAAACTTTTTTTTGCATTGACACATGTCTCCTGGGGCAGGACCCAGGTCCCCAAAACCTTTTTAGGACAATAACTTGCATATTAGCCTTGAAAATTCGCACTTTTGATTTCTCACGTTCGAGTCCCTTAGACTTTAACGGTATTCGAATGTTCGCACGAACTTTCGGTCCGTTCGCATGTTCTGGATGCGAACTGAACTCGGGGGGTGTTCGGCCCATCCCTATAAGTCAGGAAGGCTGCAAGAAAAATGTATTGGTATTGTTCCTAATCGGTCCATATGTGGATGAAGAGACCCTATAATAGCTCACCAAAAAGAGAAAAGAGGAGCAAAAAAAATAACAAAAAATGGCAAAAAAAATGAAAAAGTAAAAAAAGGCAAAAAAGACACAAAATCAAAAAGAGCCACAGGAACATCAAAGTCCTACCGTGTGTATGGGGCTTAACAATGTGAAGTGAGCCACAGGGATCAACATCATACATATGGAATTTATAAACATATAATCATGTGACTTTGACGTTCCTGTGACTCTTTTCGATCTTGTGTCTTTTTTACTTTTTCATTTTTTTTGCCATTTTTTTGTTGTTTTTTGTTTTTTGCTCCTCTTTTCTCTTTTTGGTGAGCTATTATAGGGTCTCTTCATCCACATATGGACCGATTAGGAACGATACCAATACATTTTTCTTGCAGTCTTCCTGACATATATACGAATCGAGAAAATTCTCTTGTTTTTGTTTTTGTTTTTATAAACGATCTCGGAGTCACTGCTGTAGTGTTCCTTAGTCCATGTGGTCGCATGTACATGCTTGCTTATTGCTTTTTGTTTTTTTGATTTGATACATGCATTTTTGCAGTCTTGCGTTTACATCTGACACATGGAAGGTCCTTGGTGTGTTTCTGATAACTGAAGTGAACACACACATGTGTGAATCTTTTTCACACGTGTTGTGGATAACAATACCAATTTTTAAACTAACATTATGATTTTATGTCCCATGGGTTATACCCAATGTTACATGTTAATGTGGTGATTTAATTTTAATACGTTGTTTGTAATTGGTTTATGTTTATGGACACCTCTTTTCCCATTTGCCACCAGAATACATATATTCTCATCCGTTTTGTCACTACACCATAGGTGTGCGCAGTCTATTGCATTAGGCTGTGCACCCCAAAGCTCAAACACACACTACTGATCACTCACGATGTTCATTCAGAAAGGGAAGGGGATGGTCAATTACATATTTACCGGCCCCTTCCTCCACTCATCCTAAAACATCCTTGCAGCAACAGCTGTCAGGAGAGGATGGAAGCTGGTAGCACTGCAGGGGGAAGGAGGGTCCCAGGGAAGTAGGGGGGAAGCTGTGCTGTAAAGGGTGATTAGGGTGTGCCTGGGCACACCTGGCACACCCTGTGCGCACGCCTATGCACTACACTAGCTATGACTAAGCACCAGATTCAGGTGTGAAACATGTAAGCTGCTTGCACCCCCCCCCTTTTGTACTGTATGGATCGACTGCTGTATACTGGATTTTAACCCAATAAAGGTGTCTTTTTAGAGTGCTGCTGTCCAGGCTTATTCGTTTGTTCTCTGATCCCAGCAGAGCCTGCACCTGAGTGCCTATCAAGGGTGTGTTTTACTTGGAACCTGTGCTTTGAGAGCGGCTTTTCTTTTTCTTCTCTAGAAGCTCTACACGCACACGCACTGCTGGAGATGTGATCGCATGTTGATTGGCTAGAGGGGAAGCCAATCAGTGGGTCTGGTGGACCCAATGTCCGCCGGCCACCCACAATCATTCCTGAGAGACACAGAACGACGGTCTGCCTATGTAAACAAGGCAGATCGCCGTTTTGTCAGGGGGTAGGACAGAGATATTGTGTTTCTGCTAAGCAGGAACATGGATCTCTGTCTTTCCTCAGTCAGACCATCCCCCCCACACAGTTAGCAAGCACTCCCAGGGAACATATTTAATCCTTTGATCGCCCCTAATGTTAACCCCTTCCCTGTCAGTGTCATTAGTACAGTACAGTGCATATTTTTTAGCACTGATCACTGTAATAATGTCACTGGTCCCAAAAAAAAGTGTCAAAAGTGTCAGTTAGGTGTCCGATTTGTCGACCGCAATGTGGCAGTCCCACTATAAGTCACTGACCGGCGCCATTACTAGTAAAAAAAAAAAATTACATAAAAATATCCAATCGTTTGTAGACGCTATAACTTTTGCGCAAACCAATCAATATATGCTTATTGGGATTTTTGTTTACCAAAAATATGTAGCAGAATACATATTGGCCTAAATTGATGAAGAAATTATTTTTTTTACATTTTTTTTATTGGATATGTCTTCTAGCAGAAAGTAAAAAATATTGTGTTTTTTTTCAAAAGCAAAAAATACGAACTGGATAGGTGGAAATATAAATCCTTTAGTTGGTAAACCAACTTCCATAGCTCCTAACTGTCCCTAATTTAGAGGGACTGTCCCTGATTTCAAGGAATGTCCCTCTGTCCCTCTTTCCTCTTCATTTGTCCCTCATTTTGGTTTGATCTATATAGATGTATATAAAATGCACTTTTTATCTATCAAAAAGTGTTTTCCAGCACTAAACCTTTCATCTGATTTCTAAATTGCTGCATTTGAAAATTCCAAAAGCCAATATAAAGGAATAGTAGTGGTAAAAAAAAAACACTTGTGGGTTTAACCAATCTTGTTTTTTTGTACAATTCTCCTTTAAGTGGGTGTGGCAAGGGGTGTGTCCTATGCTTGCATACTTTTGCTGATAGGTGTCCCTCATTCCCATCTCAAAAAGTTGGGAGGTATGCAACTCCCAACCTGTGTAGTTTACTGTTTGCCTGGAGTTCAGCTTTAACAAAGGTTGTGCGGTTGAAGAAAACCAATTGCAGAACCTGTGAAATTCCAGATATAGTGAAAAGTAGAAAGGAATTTAGAAATGAAAGCTCATTTGGTACAATCATTCTGGAATGAAAGAACTTCAGGCAAGTATGCAAAATCCACCGCACTTCTCATATATTCTTCCAAGATTGATGAAATTGTTTTTTTTTTCATTTCAGCTGGTGTTATTACTTGAAATGTGTCTTTGACTTAAAGACTAAAGCTAAAAGTTGAAGTTGGGCTTTGGGGGTACTAAGGCGATCTTTGAGAAGAAAGAAAGATCAGTGTGGGGCCCACCAGTGTGATGATACTTGCTAATTGCTAAAAGCTGAACCCCAGACATAAAAGCTTTCATTTACAGTGCCTTGAAAAAGTATTCATACCCTTTGACATTTTCCACATTTTGTCATGTTACAGCCAAAAACGTAAATTTATTATATTGGAATTTTATGTGATAGACCAACACAAAGTGGCACATAATTGTGAAGTGGAAGAAAAATGAGAAATGGTTTTCAATCTTTTTTACAAATAAATATCTGAAAAGTATGGCGTGCATTTATATTCAGCCCCCTTTACTCTGATACCTCTATCTAAAATCGAGTGGAACCAATTGCCTTCAGAAGTCACCTAATTAGTAAATAGAGTCCACCTGTGTGTAATTTAATCTCAATTATGTGCCACTTTGTCTTGGTCTAGTTACAGCTGCAAGTCTTCACGGCGGGGATTGTGTGTTCAGGGTGATGTCCAGTGTTGGTTTTCCGCCACATATAGACTTTTGCTTTTAGGCCAAAAAGTTAAATTTTGGTCTTATCTGACCAGTGCACCTTCTTCCACATGTTTGCTGTGTTCCCAAAATGGCTTCTTATAAACTGCAGAAAGGACTTCTTATGGCTTTCTTTCAACAATGGCTTTTATTCTTGCCACTCTTCCATTAAGGCCAGATTTGTGGAGTGCACGAATAATACTGTATATACTCGAGTATAAGCCGACCCGAATATAAGCTGAGGCACCTAATTTTACCACAAAAAACTGGGAAAACGTATTAACTCGAGTATAAGCCTAGGGTAGGAAATGCAGCAGCTACTGTAAGTAGAAAAGAGGGTCAACAATGCCCATTTGCAGCCTCACTGTGCCCATTTGCAGCCTCAAAGTGCCCATTGCATGCCTCACTGTGCCCATTGCATGCCTCTCTGTGCCCATTGCATGCCTCACTGTGCCCATCGCATGCCTCACTCTGCCCATCGCATGCCTCACTGTGCCCATTGCAAGCCTCACTGTGCCCATTGCAAGCCTCACTGTGCCGATCTGCATACCTAATCTCTGTGTCATGCAGTCGGCAGCCATCCAGTGTAATCCCGCCCCGCCTCCTCCTCGTCCTCGTCCGTGATGGACGGAACACTCAGTTTCCCAGCAGTGAGTCAGTCTTCAGAGTTCCGCCTATCATGGACGAGGACGAGGAAGAGGCGGGGCGGGGTTACACTGGATGGCTTACCATGGGCCTCTTGGCTGCTTCTCTGATTATTGCTCTCTTTGCCTGTCAGTAATGCTCTCGGCCTGTCAGTTTAGGTGGACGGCCATGTCTTGGTAGGTTTGCAGTTGTGCCATACTCTTTCCATTTTCGGGTAATAAATTAAACAGTGCTCCCTGAGATGTACAAAGCTTGGCATTTTTTTTTATAGCCTACTCTGCTTTAAACATCTCCACAACTTTATTCCTGACCTATCTGGTGTGTTCCTTGGCCTTCATGATGCTGTTTGCTCACTAAGGTTCTCTAAAAAATCTCTGAGGGCTTCACAGAACAGCTGTATTTATACTGAGATTAAATTACACACAGGTGGACTCTAATAACTAATTTGGTGACTTCTGAAGGCAATTGGTTCCACTAGATTTTAGTTAGGGGTATCAGAGTAAAAGGGGCTGAATACAAATGCATGCCACACTTTTCAGATATTTAGTGGTAAACAAAATTGGAAACCAGTTCTCATTTTTCTTTCAATTCAAAATCATGTGCCACTTTGTGTTGGTCTATCACATAAAATCCCAATAAAATACAATTTACGGCTTTGGTTGTAACTTGATAAAATGTGGAAAATTTCAAAGGGTATGAATACTTTTTCAAGGCACTGTAAATGTCAGTACAGTTAGTACAGGAATCACTGCTTGCAGGCAGCAGAATACTATGGGATATATAGTCCTTATAAATGGAATGTAAACAGCAGGAGCGAATCTGCAAAGCATACACGGAATCCAGGAAGTTGTGGAAAGAGATAGCCAGCAGACAGACAGAATTTACAACATGAAAGGAGATTTTGCAAGTAAAACAACAATATTTGTTGCGCTAGGTACTCCAAGGTATGAGCAGGGAAACCTCTATAAAAGGGGCAACATATAGCCATTCACAATAGTGGAATTATTGTGGGATTGGGTAATTGGTACACGACAATAAACAATATTCCAGATATTGGTAGGGAAAGGGGGAAAACAATGAATATTACTTGTTGAGATTAAAATAGATTAAAATTAAAATTCATTTAACCACTTGCCGACTGTCGCACGCAGATGTACGTTGACAGAATGGCATGGGCAAGCAGATTGGCGTACAGGTACGTCCCTTTAAATCTGCCGCCCAGCTGCGTGCCTTGTGAGTGCGGCTGCGGGTCCCGGGAATTCGATGTTCCCGGGAGTCCCGCGATTGCGGTCAGCAAGAGCAGAACAGGGGAATGCCTTTGTAAACAAGGCATTCCCCTATTCTGCCTAGTGACACTGTCACTGATGACCGTTCCCTGTGATCGAGAACGGTCATCAGTGACGTGTCATGTGTAGCCACGCCCCCTCACAGTAAGAGTCACTCCCTAGGAAACACTTAACCCCTGCAGCGCCACCTAGTGGTTAACCCCATTCACTGCCAGTGTCATTTTTACAGTAATCAGTGCATTTTTATAGCACTGATTGCTGTAAAAATGACAATGGACCCAAAATAGTGTCAAAAGTGTCCGATGTGTCCGCCATAATGTCGCAGTCACGATAAAAATCGCTGATCGCCGACATAATTAGTAAAAAAAAAAATATTAATAAAAATGCCATAAAACAGTCCCCTATTTTGTAGAAGCTATAACTTTTGCGCAAACCGATCAATAAACGCATATTGCAATTTTTTTTTACCAAAAATATGTAGAAGAACACATATCGGCCTAAACTGAGGAAATTTTGGGGATTTTTATTATAGCAAAAAGTAAAAAATATAGCATTTTTTTTCAAAATTGTCGCTCTATTTTTGTTTATAGCGCAAAAAATCAAAACTGCAGAGGTGATCAAATACCACCAAAAGAAAGCTCTATTTGTGGGAAAAAAAGGACGTCAATTTTGTTTGGGAGACACGTCGCATGACCGCGCAATTGTCATGTAAAGCAACGCAGTGCCGAATCGCAAAAAGTGGCCTGCTCATTAAAGTGGTTGTAGACCCCCTTTTGCAACTTGCACTTACAGGTAAGCCTAGATTAAGGCTTACCTGTAGGTGCAAGAAATATAGATATTTGCTAAAAATTACATTGCTCCGTGTCTACGGCGCATGCGCACTGTAGACAACGGCGCATCCCATTCACAAATCCGGCTAAGTCCCATCATTCAACGACTTAGCCAGATTCGACGGCTCCCGTGCGCATGCGCGGAGTCACGTCTTCGCCGCTCCGGCCAATCACAGCGCTGGAGCGCATGGGCGTCCGCTGAAATTTTTTCAGGGGGGGCATCATTTCTTGAGGATAATTCCGCTTCACTCCATGCCCATATAAATATAGCCTAGAGAATGTACATCTTTCTATATTGCAATGTATTGCAATACATCTGTTGTGGCCATATTTTGATCTTGATGAAAACAGCCTATACTGTATACTGTAGCCACAACATAGATGTATTGCAATAAAAAAAGATGTACACAGTGGTGTCATGGCACAGGCACTGCTGTTACCTGTAGTTCTTCAGTGATGGGGCAGGCACTGGCAGCGTATTCAGTCCCTTGTCTCGGCCACTGCACGCCATGCACCTGTGGGAGGAGCCGGCCGGATCAGCATAGGCACATTTACACAGGCAGAGGCAGGCTGAGGCAGAAGCCAATCACGGAACAGCTGGGTCAGGGTCACGGTGATGTTAAGCAGAGGCCCGAGCGACAGAGCCAATCCGATGCTCGGGCCGGGGGTGAGGAGTGAGGGATGGATAGTCGGAAAAGACTGAGAGCAGCCCCAGCCTCCAGGCCAGCAGCAGTCTGCAGACTTAGAAAAAAAAGTCCATGGCTTCCGCGGAGGCCATTGCAACACAGGGGGCAAGTGTGTCTTCACTCTGACTTCCAGGGGGGGGCAATTGACCCCCCTTGCCCTATGGAGTGGACGCCCATGCCGGAGCGGCGCTGTGATTGGCTGGAGCGGCGATACCCGGAAGTAACCTCTCCAGCCGCGGAAGTAACCTCTTCAGCCGCGATGGCTGCGGCTGAAGAGGGAGACGAGGACGGCTTCAGGGGCCCCGATCTAAGGTAAGTGATGCATAATGAGCTATTATGCTAGTCATATTAGCTCATTATGCCTTTCTCTTACAGGTGGTTTAAAAAAGAAACATTTTTTATAGGGGTATTGTGACAGAACCCACTGTCACTGTGTGTTTTGGAAGGGACTGTGGGCTGGCCGCTTACCCACAGATTATGGCCCAGACTGAGAGACCGGGGGGAGAAGCTGGCATTGAGATAATGTAATGTAATGCTACATCCCTTCTCCCCCATCCCCCCCCCCTCTTGTTGCTGTGTTTAGCTGTGTTGAGTCATGGCACATAGACAATGGTCTGGACTGCAGACATCTCTCCGCAGGGGATGTGTATTGAAGGGCTGCCTGCTTACCATAATCCCTTTATGTTTAACTGTAGTCTCTGTTTCAATGTTAAGTTCCCATTGGTTCTTCCTTGTCCCCTACCCCCCCTCTATGACAAGGCTAAGGGGAGTGTCCCTAACTGTGTGTAAAAGTGTATGTTTTGGATTTAATAAACTGTTGATGCTCTGCATGTTTAACCCTCAACGCCTGTGTGGATTGTCTCGTGATTGAGGGGTTAAGGGGTTAAGGGCTGGTTATGGCGTATCTGCAGGCTGCGGGTGCGTTTGGAGGACAGGAGACACAGGTCTGGCGGATGTGCCCACCTGGGGTATTCGAGATCCGTCACAGGTATTTAACCACTTTAAGCAGCAATATGGTCCGGGGCTTAAGTGGTTAAAATAGTCCCAGACAAGGTCCATGTATCCTGAGTGGTAACCTCAGGATTTCATGAAGATCTGAAGGTTGACACTGGAGAGGCAGCACGCTGAAGAGCAGAAGTAACTCTGGGTATAAGAACATAAAAGGACAAAGAGCAGTGCCAATCTGAGTGTAGCAATTTGAAAAGCAAGGTTTAATCCAAAAATAATGCACTCACTAGACAGTGGTAAATTGCAGGCATATCGATAAAGGCAACCAATGGATTCCAGATGTCCAGGGCGGCTTCAGTACAGCGCAGTCTTATCACATTTGGTGGCGCCGCTGGTTTCCGGTGTACCGGGCTGGATGAAGAGGACGCAGGAGGAAGACATGACACAGTATCCGCCCATCAGTAACCATCAAACACCAGAGACGTCCTACTGATGACTTTCTCCTGCGCCCTCTTTATCCAGTCCGGGACACCAACACTGCGCTCTACTGAAGCCACCCTGGACATCTGGAATCCATTGGTTGCATTAATCGATATGCCTGAATTTACCTTGCCTTTCAAATTGCTACACTCAGATTGGCGCTGCTCTTCGTCCTTTTAGATTTTTCAAGTAAGCCTATGGTGGATTGTCAATTATAACTATTATTTGTGTTGGAATAACAACACCAGGATCGCTTAAGAGGGAAAAGGATCTACTCACCTGCTTCTACAGTGCTTCTGCATTTCTGGTCAGTTCACTTTTGAAAGGGAATTCTGCATTGTTTCATTATCAGAAAAGGAAACAACACCATGCTGAGCTTTTTGGACATACCATTACAAAGCCATTGGCACCCATATAGGGTTAGTCCCCCCAGCTGAGGCTGTAAGAGCCTCCACTATTCTGGGGAGACTTAGTGCCTATTGCCACAAGAGCGCTGTCCAGTACTTTTTGGTTGCACATGTGCAGTTCACTCTCTCCTTTTGTCTTTGATGAACCCATCAGCTGTGACAGGAGAGGGGACACCCTGAACATGTGCAGGCCAAAAAAAAACAGGAGAGGTGCGCTGGCCCTAACAGCTGCTCTGTCTGTTCAATAACTTAGGATGGAGCCATCGCTGGGTGCAGAGCATTTTAGAAAGCTTCTTTTAAATGTGGTTGTGGACTTCGCTGTTTAAAGTGTAATGCCCCGTACATACAATCGGTTTTCCCGTCGGAAAAAAGTTGGATGGTTTTTCCGACGGAATTCCTCACAAGCCTGCCTTGCATACACATGGTCACACAAAAGTTCAGTGAACTTTTGACTGCCAAGAATGTGGTGACGTAAAAGACTACGACGAGCCGAGAAAATTAAGTTCTATGCTTCCGAGCATGCGTCGATTTGTTTCCGAGCATGCGTTGGAATTTAGCGCATTGGGATTTGTACACACGATCAGAAATTCCGATCATTTTTTTTTCCTGACGGGAAAATAGAGAACCTGCTGTCTATCTTTTTCCAGCAGTTTTTCCGTTGGAAAAAGTCTGATGGAGCATACACACTGTAGGGATTCCCGACCAAAAGCTCTCATCAGACTTTTTCCAACAGGAAAACCGATCGTGTATACAGGGCATAAGTAAACCCCCCTATCGTTTTCAGCCAAGGAAGCTGCCATCTTTGCCTCTGTTTAATCTACAACTGCCATGATGCTGCACATGTGATCAGTTTAGACACCAGCCATTGGATGGTTTGACAGTTTGGTTGAGAGCGCAACCAATGGGAGTGTTACATTTCCGGAACGTGTCGGAAATGAAATGGTTTCATGGATGGGTTTACTTCCGCTTTAAAAGAGAAAGGGAACCCTGGCTGGTACAGTAGGTAGATTTTTTTTTTTTTTTGTTTAATATATTTTTATTGAGAAGCTATGTAGATACAACAATAGAAACAGATACAAAGAAAATGGTACTTCGGGTTAGAAAACAAAGGAGAGTCAACCCGTTTTAGAATGAAAACATCTTGAGTAACCCAAGTACAATGAAATAAACAAAAACTCAATTAACAAATATAGAAGAGAGGAGGAAAAAGGAGGAAGAAAAGAAAATGTGAAAAGGAAGGGGGGGCTAGGAGAGAGGGGGCAAGGGAGGGGAGAGCAGGAAGGGGAGAGGGGAGGCTGGCATACTTGGCAGTAGCAATGAGCAAATATCAAATCCGTTTACAGTAGGAAGATCTTAGAGGGAGGTTAGTGCCTCCACAGTCAATATAAATGTAACAAAAACGGTACCAGGAATAGCGGTTAAGCTATGTAAGAAGCTTGGGCAGCTCAAGGGGAAGAGGAGATGATGTCTTTGTAGTATTGGGTGGAGAGGAAGGAGGACCAGGGTGCCCAGGTTAGGTTATGCTGTTTAGTAGTGTCTCTCGCAATGTGGGTGAGTTCCTCCATGAGACATACTTCTGAAACTTTTTGTATCCAGGTCTTTATGGATGGAGTTGTGGGTTGGCCCCAGAGGGTAGGTACTGTATGAGAGCTTTAGCAGTATTGAGGAGATGTGGCGTGAGTGTACGTTTATATCTTCCTATGGACATCGAGGTAGCGTGAAAGAGGACTATCCACGGATCCATAGGTAATCTAACTGTGGTGACTTGGTGAATCAGGTCTAGTACTTCAGTCCAGTAAGGGCGAATAAGGGGGCAAAACCACCATATGTGGGCATGAGTGGCATTTTGACCACAATTCCTCCAGCATAGCGGGGAGTTAAC
Organism: Rana muscosa; assembly: GCA_029206835.1. Taxonomy (NCBI): domain Eukaryota; kingdom Metazoa; phylum Chordata; class Amphibia; order Anura; family Ranidae; genus Rana; species Rana muscosa. Next base: position 89,304,254 of record CM055117.1, on the reverse strand, counting down.
AGGGAACATGCGGTGAAGTTTAACAGGCATGTGGTGCCATCTAGTAAGAAGTTTAAAGTTAGACTCAGCCATGGAAGAAGCCAAAGAGGAGACATGGGTAAGTTGGAGAATTTTGTCTTTAGTCTTGTCTGTGATAGTAGCATCCAGATCAGTCTCCCATCTGGGCAGATAGTTTGGGTACGCAGGACTCTGCAAATTTATGAGCGCTTTGTAGAACTGGGAGATGCTGTGTATAGGGGGGTCCTTATGGAGAAAAAAGCTGTTCAATACCATTTAGGTCTTGGATGCCCCGTAATGGTTGGGGGAGAGTTTGAAGGAAGCATTTCAGTTGATTATATCTCCATGTGTCCATAAATGTAATTGGTTTATGCCCCAAAATTTCTGGCAAAGGTTTAAGGGCGTTGGAGGATAGGACATGATATAGCTGGAGAGGGCCACTGGGCGACCAGGATTTAATTCCTGGGTCAAAGAAGCCTGGCATAAAGTATTTATAATGTAGCAGGGGGGTTAGTGGGGAGTCATAAGACCACGCAAATTTTCTATGGAGACCATCCCAAACGTCCAATGAGGACGTGGTGAGAGGCGATGTGTTGTGCGAGAGGTTTCTAGAAGGGCGTGGGATCCACGGGGCCGTGGAGAGATCTGAATCACTTAAGGAATATTCCAATTGTACCCAAAGTTTAGAAGCAATGGCATACTTCCAGTCTGCTATACGTGACAGAATAATAGCATTATAATAGGCTTTAAAATTAGGAAGGGACAGCCCCCCAGAACACTTGGCTCGGTAGAGAACTTCCCGAGAGATCCTGGGGTGACCGTCCCTCCAAACAAAGCGAGCGACCATGGTCTGCAGTAGAGTAAAGAAGCCTATGGGGACCTGCAAGGGGATCATTTGAAGAATGAAGAGGATGCGGGGGAGTATGTTCATCTTGATTATATTAACCTTGCCTAGCCATGAGTGTGAGAGGGAAGACCATTTCCTGAGATCTGCTCTGATATTATTAAGGAGAGGGATGTAATTATGCCTAAAAAGGGAATGTAGGCGAGGGGTAAGGTATATGCCTAGATATTTCATTCGTGAGGATTCCCATTGAAAGGGGAATAAGGGTTTCAATTGATCAGCTATTGATTGGGGTACTGTGATGTTTAAAATTTCAGACTTAGCTAGATTGATTTTGAAGTTAGATAAGGTTTGGAAGGTGGAGAATTCGGACATTAAATTTGGCAGGGAAATGCGCGGTTGTTGAATGTAAAACAAAATATCGTCAGCGTATGCTGCATATTTATGAAGCCTATCACCGACTTGGATGCCATGAATATTCCTATTGTGTCTAATGGTAGCTAGGAAGGGTTCAAGGGAAATGGCAAATAAGAGAGGAGATAGAGGGCAGCCCTGTCTGGTTCCGTTATGTAAAGGGAAGGGGTCGCTCAAGGAGCCGTTTATACGTATTTGCGCGGTAGGGTTAGAGTAGAGAGAGGAAATACGATGGAACATTTTGGGGCCAAGGCCAAAGTACCTAAGGGTAGTTTTATGGTAGTCCCAGTCCACCCTATCAAACGCTTTCTCCGCATCAGTAGAGAGAATTAGGGTGGACTGGGAGCACCTGCGGACATGGTGGATCAAGGACAGAGTGCGGAGAGAGTTATCTCTGGCCTCTCTATTAGGAATGAACCCAGTTTGGTCAGCTGAGACCCACTTAGGAAGAAGGGGGAGCAGTCTATTTGCCATTACCTTGGCATATAATTTGGTGTCGACGTTTAGATGAGATATGGGCCTATAGCTACCGCATAGTGTGGGGTCCTTGTCAGGTTTGGAAATAACGGTGATGTGGGCAGATAGGGATTCCGGACGGAGGCCAGATTTGTGGGAAATTGAATTTGCATAAGTTGTGAGATGGGGGAGTAAAATGTCACTGAAGGTCTTATAATATAAAAGGGTGAAACCGTCTGGGCCAGGAGCCTTGCCGGAAGGAGAGGATTTTAGCGCGCATTGGAATTCTTCTACTGAGAAATCTGCTTCTAGGTCATTAAGGGCCGATTTTGACAGTTTTGGGAGGCTGGCGTCCTTAAGATATTTGAGGATACGCTTACGTTTTTCTGGTAGTGATAGAGAAGCCAAACCTCCCTCCACATTGTATAAATCAGCGTAAAATTCCCTGAAGGCCTTTGAAATTTGCGGGGTAGTGTGCACTAGGTCTCCTGATGGCAATTTGATTTTGGGTATAAAGGATGAAGTTTTTTTTGCTATAAGGGATCTAGCCAATTGTTTACCAGGTTTGTTACCCCATTCATATACTTTCTGAGATACGTAGTGAAATTTCCGCTTAGTTTCTAGGGCGAGGAGAGTTTTAAGTTCTTCTCTTTTAAGGGTGAGCGCTTCGAGGTGTGAGGCGTGCAACGAAAGTTTGTGTTTTTTATCTAATTCAGCAATTTGTTGTAGGACCCTGTTTAAGCTGTTGACCATGTTCTCTCTTTCTTCTTGCACCCAATTCAATAAGGCTACCTCTCATTAAGGCCTTGTGTGCCTCCCATAGAACAGAAGGGGAGGTGTCTGAGGCGGAGTTTTCTATAAAGTATTGGGATAAAGTAGTAGAGAGGATGGAAACCTCTGTTGAGTTAGTGATGAGAGAGTCATTAAGCTTCCAGCTATTGGGGCGAGGAGGTAAATCGGGCACGGTCAAGCAGACAGAAACAGGTGCATGATCAGAGAGGGTAGCCTTCCCTATGTCGGCTGAGCTCAGGAGGGGAAGGTGGAAGTGGTCTAGGAAAATGTTGTCTATTCTGGAGTATGAGATGTGGGTTTTTGAAAAGTGGGAGTAGTCTCGTCCTTTAGGGTGCAGGAGACGCCAAGCGTCCATAAGTTGTAGATCTAGTAGTTTTTTTTTCACTTGTGCCAATCTTTTAAATGGGATACTAGAACGGCCATGGGAAGTATCTATAGTGGGATCTAAAGGCATATTTATGCCCCCCGCAAGGACTAACATTCCCTCAGTGAATTGTGAAAGTTTTGTGAGGGTTTGAGTGAGATAAGTAGGCTGATTTCGATTGGGACAATAAACATTGGCTAGGGTACAGCGAGTATTGCCAATATAACCTTTAACAAAAAGAAAGCGACCATGATCGTCCGCTAACATATCAGTAAAACGAAATGACGTACCTCTGCTAATTCCAATGGCCACCCCTTTGGCCTTGTTAGTGTCTGATAGACTATAGTACCATTGAGGAAAGTGTTGCGAGTATAATTTCGCAGAGGTAGTATGAGTCAAATAGGTTTCCTGAAGGAAAGCAATAGAACATGCGGAGCTCCTTAATTCTCGCAACACTTGATGTCTCTTTGCGGGCACACTGAGGCCTCTTACATTATAAGAAAGGAGCTTTAAGTTAGCCATGTCATCAGCGGGAGGCAGATCACTACTTTATATAACCATGTATGCCAGTAATACAGAGGGGGAAGAGGGAGAAGGACAAAAGGAGGGGGGCAAGGAGAATCCAGAAGGGTAGGAGAAGAGGAAAAGAAAAAGGAGAAAAACGTATGAAAAACCTTAGAACAATCGGAAGAACGAATGGGATTGCAAGAATAGTCACGCAGAAATCTGCGGTGTTCCCAGTGGGGATGAGGGGAGCAGGCAGTCAAAAAGGTTTCCCAAAGGGAATATAACAAGGAGAAAGTAAAGACTACCAACTCCCATCAACCCCAAGAGAATAGGGGCAGGGAGCAAACGCCTTTGTGAGGGCATCAATTGGAGCATTAAGCTCCGTCAGCTATCGGCCTATAAAAAAAATAAAAAAGGGAATTAACATTTGTAATAGACAAGCAATGGTCAGAACATGGATGTAACACTCTCCAAACATCAGACCTAATGTGAACATAATAACGGTTCTCTAGGAGTATATCTAAGAGAATTTAGCAAGGTAGGACAAACTTTTTGTATGGGAGAGAAGTAATTGAAATTGAAGTGCAGATTGTCATCCAGATAAGGAGGAGAGCTATCAAGAGGGATGATTGTATTCAGGAGAGGACCTCAACCATTCTTCTGAGACGAACATGGAGTAGGAGCACGCCTTTGCTTGGCTGGGGTTTTCCGCCACTGGGAGGATTGGGGAGCAGAGAAAATGGGTATGGGGTTCTGCCAGCCTGGCAGCTCCACGCGCGGTAAGTTTAGGTCCTGAAGAAAGGTGGGAAGATCCTCATGGAACCGCAATGTGGAGGAGCGGCCATTCTTAGTAGCAATTAAGCATGCGGGAAAACCCCATCGGTAGTTAGTTCCATCACCCCTTAGTTGCTCCAAGAGGGGCTTCAACGCCCGACGGCGATCAAGAGTCTCCTTAGAAAGATCCGGAAAGATGTTAAGAATAGCACCGTCAAAGTCAATGTTAGGGGTGTTCCGCATTTTGGTCATGATGGCGTTTTTGTCTTCGAAATAATGGAGACGGCAAATCACATCTCTAGGTTGGTCAGACGAGAAATTGCGGGGTCTCAGAGCGCGGTGCACTCTGTCGAATCGCAGAGGATCCGTAGCAGGATTACCCAGTATAGTATTAAGGATACCTCGGACCGAGGGTTCTAGGTCATTATCCCTGGTTGCTTCTGGCAGTCCGCGTATACGCAAATTATTTCTGCGGTTGCGATTCTCGAGATCTTCGAGTTTGTATAGTGAGGCCCTATTTGCATATGCTAATTGAGTGACGGTTTCCTGCAATTCTTTGATAGCAACCTCATGTGAGTCTTGACGCTGTTCTGTTTCCTCTATTCTGACGAGTAAGTGCGCCACATCCGCTCTGACCGCGGAAATCTCCTTTTTGATGGATTTTTCCATACTGTGAAACATACCCGCCATCTCCTTTTTAAGTTCATTCATTAAGGAAGACATATCAGAACCCGTTGGGGACCCGGACTCCTCCATTATTTCCGAGCCGCAAGAAGAGGCTGGCGAACTCTCGCGGGCAGAGGCGGCGTGAGAGGCTGGGGAGATAAGCGATCTTGAGGCTCTGGTTTTGTTGAACCTAGAGCTGGGGCTTTCTCGTTCCGCGGCTTGGAATTTTTTAATGGTCCCCACACTGGTTTGATGCAGTTTTGCAGAACGTTTACCTAATTTTGAGCGGGAGGAAGAGCCTTTGGATGGCATTGCTTGTTGCTGTGAGGCCGACAGCTAGACGGAGGTAATTTCAAGCGCTTCCTTTTAGCGCCATGCGTAGGCTAGCTGCCCCGGAGGGGTCGTGTAGGTGGCGCAAATGAAGCAGGGGGAATGGCCTTTTGAAATAAGTCACCCATATACCAAGGGAGTTGTGGAGGTTAAATTGGGGAGAGGTAAAGAGGCTGTGAATAAGTTTCAGGGTGTAGCAAAATGTCCGCCGACCTCTTGCTATGGTCACTTGCCTATTGAGAAGGGCACCTCTGCAATGACCGTGGGGAGGGGATATAAGAGCAGGCCACTGTGTTGTAAAATAATTTGGAGCTGGGCAGCAGAAGAGCTGGGATTGTGAGGAGTTTTAAGCTCCTGGGTGTAGCAAGATGGCCGCCGCGTTCCGGGAGTAGGCCGAAGCCGGGGACTTTCCTGAGAGTGGCGCAGGAGCTCCACTCCGCTCGGGCCGCAGATTCGCTACACCGGATAGGGGACAGTTCCCAGCAGGTATGATGGAGGTGGCAGCACGGGGATGAGCTCGGGGGTGAGGGCGAGGGACGGTGGAGGGGCCAGAAAGTCACAGTGCCTGAGGGGGGCGGCTTCAGCCGGGTCAGCAGGCCACAATATGGCGCCGGTTCCCAGGATGTAGGAGCAGTCCTCCGGTGATCGCTCCCGCTGTGTCGCTGCCCAGTGTGCTCCGTGCATGCAGCGGCTGTTGGACAAGCCTGGAGAGTGCAATCCCCCCGATATACACGTCACGCTGGCTCAGGGGCATATGAGGCTTCACAGGCCTCAAGATGGCGGCGGGCCTCAGCAGTGTGGAGCCAGATGCAGGCTAAATGCAGTAATAGCCGGATTACCTCCGCAATATCGACAGGCACTGCCTCAGTACGTGTCCATGGGTGGATATAGGTAGTTGGAAGTGTCTCTGGGTTAAAATAATAAAAGGATGGGGAAGGATTGTTTCTGGATATGTGGAGCACAGTACCAACACGTCTTCTCAGCTTCACGTCTGGACACGCCCCCCCAGTTGGTAGATTTAGCACATTATTCTGCTATACCTATATGGGACAGCATAGTATGCTTTTTGTAACGCTGAACTTTTACTTTAAAGCAATAATTTCGAAGGGATGTAGTGTGGATTGACATAATATTGGTTATTTTGACATGCCATTGAAGCTAGGTGCAGTCTGTATTGCCCACTGTAGGCGGTGCTTGACCAAAGCAGCAATGCAGAAGAGGAGGAAGTCGTAAGGAACTTGGTTTATGACTTGTCACCAAGAAGCCAGCTATCTGATTGGATGCTGGTGCCCCATCTGACCTCAAAGACCATCTTGGGTTAGGGCAGAGTCTATTTAAGACTCTGGATATCGGGTTTGGTGCACTTTACGTGAGTGGCGAGAATAGGGACAGGTTCTCTGGTTGGCAGGGACAGAGCATAGTGGCAGGGAAAGGTTTCTGAGGAGTAAGGAAAGTGCAGGGACTACACTATCTACACTTTGGAAGCCTCCCATTTGGGTGTGGACCAGCCAGACCTCATTCCCGCTCCTCACTGCAGAAGCTGTCTGCATCCTTTTAAGATCATGATGCTCTGCTACTTCTGTAAGTGGCTCCGGTTTGCTGTGTTTACCTGCCGGGCCTGATTGTACGTTGTTGAAACTCTCTTAAAGGGGTTGTAAAGGTTTGTTTTTTATTTTCTAAATATTTTCCTTTAAGCTAGTGCATTGTTGGTTCACTTACCTTTTCCTTTGATTTCCCTTCTAAATGTTTTTTTTTCTTTGTTTTCTTTGTCTGAATTTCTCACTTCCTGTTCCTCCTCAGTAAGCTGTTCAGTAAGCTGTTCTGGCTGACTAAACACCGCTCGGATGATGGTGTGAAGTTTACTGAGGAGAAACAGGAAGTGAGAAATTCAGACAAAGAAAAAAACATTTAGAAGGGAAATCGAAAGAAAAGGTAAGTGAACCAACAATGCACTAGCTTAAAGGAACCTATTTAGAAAATAAAAAACGAACCTTTACAACCCCTTTAACCACTTGTCCCCCGCCCACTGTCAATTGACGGCGGGCGGAGGATACTCTCGTTCTGGGAGGACGTCATATGACGTCCTCCCTTTAAAACGAGCTAGGAGGCGCGCGCTTGAAGCCAGCGGCGCGCGCGCGCACCCGCCGCGTTCACAAGGCCCCGGTGCGCGTGCCCGGCGGCCGCGATTGCCGCCGGGCACCCGCGATTGCCCGGGAAACGAGCAGGAAAGTGGGTCTCTGTGTGTAAACACAGAGATCCACGTCCTGTGAGGGAGAGGGGACCGATGGTGTGTCCCTTGTACATAGGGACAACCATCGGTCACCTCCCCCAGTCAGTCCCCTCCCCCCACAGTAAGAACACATTGAGGGAACATATTTAACCCCTTCCCGCCCCCTAGTGGTTAACCCCTTCCCTGCCAATCACATTTATACAGTAATCAATGCATTTTTATAGCAGGGATCGCTGTATAAACGTGAATGGTCCCAAAAATTTGTCAAAAGTGTCCGATGTGTCCGCCGCAATATCGCAGTCACAATAAAAAATCACAGATCGCCGCCATTACTAATAAAAAAAAAAAAAAATGCTATAAATCTATCCCCTATTTTGTACACGCTATAACTTTTGCGCAAACCAATCAATACGCGCTTATTGAGATTTTTTTTTTACCAAAAATATGTAGAAGAATACGTATCGGCCTAAACTGAGGAAAATTTTATTAAAAAAAAAAAAATGGGTATTTATTATAGCAAAAATTAAAAAATAGTGTTTTTTTCCAAACTGGACGCTCTTCTTTTGTTTATAGCGCAAAAAATAAAAACCGCAGAGGTGATCAAATACCACCAAAAGAAAGCTCTATTTGTGGGAAAAAAAGGACACAAATTTCGTTTGGGAGCCACGTCGCACGACCGCGCAATTGTCATTCAAAGTGTGACAGCGCTGAAAGCTGAAAAATGGCTTGGGCAGGAAGGGGGTTTTCGTGCACAGTAGGGAGGTGGTTAATATACTGTTCTTATCTACCTCAGCCTCTAAGTGTATTCTTTGCCACTGACAGGCCACGCTGCACTCTACCCACACCAAATTTATTGTAGGTAACCTCTTCATATGCATTTTCCATCACATGCTCTGTTTCGATATATAACAGGTCTACTTTAAATGATTGCCTTAAAACACTCTAAAGAGATAATTTGCAAGCAAAGCAAAAGCAGGGTTGATGATGGCAAACCAGCTTGCTAGCTTTAATTCCCTAACCATCATTAGCAAAATAAAACATAGCTTCAGATGGGTTGATATGGGCAACATCTCAATTTTTCTTTGCTCAGCTTCTGTGTGTGCATCTCTTCAAAGCACCGCCATACATTCATAAATACAAATGTTGTGCTGCCTGGTCTGCGCTCTGCGAATTCTCTCTGAGTATGAGAGAGCCTCATTATATGCTTTAAACTTTATCTCCCAGCTATTCTTGTCTAAAAGCTCACTTTAAAATAGGTCAGTTTACATTAACTCGCAGTAATCTCCCAGGGCTTTTTTGATGCAGTCTCTCCAAATGATAAATGTAATGCATTTTCAGAATAAAAAAAACTCCCCCAAAAAACATCATAATAGCTTTTGGAGAGAGGAGAGAGACAGAAGTTTCAAATTGCAAGGGGAACAGAGCTAAATATAATCACTTGTAAATAATAGAAATGTAGTCAGAGGAAGGCTGATTGCCTGATGATGGCTATACACATTATGAGATTGTCGCATGATTATGAATGGGCTCTGCACAGCTGTGCATTTATATGCTTATAGTAGAAGATTTCAGAAGTGTTGCAAGGAGTCTGGTGGATTGCTTTATAAACTGTGATGTAAAGATTGCCTAAAACCAAGGAGTAGTTTTGTGCTGAGATTTTTGTGCAGAACTAACATGTTTCCATTAAAGCTGAATTCCAACTTTCTTTTCACTAGAACTGAATGAAATTATCAATCCCAGCATAGATCATACCTCTGTACCATGTTGCTCTGCTGTCTGCAGATTCTCTGATATTCTGGGTTTAGTTGTGGCTTTGTAGCATGTGACACTCCTGCTGATAGACTCTGTACCTTCCACAGCCACTTTTAGTGAGGCCCGGAGTGACAAAACAAAGTGACAGAATAAGGTAGGGCTGGGCATGACTGTGTGTTTAGTAAGCCAAAAAGGGGTTAAGAAATCAAATGGAATGGTAAGGGGAGTAGCTGAGGTAAAATGGTGAGGAGGGAAGGAGCAGTAAAAATGAAGGAGGCGGGGGCCTCCCGGGATTCAGTCAGCAAGAAAGAACAGGAGGAGGCAGGTTTTTTCTCTGCTCCTCCATTTTCAGACCTCGTGGCGGACATAGACTTGATTTTTGGACGGCTGCGGTCGGCGGTGGCGACGAGGGGAGTGGACTGGCTTGAAGCGCAGGTGGGGGGGTTGCTGCAGGACCAGGCGGGTGGGTCACAGGGCGGGGGGAACCGTCACCACGCACTCTGCAGTCTAGGCCGCTGGAGAGGTATTCACCTGGCCCTGCTAGCAGGGTGCAGCGTCACCCCAGAAGCCCCCACGCGGACCCCCCCCGGCCAAGCGGGGCTCCGCTTCGGCCGCCGTGGGGCCGGACGGTCTCCTAGTCAGCGGCGCAGTTTGGGGGCGGGGCTACAGGCTGCAATGGCGCCCGGTCAACCGCGACGCAGCGAGTTCAGGCAGATGGTGTGGTCCCCTCCTTCTCTCCGGGAACAGCACGGGGGAGACTCAGCGTGGCACGTGCAGGGATACGGCCGGTGGCCCATCCAGGAACGCGGCCACTGGCTCAGTGGCGGTGGGAAGGCCTGGAACCACAGGGCAGGAGGTCGGACGTGCTGTGGGACCGGCTAGGGGTCCAGCTCGAGGAGGCACGGGCTCTGCAGCAGCGACGGCCGGGTCACAACCGAGAGGTTGATCCCGCACCGGGCCGGGATCCACGGCCGCCAGCCTGACTTCGCCTGGAGGGATGCTGTCACCGATGACGCCGGCCGATGAAAATCGATCGGAGGGTGAGGCGTCTGAGTCGGATGAGGAGGATCGCCGGGAGGTCTCGCCGTCGGTGGAGGTGCCCGCGATGGCTGTGGGGAACGGGCCCAGTCAGCCTGGTAAGTCTATTCTGAGTTCTTCCAATGATTTGTCTGCTGCATTGTGTAAATTGTTGGGGGTGGGGGTTTGGGGGTAACTGTGTGTCATGCTGTTAAGCCCCCGGGTGCCCCTGGGGGGAACGGGCACATTGCCTGCCACCCCGGGTACAACGGGTGGCATTCAGGATTTATTAGGGGGTTTGAGGGACTTGTTACAATGTTTTGCGGGGGGTCCTAGTGTGCCACCTCAGGCTGGGCCATGGGTGGTGGCGGGATCCAGGGTGGCAGATACCCCCTCAGTGGTGGTGGTCGACCCCCTCACTGCTGGGGCAGGTGTTAGCGGAACGTCGGGGGACAAAGGGGGGGAGCAGCCAGCTCCCAGCAGAGCAGATATTGTCCAAATTGCTGATGCGGCCAGGTGTGAGGTTTATGTGTGCTATGAGGGGCCGTTGGGGGCGCATTTGAAACAGGAGGTGTGTGAGAAGATCGGAAGGGGTGAGTATGTAGAAGTTTTTTCTTGCTTCCGTTAGAAAAATTCAATTTGGATAGGGTTAAACCCGACGATTCCAAAAAGGAGGATGAGGAGAAGAGGAGGTACAGACTTATTCCCCGGACATTTAGCAACTGGCTGCAGGCATTTGCTATAATGGCCAGTGTCATTGGGGAGAAGAGCCCGGAACATTGTTCTGCACTTTTCTGCTATATGGATGCTATCAGGGAGGCTCATAGAGTGTATAGGGGTACGGGTTGGCTGCGGTATGACGAACAGTTCGGTCAACGGCGGGCGGTCCGTCCGGCTCTTAGGTGGGACCACAAAGACATCAGTCTGTGGTTGCGGCTTATGTCGTCTCCACGGGCACCGAGTCAGTTTCTTCAGGGGGGGGGGGCCGGGGGGACATCCACCTCTGGACTGCCAGCCGGAAAGAAATTTGGGGTGTGCTGGCAATTTAACGAGGGCACGTGTAAGTTTGGGGGAGCTTGTCGTTTCAAGCACGAGTGCTCCGGGTGCGGGGGGGGTCACCCCTTGGCCCGTTGTTTCAAAAAAGGGAAGCGTGCCGGGGAGCCTTCAAACAAGAGGGAGGGCGCCAGTGATGGGGGTAAGGATGCCTTTCCTAGAAGGGTATCCAGACAGGGCGGCAGCCAGGTTGTTGGCCTCCGGGTTTTCTGAGGGTTTTGTGATACTGTGTTCTTTGACGGAGGTGCCTCCTCTGGCGAGGAATTTACAGTCGGCGTTGGAACACCCGGAGGTGGTTGCTGAAAAATTGGCCAAGGAAGTAGAGCTGGGGCGCATGGGGGGTCCATTTAAAGATAAGCCGCTGCAGGAGTTGGTGGTCTCTCCTCTGGGGGTGGTGCCCAAGAAGGAAAATTCTGCCTCATTCATCACCTTTCCTTTCCGAAAGGGGGGTCGGTGAATGATGCCATAGATCCCGAAGCATGTACAGTGTCCTACGCATCATTTGACGCCGCTGTGCGTTGGGTCTGGTGTTGTGGTCGGGGGGCACTCATGGCAAAATCTGACATTGAATCTGCTTTCCGCCTGTTGCCAGTACACCCAGACAGCTTTCGGCTGCTGGGGTGCTGTTGGCAGGAAGAATTTTATGTGGATAAGTGTTTTCCCATGGGTTGCTCTATTTCGTGCGCCATGTTTGAGGCATTTAGTTCCTTTTTGTAATGGGTGTTGCGGATGTGTCAGGTTTGGATTCGGTCATCCATTATTTGGATGATTTTCTGTGTGTGGGCCCTCCTTCCTCTAATGTGTGTGCGATTCTGCTGGCTACGTTGCAGCACATTGCGGGACGGTTCGGAGTGCCTTTGGCAGCGGACAAGACTGAGGGCCCATCAACAGAGCTGAGTTTCTTGGGGATAGTGATAGATTCTATGGCGATGGAATGCAGGTTGCCCGGGGACAAGGTGGTGAATCTGCGGGAGGAAATTAGGGGGATGTTGGGTCGCAGCAAGGTCCAGCTTAGAGCCCTACAGTCCCTTTTGGGTAAATTGAACTTTGCCTGTAGAATCATTCCCATGGGCAGGGTGTTCTGCCGACGGCTGTCGGCTGCTACGTCGAGGGTGAGTGTCCCGACCCATTTCATTAGACTATCTAGTGCGCTGAAAGAGGACTTGCAGGTGTGGCACACGTTTATGGAGGAATATAATGGACGTTCGCTTTGGATGGAGGGCCCGGTGTGTAACTTTGACTTGGACTTTGTCATGGACGCGTCAGGGTCCACAGGCTTTGGGGCTTTCTTCCAAGGTAGTTGGTGCGCCGGAGCATGGCCCAGCTCCTGGATTGAGGCTGGTTTTGTTAAAAACCTGGTATTACTGGAACTGTTTCCAGTGGTACTGGCGTTTGAGCTGTGGGGGGACTCCTGTAGGAATTTGAAGATGATGTGCTGTTTTTTGTGCAGAACTAACATGTTTCCATTAAAGCTGAATTCCAACCTTCTTTTCACTAGAACTGAATGAAATTATCAATCCCAGCATAGATCATACCTCTGTACCATGTTGCTCTGCTGTCTGCAGATTCTCTGATATTCTGGGTTTAGTTGTGGCTTTGTAGCATGTGACACTCCTGCTGATAGACTCTGTCCCTTCCACAGCCACTTCCAGTGAGGCCCGGAGTGACAAAACAAAGTGACAGAATAACGTAGTGCCGGGCATGACTATGTGTTTAGTAAGCCAACAAGGGGTTAAGAAATCAAATGGAATGGTAAGGGGAGTGGCTGAGGTAAAATGGTGAGGAGGGGAGAAGCAGTATAAATTAAGGAGGCGGGGGCCTCCCGGGATTCAGTCAGCAAGAAAGAACAGGAGGAGGCAGGTTTTTCCCACCCACCCTCCCTGTTGTGTTATGTGTTGGTGTTGTGCGTCTGTTTTCTTTTCTTTCAGGTTCCATGGTGGTGGTCGTCATAACAGCATGTGGTGGTGTCCTTGGTCTTTGATGGTGGCAGATAACAGATGTGATGGAAGTGGTGGGGGGCTCATCTGTGGTATGGGCCCCTCCTGGGGTTATTCCAGTGGAACGGTGTCTGCTGGAATACGGTTATGGTTGCACTGTGGAAAACAGTGGTTGTCTCTGAGCTGGTTATACGGCTGGAGGCCTGGTACAGTAAAAAGGTACCGCAGTGCAATGGTGGTAAAAAGTTTAGCAGGGTTGCGTCAAAGACCAACAGGCTGGTGTTAAAGAAGTTGTTTGGTTAAAATGTTAAGTTAAAAGTATTGGAAATTATTATTTAATAAATTAATTATTGAATTTATTTAATAAATAGGCTGTTATGGCCATTTATACTCCAAAACCTGTGTGTCTCTTCATTAATAGAGGTTTAAGGGGGATAAGTGATGTTAAAGGTCATAGGTAAAGGTGGGGTTATCTGGACTACACTAGTCATGCAACAACTAGAGTCCATAACACTCACCTTTGTAGTCTTTCAGGCTCTGCAAATGATGTAACTTCCTTCACAGCTCTGATGGTGGGTAGGATTGAATACATCTTAACTTCATGCAAATCCACGTACCTGTTCGTCATTTTGTTGAAGTGGCTGTACCGGGGTGATGCCTGCAGCCAGAGGCATCACCCCCGTACCGTTATTTAGAGCTGGTGGTCGGTTTTCAAGTTATAACAACCAATGAAGGTAATGAGCCACTCAACCGTTATCACAAGAAGCAGGAGGGGACCCCCCCCTTTCTGCTGCCTTCCGCCGCTCCGCCCGGGTCTCCTGTCCCACCGGGAGACCCGAGCCACCAGCCGGCATGTCCTTTGGCTGGCCAGAGTCCCGAACAAAGCCGTAATTGCCTTTGATTGGGCCTCTGATGTAGTTACCCGGAAGCAAAGTCACAGCATCCCTTCCGGTTTACTCGGCTGGAAAAGTTGCAGATTTTAAAAAATCGAAGGTATTTAAAAATGCCAATTTTGGCGTTTTGAATACTTTGAAGTGCAGAGGAGGGGTTTGGGGTCTTTTAGACTCTAGATCCCTCCATAAAGAGTACCTGTCACTGCCTATTACTGTCAAAAGGGATGTTTACATTCCTTATGACAGCAATAAAAGTGATCAGATATTATTTTAACCACTTCAACCCGAGATGAATTTACCCCCTTCATGACCAGGCCATTTTTTGTGATATGGCACTGCGTCCTTTTTACTGACAATTTCACGGCCGTACGACGCTGTGCCCAAACAAAATTTACGTCCTTTTTCCCACACAAATATAGCGTTCTTTTGGTGGTATTTGATCCCTACAGTTTTTATTTTTTGCGCTATAATCAAAAGAAGAGCCACAATTTTGAAAAAAAATAACACAATAGCTTTTATTTTTTGCTATAATAAACATCCCACTTTAAAAAAAATAAAATCCTCACTTTAGGCCATATGTATTCTACTGAATATTTTTGGTAATTGTTTTTGCAATAAGCGTATATTAATTGGTTTGTGCAAAAGTTATAGCATCTACAAAATAGGGGATAGATTCATGGCATTTTTATTATTATTATTTTTTACTAGTAATGGCGGCGATCAGTGATTTTTTTATTTTATTTTTTAAATTGTTTATTTATAGTTTTTCAAAGTATACATAATAAGCCTGTAATCCAAACTCCAGCATACAGTCATACATGGTAAACATAAAAAGGCATAAAAAACAATGCAACAAAGATCTTGGATATACATCTCCAGGTATAGGACAGGAAGTGGTATAATCAGAACATACTCCAAAGGCACAAGTAGCGAATCGGAGGTCTAATGTGACTAGTGAATCATAGGTATATTTGTTGAGAGTGAACAAACATGGGACGGGTCAGAGGGAAGGTATAAAACCATCCCTGTCGTATAATCATAGGGAACCCAGGAATAATATCCTGGAATCAGCAAGGGTTTGGATCCGGATTAGCACTGTATGTCGAGGAGTCCCAGCTGTCCCAAATGCATTCGAACTTGGGGAGGCTGTCAGCGACCACAGCGGTGAGGCGTTCCATCCTCCTAATGTCAGCCACAGCTACTAGAAAGTGTGCAAACGTGGGAGGGGCAGTATCTCGCCAACGTTGGGGGATAACTCGCTTGGCAGCTAACAAGAGAAAGGCCATCAACTTATGATGACATTTGGGCAATCTCGGGAGGGGAAGACCTAATAACATATGCAGGGGTTGGAAAGAGACAGAGACCCCAAGAACCTTTTCCAGACAAACATGGACTTGCGTCCAAAAGGGGATTAATATCGAACATTCCCAAAAAATGTGGATATGCGTGCCTGTTTCGGAACCACACCTCCAACACTGGCTGTGGGGGGTCAACTTCCGGGCTGCAAGGAACTCTGGGGTCCTATACCAAAACATAAGTATCTTATAAGTGGTTTCTTTGTGGGCCACACATCTGGAGACCTTAGATGCCGCGACCCATATTTTCCCCCAATCTAATAGTGATATAGGCCTGGCCAAAATGTCGGACCATTTTTTCATATATGAATGTATCTGTCCGGTGAGCGGGGGGGCTGAGTGTATGATTCGGTAAATAGTAGATATTTGATGTGGCTCATACGGTCCCTGGGAACACAGCCTTTCAAATGCAGTGGGGGGTTCCAATGTCAGGTTGGGGGCCTTGGAAGCAAAAAAATGTCTGATTTGGAGAAATGAGAAAAAAAGGGATTTCGGGACTTGGTGTTTGGACTGTATATCAGAAAACGAGAGAAGCTTACGTGTTACCGGGTGTACAAGATGGCGGATTTGAAAAATACCCGCCTGGGTCCATGGCAGCATAGATTCATTTGAGAGGCTATCAGGAATGTCTGGATTAAAAAGCACATTTGTAAGGGGGGGGGGGGGCATGGAGAAGACAGGGAATACCTACTGGAACACCCCTTCCAAATGGAGAGGGTAAAAAGCATAGGGTTCAAACATATTTTGCGCAGTTGAGGAGTATATTTATCAGAAGAAGGCCATAACATGGAGCATGGGTGAGCAGGGACAGTAATTCCCATCTCAATCTCCGACCACCTATTCGGAGCTTTTCTAGATGTCCATGAGGTTATAGCTCTCAGATGAGTGGCATAATAGTACTTTATGACATCTGGAGCTCCCAGACCGCCACGAGAGCGTGGAGCCAAAAGGACTGTGCTAGCTATCCTGTGGGAGGCATCATTCCAAATAAAATTGAGAAAATATCTATGGATGATTTTCAGCTTTGTCATCGGGATCGGGATGGGGAGAGTCTCAAAGAAATATAGTAATTTAGGGAGTATGGACATTTTGAGAACGTTTATCCTCCCAAGCAGAGACAGGGGTAGTTTTGTCCAGGACTTTAATAATCTATGTATTTCTGATAACAATGAGGGGAAATTCACCTGGTATAAGGTAGAGTAGGAGGGAGATATGTGTATACCTAAGTATTTAAGGGATTGAGTGCACCAACGGTATCTAAAGGTGTTTTGTAGGTGAGTAAGTGTATCAGGTGGGATATTTATTGGCAAGGCTTCTGTTTTGGATGGATTTACTTTAAAACCCGAGAGGTTGCCAAATAGGTCAAGGAGTTTGTGGAGAGAGGGTAAAGATATGTGTAGGCGTGTGATGGTTAACAGAATATCATCTGCAAAGAGGGACAGCTTGTACTCCCTGTGTCTCAATGCCACCCCCCTATATCGGGATGGAGTCTGATGGCAGTAGCTTAAGGTTCCAGGCTAAGGATAAACAATAAAGGGGATAAGGGGCAACCCTGTCTAGTCCCATTACTAAGGGGGAATGGCGAAGAGACAGAAGAAGACAGCTGGACCTGGGAAGTGGGGGTAGAGTATAATGCAGTAAGAGCTTGGATAAATGGACCCGAAAAACCATATGTTGACAGAGTAGCAAACATGAAGGACCAATTTAAACGATCGAATGCTTTTTGAGCATCTAAGCTCAATATCAGAGCTGGCTTACCAGTCTTGGTTAACAGGTCAATGAGATCTATAGTTCGTCTGGTATTATCCCCAGCATGTCTAGAAGGAACAAATCCCACCTGATCCTTGTGTATTAAAGTAGGGAGGAGAATGGATAACCTATTTGCCAATACCTTAGTGAATATTTTATAATCGGAATTTAAAAGGGCTATCGGGCGATAGTTATCTGGTAGAGAGGGGTCCTTGCCCGGCTTCGGGATAACCGTAATGTAGGCATGTAGAAATTGGGGGTGGGGGACTGTTCCGGCCATCAGAGATTCAAAAAGGGTCAGCATATGGGGGAGTAAAATTGGGAGAAACTTCTTGTAGTAGGAGTAAGGGAGACCATCTGGGCCTGGGGCTTTGTGTGTTGGGAGGTGCTTAATTATCTGGGAGATCTCTTCAGCTGTGATAGGTGAATTAAGTCCTTCACGGTCTGCCTGGGATAATTTAGGTAAATTTAGGGATTCGACAAAGGAATCATATTTCTCATGGGCGAACTGGGATCCAGATTCTGAGGAGATACAATTATAAAGTTTCCTATAATATGACTCAAAGACCCTGGTCATGGTTCTAGGGCAGTAAGTAGGTTCCCCGTCTGGCTGAATTATAAAATCCGGTATGGAATTGTTGGGACGAGGTTTTAGGCGATTGACCAGGATACTGTGGGGTTTATTAGCAAACTCATAATATTTTTGCTTTGACCAAAGCATTGATTTAGTGGTTGCACTCTTATCCAAAGATTTGATACGGTTTCTCAAAGATACCACTTTACGAAGGTTCCCCACTGTGGGATGTACAAGAAGGTCTTTTTCAGTCCTCACCAGGTCGGCTAAGAGGGTCGAGCGCTGTAGAGCACGATCCCTCTTAAGGCGGGATCCAGAGGCTATCCATTCACCCCTGAAGACCGCCTTGTGAGCCTCCCAAAGGGTGGAGGTCTTTGAAACTGAACCAGCATTGAGTTGGAAAAATTCGATCAGGCTGCGTTCCAGGTGTGAGTGGGTTTCGGGGATACTCAGGAGAGATTCGTTAAGACGCCAGTGGCAGGTCCTAGGTGTGGGTGTGGACAGTATGAGATTTAGGGTAATAGGTGCATGATCAGACCATGTGATCGGGTGAATATTAGAGTCAACCAGATGTGTCACCAACGGTGGTGAAATAAAGAAATGATCCAATCTCGTGTATAACCTGTGTGGAGGTGAGAAAAAAGTGAATTGCTTAGCTATCGGATGTTTCACTCTCCAAGAGTCTAGCAACTTGTGGGTTCTAAGTAATCTACGAAATGCCGTAGAGGATTTTTGTACCCGTGTCGAGGGTGGATTTTTAAGCAGGGAGAGCCTATCTTTGGTTGGGGACATACACAAATTAAAGTCTCCACCTATTATCATGAAGGGTTGGGAGAAAGTCTGGAGCTTCTCAAAAAAAACTTCAAGGAACCCAATCTGTTTCGAGTTGGGAGCATATATGTTTGCAAGTGTGAAGGATGCGTTCATGTGGTCACAGTCCAGGAGAATAAAACGACCATGTGGATCCAAAAATGAAGACTTGACCCGAATGGCCGAAGTCTTCCTAAACAGGATGGCCACCCCTGCTTTACCAGAGGGGTCAGAGGCCACAAAAGTAGTGGGGAAGTGCTTAGATGCGAATTTAAATGAGCCATCAGCCTTAAAATGGGTCTCCTGGACCATGACCACATCCGCATCTGAAGATCTAAACTCCTTCAATGCCATCCAGCGTTTGGAAATGGAGCCCAGGCCCTTAACATTGTAAGATAATACATTTATGGCCATTCAGAGGTATGAACAGGAAAGCATATGTCATCGTTAAATACCATGTCGAGAGCACTAACCATGATGCAGTGGTACTAGAATCTGGGTCAGTACTTTCGTATTTTAGAAAAAAATGAAATGAGGTGGAAACACATCTGTGTTTCTTGGATAGGTCAAAAATGGACCTATAGACAGTTAGATAATACCAGGAACATAAACAGTTAAATTTAAACAGTACAGATAGGATCCAACAACAATGAAGGAGGTAGCTAGAGTCCAAAAAAAAATGGACAAAAAATATAGAGCTCACGTGGTGTCCATGTAAAAATTGGACCAGGAGAAAATGGAAGCACAGAAAAAAGAAAACAAAAAACCAGCAACAACAAAAAAAAAAGAACCATAAAGGCATAGTGCCCGAAGGGGGAAAGTCCCCCTGGGGGTTATGATCACAGTCAAGGACCATGAAAAGTAGGTGAGGGCACGGCAGCCCGCAGGGACCATCCCACCAGCCCCAATCCCCCTCAGACATCATTGTCAGCATTAAAGGGAACTAAACGGGAGTTCGTCATCGTAGGACAGTACAGGGACTGTCAACTTAGTGGAAGAAGATGCAATCAAACGTTCAAGCCTTAGGCCGCAGGTAATAAAAAAAAATAAATAAAAAAAAACTGAAAATATGGAAGTGATGACAGGAAAGGACAATCCAGGTATGGATCGAAATCTCTTTTCAAGAGAATATACAATTACATTTCAGCGTGGGTAAGATCAGAATGGACCTTTCAGTGAAGGAGCTCTCTGGGGGGTGAAAGTAGTATTGCGGGGTCTCCGGCGTGCAGGGGTCCATATCTTTCCGGGGGTGGAAAGGGGTCTGGATAGTGTTGATTGCGGTAGCAAATTCTCTTCAGGAATAGGGGGAAGACCCAGGCTTCTGATGAAAGGGTCACATTCCTGCAAATCTCTCAGAGAGTGTTGTGAGCCATCCATAGTAACAGTGAGACGGAATGGGAAACCCCAGCGATAGGGAACCTGGTGATTTTGCAGATGAGCTGTGACAGGTTTCAAAGCACGGCGTTTAGCCAGAGTGATGGGGGACAAATCACTAAACAGCTGAATCTTCGCTCCCTTTAAATCAATTCTTGATCTGTTGCGGGTGGCTACGGTCAGAGCTTCTTTACTTTCATAAAAATGGAAGCGCACTATTATATCTCTAGGGTTCGCTCCTTGGGGGGGTTTTGGAGCCAGAGACCTGTGTGCCCTGTCAAGCCTCCGGTCTATATCTGGTATGTCAGGGGCTAGATGGATGAATAGGGCCAGCAAATATGAACGGATGTCTTTGTCAGTAACTGCTTCTGGGACCCCACGTATTCTCAGGTTCTGTCTCCTTTCCCTGTTCTCGAGATCTTCTTGTTGCAATTGTAACTGCACCACTGTATTTTTCAGGGAAGCATTCTCGTCTTCTATGACATGAACATAATTGATCATATCATCAAACTTAGTCTCTAGGGTGTTTGTACGTTCCCCTAGGTGATCTATCTCCCCTCTGAGCTCGTGGGCTAGTTTGCTTACCGCCTTAGTAATGTTGTCCGTGAGGCCTTGGAGCAGGGCCTGGAGCCGGAGATCTAGTACTTCCACAGTCACCAGGGCTGTCATCGGAGGCTGTGATGAGATCTGCGGATGTTGCTGCACGGGCAGGGTAGGAGAAAGCTCACCCAATGGAGTTGCGTCCGGAATTTCCTCCGCGGTCGTCATATTACCTGAGGCCGGGGATTGAGGCCTATACGCGAAGCGATCCATGAGGGAAAGATGGAGTGCGGCCTGCGGCGCGGTCGTCTTGTAGAAGCGTCGCTGATCTCCGATCTTACCCATAAACGGGATCACTCGATGGCTGAGTAGTTCCCGGAGCTATTGAGACTGCTCCCGGGGCGAATGGCGCGGATGTAGCGGAGCGGGAGTCGTTTAGGGACGGGATGAGGCCGGAGCTCTGGTCCTACACGTCCACCATCTTCACGAGCCGCGCATGCGCCCCCCGGCGATCAGTGATTTTTATCGGGACAGTGATATTGTGGCGGACAAATTTTTGGGACCATTGACATTTATACAGCTATCAGTGCTATAAAAATGCACTGATTACTGTATAAATGTCACTGGCAGGGTAGGGGTTAACACTAGAGGGCGATCAAGGGGTTAACTGTGTTCCCTAGGTGTGTTCTAACTGTGGGGGGGGGGGGAGACTGACTAGGGGAGGAGACCGATCGGTGTTCATACTTAGTATGAACACACAATCTGTCTCCTCTCCCTTGAGAGAACTGTACTGAACTGAACTGAACAAATGTACTGAACAAATGTAAACAGTGTTCAAATGACACATGTAAGGTATCACCGTTATCGTTAGTGCGAGAGCAATAATTCTAGCAAAAGACCTCCTCTGTATCTGTAAACTCGTAACCGTTAAAAAATGTAAACGTTGCCTATGGAGATTTTTAGGTACTGTAGTTTGTCACCATTGCACGAGTGCCTGCAATTTTAAACCGTAACATGTTAGGTATCTATTTACTTCACAATATGCAAAAAAGTGTATTTTTTCCATAAAAATTGAGTTTGAAAGACCGCTGTGCAAAATTTGTGTGAGATAAAATATTAAAACACTTGCCATTTTATTCTCTAGGGTCTTTGCTAAAAAATGATATATGATGTTTGGGGTTCTAATTTTCTAGCAAAAAATACTGATTTTAACTTGTAAACAACAAGTGTCAGAAATAGGCTTGGTCTTGAAGTGGTTAATTAGCATTCAGTCCCACCCAGTCACACCTGCAGAACGTATTTAGCAGTTTATATTTACTAAAAGTATTGCATTTCCATGTACTGTGTACTGTGGGAGACCAGATATAGTGAATGCAGGGTCCTGGGTTTAATAACACTTTAAAGCCCATCTCTGGTAAATTAAAAAGGATGATCTGCAGTTTATCTTATTTGCAGCTTGTCGTCGGGGCTAGCTTTGAAGTAGTGGCTTAGAAGGAACAAGCGAGACATAGGGGTTGATTTACTAAAACTGGAGAGTCTAAAATCTGGTGCAGCTATGCATGGCAGCCAATCAACTTCTAACTTTAAGCTTTGCAGAGCTTTGCCAGATTTTGCACTCTGCAGTTTTAGTAAATGAACCCCAATGTTTTCTTGTGATGTTCTTGTTATTGTAACGGATAGTCAGTAGTTACAATTACGTGTTTGCTTTCCAAAAATTGCAAAAAATTAACATTTAGGCCGGGTTCACACTGGTACGACACGACAGTTGTACCACTTTGGATCTGACTTGAAGTCCAATATGGGTCCGACTTCAATGAACAGAGATCCGACTTTGATCCCTGACAATACCAGGCACTGTGTCTGGTATGATACTTTAGGGGGAACTCCACGCCAAATTTAAAAAACAAACTGGCATGTGTTCCCCCTCCAAGAGCATGCCAGGCCCTTCGGGCTGGTATGGATTTTCAGGGGAAAAAAAACGCCCAAAAAATGACATTGGTGTCCCCCCAAAATCAATACCAGACCCTTATCCGAGCACACAGCCCGGCAGATCAGGAAAGGGGGTGGAGATGAGCGAGCCCCTCCCACCCCCTGAGCCAGGAAGGCTCTTGGAGGGGGAACCCATGCCAGTTTGTTTTTTAAATTTGGCGTGGAGTTCCCCTTCAAGATCCTCAGAGCACAAGTCACATGCCAAAGTTGGGTCAGTTAAGACGGCGATCCGACTTTGTTCTGAATTCAGTGATATTCAATGGGCTGAAGTAGAATCAAAGTCGGACCAAAGTAGTGCAGGGAGCATTTTCAAAGTCAGACCGACTTGTGTCGGACCAGTTAAGACGGCTCCCTTAGGGAAACATTGATTTTCACACGTCATGCGACATGAGCTCCCAATGTCGGTATTTGTCGGTATTTGTCGATAATTGTCATACCAGTGTGAACCCGGCCTAAGGGACATATACACATCTGAAGCTAACGGCTTGTGGCCTTCCAGAAGGGGGGCTGTGCTGGCAGAATGGTGCACAAAATGGGCCAATCCAGATAGCAGACTGGAAAGGTTCTTCACCTAACACAAGGTAGTCTTTCTGGGATATTCAAGACTGTTCTTAATCTATTCCTTTGGTTCAGGCTTAACCTACCTGTTCCTAACCAGCAGATGTCTGTCCCTTCCTATGTACTTCCCACACTGCAGGCTGACCAAAATGACCCAGCAGGGCCTAGATATAGCCTTTCTGGGTTCCAGATGACTTTCTAAATCTTGGAAAAGCTCTATGTCCAATTAGACAAAGGCTCTCTTAAGATGGCCATCATGAGTCCATTGCAGAGGACTAGTCAGTTCTCTTCATGGTTCTGTTAGTTTCAGAGGTAAGCAGTACTTATGTGATCAGCTAACCTGAAAATGAGTGAGCGATCTGCAAATTGCTGCTTTACTGCCTGAGCTGTAGCCCACTCGAGTGGTATTCTTGCTCGTCATGTGCAGCAGCTTAATTGATCTGTTTTGTGCACCATGCTTTAAGACTTCAGGACTCTGTGGGAACTTCTGTAAGGGCCTAGAGATGGACGCTTGTGGTAGCCAATGGACAGCACCCACATCACCAGGAATAGACATGGGCACTGTAGACCAGACACCCGAATACTACAAGACAAAAGAAAGAAGACCTGGGACCCAGTCTGTTACTTGACAGAGCACAGAGCGCCAGTGGTCCCCAAAAGTGGAATATCAGGGCTGCTATGTGTAAAACCATAAGTATAATATGTTTACTTTAAAAAAAAAAACGTTAACTTTACAGTCACTTTAATCTTCTTACAGATCCCTGACTATATCCGTCTTGAAAAGCTGTTTTAATATTTAATTGCTAGTCAGAGCATGTACAATGGATACTTTGGCCTTTCTCACTTGAATGAATATCTAGTTCCTCCTACTTCCCATAACCATTCTGAGGAAGTATCCAATTCTATTTTTTCTTTGTTGGAAAATTGGAAACCAGGGGCTTAACACAAAGGAAATTAAATAAATTACAATTAATATCTCAGAAATAACAAAAGATAATTATGCTTTTGGATACAGGACAATAAACTAGCTATTTCATGTATTGCAATTAGTGACCCGTCGAACACCAAATTACATGCTTACCTTCAGCTGTGAACAATGACATTTTCAGTGATCTGCTGCTGCAACCCATAATAAAAAGTAACTCACTGCAAAAAAAGGTTGATGTAGGTCCCTGAACATTACTAGTGTACATACATTCATATATAAGGCTGCTAGTGATAGTTATATTGATGTGTGGGGGAAGGGTTCTATAAAACAAAAAACCTGTGTTGTCATGGGAGAACTGCATCCTGTGTATATTATGTCATTTATTTTTACAAAGTTTTAACATGATGGTATTGCTTTCATGTGTGAGTTGGTACTCCTCATGGCTGGTGGCCACACTTCCAGACCAGGCCCACACCGAAAGGATAACGCCTTTCTACTTGCCAGACTACAAAGACATTTTGAGATATGGTCGTGGTTTCTCTCCACAAGCTCCTTACACACGCTACACAACACTCTATAATAATAAAAAGTCTACATCAGTCCTTAAGGTGACATAGTGAATGGTAACTGTATAAAAATGTTGATAAACCCAAAGCATATCAATTAGATAACATCTCAAATAAGTCCATCAGCCGTGCATTGGTCTATAAATCAAACACATCCTGTTGGGTGACACCACAGTGCTTCACACAAATAAAGTGCCCACCACCGTATTGAATGGCCGCTTACCAGAAGGCAAGAACAAACAGCATTCAGCTGTGACCCAGCCGCAGCCTTTGGACCAGGAAGCAGACTGATCACCCAGGATAATCCTCAGTGTGTCATATGGTCTGTGACAATGTTAGGATATCAAGGAGAAAAAAGGAAGGACCATAGCATAATACCGTCTTGATGGTTTAATAAGTAGATAAAGTAATAAACTTACAAATAGGCAGAAGAAATTCGCATAAAAAACTTGCCGGCCGGCAAAGTACAAGACCCGTCCTCCTCGAACGGCGTGGTGACGTCACTACGTGCCCTCTCAGATGCGTTTCGTCACAATCTGACGTTCTCAATAGGGATAGGGCGACATACTGACTCAACACCGTGTTATAAAGACAGACCTCGTTGTGAAGCACAAGGAACAGGCTAAAAAGCGCCATATTAACTATGGGCACAGATACCAATAACAAAACTGCCACAGACGTTAATCCAGCGGCAGTCCGTGGCAGTTTTGTTATTGGGATGTCCATTTGACAACAACTTCAGGGACAACTCTTTCTATATACAGTCTCTATATAAAGCTCCTCTTCTTCCTCCAGTATACACTTGCTTGCAGAACCTAGCTGAAACACTGTGAATACCTGCCAGTCACTCAGTCAGATGAAAGCAATGGCCCAATACAGGCAGGAACCCGAGGCCCCTTAGGTGTGTAGCAGAATTTCAGTGTCCAGTTTGCAATATTTCTGTGGCTACTGATCACAGCACCACCCCGTCAGGCACTGCCAACCTGGCTGCAGCTGCCCCTTTCACTAGCCATCCAGGCTAACTTCTCCCCATAGTCCTCCAGACTTACACTCACCAGCCCACCCAGCTGACTCTCAAGAGATCTCCCAGACGTGCTGATCTGCTCCCGCTGCTTATTCCTCCTCCCCTAGAGCAGTGGTCTCCAAACTGTGGCCAGGTGGGCCAAATGTGGTCTTTTGCTTGCCTTCTGGCCCTTGGGGCACTATTCCTTCTAATGACACCAATGATAGGTCACTATTCCTCCCATTGATACCAATGAAGGGACACTAGTCCTCCCCAATACTAAACATGGGGCGCAATCCTTCCCACTGACACCAGGACATTTTCTACTCCCATTGGTCACAGTCCGGTCACCCTAAGGTCTGAACAACAGTAAAGTGGCCCATTGTTTAGAAAGACCCCTGCCCTAGAGCTAACAAACATTTAACCTGTGCAGTGCAGAAGGTCCCCACTGCAACAGTCGTTTTTTGTAATTCCCGTAGTTGGGCTTTAAGTTCTGCAGATCAATGCCTGCAATTATTTTGCATTCTAGGTGCTAGTGCTGTGAAATAAATATTTATAGCACATTGCAAAGTTACTTACTTGAAAAAACTAAACAAAACAGCTCGTAGCATATGTTCCTTTTGCCATCTGTATAAGCCTTAGCCACTTGGAAAAAAAAGAAAAAAATGAACACATGCAGCATTAATCCAGCTTAGAAACAACCTTACTATGTGGTTTTCTGCTCTTAGCACAGTTTTGATTGCTACATACTCTAAAAATACTTTACAAAATGTTGTCATTTGTCTTGTGATTTCCCCTGACCAGGTACAAGCTAGATTGCTGTACATAAATAGTGTGTTCACTTTTCTGACAAATTGTTATTTAATGTCACCTTGCCACTGCAGGGTCAAAACTCAAGTAAGCATGGTCTGCAAAAAAAAAAAAGATGTTATATACTTACCTTTCCAGGGGCTCATGTGTTAAAACTCCAGTGCGTTACTGTTCTAGCAACATCTGTGTACCTGCCACCAGGGATGAGCCGAACACCCCCCTGTTTGGTTTGCACCAGAACCTGCGAACAGACAGAATGTTCGCGTGAACTTTAGAACCCTATTAAATACAATGGACTCGAACGTTCGAAATCGAAAGTGCTAATTATAAAGGCTTATATGCAAGTTATTGTCCTAAAAAGTGTTTGGGGACCCCGGGTCCTGCCCCAGGGGACATGTATCAATGCAAAAAAAAAGGTTTAAAAACAGAAGTTTTTTCGGGAGCAGTGATTTTAATAATGCTTAAAATGAAAAAATAAAAGTGAAATATTCCTTTAAATTTCGTACCTGGGGGGTGTGTATAATATGCATGTAAAGTGGTGCATGTTTCCCGTGCTTAGAACTGTCCCTGCACAAAATGTCATTTTTGAAGGAAAAAAAGTCATTTAAAACTCACTCGTGGCTATTAATGAATTGTCGGCTCCCGGCAATACATACAAAAGTCATTGATAAAAAAAAAAAAAAAGCGTGGGGGTCCCCCAGAATTCAATTACCAGGCCCTTCAGGTCTGGTATAGATATTAAGGGGAACTCTTCCGCAAATTAAAAAAAAAAATGCGTGCGGTTCCCCCAAATATCCATACCAGGCCCTTCAGATCTGGCATGGATTTTAAGGGGAACTCCACCCCAAATTTAAAAAAAAATGGCGTGGAGTCCCCCCAAAAATCCATACCAGACCCTTATCCGAGCACGCAACCTGGCAGGCCGCAGGAAAAGAGGGGGGGACGAGAGAGCGCCCCCCCTCTCCTGAACCGTACCAGGCCACATGCCCTCAACATGGGGAGGATGTACCCATGTTGATG
Source organism: Rana muscosa (assembly GCA_029206835.1). Taxonomy (NCBI): domain Eukaryota; kingdom Metazoa; phylum Chordata; class Amphibia; order Anura; family Ranidae; genus Rana; species Rana muscosa. Next base: position 89,276,952 of record CM055117.1, on the reverse strand, counting down.
GGGACAAGGGCCTCATCCCCACAACCCTTGCCCGGTGGTTGTGGGGGTCTGCGGGCAGGGGGCTTATCGGAATCTGGAAGACCCCTTTAACAAAGGGGACCCCCAGATCCCGGTCCCCCTAAAGTTCCCCATCTGGTCCGCTCAGCCAATGACTCGGTGTAAGGCTGAGGACAATGACGTAGGCGCGGTCTGACATACCGAGGGGGCGGACCTGATGGGGAACCTCCCTCACTGTGTAATACATGTATAGACCCGCCCCTTCTCATGTTCCGCATCAGGTCCTCAGCCTTACACCGAGTCATTGGCTGAGCGGACCTGATGGGGAACTTTAGAAGGGGCGGGTCTATACATGTAATAGACTGCGGAGGAAGTTCCCTATCGGGTCCGCTCAGACTCAGCCAATGACGGACAGTGCTGGACATCGGATCGCCGCGGGACAGTGGTTTTCACCGCTGGAATGTTTTTTTTTTTCATTTATTTTTTATTTTTTAATAAAGGACTTTTCCAGAGTTTGTGTGTTTTTTTTTACATTTTTTGACACTTTCTTTGTGAAATGGTTAGGGGTACAATGTACCCCTTACCAATTCACATAGGGGGGGCCGGGATCTGGGGGTCCCCTTTGTTAAAGGGGTCTTCCAGATTCCGATAAGCCCCCCGCCCGCAGACCCCCACAACCACCGGGCAAGGGTTGTGGGGATGAGGCCCTTGTCCCCATCAACATGGGGACATCCTCCCCATGTTGAGGGCATGTGGCCTGGTACGGTTCAGGAGGGGGGGCGCTCTCTCGTCCCCCCCTCTTTTCCTGCGGCCTGCCAGGTTGCGTGCTCCGATAAGGGTCTGGTATGGATTTTTGGGGGGACTCCACGCCATTTTTTTTTTATTTGGGGTGGAGTTCCCCTTAAAATCCATGCCAGATCTGAAGGGCCTGGTATGGATATTTGGGGAAACCGCACGCATTTTTTTTTAATCTTGCGGCAGAGTTCCCCTTAATATCTATACCAGACCTGAAGGGCCTGGTAATTGAATTCTGGGGGACCCCCACGCTTTATTTTTTTTATTTTTATCAATGACTTTTTTATGTATTGTCGGGAGCCGACAATTCATTAATAGCCGCAAGTGAGTTTTAAATGCCTTTTTTTCCTTCAAAAATGACATTTTATGCAGGGACAGTTCTAAGCACGGGAAACAAGCGCCACTTTACATGCATATCATACACACCCCCTAGGTACGAAATTTAAAGGAATATTTCACTTTTATTGTTTCACTTTAAGCATTATTAAAATCACTGCTCCCGAAAAAACTGTAGTTTTTTGCATTGATACATGTCCCCTGGGGCAGGACCCGGGTCCCCAAACACTTTTTATGACAATAACTTGCATATAAGCCTTTATAATTAGCACTTTAGATTTCTCCCATAGACTTTTCGAATTTGCCGCGAACACCCCAATTTGTTCGCTGTTCGGCGAACGGGCGAACAGGCAATGTTTGAGTCGAACATGAGTTTGACTCGAACTCGAAGCTCATCCCTACCTGCCACACAATGTTGTTTCTCCCACTGGCTGGTACAACGTGTAGTAATGTATTAGCCATTGGAAGGTGGTATATTGTACAAGGTGGTGAGGGGAAGCAGGTGTATTGGACATACCCAGAAATGTCAGATACCTGCAGCGGCTGTAAAATAGAAACTGGAGTTTTAACATGTGAGCCACTGGAAGGGTATATGTATTGCATCTTCTTCTACAGACTTCTTTTGTTTTGGTCCTGTATTGACAGGGTCACTTGAAACAGGACCTGAACTCTGCAAGCTGTGCCCAAAAAGACAAGCAGAGGACAAGGACTAGTCACCAGTATTGCCTGTAAGCTCCTTGAAGTTTATATTTTTTACTGACTTATCATGCCACTTTTCACCTTGCTGAGGCAGCCATATTAGAAGAGAAGCAGAACTGTTCTTCCTTACACCAGATGAGTGGTTATCTGAAGACTGGTAGAGTTGTATTTAATAAACAACAGAAAAGGTGGAGGAAGCACAGATGCACAGAATTAATGAAGCTGAAGCAGGGAGATCCTTGCAGTGCAGATCCTCAGGTACAGCTTTCTCTCCAGCAAGAATAGTGAGTAGCAAGAATAGTGAGCAACACAACTCCATATTTCATTAAATTGGAAGTCACAGGCACAGAACCCTAGATCTCACAGCTGTTAAGCTACAGAACAGGTACAGTCACATACCAATAAGTACATTGCTATTTTTAGGAGGAATTTTAAGGTACTGCTTAGAGAAAATTAACATTTCTATACATTTAAAAGTAATTAGTCACATTCAACTGGACTTGTTCTGTAATTAAAGACATTCCATAATTTATCCAAGCCACTTCTTCAATTCTAATGAATGTATGGAAAGTAACTCATCATTTATATCCACACAGGTAGCACCAAGGACTTGATCCTACCACTACTGAAAAGCAGATGTTATTGTCCAAGAACAGTATAGGAAGTGTGAAAATTGTGGAATCACACTGTCCTAGTTAAATAATCTCATCATTGGTGTCAGGAAGGCTTCTTAGGTATTAATCTTTTGATGTACAAGGCTGAACGTGTGAATTTTTGTCAAAACATTAGGGTAGATATGTGAGTAACAGATGGCTCACACCTCCCATACTGTTCTTGGACAATAAATTCTGCCTTTTCACTAAAGTGTTTGTGCTATCTATGTGGATAAAAAATGCTGGGGTGTCCTGATACTTGTTAGAACTGAAGAAGTGGCTTGGATACACTATGAAAAGTCTTCAAAATTATAGAAGAAGTCCAGTTGAATGTGACTAAATACTACTAGATATAAAATGACCTATGTAAATGAGAACCTTCACAGACAAATCTTCTTCATGTTCGCTAAAGGTTAAAAAATCCTCACGTTTTGCATTCAGGTCCACTTCAACTAAATACAGTTCTTTAAAGTGGATGTAAACCTGAAAATACATTTTTAATGAAGACTTCTACCTGGTACAGTAGAGGATGTCAATTCATCTGTGTCCAGTCTTGCCACGAAGAGTTAATCCAGCTCTAAGCAATGCTCTTTTCTTTTTTTAATAATATAAAAAACGACACACAGATACGTTTGTGTGGCCACATCCCCCACTGCTGTGACTGACATCTCATTTCTTTATCTCATGAAAGAGTGTTACGATTCCAGCTTCACATCCCTCGTCCTGATAATCAACATTGTGTATACCCTTTGTGTAATTTTAATACAGGCTGTATTGTGGAAAATGCATTGTATCTGTTGGCCAGTTCTTTTATATGTTGTAACGCATCTTGACATCTGTACAATTATAATAAATGTATTTCTTTTGCTATCCATTTGCTATTACTTTAAACCATACTATACTGCTGTTAAAAGCCCCATTGGGGAACATTTTCTTTTAGTTTTTCACATTATTTCGGGATTTGCAGCGCATCTCTCCCTTATGTGTCCCTTCCTCTAGCACATCCCTCCTCCTTTCTTCTTCAGCTCTCCCAGGATTGGCTGCCCCACACCTCAGCCTGATTGGGCATGCTGAAGTCATGTGGTGCCTTTCCTGAGTTTTGAATGGATGTTACTCATCATGGGGCGTGATCCTCGAGATCAGCAGAAGATCAGTGTGACTGGGGAGGTTATTCATGGTGCAGTCAGCTCCCAGAGCCAGCAGAAAGAGTAGAAGAGGGTAGACGTGGGCAGGGAGTCTTGTAACACCATGACTCCATCCACCGACCTTTGGCAAAGAGACCCACTCACCAATTCCAAAATTGTTTGGGGCTCCTACTGCTAAAGGGGGTGACATTTGCAAGGTAGGGATACATGCAGGAGGCTTGCATGTATATATACATTAATACTGTGCCAATCGTTTATACTGGGTGAGTGGTGGGTTTACATCCACTTTAACCACTTAAGACCCGGACCAATACGCAGCATAAGGACCGCCCCTTTTTGCGATTCGGCACTGCGTCGCTTTAACTGACAATTGCGTGGTCGTGCGACGTGGCCCCAAAACAAAATTGGCGTCCTTTTTTCCCACAAATTGAGCTTTCTTTTGGTGGTATTTGATCACCTCTGCGGTTTTTTTTTGCGCTATAAACAAAAATATAGCGACAATTTTGAAAAAAATTCAATATATTTTACTTTTTGCTATAATAAATATCCTCAAAAAATATATAATTTATTTTTTATTTTTTCCTCAGTTTATGCCGATACGTATTCTTCTACATATTTTTGGTAAAAAAAAATCACAATCGGCGTTTATTGATTAGTTTGCGTAAAAGTTATAGCATTTACAAAATAGGGGGTAGTTTTATGGCATTTCTAGATTATTATTTTTTTACTAGTAATGGCGGCTATCAGCGATTTTTTTCATGACTGCGACATTATGGCGGACACATCGGACACTTTTGACACTATTTTGGGACCATTGTAGATTTTACAGCGACCAGTGCTATAAAAATGCACTGGTTACTGTAAAAATGACACTGGCAGTAACCAGGAGGGGGCATTGTAGGGGTTAAGTGTGCCCTGATTTGTGTTTCTTACTGTGGGGGGGAATGGCTTAGCGTGTGATGTCACTGATCGTCGTTCCCTATTACAGGGAACAGACGATCAGTGTCAGTCACACTAGGAAGCACGGGGAGAGGTTTATTTACACTTACCTCTCCCCGTTCTTCCTCTCTGTGACCCGATCGCGGGACACCAGCGGAGATCGGGTCTGCTGTACCCGCGGGGATGGTCACGGAGAAGAGGACCGGGTCACGAGCTCGCGACCCACAGCTGTGCACATTAAAGGGGACATACCTGTACTCCCATGTGCCCAGCCGTGCCATTTTGCCGACGTACATCGGCGTGCGGCGGTCCTTGAGTGGTTAAAATTTAAGAAAAATAGAGCCTAAATCACTCCACAGACATTGGACCTCAGCTGAACGGGGGCACAATCTGGCCGCTGATGGCTAAAAGTTACAGGATACCATCATGCCTTGTTTATACCTCCACTCTATATTATACAATTACTTATACATTAACCACTTGACCACTGGGCACTTAAACCCCCTTAATAACCAGACCAATTTTCAGCTTTCGGTGCTCTCACATTTTGAATGACAATTACTCAGTCATACAACACTGTACCCATATGAAATTTTTGTCCTTTTTTTCACACAAATAGAGCTTTCTTTTGGTGGTATTTAATCACTGTTGGGTTTTTTATTTTTTTGCGCTATAAGAGAAAAAAGACTGAAAATTTTGTAAAAAAATGTTTTTTTTTTCGTTTCTGTTATAAAATTTTGCAAATTACTATTTTTTCTTCATAAATTTTGGCCAAAATTTATACTGCTACATATCTTTGGTAAAAATAAGTACAAATTGGTGTATATTATTTGGTCTTTGTGAAAGTTATAGAGTCCACAAGCTATGGTGCCAATATCTGAAAATTGATCACACCTGAAGTACTGACGGCCTATCTCAATTCTTGAGACCCTAACATGCCAGAAAAGTACAAATACCCCCCAAATGACCCCTTTTTGGAAAGAAGACATTCCAAGGTATTCAGAAAGAGGCATTGTGAGTTTTTTGAAGTTGTCATTTTTTCCCACAATTCTTTGCAAAATCAAGATTTTTTTTTTCTCTTTTTTTTTTTTTCACAAAATTGTCATATTAGCAGGTTATTTCTCACACACAGCATATGCATTCCACAAATTACACCCCAAAACACATTCTGCTATTACTCCCGAGTATGGCGATACCACATGTGTGAGACTTTTACACAGCGTGGCCACATACAGAGGCCCAACATGCAGGGAGCACCTTCAGGCGTTCTGGAGCACCAGGGCCAATTCTGACATTTCTCTCCTACATGTAAAAATCATCATTTATTTGCTAGAAAATTACATAGAACCCCAAAACATTATATATGTTTTTTTAGCAAAGACCTTAGAGAATATAATGGTGGTTGTTGCAACTTTTTATCTCGCACGATATTTGCGCAGCAATTTTTTTAACGCGTTTTTTACGGAAAAAAAATGTTTTGTGCTTAAAAAAAAAAAAAACAGTAAAGTTAGCCCAATGTTTTTGCATAATGTGAAAGATGAAGTTACGCCGAGTAAATAGATACCTAACATGTCGCCCTTAAAAATTGCACACACTCGTGGAATGGCGCCAAACTTCGCTACTTAAAAAATCCCCATAGGCGACGCTTTAAATATTTTTACTGGTTACATGTTTTGAGTTACAGAGGAGGTCTAGGGCCAAAATGATTGCTCTCGCTCTAACGTTCGCAGAGATACCTCACATGTGTGGTTTGAAAACCGTTTTCATATGTGGGCGGGACTTATGTATGCGTTCGCTTCTGTATGCGAGCTCACGGGGACAGGGGCGCTTTAAAAAAAAAAAAAATGTATTCTTCATTTTACTTTATTTATTTTAGTTTGACATGTTTTTCCGCCCTAAACATTTTTTTGATCACTTTTATACCTATTACAAGGAACGTAAACATCCCTTGTAATAGGAATATGGCATGACAGGTCCTCTTTACAGTGAGATATGGGGGGGGGGGGGTGTGTCAATAAGACCCCACATCTCACCTCTAGGCTGGGAAGCCTGAAAAAAATACAAAAAAAAAAAACAACAATCCTGGCTTTGATCGTAGCGGTGAGTCGGTAGAAGCACCGGAGGGCGGCGGGGGGGGGGGGGGACGGGACATCCCCTCTCGCCTCCCGTAAGAATGATCAAGCGGCGGAACAGCCGCTATGATTGTTCTTATGGTGTAGGGAATCGCCGGCTGAAAAAGCTGATATCTGAATGATGCCTGTAGCTGCTCCCATCATTCAGATATCCCCGCACAAAGTCAAGGACGTCATATGACGGCCGGAGGGCGGGAAGTGGTTATTGCAGAGTATTGCCGGGCATTGCGGAGTATTGCCGGGCATTGCGGAGTATTGCCGGGCATTGCGGAGTATTGCCGGGCATTGCGGAGTATTGCAGGGCATTGCGGAGTATTGCGGACTATGGCAGGGTATTGCGGTGTGTGGCAGGGTATTGCGGTGTATGGCAGGGTATTGCACGGGTATTGCACAGGGTATTGTGGAGGGTATTGCACAGGGTATTGTGGAGGGTATTGCAGAGTATTGTGGAGGGTATTGCAGAGTATTGTGGCGGGTATTGCAGAGTATTGTGCAGGGTATTGCAGAGTATTGTGCAGGGTATTGCAGAGTATTGTGCAGGGTATTGCAGAGTATTGTGCAGGGTATTGCAGAGTATTTTGCAGAGTATTGCGCAGGGTATTGCAGAGTATTTTGCAGGGTATTGCAGAGTATTTTGCAGGGTATTGCAGAGTATTTTGCAGGGTATTGCAGAGTATTGTGCAGGGTATTGCAGAGTATTGTGCAGGGTATTGCAGAGTATTGTGCAGGGTATTGCAGAGTATTGCACCAGGGTATTGCAGAGTATTGCACCAGGGTATTGCAGAGTATTTCGCAAGGTATTGCAGAGTATTTCGCAGGGTATTGCAGAGTATTGCACCAGGGTATTGCAGAGTATTGCACCAGGGTATTGCAGAGTATTGCACCAGGGTATTGCAGAGTATTGCACCAGGGTATTGCAGAGTATTGCACCAGGGTATTTTGCAGAGTATTGGCAGGGTATAGCACAGGGATGGCTGAGCAGGGATGGATGGATGGCTGGATCTGTGACTGCAATTGTCACAGATCCAGCCCACAGAGCTGCTGCTGCCATCCGCTCCCTCCCCTCTCCTCTCACACTGTACCGATCGGTACAGAGAGGGGAGGGAGGAACCGGCGTCATCAAATGACGCCGGTCTGTTTACAAGTGATTGCTCCGTCATTTGACGGAGCGATCACGTGGTAAACGGCCGCTATCAGCGGCGATTTACCGCGATTCGTGATCCGCCGGGTCCTCTGGACCCGGCGGTCACGGAGTTTCCCGTGTGCGCGCCCCAGGGGGCGCGCGGGAGCGCGATTCTGGGAGGACGTTATATAACGTCCTCCCAGAGTTAAGCAACCACCTTGTCGACGTTATTTGTCGGCAGGTGGTTGTTAAGTGGTTAAAACCTTGGTTTGAGCGCGTTTTGCAAGACACACAATTTTTTTTATACATTTTGACTTGATATACAAGCGATGTCTTGATGTACAAGTAGTGTCATGTCACAACTGAGTATAAAAGAGAAGAGAGGGGCCTCTAAGTGTAGCAATATGGTTACATTTAATGAAGGTACAACATTTATCAATATATTGCTACACTTAGAGGTGCCTCTATTCTCTTTAATACTTTGTAGCGCCTGCTGGATTTTGCTTCTAATCCCCTTGTGGAGGCTTCCATTTGTGGATGGACATTTTATGGTTAGACAACCTGGTCACATTGCTATAATCTTTTTATATGGACTATAAACTGAAGGACCTATGAATAAATGGTTGTGGAACAAATCATTTGAGTTTTCATTATTTCCTATGGGGAAATTTTCTTTGATATACAAGTGCTTTGGATTACAAGCATGTTTCTTGAACAAATTATGCTCACAATCTTTTCTTTTAGACTGGAGCTCTTTCTCAAGAAGCGGCAAGTGACTGAATCGAGAGAGTACCCATAATGGAATAATTAAGTTTGGGTAGATCCAAATGAGCCGGGAGCTATTATTTTTTTAACTGCCCATTGGAAAGTTTGTGTACAAAGTGCAGCAGCTGCAAAACATGTCAGTTGTAGCTAATTGAACAGTCACAGAAAGTGTCTGTGTCTCCTTTTTGTAATCCCCAGTACTCATATTTGTTCTCAGACATTAAACGTGATTGCAGTGTCTGTGGCTAGGTGTCATTGCTGATTTGTGCCAGCAATTCATGTGCGGTAAGCAGTTTTTCTAGCACAGCCCGCTGAGGGTTCAGTCTACCTCGTGTGTATCTGCCATTATAGGATAAATGGGTCTGTTGTTGATTCTACATCATGGAGTTACAACTGGCTTTAGTTTATTGGAAACAAACATAAATAGACGGTGAGTGTCTGAGATTGCACAGGGTCCGGATTGCACAGGGTCCCCTAAGAAAACACGTAAAAAGTCCCAATTTTTCTCCACCATAGTCCAGGTTTGCCTCCAGAGGGGGTTTACAGGGCACGCAGGATTGGTCATGCTTGGTAGTGACGATACATGTTTAGCTTGTTCTGTTAAGTTGGTCAGTTCCTTAACCACCTGCAGACCGTACATTTACTGCGGCAGGTCGGCTGCTCTGTGCCAGATCATGTACATAGTACATGATCTAACACTTCAGAGTCTAGGGCAAGTGTGCGTTGCACCGGCAACCCGCTCCCATTGTGATCACACACAGCGGGAGCCCAGCGGTGGGTACCGTGGACTTGATTTCTGCTGGCATCCGCCGATTACACAGGACACAGACAGAACGACAATCTGCCAATTTAAACAAGGCAGATTGCTGTTCTGTCAGAAGTGTTTCTTGTGTTTCTGCAAAGCATGAACACGGATCTTTGCTTTCCCCTAGTCAAAGCACCTCCCACACAGTGGGTAAGCACAGGCTAGGCACACAGTTAACCCTTTGATCGCCCCTGATGTTAACCCCTTCCCAACCAGTGTCATTAGTACAGTGACCGTGCATATTTTTTAGCACTGATGACTGTATAAGTGTCACTGGTTCCTAAAAAGTGTCAAAAGTGTCAGTTAGTATTCGATTTGTCCACCGCAATGTCGCAGTCCCGCTATAAGTCGCTGGTCACCGCCATTGATAGTAAAAAACTAAATCCAATAAATTGTAGACGCTGTAACTTTCACACCAATCAATATACGCTTAATGAGATTTTTTTTATCAAAAATACGTAGCAGAATACTTATTTCCCTAAATTGATGAAAAATATATTTATTTATTTTTATTGGGTATGTTTTATAGCAGAATGTAAAAAATATTATTTTTTTTCCAAAATTTTGAAACTAACAATTGTGCGGCTGTGCGATAATGTACCCAAATAACATTTACATCCCTTTTCCCCACAAATATAGCTTTATTTTGGTGGTATTTGATCACTTCTCCTTTTTTCTTTTTGCGCTATAAACAATCAGCACAGACCCCCCCTGTCAGGAGAGCAGCCGATTGGCTCTCCTCTACTCGAGTCTGTCAGATGTGAGTGAGGAAAAGCCGATCAACGGCTCTTCCTGTTTACATCATGATCAGCCGTGATTGGACACGGCTGATCACATGGTAAAGAGCTTCCGACGGAGGCTCTTTACCGAGATCGGTGTAGCGGTGTGTCAGAGTGACACGTCGCACCACCGATCGCCGCGATGTGTGCCCCCACAGGCGTGCAATGCCTGTTATCCTGCTGGACGTCATATGACGTCCAGTCAAGATAATGCAACCACCGCCCAGCCGTCATTTTGCTATAAGCCGGACGGGAAGTGGTTAAAGGACTACATCACACTGTTCCATAACTTCACATGCAGCTTTACGTAAAGCGTACCTTTAAAGAGGTTTTAAACCTCAAAAAAAAAAAAAAAAACCCTGTAAGACAAAGGCATAATGAGCTAGTATGCATTGCATACTAGCTCATTATGAAATACTTACATTAGAATGATGCACTGGATCGGCGTCGGCCCTCCGAGTACGGCGCGGACATAGTTACATAGTGGAATAGTAGGTGAGGTTGAAAAAAGACACAAGTCCATCAAGTCCAACCTATGTGTGTGATTATATGTCAGTATTACCTTGTATATCCCTGTATGTTGTGGTCGTTCAGGTGCTTATCTAATAGTTTTTTTAAACTATCAATGCTCCCCGCTGAGACGACCGCCTGTGGAAGAGAATTCCACATCCTAACCGCTCTTACAGTTAAGAACCCTCTACATAGTTTAAGGTTAAACCTCTTTTCCTCTAATTTTAATGAGTGGCCACGGATCTTGTTAAACTCCCTTCTGCAAAAAGCTTTATCCCTATTGTGGGGTCACCAGTAAGGTATTTGTAAATTTAAATCATATCTCCTCTTAAGCGTCTCTTCTCCAGAGAGAATAAGTTCAGTACTCGCAACCTTTCCTCATAACTAAAGTCCTCCAGACCCTTTATTCGATTTTTTGCCTTTCTTTGTACTCACTCTATTTCCAGTACATCCTTCCTGAGGACTGGTGCCCAGAACTGGACAGCATACTCTAGGTGCGGCCGGACCAGAGTCTTGTAGAGCGGGAGAATTATCGTTTCATCTCTGGAGTTAATCCCCTTTTTAATGCATGCCAATATTCTGTTTGCTTTGTTAGCAGCAGCTTGGCATTGCATGCCATTGCTGAGGCTATCATCTACTAGGACCCCCAGGTCCTTTTCAATCTTCAACCGGGTTCGTGGCTCCTGGCGCTGTGATTGGCGGAAACCGCAATGATGTCACTCACGACTCCGGTCACGGCACGACTCCTGAAGAAAAGGCACGAGCGGCCCGTTCCTTCAGTGCGCATGCGCTTATGACGTCGCCAGCAGCGTATATACTGAATATCTCCTAAACTGTGCAAGTTTCAGAGATATTTAAGGTAACTAGAGGTAAGCCTTGTTATAGACTTACCTGTAGTTTAAAAGTGGTGTAACAGGGTTTACAACCACTTTAAGTCACATGAAAAGACCCTCTCAGACCCTGAACAATTTGTTTTTGCATTGGCACACATATACAATGGCAGTGCCCAGTTACTAATGCCTTTTTTATATAATAGTTGGCAAATTAACCTTGAAAAAGGCCAGAAAAAATAGCAAGATTGGGCTCCTATAGACTTCAATAGGGTTTGGTGCAATGTTCCGAATTTTTGAACTTTAACAAGCTTCCTGAGAACCAAACTTAGTGCAGTTCACTCAGCACTACTGTAGATATGCTATACTTTCCATTAATAAATAAAATGCGGTAATAAAAGCAAACTTTTATGGATGCACAGCCTTCCCTTTCATGTAAATAGAATACATTCAGCTGTGCGGAGGCAGCTGTCACAGCGCTTATTGGATTATCAGAGTGTCAGCTCCCTGCTCTGCAGGCTCCACTCTGGCTGTACACTGCCCTTTTTAACATATTTGCATCCCACAGAGAACCTCACCCTTGGCACATTAGCCTAATATATAGAAAGTATGTTTGATCACACCAGAGGCCAGATGCTTTATTTTATTAATAGGTTAATTAGCTCCTGTCTGAATTGGCCCTAGTATGTGTATGTATAAATGTGAGATAGGGATCTTAGATTGTGAGCTTCTTGAGGGCAGGGACTGATGTGAATGTACAATATGTAAAGAGCTGCGTAAATTGTTGGCGCTATATACTGTAAATGCCAATAATAGATAAATAATGCATAACAGAGGGAATTGTGACAGTTCAAGAACGACAGGAGTAAAACTATAACTATCAAAACAGTGTTGATGCTGCGCCGGCGCAGCATCAACACTGTTTTGATTTATTTACATATTAGCCACGGATTAGCTAATCGGTGACTGCAGCAGTTAATCATTATTGTGTATCTAAAGGGATAGCTTGGGAGTACCTACCTTTTATTATTTGCACAACTATAACTATCGCTTTCAGTTCCAAAGTAGATGTGTGCATATTGTCACCAGTCTTCATGTCATCCTACGATCCAGACGCTGGAGAGAAAATATCTGAAACACTATTGTTCACATATGCACAGTGACCTGTGTTTTTTTTGTACTTGAAAACACAGATTTCTGTAAGGATACACAGAAAACAATTGTTTTCTATGTGTCGCGTTCACACTGCAGTGGATCCCTCAGGTGCGGAGCAGCGTGGATAAATGCAGCATGTCCGATTTTTTACACAGTGCACCAGGGTTCTCTCTCTGCCCATGCATTTCTATGCTGAGCTTTTATAAAGGTAAAACAGAATCAGCCTGGAAAAAAAAAATGCCCCCCAGGACCTTTATGCCATAATGTACTAGAATGCACACCATGCTAGCACATTATGGCAGACTTACCTCCTGGCAAGTGATCCCCCCCAGCTCTGCAGTGTCAGTGCTCTCAGCTGTCACAGGCACCTCCATCTTCTCCCGGTCTCCCTTTCAGGTCTTCAGCCACTTGATTGGCCAAGTCACGATTGACATCACTCCCATTCATATGCACAAAAAATCATATCATCAGAGCAAAGAGAGGTGCGGTAAATATACCAATAAGGTCCCCTTCTGTCATAAAAATCCTACCTGGTGTAGCCCTGTTATAGAGGGGGGGGGGGGGTCATATGAAGTTGCCCTCTCCGCACAGGCTATGGCGCTAACCTGCAGGTAACCAAATGAGCCAGAGCCTTCGCTAAAGGAAGAGTGGACTATAAATATATTTGGCAGTGCCTCCACCGAGAACAGGGCTCCAGCATATGTAGAGATGATCCCTTTCTAGGACAATAACTAGTAACTCACCCCAAATAACTGACAGCAGTAGTGTTAATACAACCAGCATAGATTTCTAAGAGTAAAGATATGCAGACATACCAGCAGGTGATTAGTGAAACTATATATATGATAAAGTGATGGCATTACATACAACCAAAGTAATAACAGGAAGAATGTACTTATGTCTGAGAAGAACAGCGTACTGTATATATGCATCAAAACATCTGGATATATAACTAAAGGCCTTTAACACCAATACCTCCAATTAGGCACTGTGGCACAGTTAGTTTGCAGGGGCCCCTGATGAGCTGGCTTGCAAGGCGTAACACAATCCGGCTTGAGAGGATGAACGCTGACGCATCTGTGGAGCGGTGGTTACCTGGGGACGCTTGTACAGACGAACGCACCGATGGTGAAGAAGTCTGGAACACGCCACCTGCAAGGCAAATTAGGCCTATCTTTTTTTTTTATTTTATCATTTTTTTTTTGCCATTTCAAACGCAAATACAAAAAGAACATAACAAATATAATCAGGCATTTTAGCTCTTACAGAAAAAAGAAGAGAAAAAAAAAAAGGAACAATTCAAACAAACATCAAATATATATGTAGCGGGGTGCTATATTCAAGGGAAGTATCTGAGTGGTAATAAGGCTCAGATACACAAATTGTTAGGGTTCATAGCCCATTTCTGTCCTTGGAAGATAGTACTGCTGTACAGTTCCCTGGGGCCTATAGGTGGCGCTGTTGCCATAGGCCCGCGTTGAACCACAGTACAAGGTTGTGCCTTTCTTGTCCCCTCTCGGCAGCAGTACGGCGGGGCGGGGAACCTGCTGTGCCTGTCGGGAGAAGGTATAAAATGAGGCGGCCATCTTCCTGTCGATCGTCGGGCCCCAGGCACCCTAGGCCTGGGGTGTGGGTCGTCTCCGTGTGCCCTAGGCCCGTAGGCCTGGATGTGCTGCCTCCAGGTGCCTTAGGCCTGGAGGCGAAGTTGCTGTTCCATCCCAGACACCTTCAGTCTGGGGTGAGGTACTAACTAGGAGGCCCGGAGCCCAGCAACCTTCGGCTGGGATTCGCCAGGGATCGAGGAGCTCCCAGGGTACCACCTTGCGAGGGGACCCGTATCTTGAATCGAGGAGGCCAGGGAGGTGACCCTTTCTGAAGACCCAGCGCAGAGTCGTGGTGACAGTAAGGGCCTCTGGTAACTCTCCGGAGGGATGCTTTTCTCTTGACATGGGCCAAGTTCTTCAAGAAGGCAGTGCATGTTCTGTAGGTCATAGTGGCAGTGACTCTACGCACACCAGGTCAGTGGCAGTGACTTTCATGTTCATTAGGTCTGTGATCGCACACCAAACCTGTTCATGCATATCAGAGCAGTAAGAGAACCAAGATTTGTGTTTGTGCCTGGACCTCTCTCCCACCTTATCTGACCTGTGTCTCGTCTCAACCTGTCTGCTCTTAAAGGGACTATTTATTATCCATGCAAAATAAATACAGTGGTTGGACTTTCAGTCGGTGTGGACAATGGACTGATGGTGCCAAGGTTCTATATTTACGCAGGCCTACAGTATCTCTTGGTCCCTAACCAAACTGACTATAGGCTATCAATGCAACCGGACCGCTACCTATCTAAGTGGTGGTCGGAAGCCTAGCCTGTCGTTCCCTAGGCTAATACTAGCTAGGAACCCCCCAGACAAAAAAGGGACACCGTTGCTTTAAATAATGAAGTGGCAGATATGCACTTCAATTGAAAACCAGTCACTTGATAGGTTATAATCAAATGAGCTTTGCTGTCATATACTTGAGAATAGCTCAAGTATATTGCAGTATGCAAATAGAAAGTTTCAGTGAATCAGAGAAGCCTAAAACAGATACAGTATCTCTGATTCCCACACATGAGTGCTCACACAGGAGTGACAGTAATATAACAAACAGTGAGCTACACAGTGCATTAACACTTGCCTATATTGTTTGTCCCTTTTCCTGGAGGGATGGCTGGATGGATGGATAAAGCACACAATCAGCCTGCAGAACCTTCTGGCTTTGCACAGTCAGCATGGGGCTGGTCACTCTCTCTCATCACTTTTCTGACCTTATAAGAAAGGGCAGGAAATAACCTCTTAACAGGAAGAATCGGTTTATAATAAGAACTCTATTATAGGAACCAAGCATGAAAGTAAACAACCTCACAGGCAGTGTACAAATAACACTGGAAACATGGATTGTGTTCCTGGACAGCTAGTATGGAACAAGCCCTAAATGTGAAGGGTGAACACTCATCTGCTTTGTATGTGTCTCTTCATTGCCAGCTAGATCAGCAAGGTGTCAATCTCTGGCTGCTGAAAACACTGCAGGATGTAATTTTCAAGGCAAGAAACCGATGCCCAGCTCACTCAGCCACACATATGAGCAGGTGAGTGGTTCATTACCTCTTTGTTTCTTTCATATTGATCCTGCAGCTGGTGAGAAATTGCATAAACAGAACTAACATTCGAATGTTAAAAAGCATTCTTCTTTGTTAACCCCCCCCCCCCCTTACTTAAATGGGAAGAAGAACTTGAACTATCCTTCACCGACAAACAGTGGCAAAAGGCCATTCAATTTAATTACTCGTGCTCCAAATGTATATCTCACTGGGAGACCGCCCAAAAAATCCACTTAAAGTGTTACTAAACCCAGTAATATAAAAATAGTTCGTCTGCCCCCCCCCCCCCACCATAGTGCCCACAGCTTATAAATCTTCTTTTTACATTAAAATACTGCTACTTTATACTTTTTTTGGATGATCTGTATACCACGGTCACGTGATAAACTGCAGGGTTTGCCCGAGTGCTAAGTGTTCAGGATGGAGGAGATTTCCACGAAATGTCCTCAAGCTGTTATGGGAGGCAAATCATCCATCAATCAAGATGTCCCATCCCACCCACTGTGTTCTTCTTTAGTTACTGGGCATGGAGAAGGGGGAATGGACTGGGCTGAGATTTAGGATCTGTATACACGCCCACATGTGTGATGTCAATACCATGTGACCTGAAAAGCTCAGCTCAACAAGGAAAGATTCTCTCCAGCAATAGAGACCAAACTGAGCATGTGCATGGGGACCACTCTGGCTGTGTATTATCTGGCCTTGCCCAGAGAGACCCTGCAGGAGGGGGAGATGTGTCCATACAGGATCAAACCTTTTTAGACAATGTGGAGGATTAACCCCTTATATTCCACAGTGAGTATAACAAGCCTGCTATTCTGCCTATTAGACATGTGCAATTCGTTTCGTTCCGAATTCGTTTTTTAACGAATTTCGACAAATTCGTTAATTCGGAAATATCCGAATTAACGAAAACTCATTTAACGAATTTTAACGAATATTCGTAAATTCAAATTTACGAATGTACGAATTTACGAATATACGAACTTACCAATGCACGAATTTACGAATGTACAACTAAATTTGAATTTGAATTTACGAATTTCCGAATATTCGTACATTCGTAAATTTGTACATTCGTACAATCGTAAATTAGTAAATTCGGAAATCTGAAATAACAATTAACTAATAACTTAACTATTACTAACTATTCAATTATAGGTATTGTAATTTCCTTTCAAATTTGGCTGTTAGTGAACTTAACGAAGTTACGAATTGTTTTCCGACATAATGAATGCCGTATCTAAACGAATGGAACGTAATGAATTAATAATAATAATAAATAACAATAATAATAATAAAAACGTTTTATTATTATTATTATTAATTTGTTCCGTTCCATTTGTTTAGATGCGGCATTTGTTATTTCAGGTTATGCGTAACTTCAGATAAATTTGTATTCGTTACGTTCGCTAACAGCCAAATTTGAAAGGAAATTACAATACCTATAATTTAATAGTTATTTTTTCAGATTTTCAAATTTTCGGGTTTTCGAAAATATCGAATTTCCAAATTTCCGAAATTACGAATGTATAAATTTACGAATGTATAAATTTACGAATGTACAAATTTACGAATTTACGAATTGCGATCATAACGAATGACCCGAAAAACGAAAAAAAAAAAAACGAATGAAACGAAAACGAAAACTAACGAATTTTTTGGCAGTGCACATGTCTACTGCCTATACAGACAGATTTTACTGTTGTGGATTTAGTAACACTTTAAGATGGTACCTGTTGTGGAGATTTTTATGGAGATGTATTTAATATGTATTGTCATAGTGTCACCCAGTGTTAGTACTTCCGCAACCCGCTCTAAAAGAGGTGATTGGGGTAGTCTGAGGCTGGTTGAATCCCGTCTGATAGGGGAAAACGTCTTGAGGTTGGAGTGTGATGTTTGCAGGGTGCGGATATGTCCACCGACGGGGGGCCCTCTGTGCATTAGCACGGACGATCGTTGAGGAGGGGATGTCCTCGCTCTGCAACAACATCATTGGTTATGAGCAAATGCGTGCTCTTGTCTCTGCTGTGTCTGATCAACATTGGTTGGGATTCGTAGTGCGCATCTACAGATAGCCTCCCTCCCCCATTCAATAATAGTATAATCTTAATATGCGTTATTCTATGGAATAGCGCAGAATAAGAATTCCTATCAACGGTAACTTTAGCCATCATACGTTATTGTATTCATTGTATGTATTATTGTATTGAATCCTTTAAACTATATTTCTTGAGTGGGATTCATGTATGGCATCTCCTGTTGGAAGGGATGTCCTTGTCATTTTCCCTGTGTGAAGGTCACATGCTGTGACCTCACTTCCTGTTGGTAACTTCTTTAGTGAGGATCACATGCTGTGACATCACTTCCTGTTGGGATTTTAATAATGTGGGTATTTCAATAAAAGGAGGGACACACAGCTCCCAGACACACTATGCTGGTATGCTGAGATGAGAACATAGCTTTTGTGGTGCTGCCTTTTTGGGATGAATGATGGGAAGAATGAACGGTGAGTGGATCTTAGCAAACTTAGCTAAAGATAGCATTATTGCAAAGAGATGAAATCTGATGTGTGCTTAGATAGCACAGGAAATGTGGGTTGTGTGCTCTGCAAGCAACCAATGTTTCTACGACATACCTGACCCCATATTCTATCGCCAGATTTTCAAACTCTGTTGGAGAGGGTGCGGTCAAGTGGGTACATTGAAACACATGTTATGGTCATGCCTAAACATTAGGAGCGTTTGGAGTGCTGTTTTCAACCTAATTTCTGCACTTACAGGCATAATTACTAGAAAAAATGTAGGACTGGCCCTCTTAAGTGTTCATGCAGATAAATTTCCACCTATGTTCAGACCTATTGTCTTGAATATTCTCTCTCTCTGCAGCATGCATTTTAATAGCCAGGAAATGGAAGTCACCATATGTACCGAACATCTCTGAACTCAAGCAATATATGGACATGATATTAGGTTATGAACAAGTGATAGCATATAGAGATAATAAATCTGCTAATTTTCACAACACATGGGCACCTTGGCAACAGCTCAAATATTGTGCCATATAATCTGAAGACATTGTTTGCCACAACCCCAATGCCGCTATATTCTTAGAAAACCTTTCTGCTTTTCCTATTTCCTAGTTACACAATACATGTATGTTATAAGTTATGATGGAGATTTCTTGCTCCAGGGCTATCTGTTACCCTAAATGTTTCTTTATTGTAAGAATTAAATAACCCCTGTTCTATGCTGGTGTAAATCGAACATCTGTTTCCTCTGTAAACTAATATAAGTTATCTTGTTCTTCATACTTTGTAAAACTTTTAATAAATCACTAATAAAAATGTATTGAGAAAAAAAGTATCATTCATGCTATTCTAAGGACTTTCCTGATGTGAAGAACTAAAGATGCTTTAAAGGCCAGCTTTCAGCACACCTAACACCTATAGGAGTTCCACAGTCACATTCCTAGCAGGGATTAGGATTGCCATCTTTCCTTTAAGGCTTCATGTACACGGGACGTTTTTACAACTGCTCCTGAACGATTTAACTTGACAGATAGTAACCCACGTTTAAAACGTCAGTTTTGCCGCGTTTTTCCGCATTTTGCCGCGTTTGCGTTTAGAAGCGTTTAAAAAAAATATATATTTTTTTTAAATGGGCAAAAACAAAAGACGCCTATAAACGAAACGCTGCTAAACGCGGGTTACCGCGTTTAGCTGCTTTAAGCCGCATTTAGTCGCGTTTGGCGTCTGAAACGTGGAAATCTTCGGCGCCTGAACCCATTTTTTTGCTTTCAAAGAAACGCTGTTAAACGCAACTGCCTAAAAACGGCAATAAACGAGACTGTGTACATGGTCACATAGGATAACATTGAATGAGTTCAGGGGCAGTTGAAAAAAGCATCCAACTGCCTCTGAACGTACGTTTAGCAGCGTCCCGTGTACATGGGGCCTAAACCAAACCTGAACACTTTTGCGGCACACAGGGGCAACGCTGTGGACTCTGGTGTAAAGGGGGACGCTAATGTAGGGACGTTTCTGCTCATCAAAGCCCCCACTCACATCAGAGTTCCCAGCATTCCCCCTTAAATCTGGTTTCCAAAAGCCCCCCTTACATCAGTGTCTGCAGAGCACCCCTTACATCTGAGTCTCCCTTACCTTAATGTACTCATTCACTTGGAGGTTGCTCACTCACCCGAGGGTGGAGGCTTAGGCATCAGCACCTTTCATCCACAATGTATCTGCCAGCTGCTGGGCTTCAAATTTCCACCACACACATCCTTTTCTAAGGCACAGCGCTGGGGATTGGAGTGTAGGTTAGCAGACACAGAGGGGTAAGGGCAGGAGGATGAGGTGCAGATCAAGCCCTCTCTCCTCTCCCATCTGTGTGTGTGGGGGGGGCTGTGCTGGCTCTGAGTAAGACTCTCTCTGTGTGAGAGAGAGTGCCACAGACACTCGGCTAAGACAACTGCAACCAGCCCTCAGTTGGCCCACCTATGCACTCGGTGGTTGTGGTGCTCAGTTACTTGAGGATTCAAAACTCAGACTGTCCAGGTGAACCCTGGAGGGTGGCAACCTTAGTAGGGATCTATGTTTTTGCCCTTTCTATATTAATATTATCTGCCCCTGTTTAGGTGTTCTACTCCTAGCAACTGACCATGTTTGGCCTATTTGTGTTTAGTGTGTACTACCTCAAGCTCCCAACCAGTGTTTGGTCCTGGTTATAAGCTTTCTGATACATGTCCGTTGTTTGATACATGACCTATATTGAACTTCAGCTTTTGACCCCATCAGGACATATCAGGGCATGTTGTCAGTTCTCTGACCACAGTTATCTGTTCTGACCTCTAACTTGAACCTATATATGAGTCTGCTTCGTGACTGGTGCACAGTCTGATTCTGTCTATACTTTGAGTAATTTACATAGTTACATAGTTAGTCAGGATGAAAAAAGACACAAATCCATCCAGTTCAACCCTAAAAAAAAAATAATAATATTATCATACAATCCCATATACCTAATTCTATACCCACAGTTGATCCAGAGGAAGGCGAAAAACCCCAGCAGAGCACGATCCAATTTGCTACAGCAGGGGAAAAAATTTCTTCCTGATCCCCCGAGAGGCAATCGGATATTCCACTTTACCTATAAATGTTAGTACCCAGTTATATTATTTACATTTAAGAAAGAATCCAGGCCTTTCTTAAAGCAATCTACTGAGCTGGCCAGAACCACCTCTGCAGGGAGTCTATTCCACATTTTCACAGCTCTTACTGTGAAGAAACCTTTCCGTATTTGGAGGTGAAATCTTTTTTTCTCTAGACGCAAAGAGTGCCCCCTTGTCCTCTGTGTTGACCGTAAAGTGAATAGCTCAACACCAAGTTCACTATATGGACCCCTTATATATTTGTACATGTTGATCATATCCCCCCTTAATCTCCTCTTCTCAAGAGTGAATAAATTCAGTTCCTCTAATCTCTCCTCATAGCTGAGCTCCTCCATGCCTCTTATCAGTTTGGTTACCCTTATGTGCACTTTCTCCAGTTCCCCAATATCCTTTTTGAGAACTGGGGCCCAAAACTGAACTGCATATTCCAGATGAGGTCTTGCTAATGATCTCTCTCTGGAGTCCATACCTCTTTTAATACAAGAAAAGACTTTACTCGCTTTGGAAACGCAGCTTGGTATTGCATGCCATTATTGAGCTTATGATCTACCAAAACCCCCAGATCCTTCTCCACTACGGATCCCCCCAGTTGTACTCCCCCTAGTATGTATGATGCATTCATATTCTTAGCCCCCAAGTGCATAACTTTACATTTATCAACATTAAACCTCATCTGCCAAATAGTCGCCCAATTAGACAGTGTATTGAGGTCGGCTTGTAAATTGGCGGCATCCTGTAAGGACGTTATTTCACCGTATAGCTTGGTGTCATCTGCAAAGACAGAAATGTTACTTTTGATCTCAGACCCAATATCATTTATAAAGATATTAAAAAGTAAGGGTCCCAACACTGAACCTTGGGGTACACCACTGATAACCTTGGACCATTCAGAGTAAGAATGATTAACCACGACTCTCTGAATTCTGTCTTTTAGACAGTTTTCTATCCATTTACAAACTGATATTTCCAAGCCTGTAGACTTTACCTTACACATGAGCCGTGTGTGCGGAACTGTATCGAACGCTTTTGCAAAATACAAGTATACTACGTCCACAGCCACCCCTCTGTCCAAGGTTTTACTTACCTCTTCATAAAAATAAATCAGGTTTGTCTGACAACTTCTGTCTTTCATGAATCTATGCTGTCTGTTGCTTAAAATATTTTTTTCCAGCAAGAACTCATCTATGTGGTCTTTTATTAATCTCTCCAGTATCTTCCCAACTATAGAAGTTAAACTAACAGGTCTATAGTTACTTGGTAAAGACTTTGTTCCCTTTTTAAATATAGGCACCACATTGGCCCTGCGCCAATCTAGTGGTAATATTCCTGTCATTAATGAGTCCCTAAAAATTAGATACAATGGCTTTGAAATTACAGAGCTCAATTATTTTAGGATTTGTTGGTGTATGCCATCTGGTCCAGGTGCTTTATCCACCTTTACTCTGTCTAAATATTTCTGGACCATATCACTTTTGAGCCATTGTGGATTTGGGGCTGTGTCACTACCAACCCCATTATGGACATGAGCTTCCCCCATGCTCCTTTGTATACACAGAGCTGAAAAAGGTATTTAATAAATTAGCCTTCTCTTTGTCCCGTCACCCACTCTAGATTATTTTGTAAAGGGCCTACATGCTCAGACTTGACCTTTGTACTATTAATATATTTGAAGAATTTTTTGGGGTTTGTCCTACTATTGACAGAAATTAAGTATTAGGAGCCTTCAAAAACAAAATATTAGGAGCCTCAGTCTAGTTATCCTGCTGCTGAACTCAAATGGACCATTAGTAACTCTGGTGAGGTCCAGGCACCTATTTTTCCTGGTGACCATTGTCACTGAGACAGAACATAATGGGAAAGCCAGGCATATTTACAATTAGGATAATTTTTCTGTCATTCCAAAAACATTTTTTACGTGAAAGGGATTTACCAATAATAAAATCAAGACAAACAAATAAGTAAAATACAATAATATGTAAATATAAGTGTAAAGATAAAAGTGTGAAGATAAATGATAATATTAAAATAACATCAATTTGTTCAGTTTTAGCAACAACTACACATGCAGGATTCTCAATAAGATTGTAATAATACGAGTCATAAAGTGCAATATTATCAGTTTAAAATTGCAGCAATGCCCAGAGAAAAAAAAATGATTCTAATAGCAGAATCAATAGTTTAGCCTAGGTTCACACTGACAGCAGGATTAAAATTGTGCAAGTTCAGCTGAACTCGCACAATTTCCTACCCGCATGGCACCCGAAGTCGCCAAAAGTAGTACAGAAACTACTTTGGGAATCATTGCGGCGCCGCAAAGTCGGCGTAGCACCGATTTGGACGGTGCCATTGCCTACAATGGCCGCCGATTTGGCATGCATTTTGACATGTCAAATCGCATGGCAAATGGCATCAATGTGAACCTAGGCTTGGGGCGATACATCAGGTAAAATCAGGTAAACATCAGGTAAAAAGCTGTTCCTCAACCTGGTTCTTCTAGCCCTAACCTAAAGGGAGGAGGTCAAATAGTTATTTAGCCGAATGGAAAAAGTCCCTCTTAATATTGAGGGCCACCTTCCTACACCTGCTGTTGTAAATATTACTGGTGGTGGGCAGATTGCTGCCAATAATCATCTGGACAGTCTTTACTACCCAGTGCAGTGCCTGTTTATCCATAGCAGAACAATTACTGTACCACTACACACCTATAAAATGAGGTGAGGACTAAAGTATCAAGGCCAGATTCAATCACTTTATTCTCCTCAAAAAGTAAGGGTGTTGATAGGCCTTCTCACTATGCTGGATGTATTGGTGCTCCAAGTGAGGTTATCAGAGATGTGCACCCCAAATATTTAAAGCAAACGTACCAGGCTGTAGTACTCTGTTCCCTATATGTGGCCCAGAAGCTGTCTCAACTCTACATTCATCTGCGCTTCCACTATACTCCCCTGAGGCTTTATAAGATGGGATACAACACAGAGCCACACTGCCATAGATGTAAAAGAGACCATGGTGATTAAATCCATTTACTATGGCGATGCCCCAAATTACATCTCTATTTTAGACAGGTAGTAGACACGTTAAATATGGTATTTAGGGTGAAAATCCCATTGGATCCTAAATGTAGCCTACTAAAAGTACTGGAGGGGGTCGTCGAGGAGGAACATCCTAGGATAGCTATTGGAACAGCCCTCTTTCATGCCCGTAGGCTAATCTTATTACTGTGGAAATCCCCCGCCCCTCCCAAGCATAAGTCTTGGGTGTCCTCCGTAGGCAATTCTTTACTTTTAGAAAGCCATTCTTATTCACATATGGGCTGTCCCGGCAAATTTGAAAAATCGTGGTGAATGTGGTTGGATACCACTGGTCTCAGCCATTGTGAAGTTCTTTACCAGAGACCTTATCTCAGTTTGTGCGGGTTGGTTCCACTGCCATATTGTGTTGGTATATTATTGGAGATGGATAGATGGGCACTTTTACCTATACTTGACAATGATTATACTGCCTTTGAACCTGTATGTTGACTCAGTCTTTAATGTTTTAATATAGATGGGAGATTCAAACTCTTTGCTTATTCCAATAAACTTTTTCTTGATTAAAAATAAAAATGTAAAGCAAGGAACCATTTATATAGCTGCACCCCTGATGTAGAGAGAAGGGGAAGTTGTGCCAGTCTTCCTAGAGTCCACACATCTCTTTTATCTTTAAATCCCACTTCTAATTATGCAGGAACCACCCATTGATGGCCCCAAATCATCCTCATGAGTGCTATATTGAGTTACTCTGCATGTGTAGTAATTTAATGAATGGTGACACTTTGATCCTGGGGCCCAGGACAGGGCATCATCGTGACTGAGGTCCAAGAGCAAATCTAGGACAGTTGTAATTTATGTAGACTATGTCACCAAATAAATTCACAGGCAGTCAGATGGCACTGATAGGCAAGCAACAGTCTGGAATATTTTATTGGACATGGGAGGGTGTCACTGACTTTGATAAAATGATGTACAGGGTGGCTTGGTTCTTCTCTTGGATGTTGTGTAGCAATAGGCCACAACATACACTAGATAGGCAGAAATACAGCCTCAGAGTCTTTGCAGAGCTTTCCACTACATACTGGTATAGCGATACCCTCAGTTAAGAGGGCTGCTGGTATTAATTTGGGCCCTGTAGTGCACCGCTGTCAACCCCTGGCAATCGGCTCTAACCTCCCGTGGCACAGCTAGTAGTAGTGGGATAAGACCGCGTGACCGCAACTGTTGGTGACGCAGTCTTACAGCAAGCATGCACAGCAAAATATTTCTAAACTCCTATAAAAGTAACGGAAGCTGACACCAACTGTACTTGACCCAGATATTTTACTAATGCAAATGGGCAAGTAATAAAATAACAGTATAACAAAGTGCAGATTTTGAGAATAAACAGTATTTAAATGAACAAACAAATCGGATAACTCAAATAATGTTATGCGGATCCATCGCTGCCCCTTTTCATTCACTTCCCCTCATGGATAGACTAACTCTCAATAGTATCTACCTACACAGTCAGGCCTGACTGATCTAAATGGAAGTTCAAGGAAACAATCTTGGCATGCAATCTTTCGGTGGTGCACTTGCTGAACAAACTTTATAATCCAAACAAATAGTGAAGATAAAGTATCTGTCTATGAGCAAGTGCTCTCTCACCACCCGAACAAGTCCACCGATTCGTCTAGGAACAGGAATCCACCGACATCCAGGCCTTCGGTCCTTCTGATGTAGTGCAGCAAGGATGAGAAGATGTCTCTGAGGTTTCGCTAGGCTGGCAGAGGGCTCTTTGGAGAAATGCACAAGGCCCAGGCTTCAGGCCTTGTGCACACAGCAGTTCAGCACAGGGATCCTCTTGCTAGGAGAGGGGGTGTCCAAAGAGAGAAAATCAACTCCGCCTCCCCTTTATAAAGTCTGCCCCAGCAGCCCCTGCTCCGTGGCAATGCACCCTGGGTGCTGCAGGATGTACTGGGAAATGTAGTCTCTCTGTATTAAAGGGGTATACCCCGCTACACACTCCCCCCACTTCGAATCTTTGATCCCCAAAGACAGCATCAACAAAGAGTACCCACTACATTACTCAAGGCTGTTAGAGATGTTCCCCATTGACGACGTGTAGGAACACGAAACGTACGTCGGGAGGTGTGCGTGCTGACTTCATCACTACGGGACAGGTTACGGCGGACCGGCCGGTCGATTTGTCCATTTACTGCATTCCAATTGTAAGTGTTTTAACCCTTTTTTTAATAAATTTGATATTGGGTAATGCACTATCGAGCTCCTTCTGTCTTTTTGGGAATGTCTGCTGTGATTTAAGCCGCCAATTGGACTTCATTGGACCATTTTCTGGGATTGCAAATGGGCTCATATGTTTCTTACTTCTGGTAAGAAGTTTATATTGCTGGTGGTGGACACGGGTGTTGCATGCACCATTCATCAAGTTTACAACTGCCTATTCCTCCATGGTCTCTCTTCATCTTTGGCCTTGATGGAACTTTTCCCTCACTGACACACGTCATATTTCACTTTGTTCACCTGTCATCATAGATGGACTTTCTGATTCATCAGTGTGTTTGTGGATTTCACTTAACTGGCTTTATTATCGGTTAATTACTCTCATTGTAGCGCATTTGTTTCTCCATTTTTTTGTTAGAGATGTTGGCAGGGGAAGTTCCCACCAAAAACGAGGAAGGGAATTACCCTGCCCACAGGTCACTTCTGCAAGGGTGGTCTGCCTAACTGTGCCAGGGAGTGAGCTGAGGTTGCCCTCCACCAAATGTACAGTGGAGGGACCAGATGTGGGTATGGTCCTTCTTGCGGTTAGGACTGTGTCTTCTGAACTTTCTCCCATCTGGGGGTAGGTAAATTTCCGGGGAGGGCGAATGGCTCTCTTCATTCTTTGCTCCCCGGGAGTCACAGTCTCAGCCACTCCAGGTTCTTCTTCTGGCACTGAGGTGGAAATTTCCTCTGCTTCCTGGACATCCAACTCAGATGCAGAGGGATATATGGAATCCCCTTGATCTTCAGCAGGTGGATTGTCTTGAATATCTTCCCATTCTTGGAACTGAAGGCTGGTCGGAACGAATTCAGTGGCTTCTACGTTTAAAGTACTATCCACAGGATCTTCAGAAGGTGGAAGGTCAATGGATAATGGTGACGGGGCCTGAGACGGCCAACGCCAACTGAGTTCTGCTTCCTCCTCACTTTGGTCTGAGTCTTCTTCCTCCCTAGCTAAAGTTGCTTGCGACCTAGTGCAAGGTCAAGGGGTATGAGTGGTAGAAGGTAACTCAGGAGAATCCAGAGTGGGTGGCCTCCTGACAGCCTCAGACAGAGGTAACAGATGGTTCCGGTGCCAGGTCTTCAGTTGCCGATTTTCCCTTCTGGCTTCACTTGGTAAACAGGTAGATCCAGTAACTTCTTGCATATCACATAAGGCTCTGATCTCCACCTGTCTGCCAGCTTATGTTTTCCAGGAACACCTACATTTCTCAACAAGACGCGGTCTCCAGGCTGTAGATCTTGAATCCGAACTTTCAAGTCGAAATTCCGCTTGTTTCGGGCTCCTCTTTGATCAGATGTTAACTGAGCCTTCTCATAGGCCAAATCCACTGGCAGTCTCGCCTCTCTCCCAAACATAAGTCTATAGGGGAAATATCCTGTGACATCACTGACAGTGCTGTTGTAGGCATGCACTATTGCTGCTATGTGCTTGCCCCAGTGTTGCTTCTCCTCACTAGACAGGGTTCCCAACATGTTTAGCAATGTCCTATTGAACCTCTCTGGTTGGGCATCCCCTTGAGGGTGGTAGGGAGTAGTGCGAGTCTTCTTTATCCCTAAAGAATCCAGCAACTTCTTGATTAGCCGACTCTCAAAATCCCTCCCTTGGTCCGAGTGAAGGCGTTGAGGCAATCCATAATGGACAAAGTACTTCTCCACCAGGATTTTTGCAACGGTGGAGGCCTTCTGGTCTTTGGTGGGAAATGCCTGGGCATAGCGAGTGAAATGGTCGATTACCACCAGAACATTTCCATGACCACTCAAGTCAGGTTCAAGACAAAGGAAGTCAATGCATACCAAGTCCAGGGGCCCTTGACTTTCTAGATGGCCCATTGGGGCAGCTTGACGTGGCAGTGTCTTCCTTTGTATGCAGCGGGCACACGAGTGACAGTACTCCTCCACTTCAACCCGCATACAGGGCCAGTAGAACCTACTTCTCACTAGTTAAAAGGTTCTTTCAGCCCCTAAGTGGCCATGATTATCATGCAGAGCAGCTAGGACGGTTTTCCTGTGCTTTTCTGGCAAGAACAGCTGCCACTTCTCTTCCAGGTCATCAGAGGGGCCCCTTCGGTAGATCACCTGTAACTTGTCCCATTCTTTGTAGATGGATCGGGCCTCCTTTGAGGGGTTGTGCCCGGGTCCTGATCCTCCAGAACTTCCAAAGCTAATCTTCCCCAGGGGCCTTCCAACTGATCCCTTCTGAGGTCCTTCTTGGATAGCTTTGGCAAGTCGTCTTCACCAATCTGGGTCACATCACAATAGTACTTGGGTACTCCCACCACAGAAACTCCGACTTCTTTGGCCCTGGATCCTCCACTGGCTTGAAGCTGAGCCCCTTGACATAAGGCCCTCACTCCATCCGGGGTCACTTGGGTCCAATCTTCAATGTGGCAAGTGGGGGCATGGGACCTTCTAGATAAAGCGTCAGCATCTCGGTTCCCCGCTCCAGGCCTATACTTCAGACTGAAGTTGAAACTGGAAAGGGTTGCCAACCAACGGTGGCCAGTGGCATCCAACTTGGCTGTAGTGAAGAGATAGGTAAGCGGATTATTGTCAGTCTTTACAGTGAGTTCAGCCCCATACAGGTAGTCTCTGAGCTTATCCACAACTGCCCACTTTAGGGCCAGGAACTCCAACTTGTGGGTGGGGTATTTCTTCTCCACTGGTGTTAGGCTTCTACTAACATAGGCGACTGGCCTTAGCTGTCCTTCATACTCCTGGTACAGCACACCTCCCAGGCCATAATGGCTGGCATCCACATGAAGTTCATACAGTTTCTTGGGGTCAGCATAGGCCAATACCGGGGCAGTGGTCAGACTCTTCTTTAACATTTGGAAGGCGTCTTCACATCTTTCTGTCCACTGTCCTTCCACAGACTCTCCCGGCTTCCTGGGGCCAGTCTCATCTTCCTCTCCGTCTGTCTTCAACAACTCATTTAGGGGTTTTGCTATTTTTGCAAACCCTTCCACGAATCGACGGTAATAGGAGCAAAATCCGAGGAAGGATCTGAGCTCAGTCACAGTAGTTGGGCGAGGCCAGGAGGTAACTGCTTCAAGCTTGTCAGGGTCGGTAGACACTCCCTCTTCGGACACTATGTGTCCTAGATAGTGTACTGAGGACTGGTAGAACTGACACTTTTCTGGTGAAAGCTTGAGCCCCTCGTCACTGAGTCTCTTCAGGACTTTATCTAGCCTTTCTTCATGTTCCTCAAGAGTCCTTCCAAAGACAATGATGTCATCTAAGTACACCAGGACTTCAATAAGGTGCATGTCCCCCACTGTCTTCTCCATCAGCCTCTGGAAAGTGGCAGGGGCCCCCGACAGGCCTTGAGGCATTCTGTTGAACTCATAGAACCCTATCGGGGTGATAAATACCGTTTTCTCTCGGTCTTTAGGATGCATGGGGATTTGGTAGTACCCACTCTTCAAGTCCATAACGCTGAACCACTTGGCTCCTGACAGGCTCTGCAGAGCATCCTCAATCCTGGGAGTGGTGTACTGATTGGGTATGGTCCTCCTATTGAGAGCCCTGTAGTCTATGCACAGTCTCAATGAGCCATTTTTCTTCCGGACTACCACAATAGGGGAGGCATACGGGCTCCTGGATTCTCTAATCACTCCAGTTCTCTTCAGTTCGGCCAACTGCTCACGCAGGTCTTCCACATCAGCGAGAGGAACCCGCCGGACCCTTTCCCGAAAGGGTTTGTCTTACTGTAGACGGATCCTATGGGTAGCACTTCTTGCACACCCTACATCAAACTCGTCTTTTGAGAAGATGTTTCTCCATCTGGTCAGTTGGGCCTTGGCTCTCTCCTTCCACTTCGGTGGTAAGGTGGTGTCTTCCAGGCACAACCCCTCCAGGGTCTCTCCTTCAGCTTGCTTCAATTCCGACATAGCCACTGGAGTAGCTGGGTTTACTCTGCCCAACAATACTCGGGCTGGAATCTTCATAGGAGAACTGGAGGTATTCCTGATGCTCACTGGAATCTGGCCCTTGGACTTCTTCAATGTTCTCAAAGGGACCACTTTGGGAATCACTTCCAACCCTGGTTGAGTATCCAGGGGGTCTGGTTCCAGGACAACGAAGGGGCCAGGTTGCTTCCATGAGAGTTTTACAACAGCCCGAATGCAGGTTATCTCACCAGGCTGTAATGTTCTCTCTTCTCTTGACAGTCTCCAGACTTTTCCTACCCCTTCTTCTGGGGCCTTTTTCTCCAGAACCAAATTCCGCTCGAGACAACTTACTCCTTTTGAAAGGCTTTGCACACAACAGACACCTCAACCTCACCTAATATCCCTGACTCACAACCTTATCTTTGCGGATATAAAAGTCAACGACAACGTAGCCTGCAAAAACTGGGAAACTGACCTTTCTATCTCACTCTCAGAAGAGGAATGGGAGCATGTATTTCTAAATATCCACAAAGGGTCAATAAACGTTACTACACAGGAAAATGGCTACAAAATACAATCTAGATGGTATCGAACTCCATATTTACTACATAAATTTGACCCAGCCATACCTGACTCCTGCTGGAGATGTCACCAGGAAATAGGTTCGCTGCTCCACATCTGGTGGTCCTGTACCTCTTTACAAGCTTTTTGGAAAGAAGTCTACCGCATTACTGTCCAGGTCACTTCCTATAACCTAGAATTCTCCCCAGCTCAATTCCTTCTACACCATTCACCGATATCACATAGGTCCTATCACAAATCCTTAGCGATGCACATGATTAATGCTGCCAAGCAATGTATCCCGCTATACTGGAACTCAATATTAGTGCCCACACTCAAAGAGTGGTTCACCAGAATAAGTAGAGTCGCTGACATGGAAAGGCTCATTCACACAGCTCACGACAACCCGACCAAATTTAGTGCAAAATGGGCATGTTGGTTGCACCATCAGACAACGACCGAATACAAAAACACAATGCACCTTCCCACCTAAAAAAAAAAAAAAAAATAAACAAAACAAGGGAGTACTTAATGCGGGAAATAAACAAAACAAAAATTTAATTATTAAATACATTTTTTTTTTCTTGATAATACCCTACCAATCTTTCACCCTTGATGGCTCTTTTAACCCCCAATACGCTGATTCCACATACACTCCCATATGCTTGATAAGTATCATCCCACATACACATAACTGAAAATTAGGGTGAGTCAGAGACAACCCCCCCTTTAATCCCCCCCATCCCCTTCCCCCTATCTGGTCCTCCTCATCCTCCTTACCCCTACCCTTCCAGTCACCACAACGGAATCTCCATATACAGATATCAATTACCCGTCCCACATGCACATCAGAAAAACTCTACCACAAATATCAGTCGCGAAGTATCGCCTTAACCACCATTACCCATCTATAAATTGTGCCTGTACCACGGTGGAATCCTAACACATTAACATCATAAGCTACACAAACTCTCCCCTGACCACATAGAATATGCATGGAGAAATCCACCGAGTACACCCCGACCCTCTTTCCGAAATTAATACATCCTGCATCAACTTGGCCCCTTTGACCCACACAAATGGGGAGCTAATTCTCCCCCATACCTGATATATCGTGGTAATAGACACGGCTTTCTGAGACGGTTTAATGTGATTATATACAAGTTACCTTGTTAAAATGCTGTATGAGAGATCTGTAACTGATTTTTTACTTCTTTTCAATAAAATACATTTCTTGGGAAAAAAAAAAAAGATACCAGAACCAAATTCCGGTAGACCTGTTGCAACATGGGGTGGATCCTGGTGACTGAAGCCCCTTGTTCTTGCACTATGGGGTCCAATAGTCTCCTGACCAGGTCAGTGTTGGTTCCTATGATTAGGGAACTTCTACTGGCTCCTTGTGGGCGAGGACAGACCACTGCAAGAGTGTCGAAAACTTCCGCTTTTCCTGTTACAGAGGGATTGAATGCCAGTCTGATTGAAACGTAGCCATCATAAGGAAAACTCTGTGTGCCAATTCCCCATATCTCAAGGTCGTCGAGTTTCTGTAGAGGCATGTGGCTCAAGTGTTTTTTATAAAAGTCTCTGTACAAGAGTGTCACTTGGGCTCCCGTGTCCAGGAGGGCTCTGGTGTAAACTCCTTCCACTTGGACAGGGACTAGTGGAGAGGGTCCCACCAGCCTGTCCGGAAAACTCTCCCGAGGCGGCTTCTTCTTTGGACTCTGGGGTTTTTCATTAGGATTCTTCTTCTTCTTCTACTTGTCTCTGGATCTTAACCCCTTTTGGGCCTGGTATGCATTGATTCCTTGCAGGTTGTTATGCCGCGTACACACGGCCGTTTTTCTCGTCGAGAAAAACAAAATTTTTCCCATTCGACGAGAAAAACGATAGTCTGTGGGCTTTCTGTCGTTTTTTTAGACGAGAAAAACGGCATTAAAAACGACGAGAAAAATTAGAACATGTTCTAATTTTTCTCGTCGTTTTTTTCGACATGTTTTCCGCGGCAGTGTTTCCCATAGGGAAACACTGCCACGTAGCCCACAGACGTGAAAAACGACCGTGTGTGGGGAACAAGCCGTTCCCTAGTTTTTAATGACATTATTCACGGCGTTTTTTAACCGCCGTGAATAATGATCGTATGTACGCGGCATTAGACTTTAACACCTGACAGGGGGTATTGAGTGGTTTTTGGGGGGCTCTGTTCCCCTTTCTCTGTATTCTTTTCTCTTTCTGAACCTTAGCGGAGCTTTCTGTGAATAGCGGGCGCCCGGCTGACTCCTTCACCGGGGCCCTCTGAAGTTTTCCGCCGGCTTGCAGTATCTGGATGCAACTTCATTTGGGCTGGGGCATTCTGCTCTGACATGCCCAATTCCCCCACAATTGAAGCATGTTATCAACCTCTTAGGCTTCGGTATTAGTTCCGTATTGGAGCTAGGAGGTTTTTTTGGTACCTCTGGCATGTTCTTATTGTGTAGCGCGGAGGCCTGGCTGGTCAGCATGGACACCATTTGTACTAGTTGTGACACCTGTGTCTTTAGGAGTTCAACTTCTGAATCACCTCCTTCTGCACTTAACATTCTGACTCGGGCAGTTGGTTCTGTATGTTGATTCCTTTTTTGACTTCCAACATAGCCTCCTCCTCCCTGACTATCCGGATTAAGTCTGGGTATTCCAGGCTGCTCCCGTCCTGCCGGGTTTGTAGCATTAATGCAATGGGGTCCAAGGGTTGAGCTCCCCTCAACACCTGCTGGGCATGGGCCTCATTCACTTTTCTTGGATCGATCCCTTTCTTCAATAGGATCTGATGCAGGATCTTATCCAGACGTCTTATGAATTCTGACAGATTCTCTCCCTCCTTTTGGTAGCAGTGCTCCAGCTGATAAGTGAGTTCAGTGACCTTTTCCGTCCCGCCGAACACATTCTGCAGAATATCCACATAATCCTGTGCATTGCAGTCTTTCTTGCTCAGCTTGAGGTTACGCATGGCCTCCAGAGCAGGCCCCTTTAAGCTTTCAGCAATTCTTAGTTTTTTTTGTTGTTCTGGGACCTCCCATTCTTCTAGGGCCTGAGTGGCGCCGTCTAGCCACTCTTCAAATCCCTCTTCTACTGAAGGTACAGGTTTCTTTCCAGAAAAAGTCCTGAATTTCCTGTATCCTGACATTGAGTGGTCTGGAGGGTCCTTTTTACACTTTGCCACAATCTCCCCCAGGACAGCGCATAATTCTGAGCTAAGGGTGGTCAGTGGTGGTGAACCGGGACCCTGTGGTTGGGCGCTTCCTTTTGTGCTGGGGCCTTCTGTAGATGTGGATGTAGGGCCATCTTTATTATCTTCTGGGTGTATCAGGAGGAGTTCTACCTGGTTTGTAGTTTTTATGCTGGCCCCTTTGAAGTAGTCAGAGATTCCGTTCCTCCACTCACACAATGCATAGGTGTGGGGATTTACAGTATCTGTCTTCATGTCAATCACCCATGGCTTCCTGTCCATGGATAATGCCCTCAAGACTGGAGTTAGTTGCTCCTCTACCCAGGCCTCTCTCTGGATTTCAACCACCAGGCCATTTCCGGGTAGGATGCCTTCCTCCCTGCACCACCGGGCTATGGTAGCAGGGTCCACGCTGGTGCTTCTGATCGGCTTGATTTCAGCGTGCAACATACAGGAATCCCAGACAGAGCCCCCACGTATAGCGATACCCTCAGTTAAGAGGGCTGCTGGTATTAATTTGGGCCCTGTAGTGCACCGCTGTCAACCCCTGGCAATCGGCTCTAACCTCCCGTGGCACAGCTAGTAGTAGTGGGATAAGACCGCGTGACCGCAACTGTTGGTGACGCAGTCTTATAGCAAGCATGCACAGCAATATACTTCTAAACTCCTATAAAAGTAACGGAAGCTGACACCAACTGTACTTGACCCAGATATTTTACTAATGCAAATGGACAAGTAATAAAATAACAGTATAACAAAGTGCAGATTTTGAGAATAAACAGTATTTAAATGAACAAACAAATCGGATAACTCAAATAATGTTATGCGGATCTATCGCTGCCCCTTTTCAATCACTTCCCCTCATGGATAGACTAACTCTCAATAGTATCTACCTACACAGTCAGGCCTGACTGATCTAAATGGAAGTTCAAGGAAACAATCTTGGCATGCAATTTTTCGGTGGTGCACTTGCTGAACAAACTTTATAATCCAAACGAATAGTGAAGATAAAGTATCTGTCTATGAGCAAGTGCTCTCTCACCACCCGAACAAGTCCAAGTCCGATTTCTCCGCCGATTCGTCTAGGAACAGGAATCCACCGACATCCAGGCCTTCGGTCCTTCTGATGTAGTGCAGCAAGGATGAGAAGATGTCTCTGAGGTTCCGCTAGGCTGGCAGAGGGCTCTTTGGAGAAATGCACAAGGCCCAGGCTTCAGGCCTTGTGCACACAGCAGTTCAGCACAGGGATCCTCTTGCTAGGAGAGGGGGTGTCCAAAGAGAGAGAGAATCAACTCCGCCTCCCCTTTATAAAGTCTGCCCCAGCAGCCCCTGCTCCGTGGCAATGCACCCTGGGTGCTGCAGGATGTTCTGGGAAATGTAGTCTCTCTGTATTAAAGGGGTATACCCCGCTACACTGGTGATACATTCTTTGTTGGCACTGGGGTTGCCACCTTCTCTGCTACATATTTACAAAATATGAAACCTAAACTCTAGTCCTAGTTTGTCTCACTGCTCCCATGTCACCATGCTGATGTCCTTTCCCTGTGAACCCTGTACCCCAGAAACTCCTCTGGTTATTTATTTTATCTCCAATGACCCCGAATAAGGCTAGTGGTCTTTTTCCATGACAGAGATTTTAAGCAACCCAGTGCAGTTCCAACAAGCCAATTTGGTAAAGTAAAATTCTAACTAATCAAGCCCATTCAAAATATTATTTTTAAGTTTATAGTATGAACAGCTAATTCATCTTATCAATGATCAATATGATTTTAAATCAATACAAACATTAGCTAATTGGGTTAGCCCATGAAAAAAACATATTTTGTTTAAAATAATGAATTAGCATTACAGTACACACAACATATCATTAATTACTCAAATGGAAATAAGGCACTATTCAATTGAATACAGTACAAGTACAATAGCTACAAAGGAGGATTGATGAGAATGAACACAAAGCCGTATCATCCTGAGCAAAAGGAAGCAAGGAATATAATATTTTGGAGCCAAAACGTCCCCTTTCTCAAAAGTATGCCATTCATTATTTTCTACTAAGGCTGATATTTTTTATGGGCTGTTGCAATATTCTGCCATTTTTTCTTATTCTTCTGCCAAGCTCTTATACGTTTTTGATTATTGCATTATGGCAGTCCAATTTTTCGATCCATAGCCCTTTATTTCAGTGCTATTACATACTGACAGCACTTTATGTCTTTGGCACTTTTTCAGTCATGTGATTTCAATTGCATGGTTTGCTGCAGGTATCATATACAAAGAAATACTTGGTGTCTGAGAATGGACCGCAGCACATTGAGTATTTGTTCTTTCAGGGATAGGCCTTTTTAAAAGGGGCACTTGTCCTTGGTTGTCCTTAACCTTACTGAACTTCCACATCCCACTCACTGCACATAAAGCTGGATATGAATTAATGTACTTTTCTCACTTTGTGCTCTTTACGGAAGGCAAACTTGTAGTAAGCTCCTTAAACTTCAAAGCATAACAATTGCCAACGTTTTTTTTAACAATTGTTCCAGAATGGTTATGCCTCTTTTATAAAGCAGAGGGGATAAAATGCCCTTTCAGTATAATGGCATTCCAATCCATCTTGTCTTGGTTATGTCAGCAGAATTAGTGTCAAGGAGGCAAAACAGTTAATACTTTATAAAGGAACATCTTGTTAGTTGAGCTAGAAAGAAAAGCCCGGAGAAAAAAGAAAGAATGCAATTGGCGGAGGGCTGGCATGACTGAGTAAACAGGGTATGGAGATGTAAAAGTATGAGTGATTGGCTAAAAAGTGTAAGGGGGGAGGGGACAAGTCTGAACAAAAAGGTAATCCCCGCCCCCTAAGGCAACACAGCGCGGGGGAAAGTTCCAGACACCAGAACCATGTCCACTGTGGAGAACCTTCTGGCCCAATTGCGGGCAGAGGCCGCGACACGGGGCGAGGATTGGCTCCAGGAGACCCTGGGGCCGATGCTGTCGGGACTGTCTGGATCACCAGGTACCGTGGGGAGAGAGGCTGGGCGAGCTCGCAGGTCCAGGCCTCCGGAGTGCTACTCTCCAGGCCCCTCCCCTAGAGCTCAGCGGCAGACCGGGAGTCCCCCTAGGGTCCCTTCGGGCCCCCCAGCCAAGCGCACTGCCCTGCCTAGGACGGGGGTACCGGAAGAAATCCCCCACATGATCGGAGCTCGGCGGGGGGGGCCGCGCAGGGAGTTCCGGTGCGGCCGTTAGGCCCACGTGGCGCGTTGAGGCGGAAGGGGCGGGCTCCGCCCCCCGGGGGTCCCCGGTGGGATTGGAGCCTCAACGCGGGTTTTCGGGGGCCACGGTAACTGGGCCACCTACCTCATCGGCTGGTCATCAGGGGCAGGGGCTGTCCGGTACAGGCATGGTGGAGCGTGGGAGAGAGGACGGCGGTGCTGCTGGCTCGCTCCAGCGTGGTCGCAAGTCGGCGGGGAAATCTGTGGGCGGGTCCGGTGCGCGGAGGACGGATCGATCGGGCGCCGGGCCCTCGGCTTTCAGGGAGAGGTTGCCTGGTGCGCTTTCTTCCGGTGGTGAGGAGCAGGCTGGTGTGCTGTCTGAAGGGGAGCTGTGCAGCTCGGAGGAAGATCGGAGACCCGGACGGTCGGTGGCTGCGGGGGAACCTGGTCGATCGGCTGGTGGGACTTCTTCCAGGCAGCCCGGTAAGTCAGCTTCCTTTACTCATTACTGGGGCCATACTGGGGTAGTGGCCGGGGTGGTGGGCCTGCAGTTAGTGAGGGGTTGGTGGATCTGGGACAGGACCCGGTGAGTGGGCAGGCTGGGGGGAGTACGGTCCCCACTGGGGGTGGCACACAGCAAGATGGGCTGCAGGGTTTTCTTGCGGGCATTAAGAATTTGGTCAGCCAGTTTGAAAACGGGGACAGCGGGAATGTCAGCCCGGTCGTGGCTTGGGTCCCGCCGGCGGGACCGGCGGGGTCCTCCGCAGCGGTGGTGACACCGGCTCCTCCTGCTGCTACTAGTGTAGTGGGGGACACGGCAGGGTCGGTTGGCGGGACACTGGGGGCCTCTCAGGTGGGTGTTGCGGTGGAGCAGGCTGCTCGGCAGGACATCATTAGGTTGGCAGAAAACGTGAAGTTTATATTTGTTATGAGGCACCCCTGGGGGCGCACCTGAAACCAGAAGTGAGGGAAAAGATATGGAAAGGTGAGTATGTGGAGATGTTCTCACTGTTACCATTAGAGAAGTTTCATTTGGATAGGGTGAAGCCGGATGATTCAAAGAAGGAGGATGAGGAAAAAAGGAGGTACAGGCTCATTCCGCTGACATTCACAAATTGGCTGCAGGCGTTCGCCATCATGGCAAGTGTGATAGGACAAAAGAATCCTGAGCACTGTTCAGCACTCTTTGGCTATCAGGACGCTATTGGGGAGGCCTACAGGGTGTATGGGGGCACGGGGTGGCTCTGTTATGATGAACAGTTCAGGCAGAGGAGAGCAGTGCGGTCAGACCTGCGGTGGGATCATAAGGACATCAGTATATGGATGCATTTGATGACCTCGCCAAGGGCACCTGGTCAGTTTTTTCAGGGGGGGGGCGATGGAACTTCTTCCCCGGGACAATCGGCCGGGAAGAAAAAGGGGGTTTGCTGGCAGTACAATGAGGGCACCTGCAAGTTTGGGGGGTCCTGCAGATACAAGCATGAGTGCTCCGGTTGCGGAGGTTCTCACACGCAGGCCAGATGCTTTAAGCAGGGAAAAGGCCGTACCGGAGAGTCTGGGCAAAAGAGGGAGGACTCCGGGGATGGTGGAAAGGATGCGGCTGTTTCTAGGTAGGTATCCCGATAAGGGGGTGGCTCGATTGTTGGATAAGGGTTTTTCAGAGGGGTTTCACATCCCATGTTCCTTACAGGTTATCCCCCCGGTTTCGCGTAATTTACGGTCGGCCATACAACATGCTGATGTGGTCACCGAAAAACTGCGCAAGGAGGTTGCGTTGGGCCGCATGGGCAGTCCTTTCCCTTTCCCCCCTTTAGCAAATTTTGTGGTCTCCCCGCTCGGGGTTGTCCCCATGGACAAGTCGGTTAGGTTCGCCGGTATGGGCAGGGGGGGCGTTGATGGCTAAAGCCGACATCGCGGCGCTTTTAGGCTGTTGCCAGTACACCCGGAAAGCTTTCACCTCCTGGGGTGTCACTGGAATAACAAGTTTTATGTAGACATGTGTTTACCGATGGGATGCTCCATATCCTGCGCGTTATTTGAACAGTTCAGCTCGTTCGTGGAATGGGTGGTCAGGGATGTGTCGGGGGTGAATTCCATTATTCACTACCTGGATGAATTCCTTTGTGTGGGACCGGCCTCGTCTAGGGTCTGTGCGGTGCTCCTGGCCACCTTCGAGCACATCGCGGTACGTTTTGGCATTCCACTGGGGCCCGACAAAACTGAGGGACCTCGCACGGTTATTACGTTTTTGGGCATTGTCCTGGATTCGGATGCCATGGAGTGCCGCTTGCCATTGGACAAGCTGGAGGATCTTAAGCGGAAGCTGGAGGTCATGATAGGGCTAAGAAAGGTTAAGCTTTGGGCGCTGCAGTCACTGCTGGGTAAGCTTAACTTTGCGTGACACATTCTCCCGATGGGCAGGGTGTTCTGCCGATGGTTGACGGCCAGCACGGCTGGGGTCCGGTCACCCACACACTTTGTGCGTTTGGGCAGGGAACACAGGGAGGACTTGCAGGTCTGGCATTCCTTTCTGGAGTCCTTTAATGGCAGGGCATTGTGGATGTCCGGACGGA
Source organism: Rana muscosa (assembly GCA_029206835.1). NCBI lineage: Eukaryota > Metazoa > Chordata > Amphibia > Anura > Ranidae > Rana > Rana muscosa. The sequence continues at coordinate 89,237,252 of CM055117.1, read as the reverse complement.
TTAGCAATTTTGATTTAGAGCTCTACACTGATGCAGCTGGGGGGTCAGGGTTTGGGGCTTTCTTTCAAGGCAAATGGAGTGCGGGCCCCTGGCCACAGTCGTGGATTGATGCAGGCTTCACTAAGAACTTGGTCCTGTTGGAAATGTTCCCGGTGGTGCTGGCGGTAGAACTGTGGGGTGCATGTTTCAGGGATCTGAAGGTGAGGTTTCACAGGGACAACCTTGGGGTGGTACAGGTGATCAATATGGTGTCAGCATCCTCACCTCCGGTGGTGCGGCTGCTGCGCCACCTGGTGTTGAGATGTTTGCAACTTAACGTGTTTGTGTATGCGGTACACCTCCCGGGGGTGGATAATGTCATAGCTGACGCGCTGTCTCGCTTTCAGTGGGACAGATTCCGGGAGTTGGCACCGGATGCGGAGCAACGTGGGGTCCCTTGTCCAGGCTGGCTGTGGAAGATTCTGTTGGAATAGTGTCAGGTTGGATCAGGAAATCGGTGAGTAAGGGCACATGGGCAGCTTATGAGAAGGTGTGGCTAGAGTGGCAACAGTTGGTGCAGGAAGCTGGAGCTGACCCGGTGAGTACCGATGTGCGGTTAATGGTGTTGTATTTTCTGTCCAGGAACATGGAAGCTGGGGTGTCCAGGTCAAGTCTGAGTAGGAAGCTAGCAGGGTTGGCTTTCCTGTTCAAATGGCAGGGGTGTCCTGATTTTACTAAGGATTTTTGGGTGCGTCAGACATTCAAGGGCTATGGACGGGGGGGGGGGGGACAGAAGAAAGACGGCAGGCGGCCCGTCTCGTTTGCTCTTTTGGGAGGTATCATGGGGCAATTGACGGGTTTGTGCTCGTCTGGGTATGAAGTCTTGTTGTTCAAGGTGATGTTTTCCTTAGCGTTTTTTGGAGCATTTTGGATAGGTGAGTTGGTTAGCCCATCCAAAGTGGTACACGGGGGTTTGCTGGACAGTGAAGTGGGGTTGACAGAGGAAGGAGTGTCATTGGTGCTCAGGAAATCTAAGACGGACCAGATGGGAAAAGGTAAGTTGGTACAAGTTTTCCCGGTTCGAGGTTCTCAGTTGTGCCCAGTAAGGGCGGTAAAGGGTTACTTAGAGGCTCGCCCGCCTGTCGTGGGATCATTCCTGATACACGCGGACGGGACCCCTCTTTCCAGATATCAGTTTATTGCTGTATTTAGAAAGTGTGTTCGGGCTTTGGGGCTCCAGGATAAGGAATTCTCCTCTCACTCTTTCTGGATTGGGGTGGCTACAGAGGCAGCCAGGTGCGGAATGGATGAGGAGTAAGGCACTTGGAGCTGGAGGTGGACACATGGCGATATTTACGGGGTGATGGCGTCCACTTGAACGAGGTGGGGACGGACTTGTGGGCCTTGGGTCTCCAGGACGGCATTCAACGAGCCCTGAGGGTTTGGAGGGGCACCAAATGGTAAGGAGTTCCCCTTTGGTGCTGTGGCGGGTGTTTGGTCTTCGCGGGGAATGAAGCTACCTCAAAAAAGCAAGTGGTCAGGTACCGCAGTTCAAGTGGGTTTGTTATTGTTATGTTTATTATTAGTATTATTATTATGGTAATTGGAGGTCCCTACAAAGACCAACGCTAGGAGGCAATGTTAGGAGAACATGGGGTTCAGATTATGTTTGATGTTTTTGATAACTGGTGTAACGTTTAAAATAAAGGAGGCTGCTACGGCCATGTTTTCTCCAAACTGAATGTGTGGTCTCATGTATTAGGTATAAGTAAGGTTATGGGGTAGAATGTGGTATGGCAGGTCATAATACATCTGTTATACAATAGTCAAGAAAAGCCCGGAGCAAAAAGAAAGAATACGATAGGCGGAGGGCTGGCATGACTGAGTGAACAGGGAGATGTAAAAGTAGGAGTGATTGGCTAAAAAGTGTAAGGGGGAGGGGACAAGTCTGAACAAAAAGGTAATCCTCGCCCCCTAAGGCAACACAGCGCGGGGGAAAGTTCCCACCCACCCTCCCTGATGATAGGTTGTTGGGTTTTGGTTTTCTGTTCTGTTTTGTTTCTTTTATTTTACAGGTGAGCGGATTGTCGTGGCAGTGGCGGGTGTTTGGTCTTTGCGGGGGAATGAAGATACCTCAAAAAAGCAAGTGGTCAGGACCTATCGGTGGTATGGGTTCTGAGGGTGGATTCCAGCTAACACTGGTTTAGCTGGAATAGTTTGATAATGGGGGCACTGCGGTCAGTGGTCGTCTCTGAGCAGCTGGTCGGCTTGAGGCCTATGACCAGTTGAAGGTACCGCAGTGTCAGGTGGGTTTGTTATTGTTATGTTTATTATTATTATTATTATTATGGTAATTGGAGGTCCCTGCAAAGACCAACGCTAGGAGGCAATGTTAGGAGAACATGGGGTTCACATTATGTTTGATGGTTGATGTTTTTGATAACTGGTGTAACGTTTAAAATAAAGGAGGCTGCTACGGCCATGTTTTACTCCAAACTGAATGTGTGGTCTCATGTATTAGGTATAAGTAAGGTTATGGGGTAGAATGTGGTATGGCAGGTCCTAATACATCTGTTATACAATAGTCAAGAACAGTGCTAAAGTGCTCAATGGTTTACCAAATAAATCAAGCAGACATGTATATCAAAGAGCATAGTTATAAAGAAAACCTGGTCTTGTCATGGTCTTGTATATGTCATACAACCCCAATTCCAATAAAGTTGGGATGCTGTTCAAAAATTTAAATAAAAACAGAATGCAATGCTTTGCAAATCTCATATACTCGTCTTTTATTCACAATAGAATATAGAAAACATATCAAATGTTTAGACTTAGAAAATTTACCATTTTAAGAAAAAAAAAGGTAATTTTGAAATTGATGGCAGCAACTTCTCAAAAAAGTGAGAACAGGGCAAAAAAAAAATAAAGCTGCCAAAGTAAGTGGTACTAACATAGAAGAGCTGGAAGAAAATTTTGCCACTAATTAGGTTAATTGGCAACAGGTCAGTAACATGTTTGGGTATAAAAAGATCATCTTATGCCGCGTAAACACGGTCGGAATTTCCGACAAGGAAAGTTCGATGTGAGCTTTTCGTCGGAAATTCCGACCGTGTGTATGCTCCATTAGACTTTTGCTGTCGGAATTTCCGCCAACAAAAGATTGAGAGCAGGTTCTCTATTTTTCCCACGGAAAAAGTTCCTATCGGAAATTCTGTTCGTCTGTATGCAATTCCGACGTGCAAAAAAACACGCATGCTCGGAAACAATTCGACGCATGCTTGGAAGCATTGAACTTAATTTTCTCGGCTCGTCGTAGTGTTGTACGTTAGACATGTGCGCCGTCAATAAATTTGTTTTGTTTCGTTCCGTTTTGTATTAGACAAAAATTCTAATTTCGTAATTCGTGTCCGAAATTCAATTTGGATTTGTTTCGTACGAAATACGAATTTTCGTTAGATTCGTTAACTTTTCATAACAGTTCCGAACATTCGTTATGATGAATTTAAAAAGCAAATTATGGCAGTCGTCGACTCATTATGCTAATTATGAGGGACTCCCACCATCCCTATGCTGTGCTTATTATGAGGGGCTCCCACCATCCCTGTGCTGTGCTGACTTCCTCCTGGGGCTGTACCCCTGCTGTGCTCATTATGAGGGGCTCCCATCATCTCTGTGCTGTGCTGACTTCCTGGGTTTGTAGTAGCCCGTTAATTCGTATTTCGTAATTTGTGTCCGAAATTCAATTTGGATTCGTACGAAATCCGAAAGATCGTTAGGTTCGTTAACTTTTCGTAACAATTACGAACATTCGTTATGAGGGGCTCCCACCATCCCTGTGCTGTGCTGACCTCCTCCTGGGGCTGTACCCCTGCTGTGCTCATTATAAAGGGGCTCCCATCATCCCTGTGCTGTGCTCATTATGAGGGGCTCCCACCATCCCTGTGCTGTGCTGACTTCCTCCTGGGGCTGTACCCCTGCTGTGCTCATTATGAGGGGCTCCCATCATCCCTGTGCTGTGCTGACTTCCTCAGTTTGTAGTAGCCCGTTAATTCGTATTTCATAATTCGTGTCCGAAATTCAATTTGGATTCGTACGAAAGTTTGTTAGGTTCGTAAACTTTTCGTAACAATTACGAACATTCGTTATGAGGGACTCCCACCATCCCTGTGCTGTGCTGATTTCCTCCTGGGGCTGTATCCCTGCTGTCCTCATAATGAGGGGCTCCCATCATCCCTGTGCTGTGCTCATTATGAGGGGCTCCCATCATCCCTGTGCTGTGCTGACTTCCTGGGTTTTTAACTTCATCATAACGAATAATCGTAATTATTATGACAATAATAAAACGATATTAACAAACATTCTTATTTTGTCCAATTCTGAATCTCCCATCGACTACCAGTACCAGTCTGGGCAGTCTCCCACTCCCGAAACGAAAGTCGTCAACGAAATTTCATATTTCGTATAAAATTCGTAAGAATAGAAATTTGTATTTCGGATGCTTCCGAATGTACGAATTTTCGGAAATTTGTACGAATTTTCGATTCGTACGAAACGAATCGCACATGTCTATTGTACGTCACCGCGTTCTTGACAGTCGAAAGTTCAGAGAACTTTTGTGTGACCGTGTGTATGCAAGCCAAGCTTGAGTGGAATTCCGTCGGAAAAACCTTGAAATTCCGACCGTGTGTACAGGGCATTAGAGACTCAGAGTGTCTCAGAAGTAAGGATGGGCAGAGGTTCACCAAGCTGCATCTAAACATTTTCTAACAATTTAACCACTTGCTTACTGGGCACATATACCCCCTTCCTGCCCAGGCGAAATTTCAGCTTTCGGCACTGCGTCACTTTAACTGACAATTGCGCGGTCATGCGACGTGGCTCCCAAACAAAATTGACGTCCTTTTTTTCCCACAAATAGAGCTTTCTTTTGGTGGTATTTGATCACCTCTGCGGTTTTTATTTTTTGCGCTATAAACAAAAATAGAGCGACAATTTTGAAAAGAAATACAATATTTTTTAATTTTTGCTAGAATAAATATCCCAATTTAAAAAAAAAAAAAATAATAATTTTTCTTCAGTTTAGGCCGATACGTATGCTTCTACATATTTTTGGTAAAAAAATATCGCAATAAGCGTATAGTGATTGGTTTGCGCAAAAGTTATAGCGCCTACAAAATAGGGGATAGAATTATGAAATATTTTTTTTATTATTTTCATTTTTACTAGTAATGGCGGCGATCTGCGATTTTTATTGGGACTGGGACATTTTGGCGGACAGATCGGACACTTTTGACACATTTTTGGGACCATTCACATTTATACAGCGATTAGTGCTATAAAAATGCACTGATTACTGTATAAATGTGACTGACAGGGAAGGGGTTAACACTAGGGGGCGAGGAAGGAGTTAAATGTGTTCCCTAGGAGTGATTGTCACTGTGGGGGGAGGGGACTGACTGGGGGAGGTGACCGATCTGTGTCCCTATGTACAAGGGACACAGCATCAGTCTCCTCTCCATGACAGGACATGGATCTGTGTGTTTACACACACAGATCCATGTCCTTGTCTGTGTACCGGCCGATCGCGGGTACCTGGCGGACATCGCGGCCGCCAGGCACGCGCATCGGCATCTCAGTGACGCGCAGGGCGCGCGCCGTCGGCGGTGCTCGCGCGCCCCCCAGTGGCCGGAGGAGCCGAGGCTGTCTATTGACGGCCTCCCGGATTTCTAGAGCCACCTTGTGGCCGTCATTTGTATATGGTCCGGGCTCCAAGAAGTTAAGAATAATGTTCCTCAATGTAAAATTGCATAGACTTTAACCACTTAAGGACCCCCTCCAGTAGATATACGTCGGCAGAATGGCACGTACAGGCACATCAACGTACCTGTACATCGCCTTTAACTGCCCGACGTGGGGGTCGCACGCGCACCGGCGGCGGCACGCTCGCAAACCCGCTACCTTCCCCGTGAGTCGGACCGCGACATAGGGATCCCCGCGATCGTCTCACGGAGGGATGGAGCGGGGAGAGGTTAGTGTAAACACAACATCTCCCCGCTCGCCTACTGACACTGTCACTGATTTCCGCTCTGTGTAATCAGAGCGTAGATCAGTGACGTGTCACTCGTAGCCACGCCCCCTAACAGTAGTAATCACTGCCTTAGGCACACTTAACCCCTCCAGCGCCCCTAGTGGTTAGGTTAACCCCTTCACTGCCAGTGTCATTTTTACAGTACATTTTTATAGCACTGATCGCTGTAAAAATGACAATGGTCCCAAAAATGTGTCAAAAGTGTCTGATGTATCCGCCATAATGTCGCAGTCACAAAAAAAAATCACTGATCACCGCCATTACTAGTAAAAAAAAAAAAAATGCCATAAAACTATCCCCTATTTTGTAAACGCTATAACTTTTGCGCAAACCAATCAATAAACGGCGATTGCGGTTTTTTTTACCAAAAATATGTAGAGGAATACGTATCGGCCCAAACTGAGGAAAAAAATAAATGTTTTATATATTTTTGGGGGATATTTATTATAGCAAAAAGTAAAAAATATTGAATTTTTAAAAAAAAATTACACTATATTTTTGTTTATAGCGCAAAAAATAAAAACCGCAGAGGTAATCAAATATCACCAAAAGAAAGCTCTATTTGTGGGGAAAAAAGGACGTCAATTTTGTTTGGGAGCCATGTCGCACGACCGCGCAATTGTCAGTTAAAGTGACGCAGTGCCGAATCGCAAAAAGTGGCCTGGTCATTAACCAGCCAAAATGGTCCGGGGCTGAAGTGGTTAAATACTGTATATATCATCATCATCTACATTACATAGTATCAAAAGATTGAGAATCTGGAGAAATCTCTGTGTGCAAGGGACAAGGCTGAAACACAATATTGGATGCCAGTGATCTTCTGACCCTCATACGGCACTGCATTAAAAACAGGCATGATTCTGTAATGAACATCACTTCATGGGCTCAGGAATACTTTCATAAATGACTGTCAGTGAACACAGTTCACCCTGCCATCCAAAAAAGCAAATTAACAACCTCGCGCCCACTGTACGACTATATACGGCCGCAAGGTGGCTCTACAATGCCGGGAGGCCGTCTTTTTACGGCCTCCGCTCCTCCGGCCACTGGGGGGCGCGCGCGCGTGCCCGGCGTGTCACTGTGATGCCGATGCGCGTACCTGGCGGCCACGATGTCCGCCAGGCACCCGCGATCGGCCGTTACACAGACAAGGATGTGGATCTCTGTGTGTAAACACAGAGATCCACGTCCTGTCAGGGAGAGGAGACTGATGGTGTGTCCCTTGTACATAGGGACACAGATCGGTCACCTCCCCCAGTCAGTCCCCTCCCCCCACAGTAGTAATCACTCCCAGGGCACACATTTAACCCCTTCCTCGCCCCCTAGTGTTAACCCCTTCCCTGCCAGTCACATTTATACAGTAATCAGTGCATATTTATAGCACTGTTCGCTGTATAAATATGAATGGTCCCAAAATAGTGTCAAAAGTGTACGCTGTGTCCGCCATAATGTCGCAGGCATGAAAAAAATCACTGATCGCCGCCATTACTAGTAAAAAAAAATTTTTTTTAAAAATGCCATAAAACTACCCCCTATTTTGTAAACGCTATAACTTTTGTGCAAACCAATCAAACGCCGATTGCGTTTTTTTTACCAAAAATATGTAGAAGAATACGTATCGGCCTAAACTGAAGAAAAAAATATAAAAAAAAAAATTGGGATATTTATTTTAGCAAAAATCTAAATATATTGTGTTTTTTACAAAATTGACGCTCTTTCTTTGTTCACAGCGCAAAAAATAAAAACCGCAGAGGTGATAAAATACCACCAAAAGAATTTGTGGGAAAAAAAGGACGTCAATTTTGTTTGGGAGCCACGTCGCACGACCGCACAATTGTCGTTCAAAGCGTGACAGTGCCGAAAGCTGAAATTTTCGCCTGGGCAGGAAGGGGGTATATGTGCCCAGTAAGCAAGTGGTTAAAGAAGAAGCCATATCTATAAATGATCAAGAAACACTGTCATCTTCTATGGGCCAAAGCTCATTTAAAATGGTCTGTTGAAAAGTGGAAAACTGTTTTATGGTCATATGAATCAAAATTTTACATTCTTTTTGGCAACCATGGGCTCTGCAATCTCCAGACTAAAGAGGAGATGGACCTTCCGGCTTGTTTTCAGCCCTCAGTTTAAAAAGCATGCATCTCTGATGTTATGGGGGTGCTTTAGTGCGTTTGAAATGGGAAGCTTGCACATCTGGAAATGCACCATCAGTACTGAAAGATATATCCATGTTTTGGGGCAGCATATACTCCCATCCAGTTGAAGTATTTTTCAGGGAAGATCTTGCATATTTCAGCAGCTAAACAGCATACTGCATCTATGGCAACAGCATGGCTTCTTAGTTAACCAGTTGTCCACCGCTCGCTGTCGAATGACGGAGGGCGGAAGACCCTGTTGTTCTGGGCGGAGGTCATATGACTTTGCGCCTTCCAAAGCCACTAGCGCGCGTGCGCGCACCCGCCTCGTCACTGGGGACCCGATACGCGTGCGATTGCCCAGTAACTGAGCAGGACCGTGGATCTGTGTGTGTAAACACACAGATCCACGTCCTGTCAAGGAGAGGAGACCAATGGTGTGTCCCTTGTACATTGGGACAACCATCTGTCACCTCCCCCAGTCAGTCCCCTCCCCCCACAGTAAGAATCACTCCCAGGGAACACATTTAACCCCTTGATCGCCCCCTAGTGTTAACCCCTTCCATGCCAGTCATATTTATGCAGTAATCAATGCATTTTTATAGCAGGGATCGCTGTATAAATGTGAACGGTCCCAAAAATGTGTCAAAAGTGTCCGATCTGTCCGGCAAAATATCCCAGTCCCAATAAAAATCGCAGATCGCCGCCATTACTAGTAAAAAGAAAATAATTAAAAAAATGTCATAATTCTATCCCCTATTTTGTAGGCGCTATAACTTTTGCGCAAACCAATCAATATACGCTTATTGCGATTTTTTTTACCAAAAATATGTAGAAGAATACACATCGGCCTAAACTGAGGAAAAAATTTGTTTAAAAAAAAAATGGATACTTATTATAGCAAAAAGTAAAAAATATTGTGTTTTTTTCAAACTTGTCCCACTTCTTTTGTTTATAGCGCAAGAAATATAAACCGCAGAGGTGATCAAATACCACCAAAAGAAATCTCTATTTGTGAGGAAAAAATTATAAAAATTTCATTTGGGTACAGTGTTGCATGACTGCGCAATTGTCATTCAAAGTGTGACAGCGCTGAAAGCTGAAAAATGGCTTGGGCAGGAAGGGGGTGAAAGTGCCCGGTAGGCAAGTGGTTAAAGAGTCCGGGTACCTAACTGCCCTGCCTGCAGTCCAGATCTTTCACCAGTTGAAAATATCTGGTGCATCTTGAAACAAAAAATACAACAAGGAAGATCCAGGACCGTTGAGCAGTTAAAAGGTTTTATTGGACAGATTACACCTTCTCCTCCAGTTACACAGCAGACCTTAATAGCTGATCAATGCTTGCACATGCTTCTTAACTGTAGTATACCCATGATGCTGGACCCAGGCTCTTTTGGAAATTTAAGCCTAGCACACAGGGGCCAGATGTCGGGTGACATCGGCCGGTTCAATAAAAACCAGCTGACATTTGGCCCGTGTGTATGGCAGCCGGTCTGACAGAAGCCGGACGGCTTCTGTCGGTAAGCATTATGGAAAACCAGCAGCCGACCGTCTCCCAATCAGTGCCCTCAGCCAATAGCCACTGACAGCAATCACATGCCAAAATTGATCGACTTGGAAACACTCAGCCTGCCTATACATGGATTGAAATTCAGCCGGGTCCTTGCTGAACCAGTCAAATTTCAATCCATGTATGGCCGGTTTACCTTATTTCCTTTATATGAAAATCTTTTAAAAAAATAAATAATTTTTTAACAGAGTTACATATGAATTTCAGGCAATGGAAATGGTGCAATAGGTTAGCGTGCTGAATTGGAGGCAATGGTTTAAAGTGTAACTAAAGGCAAAAATTTTTTTTTTGTTTTGGATAGAGTGGAGAGTGAATAGAACACCTCTTATGACCGGACTGTCTGTCCGAATAAAGTCCGACGGATTGTCCGACGGAGTTCCGACGGAATTCCACTCTAGCTGTCTTGCATACACACGGTCACACAAAAGTCCGACCGTCAAAAATGCGGTGACGTACAACGCGTACGACGAGCCGAGATTAATGAAGTTCAATAGGCAGTTCGGCTCTTCTGCATGATTCTGAGCTTGCGATGTTTTTAGTCCGTCGGAATTGCATACAGACGAACTGACTTTCCGATAGAAATTTTTGTCCATCGGAAAAAAAGAGAACAAGTTCTCTATCTAAGTCCGTTAGAATTTCAGAAGGAAAAAATCCGATGGGGCGTACACACGGACGGAATATCAGATGAAAAGAGCCCGTCTGACTTTTTCCATCGGAAAATCCGGTCGTGTGTGCAAGGCATGAGTTTTACTTGCTGTCTGTCCCCCCCCTTAAGGAAATTCACCCTCTCCATTTGTCCTGTTTACTGTTAAAGTTAAAGAAAATCCAAAATTTTGAGTTGACATCAAAACATCTGGTGACCCTGCGGACACCTTGAGATTCTCTCACTTTGGAAGGATTTCCTCCTACTTTCTGTTTTGGTTATAGGACAGGAACTGAAAGGAAATCTCCCCTATGGGACGCAAGTGGTAAAGAAAAAAAAACTATCCAAAAGGAAAATAAAAAATGTTTTGCCTTTAGTTACAATTTAATAGTAGCACACTGTGAGAGTGAGAGCCCTTGTTTCAGGGAAAATTTGTTTAAAATGGACACAGGACTCTCAAAGAGCTCAAAAAGCTTTGTGAGCAGAGAAAATTATGTTTTACTTTTTTCCTGGATTTGGTAAGTCTCAATCAGGGCTGGAAATTTGAAGACTCCAAAGAGCATTGGGTGGGATGGAGTCTTCAGTCTTGTGTCCAGGTTTTCCAGAAATTCAACAGGTTGTATGTGTGTCCAGGTGCACACATTCGTTATAAGGCAGATCTGAGCATAGCTCAGGGAGGTGGAGTGGGAGTTGGTGTCGGAGCACTTGCTGCAGCCAGGAGGAAAGTGTGCTCCTGTTTAGGAACCAAGTTCATAACCTCGAGACTGGACTCCATGTGGGAGAGGTTCCAGGTCAGTGGACTGAGAGAGTTGGGCCAGCTGAGAGATTCTGGGAGACCATAGCTGAGACAACAGGAAGAAAGAGTCCTGGGGACCAGAGGGGGCCGTGAGTCTCGGAGGAGTGGGAAAGCCTGGAGGGTGAGGAGAATCCCTTTCTAGAGGCCAGGAGTTGGCCTGTGCAGCATGGTACTGCGACCGAGGCTGAGTGAGCCTTGAGAGCCAGGTGGCATGGCATTTTCATTTTTTTTATTTTTTCTGGAGAAGAACCCCTGTGGGGGCAATCCATGCATGTATGAACTTTCATTTTTGTTCCTTTTAATAAATGTGGGCTACCACGCCCTAAAACCTGAAGTTCCTGTTTGCTGTAAACTAACTGAAAAATGCACCTACAACTGAGCTAGACATACCCCATATTACAACACATAATGCCATGTTGTTGAATATGGGGTCAACAGTGCTGTGGTTTGATAGTGACAGGTCTGCAGGGTAATAAATGATTTAGTAAAATGATCTCTTAAATAAAAATAGTGCTAACTTGACAATACTGAGGCAAAAAATATATTCTTGATATTACATGAAATGAGTAATAGATGGACAACAAATGGGCAGTTGTAGCATTATGTGAGTAACAAAATGACAGTTGATGACAGTATCTGGGCAGTAAACAGGCAATTGTGACAATATTAGAGCAATACATGGCCAATTAGGACAACAGGCAGGCAACATTTGGGCAATCATGAAAATGTGCAGCACTGATAATAACAGTGATGATATGAATGACAATAGTGACAGATAAAGTTTTGGAATTCACAAGTACAGTAAAAACACATTTCATAACATAACTGGGTATTAGAAATTTAAAAAATATAATATTATTCTGTTGACTACAACGTGAGTGAAATGGTTTCTAAAATTACTGCAGACATAAACAGTAAATTATATATGCAGATATGACCTGTGATAATGGAGACCTAGTCTACCTGATCTTTCTCGGTGGTTATGATTGACCAAACAAAATACCTAAACTTCCATAGTTATGCCATGTGACTCATTCTGATAAGTGCCCAACTCAAGCAAAAAAACATTTTATTCAGAATAGACCCTGGAGGAGTACATACCTCTGCCATGTCTTGATGGCTGCTTGTGACCCAATTGTGAAGACACAGCAGGTCAAGAAATCAGGTGAGCGGTTGTCATTGGAACAGGAAGACAACCCATATTGTGTCTTCTCTACCACCTTTGATGTTATACAGGATGGTGGCACAGTAAAAATAAAATATAGCGTAAAAGCCAGCACGCCAAAACCTCCTCAACTGGATACTAGTGCTAGCAATAATATTCCAAACAGAGGTTCTTACACTTCCTTAGTCTACTGAAAAAAGTGTTTTGTCCCAACAAAAGGTGAGGTGAAAACTAATAGGGTTACAGACGTCAAATAAATTCCTGTCTGACGCTGTCCAAAACTGAAATAAAAAGTTTTGGCTTGAGTTGTGATTTAAGTATTTCCAGCTCCATAAGAGAACATGCCAGAAGGTTTATTATACCCTGAGGCTGTTTGGTTCTGCCCATCTGCTCTGTATTTTTCTTTCAGCTGGACAGTAATATGACTTCAACATGCAGAGACAAGGCCATCAAGCATCAAAGAGTCATTATAAATAGAGACTACGCAAAATGTATTCTTCATTGATTTATTCCTTAGAGTAATGACAAATTTTATATAAAAATATTATCTAAAATAGCAATATTCTATTAGAGTCAAGGCATTTTTTAATTAAAATTAGGAATTATTGAAATATTTAATAGGATCACATTTCTGTGCTCTTAAAGAGAATTTTTAATTTTCACTCAATGGGCAAAGTAAAGAAGTCGCTTTCTAGTACACTCAACGATTGACTTATGGTGGACTTTTTTGTAGAAGGGATCTAAGCCACCCAAATACACCTATGTGACAATGAAAGTGCCGTCCCCTCCTGATTCACGCATATCCTTTTTCTGGGAGCACGGGACCTCGAAAATTTAAAAGGAACTTCCATTGCCATGCTTCTTCCATAGTGTAAACCTGAAAGCCCTCATCTCTGAGCACTTCTGGGTTCAGAGCTGCCAAATCCTAGTCATCATTGTTCAGGTAAAACAGCAGATGATGGACTTTATGTTCCTAGACTGCTTGGGCTAAATGCAGGGAACAGCAGATGATGGACTTAATGTTCCTAGACTGCTTGGGCTAAATGCAGGGAGACATTAAAGTGGTTGTAAAGTCAGAAGGTTTTTTTTTTTTTTTTCACTTTCATGTTTTATTAACATAGAAATACAATTTACTGGATACTCCTCCATTGATTTACAACAGAGGCAAAATTTATGTGGAATAAAACAGCTGAAACATCAGGTCCGGCATAAATAACATTCAAAATTACAGGATTCAACTTCACAAGTCCAATGTAGACCCTTCAGATTTTGGCTGGGAATGTGCCCGCTTCTCTCTGATCATCCCACTTCTCCACCCAGGAGTTGGGGCACATGGACTGGTATACTCTTTGATACCACTGACATGGGTAGGGATCCATTCAAAGACTTCTCACATTGATGAAAATCTGAAAATCCGGGTAGTTCTGGAAACAATGTTTGGTTCGGTTCTGGTTAGGAAAACGAGCATCAAATGATGCGGTTTTGTAGTTGTCAATCTTGGTACGAATGCTGTCTGCCATGGACACAAATCCATGCCAATTTTCCTTTAGGATTAATAAAGTATTCTGTATCTGTATTCTGTATTTGTACAAACATGCAGAGCAATTACCAAGATCTCAACATGCTGGAAGAGATGTGTTTTCATCACATTAACACTCCCACATTTGTAATGCTACAGAGGAAATGGCGAGGCAAGAAGTTGGTGAATAGGGACAGGTAAGCTGAAGCAATACATGAATATAGGGGGAATCGATCACTACAAACTGCAGCCACAACATATGAGCCCATTACAAGGTAAGATAAACAAACAAAACAGGGAATATACCTACACTAATTTGAAAACATTTGAAAGTGTACAATGCTTTAATTAAAATAAATATATATTGAAACATTATAAAGTAAAATTTAAGTAAAGTAGAATAAAAAAATAATTAAAAAGAGAAAGATGAAATACACCTTTACACACAAACACACACTGATGCACAATATGCATTAGGTAAGAGATTAAAGTGATTGTAACGTCTCGTTTTTTTCTCTAAAAATAACAAACATGTCATACTTGCCTCCTCTGTGCAGTTGGAGCACAGATCCTCCCTTTCTTGGGTCCCTCTTCAGCCCTCCTAGCCCCTCCCTTCTGTTGAGTGCCCCTCCAGTAAGCAGCTTGCTATGGGGGCACCCAAGCCGAGCCGCAGCTCACTGTGTCCATTCAGACACGGAGCCGAAGTTCGACCCCACCGCCTCTCTCTCCTGATTGGTTAACTTTGATTAACAGCAGCGGGAGCCAATGGCTCCGCTGCGGTGTCTCAGCCAATCAGGAGGGAGAGTCCCGGACATCAGAGGCACTCATGGACATCGCTCGATAGAGATGGGGCTCAGGTAAGTATTGGGGGGGTGGGGCAGAGGGGGGCTGCTACACACTGAAGATTTTTTATCTCTTTATCTTTAGGATAAGAAACCTTCTGCCTTTACAACCCCTTTAAGATTTCTTTGGAGAATAAAAAAAATGTTTGATCATACCACATTCTAAAAACACATTGAAACTAAATTAAACATTTCTGCTCTTTCCAATTGATCAAAAGGTTTAAAAAAAGAACATGCTTTTGATTTTTGTAGAACAAACTTTTGTAGGACTTAAACTTTTGTCGGCACCAAAATTACTGTTGCTATTTCTCTAAAGCCACTAGTTAGAATCAAGGCAGCCTTGGAAAATTACAGTTGGAATCTTTGGTTCTTAAAAAGTATAAAAAATATAAAAAATGACCAGTAACGGATGAATGCTATCTAATGATTTCCTACCATAATCATAAAAACGTAGTTTAGGAAATCCAGCTAATGCTTAGGATTTGTACTTCCTAAAAGAGTCTGTTTTGATTGGCCACATCAAGCTTTCACTGAGCGCAAAACTTGCATCTCTCAGCAACACCTGTCATGTATGGGAAAGAAGTCAAGTAACTCTACAATGATTATAAATTATTTTAATTATAGTTTTCATCCCCTGGCCTCTGCTGTGAATGATTCCCTTGCTTTGACATACTAATAGTGTGCAAATGTTAGAAAAATCTGGTCAGGACAGATTAGGTGCAAAGAAAAGCCATGGATGAAATATATTGCATTGCCCTTAGCAAAATGCTAAGGATTCATTATACATTTCCTGGGAAGCTTAACTTCATAGGGATGTTATAAAATGAACACTTTCCATGCCATGTTAAATATTTCACCCCTGTTTTTTTTTTTTTTTTAAGACATCTGCTCAAATTAATTTTCAGCCTGTGTGATACCACTACCTTGGGGTCCATTTTTTCATGCAAGGCTTGCATGAAAAAGTGTCTGACGACAGTATAATGTACTTGGTCTGTTTTGCTTTGTAAAATATTCTATATGGCTAAAAGTACATATTCAACCTTCCTGATAATTGAGTTCAGGTGCTTTCAGTAGAGGGGGACTGTTTTTTCTCTATCATACAATGCCATGTTAGACAATTGGGCACTTCCAAACTTGTAGAGACAGTTTGGAAAACACCCTTAGTTCCAGATAGCTGTGCCTCTGTATACCAAGCCAGCTCCATAAGGACATGGTTTCATGAGTTTATTGTAGAGGAACTCAAGTGACCTCCACTCTACTGAACACCTCTGGTATGAATTGGAACTCCAATTGTGAGCCTGTTTATTTTGGTTGACATCAGAACCTGACACCACAAATTCTCTTTTGGTTGAATAGGCACAAATTCCCACAGACACACTGTAAAATCTTGTAGAAAACCTTCCCAGAAGAGTGGAGATTATTATAGTTGTAAAGTGGGTGCCAATTCCATATTGCTGCCATGGGCGTCCGCTGAACTTTTTTCAGGGGGGGGGCATCATTTTAAGGTCATCCATGCTCGGTCCCTTTTTGACAATGTCATGAAGAAGAGGGGCTTAGTCATTATCGCATAAAGAGCAGGCAGGCTGAGGCAGACGATCACGGAACAGAACAGCCAGGATGTTAAGCAGAGGCCCGGGCGGCAGAGCCAATCCTCTGCTTGGGCCGGGGGTGAGGAGGGAGGGACGGATGTGTCTGTAAGACTATGTATCGCAGTGAATAAGTGGGAACAGACTGAGAGCAGCGGCAGCAGACTTAGAAAAAAAAGTCCACGGCTGCCGCGGAGGCGGCCATTGCAACACAGGGGGCAAGTCAGGTCAGTGCCATCTTAAGAGCATTATAGGCCCCTGGGCAATACAGTTAACTGGGGCCCCCGGCCCTGTCTAAATAATCATGCACGAGAATAAAAAGTAAATTAATTCATCTGTGACCAGTAAAATCATTCATCAGTGACCAGTAAATTCAGACGTGACCAGTAAATTCATTCATCAGTGACCGTGACCAGTAAAATCATTCATCTGTGACTGTGACCAGTAAATTCATTCATCAGTGACCCGTGACCAGTAAATTCATTCATCAGTGACCCGTGACCAGTAAATTCATTCATCAGTGACCCGTGACCAGTAAATTCATTCATCTGTGACCGTGACCAGTAAATTCATTCATCTGTGACTGTGACCAGTAAATTCATTCATCAGTGACCCGTGACCAGTAAATTCATTCATCAGTGACCGTGACCAGTAAAATCATTCATCTGTGACTGTGACCAGTAAATTCATTCATCAGTGACCCGTGACCAGTAAATTCATTCATCAGTGACCGTGACCAGTAAAATCATTCATCTGTGACTGTGACCAGTAAATTCATTCATCAGTGACCCGTGACCAGTAAAATCATTCATCTGTGACTGTGACCAGTAAATTCATTCATCAGTGACCCGTGACCAGTAAATTCATTCATCAGTGACCGTGACCAGTAAAATCATTCATCAGTGACCCGTGACCAGTAAATTCATTCATCAGTGACCCGTGACCAGTAAATTCATTCATAAGTGACCCGTGACCAGTAAATTCATTCATCTGTGACCGTGACCAGTAAATTCATTCATCTGTGACTGTGACCAGTAAATTCATTCATCAGTGACCCGTGACCAGTAAATTCATTCATCAGTGACCGTGACCAGTAAAATCATTCATCTGTGACTGTGACCAGTAAATTCATTCATCAGTGACCCGTGACCAGTAAATTAATTCATCTGTGACCGTGACCAATAAATTCATTCATAAGTGACCGTGACCAGTGCAGGACATTAATACATGAGTTACTATGACCAGTGCAGGACATTTACCCCCCTCCCCCCCACCGCATATTAAAAAAATCAGTCATCACTGTTAATAATCTTCAGACTGCATCATTCCGTATGGCATGATGCCATACGGAATGCAGTCTGAAGATTTTTTTAATTTGCAGCATGGCGGCGGGGGGGGGGGGGGGGGTGTCCTGCACTGGTCATAGTAACTTGTGTATTAATGTCCTGCACTGACATTAATACATGAGTTACTATGACCACTGACCAGTGCACCCTCCTGGCATTTTAAGGGTATATATATATATATATATATATATATATATATACACAAAGAAAAATGTGAAGGTTTTTGTTGCCAATCCCCTTAAAGTGCTAGTTGTTTGGCTGTCTCTGGTGGCTTTCCAGCCAAGAAACTAGTATTTTCAGAAGGGAAGTCAGTAAATACAGGCTGGCTTTGCAGTGCAGTAATGTGCATTACCGCAACACACATTGGTGCACTTTGCATGTATTAATGTTTGCACAGTTGCACTGACATTTTTTTTAATGGCTCCCCAATGCACTAAAGGAACACACCTACATTGTAGAACACCACAATGCATGGTAATAAACTACATGGTGTTGTGGTGCACTGCTTCAGAAAACATAGTGCAGCTGCCTTGAAGTTTTATCTATTGCACCGCCACCAATGCTAACTCAGTACATCCATCATTCTCAATAGACATAGTACATGATGATTTGTATTGTAATTGTTATTCCAGCGCCATTTATTTCATAAGTGTGTGTCACTCAGTGACAAAAATAAAATAAATGGCGCTGGAATAACAATTACAATACAAATAATTATATACTAGGTCTATTGGGCTGGATGTACTGAGTTAGCATTGGTGGCGGTGCAATAGATAAAACTTCAAGGCAGCATTTAGGATCATGTAGGAGATGTTTCACAGACAGTGAAACTAACTTGCCTAAACAGCGGCGCGCTGGCTCCTCTTGGTGCAGGGACAGCTCTCCGCTCCTCCCATCAGTGTTATTCTAATCCCCTCCCGGCGTGAGTGTCGTCACGCCGCCAGGACAGGCGCCGGGCGGGGCTGTAGGGGGAGCATCAACTATTGGCTGGCGGCAAACAGGGTCGGGAGCGGAGCGGAGCAGAGCGAAAATAAATTAGTGACATGACATGACACTGAGGCTGCGAGGCAGACAGTGACAATCGGCGGCAGCGCGGCTAAATGTGGTGTCTACTCCAGCCAGGGGGGGGCGAACGCCCTCCCTTGCCCTATGGAGCCCTATGGAGCGGACGCCCATGATTGCTGCCCATGGTTTTGAAATAGAGTTTCCAACAAGCTTATGTAGGTATGACGGTCAGGTGTCCACAAACTGTTGACCATAGTGAATATGAGTAAAATGTGAAATGTGTAAATATTTTATCTGTGCTATGTTTTGGTCAAAGGAGTCTGGGCCAAACCAATAAATTTTTCGGTGGCCCAAAAAAAATTCCAAACCAATAAAACTGCAAATTGCTGATTCGTTTGAAGGGGATTTCAGACACTGGTGCATTGTAGAAATGTTTTGGAATGGCATTCAAAAATGCACCAAAGCGTACAGTGCACCACAACGCATGATAATCCATGCATATTATTGAGCTGATGTGAAATGACAGGGGTTTTTACCCTTTCCCGACTCTAATAAAAATAAATAAATTACACATATATATATATATATATATATATATATATATATATTGTGACAGCAGGAAGGTAAAGTCACCTGGTTGCATCCAGGGGGGTAGATATATTTCGCCCAGATTCAGGCTTTACGCCGACTTATACAACTAGGTGGAGAGTTGTATAAGGCTAGTGGGCTCATGGATGACTCATACCTCTAGGGAGAGGGCTGGGCGTCGTGCAGACAGGGAGTTGATGAGACCAGCTGAAGCTTGTCAGCTCATTTAGGCCTCTATAAGAACTCCCAGCTTCATTAGATGTTAGCTCATGCCTGGAACCAGACCTGTGTGGACTGTCTAGGGAGAGTGAACCCCTGTGCGGTGAGACAAAGCCTGTGTGGCTATTTGCTTGGACATTTAAAACCAGGGACTTAGGGACTAGGACAGCACTAGGCTGATCCCAGTTGTTAGTTAGGAAACCTGTATGTTTAGTCAGAGGTCAACTTGACCAGGATTTATTTTGGTTATGTTTCTTTTGCTTTGCTGTGTTTTGTCACTGTAAATAGAAAATAAACCGCACCTTTTTGATTTTGAAAACCACAACCTCCGTTTGCTGGGCCTGTTTTGTGTGGGGAGCCCATCCCGGGGGTCACACACACCCGCTGCCGAGCTAACCCCCTCACAGTTGGTGGAGAACCAGTGGCAGTTTTTTTTTTAAGCCAGCATGGAGGAGATACTGAAACAGCTGGCTCTAGCAAATGCCAATCAACAGCAGACAAATGCAGGTTTGCAAAGGAGCCTTGCAGCCCAGCAGCAAGCTCATCAACAGAGCCTTGCAGCCCAGTAGCAAGCTCACCAACAGAGTCTGGAAGCTCAGCAACAAGCCCAGGAGCAATCTGAGGCCCGCTTCATAGACCTGTTACAGAAGCAAGAGCAGAGACTACAACAAATGGAAGCAGTAATGCAGCAACGTCCGCAGACCAGTGAGGAAAGCCGTCCCACTAATACCGCGTCCTTTGGGGTGAGTCGTTTATTGACAAAAATGACTGGAGAGGATGATCCAGAGGTATTTTTGACCACATTTGAAAGGACCGCTGAAAGAGAAAAGTGGCCTGAGGAGCAGTGGGCTGGACTGGTGGCTCCTCTGTTAACTGGTGAATCGCAGAAAGCTTACTATGACCTAGAGCCTAACCAAGCAAAAGACTATGTGATGCTAAAAGCTGAAATTTTGGCAAGGCTGGGTGTCACCCAGGCTGTCCGGGCTCACCGTGTGCATAACTGGACTTTCCAGCTTGGAAAACCCCCCAGGTCTCAAATGTATGATCTCATTCACCTGAGCAGAAAGTGGCTACAGCCAGAGACTTTGTCCGCACCAAAGATTGTGGAACGTGTTGTAATGGATCGGTTTTTGAGAGCCCTTCCTACTGCCATCCAAAAGTGGGTAAGCCATGGAGACCCAGAGACGGCCGATGGTCTTGTGGATCGTGTGGAGAAATACTTGGCTACAGAGAACCTGACGGCCTCTTCCAGAGACACTCGGACTTTCCACCCTAAGACCAGACCATCCCCAGGGGCGGATAAGAGGATTCCAAGGGGTGAGGGTGGAGAGAGTGAGAGGGTGGGAGCTCTACCCCAAGTTTGGCGAGAACAGCCTGGGAAATCAGCGGCTCAAGAGGCGGCAAGAAGGATCGTTTGCTACCGCTGCCGGCAAGCGGGACATATTGCAGCCAATTGCCCGGTTGTGGAGGAACCCATGCAGTGTGACTTTCTGACGGGCAGACGTCAGTCGCTGTGTGCGACAGTCGCATGCACTGCCATTCGAGGAACTGAGAAACATTTATGCAAAATGTGTGTTAATGGTAGAAATGTTGTGGTATTGCTGGATTCAGGTAGCCTTGTGACCCTGATAAAGGCTGAGTTAGTTAAAACAGAGGTCTCTGGGAATAGCAAGGTAGCTGTTATTTGTGTGCATGGGGACACCCGAGAGTATCCAGTGACTACAGTGTGTTTCGAGACCCCCAAAGGTACCCTCTCTCATCCAGTGGGCTTAGTATCTCAGTTACCGCATGACGCCATTGTGGGAAGGGATTTTCCGAAGTTCTGGGAACTGTGGGATGATCCTGAGCCCCTCACTGGTGCCCCTATGTACCAGGAATGTGATAGCCAGAACTCCCCTGAGAGTGGTGAGGACTCTCCGGAATTTCCCTTATCAGTATTGGCAGGGGAGACTCAAGAAACTGGAGAGGAGCCCACCTCCTCAGACGAAAACCTACCGTCTGTGGAGTTTTCTGATCTTGAGGTTCACAGGGAAAACTTTGCCACAGAACAGTTGAAAGACCCCGCCCTAATAAAGGCACGGGAAAACGTAGTGAAAATAGATGGCGAGTTAGTGAACCCAGATAATACCTGCACTTACCCATACTTCAGCGTAGAGAAGGACCTACTGTATCGGGTGGCAAAAAGGGCAGAAGAAACCGTTGAGCAGCTTGTGGTGCCCAAACCTTACAGGAAGTTGGTGTTGGAGTTGGCCCATGGGCACATTCTTGGAGGTCATCTGGGGACAGAGAAAACCCGAGAGAGGGTATTACAGAGATTCTATTGGCCGGGGGTGATGAAGGACGTAGAAAATTATTGTTCCTCCTGCCCTGTGTGTCAGAGGTTGGCCCCGATGCCACATTTCCGTAGCCCGCTGGTCCCTCTACCCATCATTGAGGTCCCGTTTGAGAGGATCGCCATGGATTTGGTAGGTCCTATAATCAAGTCCGCTAGGGGGCACCAGTACATATTAGTTATAATGGACTATGCCACCCGTTATCCAGAAGCGATCCCTCTCCGAAATACCTCGGCCAAAACCATAGCCAAAGAGCTATCTCTTGTTTTTAGCCGGGTGGGTATTTGTAAAGAACTGCTTACGGACCAAGGTACACCCTTTATGTCCCGGGTTATGAAAGAGCTGTGTAAATTGTTCAAAGTGACGCAATTGCGTACGTCTGTGTATCACCCCCAAACCGATGGGCTGGTTGAAAGATTCAACAAAACCCTAAAACAAATGTTGAAGAAAGTGGTGGATAGAGATGGAAAGGATTGGGACTGTTTACTTCCTTATTTGATGTTTGCTATTAGGGAGGTGCCCCAATCCTCTACGGGATTCTCCCCCTTTGAGTTACTGTATGGGAGACACCCAAGAGGGCTGTTGGATATTGCCAAGGAAACTTGGGAAAGTGAGAGTTCTCCCCACAGGAGTGTGATTGAGCATGTCGCCCTGATGCAAGATCGAATTGCACAGGTAATGCCCATCGTGAAGGAACATTTGGCCCAAGCGCAGTTGGCACAGCAGAGAGTGTACAACCGTGGAGCCAAGACCCGTACCTTTTCCCCGGGGGATAGGATATTGGTACTTGTCCCTACGGTTGAAAGTAAATTCCTTGCCAAATGGCAAGGCCCCTACGAGATAATGGAAAAAGTGAGCGAAGTGAATTACAAGGTCAGACAACCAGGAAGGCGAAAGCCCGAACAGATCTATCACGTTAATCTGTTGAAAGTCTGGAGGGATAGAGAGTCCCTAGTCGCAGACACTTGGTCACCAGCTCAAACTGGTTGCGTGATTCCTAAGGTTGGAATAGCAGCCACCTTGTCACAACCCCAACAACAGGAGGTTAAGGAGTTTGTGCTTCGCAACAAGGAGGTATTCTCTGAGCTGCCGGGACAAACATCTGGGGTAGAGCATGACATCATTACCCCGCCCGGTGAAAGGGTGAAGTTAAAACCCTATCGGATCCCAGAGGCTCGACGGGAGGCAATACGGGAGGAAGTACAGAAAATGCTGAACTTAGGGGTGATAGAGGAGTCCCAAAGTGATTGGTCTAGTCCCATCGTGTTGGTGCCTAAACCGGATGGGAGCTGGCGATTTTGTAACGATTTTCGTCAGTTGAACAAAGTTACAAAATTTGACACCTACCCCATGCCACGTATAGATGAGTTGATCGACCGGCTGGGAACAGCCCGATACATGACGACTCTTGACCTCACAAAAGGGTATTGGCAAATCCCCCTGGCCAAGTCGGCCAAAGAGAAAACCGCATTTGTAACCCCAGACGGGGCATTCCAATATAAAAGAATGCCGTTCGGGTTACAGAATGCGCCGGCCACATTCCAGCGGAAAATGGACCAGATGCTGAGGCCCCATCGGAAGTATGCTGCGGCTTACCTGGATGACGTAATTGTCCATAGCACAGATTGGGCCTCACATCTGCCAAAAGTGCAAGCAGTCCTGGACTCTGTTCGGGAAGCGGGGTTTACGGCTAACCCCAAGAAGTGTACCATTGGGCAGGAGGAGGCCAAATATCTTGGGTACACCATTGGGAGGGGAGTAATAAAACCCCAACTCAACAAAGTCGAGGCCATCCAGAGTTGGCCACGTCCCAACAGCAAGAAGCAGGTACGAGCCTTTCTGGGAATCGCTGGGTATTATCGGCGATTCATTCCCCACTTTGCTTCTAAGGCTGTGCCCCTAACCAACCTGACGAAGGGGAAAGGGTCGGTCATGATTAAATGGACCCCCGAGGCTGAGGCAGCATTCCAATTCTTGAAACAAGCCTTATGTAGCCAGCCAGTGTTGTACTCACCCGACTTCTCTAAAGACTTTGTCGTACAAAGTGATGCGTCAGATGTGGGGTTAGGAGCAGTATTGTCCCAGGTCTGGAACGGGGAAGAGCACCCAGTCATTTACCTCAGCAGGAAGTTGAAGTCCCATGAGGTAAATTACGCCACCGTTGAAAAGGAGTGTTTAGCGGTGAAGTGGGCTCTAGATTCCCTTCGGTACTACCTGCTAGGTAGGCACTTTGACATGGTTACGGATCACGCTCCGTTAAAGTGGATGGCTCAAAACAAGGAAACAAATAGAAGAGTGAATAGGTGGTTCCTGGCCCTCCAGGAATTCAACTTCACAGTAAAGCATCGCCCTGGCGTTCAAATGGGGAATGTGGATGCTTTGTCTCGAGTACATGAATGCCTGATTGCTGGTGTTCCAACCCCGAGGTTAAAACAAGAGGGGGGGTATGTGACAGCAGGAAGGTAAAGTCACCTGGTTGCATCCAGGGGGGTAGATATATTTCGCCCAGATTCAGGCTTTACGCCGACTTATACAACTAGGTGGAGAGTTGTATAAGGCTAGTGGGCTCATGGATGACTCATACCTCTAGGGAGAGGGCTGGGCGTCGTGCAGACAGGGAGTTGATGAGACCAGCTGAAGCTTGTCAGCTCATTTAGGCCTCTATAAGAACTCCCAGCTTCATTAGATGTTAGCTCATGCCTGGAACCAGACCTGTGTGGACTGTCTAGGGAGAGTGAACCCCTGTGCGGTGAGACAAAGCCTGTGTGGCTATTTGCTTGGACATTTAAAACCAGGGACTTAGGGACTAGGACAGCACTAGGCTGATCCCAGTTGTTAGTTAGGAAACCTGTATGTTTAGTCAGAGGTCAACTTGACCAGGATTTATTTTGGTTATGTTTCTTTTGCTTTGCTGTGTTTTGTCACTGTAAATAGAAAATAAACCGCACCTTTTTGATTTTGAAAACCACAACCTCCGTTTGCTGGGCCTGTTTTGTGTGGGGAGCCCATCCCGGGGGTCACACACACCCGCTGCCGAGCTAACCCCCTCACAATATATATATATATATATATACACACACACACACACAATAAAGAGCTCCTTCACATAAAACTTACAATCACCAAAACATTGCTGCTTCATTAACTGGTCATCACAGGCCTGGGTTATGGGACTCCTTACTGATGCTTGGGCACAGGGCACAATCAGTAGGCAGGCAGATGATCTATCTATGTTTGGCATTTCATCAAGGTGGTGCAACCAGGTCTACATTTTAATTCTTTGGAAATATGTTATTTAAAGCCTTTCCCCATCTATGTTAGGTTTAGAGGGAGTAGACCCCTCCCCGGTACCCCTATAGCACTGTAGCCTGTGAAAGGATGAGGGTGGTGCCCAGAGTCATGATGATATCTATCTAGCCATGACTTACCATTGAGGGGCACAGTAGACTATGAGGGTACATCATTGACTCTTCACTGCTGCTTCACCTGGCTTGCTATTAGATTTTCTTATCTGCAGGAAGCCTATTCCACTGCTTGCCCTTGGACATATTTAGCAGGGTCCAAAAGACAAAAAAGATGACGCATCTTGGTTCAAAAGCGGTTTTGTGACTACAGAGGTAATCAAAAGAGGTCCAAGTATGGCCTGCATTCACATGCTACTATTGGAATAAAACAGGGTGGGAGGATTGGTATCTTCACCTTGTTTTGCCACTGCTGCATGCATAAAGTAGTAAAGACAATAAACCCTGCATGATGAAAGTACCCGTTGGGGCGAGTGGATCTGAGGCTGATTGTCGATGGTACAACCCGCTATGGTACTTGGACCCCGACTTTTACTATCTTTCTGATGCCATAACCCATGGCACGCCTGCCTACACCCCCCACCCCCAACACTGTTTATTTTACTCACCTCCACTACTGCTCCTCCTATAATTACGTCTTGCCACAGAATCGCTGCTGACGATTCCAGAGAATACAGTATGTAGTGCTAGACTACTGTTCGTTATGCCATGTCCGATATTTATTCTGTTACGAAGAAATTGTATTATCCTGATCGTATTGTTTGACAAGTTGCGCTTGTATTGAAACTTCGCATTTTCCTTCCTGTATGCATATGAATCTTTCAATAATTTTTTTTTTTTTAAAAATAAAAAAATAAACCCTGCATGATCCACTGCACAGTGTCGATACAACCTATAACTTTATCAAAGAAAAAAGGGAATATGTGGGACTTTGAATGAGACGCAACGGGGAATATTGCGCCTCCATCCCTGGTTGCTATGCAAAAAAGAGGGGGGAGGGTGGGACTTTAGATGAGGTGTGTGGGGTAGAGCCAGACAAAACCATATACATATGTAAAAACGTATATTCTTTTTTAGACCAAAAATAGGGCATGGATCAACCCATATAAATGCATAATAGCACATTGGCATATAAAATACAAAGTATAATAACATTATATCAGGGTGGTAAAGCAATAAAACCATCTAGAATCATAAATATGAAATGGATGCATCAAAATAAGCTGGACGACGTTTCATGGACTTCAGGACCATGAGACCATGCGATTCCACCTGCTGGAGGTCAGCCAGATAAATATGTCCAGCACGGGAGCTGAGGAAAGGACCCAAGCATGAACCAGGAGCACACACGCAGTCCCCCAAAAAGTGTGTTTGTATGGAAAAATCTTAATGTAGCTGTGGATGGGGTTTCTATATTGTATACAATAAAGTAAGTGGTTTGTTACCATATTGGTATAAATAAAAAGAAATGTCATATAGAGCAAGCCCATCACCACAGTATAAAAGTATATTGGAGCATATCAACAAGGTGAACAGAATGAATAAATAGGGTGTCCATATAGTGAAAATAGGGAAGAGAAGATGAGATTCCTGAAATCAGGAGAAAATAATGAAAGCGGCGGCTTCACCATGCATCGGCGCCACACCTCCCACGACATGCGTGCGATGGCCAGTGGGCGTCCCTTCACACAGGCGTGTGCTATTTCAGCTTGGCTGACGCATGGGGAGTAGGTCTGGCTGCCTCCCTGCTGTCTCTCCTTTGCTGTCATGCCAGTGTGACACTGGATGGGACCCTGGCCGCTGGGTTCACCCTGCAGTTCCCCTTCAGTGACCGTTTCTCAGCAGTCCCACGCTGCACTCCATTTTTGGTTCATATCCCATCAGGACCTACATGGGTAAATACATAACAAGCTCTTGATACATTTTCAATTCCTCTCTTTCTATAACAAGCATCATTACCATTTCCTTACTCTAGCTTTCATTATTTTCTCCTGATTTCAGGAATTTCATCTTCTCTTCCCTATTTTCACTATATGGACACCCTATTTTTTCATTCTGTTCACCTTGTTGATATGCTCAAATATACTTTTATACTGTGGTGATGGGCTAGCTCTATATGACATTTCTTTTTATTTATTTATACCTCTGGCAGGTGGAATCGCATGGTCTCAGTATCGGTTCTTATGTGAGTACTTTCATTTATGGCTGTTTATCTCTGTTCATCATTATCCTTAATCCCTCCACCCCCCCCCCCCCAGTCTGTGGTTATATCAAACTATAATGGCAATTCTTATGCGCTTTTTAGTATATGGCTGCACTTGCTCCTGATGAGTGGGTAGAAGTCCATGAAACGTTGCCGAGCTTATTTTGATGCATCCACTTCATATTTATGATTCTAGATGGTTTTATTGCTTTACTACCCTGATATAATGTTATGTCTACTCTATTTGGGGGATTGTGATGTACAATATTTACTTTCTGTGTCATGTTGGTTACTATCCTCAATATGTATGTTGATACTTTGTATTTTATATGATAATGTGCTATTATGCATTTATATTGGTTGATCCATGCCCTATTTTTGGTCTAATAAAGAATATAATTTTTTTACATATGTATATGGTTTTGTCTGGCTCTACCCCACACACCTCAACGTATAACTTTAGGTTAGACTTTAAGCAGCAGTCCACTCAGAATAACAATGCCTCTAAACAATCTTACATAGTCCCTTATTGGCAAATATCAGTAATACTAATGTTTTATACTGCTCTTTTTTCTGATTAGCTAGGGCAACAATACCGTACTCACAACGTTGTTATCTCTTGTTCCTCTCTTTGGATGCCTTCAACATTTGCAGCTTTGGTTTGTTTTTTTTGTTTTTTTTTTGGTAGACCTAATAGTTTGGCAGACAATTTACCAGAACTCACAAACCCTGTTATTAGTCTAGCCATTGAAACCATGCTGAGGAATGCCCTTTCCCTTTAGCATTGTCCACCTCTGTGGCTACTGTACATAGCTCAACTCTGTCTATAACAGCCCTAAAACTCTCCTCTATTGCTTCTCACAATCAATACGGACTGAACATAGGTGGTGCCAGCCTGAACAGGATCCTTGGTTTCCAGAGATGATTACAAAGCAACACTTTCTCCACTAGTAATTGTGTAAATCACTTAATTTATATGGCATGGAATATTGCTAATAGTTGTTTTCTTCCTGCATAGCATTTAAATAGCACTTCTGATGTGAACCCTTCTCTTTAAAGGAAGTACATTTTTGGTAGAGCTATTAGCAGACATGTTTAACTGGACATCTTCTGTAATGCTGAAGACCTCGCACCTCCTCATTCAAATGGATTCCTCAGTTCTTATGAGTGTCGGGAACACACCCCAGTATTTATAGCCACAATAAAAGGTAGTTCATCTTAATACAATCACTATAATTTCATGAGATATGTCAAGATGTTGATTGTAGAGGGACATGACAGAATGTATGAAAATGCTAGAGTATGTTCCCAACACCCATCTGAACTTAGGAAGCCATTAGGACAACCGTGAAACTTTTCAACATTACCGAGCGTAGCCGGTTGAATGAACAGTAACTACTATCGGCTATACCTTGACCTGAAAAAATAGAAGACATCAAAGACCCATTTTGGTACTAAGTCTTTTCCTACACATGCTCATCCAACCACTGAGTCTTCCAATGTCACACTGCAGCTCTTTTCTTCTCTTTTTTATTCTCTCTTGCCATCAGCTTCCATACTGAATCCTTTTACACCTTAATCTTTAGTATCTCCCTTTTCTCTTTCTCCATTTTTCTTACTTTTCTCCCTTTTTTATTCTTCGAAAACTTATCCTGTCTTTTTTAAAATCACCAAGCTCATCTTTGCTAATGAAAGAGTTTAAGACCAGAGAAAATTGGAAAGACAACAGCCATGATACATAACATTGTTTTAAGACCTTTGTGCCTGCCGCAAACCCAGGGAAACATTAGACTGGCCGTTAAAGGGAGAATTATTCAACATAAACATGGCTAGATAGGGAGCCAGCAGTACTTACATTTCTCATTGAGGAATGTTTTAATTATGTTTCCGGATCGTGTGAGGCGATCATGAGAATTGTGGATTAGAAAGGATTACAGAAAACATGTATCATCTCAACCCTCTTGAACATTATGCTTCTGTGCATATTAAACTTTTATTATTCTTTCAGTTTCAGCATATCTAAAGCACAATAAAACGTGTTAGTTGAAAGAGAGCACCACCTTTCCAGCAAATTTGAAAATGTAAGGCAAGGCAGGAAAATAACCTGAAAAATTGCTTTTTATAACATATAGTATTCTCTTGTACTGTGATAGGCCTCTAGATGTATTGCTTGTTCCCCAAGGGAAATATTCACATTTGGTGTGTGACAGAGGTAAAGAACCCCAGATGGATATTCGTCATAAATAAATAGATTGGTGAGCTATTTAACACCATACACACAAGACAACATGCACACCTGCTACAACCCTCAGATTAGATGTTGCAGAGGACCAGAAAAATAAGAAAACGCCAAGTACACATATCCTAATTTCTTCATTATATTAAAGAAGATACATACTTTACCCACCCCTCTCATATAACATCGTTTAGTGTGATGTGTTCTGTAGACAGAGAGGATATCTACTATGACAATAGTAATGTGGTGTAGGTTACATCCTATGAAATATTCCACTCTGAACACTGTGCTGGGTGTGACATACTCCAGCCTGCTCTATTCTGTATGTCATGCAGTACGTGGCATGCTCCATACTAGTTCACTCTGAATGCTATTCTATACATTACATTCTTCAAATCTTTTAGCATCACACTATGTTATATATAAATTATTTGTGCCGGTTATTCATACATCTTGGACTTTCGATTTTTTTCCCAAATTAAAAATTGGGCATGCTTTTGCTTGCACTTTAGTAATGAAGATTGGTGATTTCTTAGTCCTTGTAAAACTTCACAACCTACATTCCTTTTTTCTCTATACCAGTGTTTCTCAACCTTAGTCCTCAAGGCGCCCCAACAGGTCATGTTTTTAGGCTTTCCATTATTTTGCACAGGTGATTTGATCAGTTTCACTGCCTTAGTAATTAAATCCTGAAAACATGACCTGTTGGGACACCTTGAGGACTTGAGTTGAGAAACACTGCTCTATACCTTCCTACATTTTTTGCAGTGTAATCCTCAAAAAACATACTCACATGCTCAGCGATTACAGCATTATCCAGCTGTGATCCGGTGCTCTGCTCTCATGCATCAGATCCATCTTCCCTTTCCAAGTCATCGGGAGTCAGCTGCTGTCTCTTATGCCCTGTACACACGATCGTTTTTTACGATGAAAAAAGTCCAATGGACTTTTTTCATCTGAAAAAACGACCGTGTGTGGGCCCCATTGGACTTTTTTCCATCGGTGTTAAAAAATAGAACATGTTTTAAAATTTTCCGTTGGAAAAAAAACGATATGAAATTTCGATCGTCTGTGTGGAACTCCATTGGAGAAAAAACCCACGCATGCTCAGAATCAAGTCGACGCATGCTCAGAAGCATTGAACTTAATTTTTCTCGGCTCGTTGGAGTGTTTTACGTCACCCGCGTTTTGGACGGTCGGAATTTTGTCTGATGGTGTGTAGGCAAGACTGATGAAAGTCAGCTTCATCGGAATTCCGACGGAAAATTCCATCGGAATTTTTAAATCCGATCGTGTGTACAGGGCATTATGGGTTCTTACAGCCAGCTCTTGCCAGGTCTGTCCTCCAGCGGCTGTGTTTCCCTGCTTTTGCAACCTCCAGAGATAAGGGACGGGGATATCCCAGGTAAAGTGGCGGGCTGGGGCGCATCCATGCCCCCTAATCTACATGCAGGGCACGGGACGCATGGATTCCAATGGGTATCTTCTTTTTTCTTTTGAAGCACGTGATTAGAGCCAGAGACTCTAAAAGGCTTCAAAAAAGGGCGGGCTCCACCCAGTTGTGTGACAATAGCAAATTAATAACCAGGGGTGTGGTTGTGCGGTTGACCCGACCGACCGGGGGGGGGGGTGGCTGTGGTTGCATTGTTTGCCGCCACCCCCCAAAAAAAAATATCACCAGCCACCACTGCCCAGGAGGGAACTGGGACAAGTCATTATGTCTCCAGCGGGCCGGCGTAAAAATAAATAAAATGCACACACAAAAATAATCTTTTTTAAATTGCAGAGGAGGTAGGGTTGCAGTGGAAAAAAAATAAAAAATTTGAATAATTTTTTATTTGGAGAGTCACTGTTTTGCATTACACATGAGAGCGATGTTAGCACTTCTCTCATGGTCAAACATGGAATGTAGTACTTTGTTTTACCAAATAATTTTATTAACAAACATATAGAAAAGACGTGTTACATGCATAGATGGCATACTGTATGACAACTGTGTGTTACAGAGGAGCCTCTGCAAGGGCAATTCTGCCTGAAGGAAAAAAAAAAAAACACACACACAATCTGTAATCATTTAAGCCTTCAGTGTGAATGTGATGCATAAATCAAAATCTGTTAGCTTGTCCAGGTAAATGTACACATATAGTGTGCATTATCGTACAACTCTGTCTATCAAGTCTACAGTCACGTATTTACAAGGTTTCCCAGTTCCACCTCTTGAGTAAAAGAAAAGGACTGGAGCAGAAAAGAGTTTATTACTTTCTAATAGGAGATTGAAGGCAATACATTGAATACTCCAACACTGGGATTTTATTTGAATGTGATTTGTATGTAAGACATACTGTAGCTCCAAACTGTCCCGGATTTTGAGGGACTGTCTCTGATTTGGAATAAAGTCCCTCTCTCCTCCTCATTTTGATCTGATCTATATAGTTGTATATAAAATGCACTTTTATCTTTTAAAAAAGTGTTTGCCATTGCTAAACCTTTCATCCAATTTATAGATAGTTGCATTTGTACATTTCAAAAGCCAATATAAAGGAATAGTAGTGCAACTGTCATTTCTGTCCCACAGCGGCTCCTCCTCTGACCCGCTGTTGACTCACCGACAGTCCCATTCACTTTAATGGGACCGCTGGTGATGCGGCAGTGACACAACAAGGCAAAGGGATGTGGCGGCAGCAGGTGAGTGGATGTCCGCTAACAGGCGCTGCCATGATGGATCTGAAATGACAGGTGCTCTTTAAATGTAAGGACTTATTCTTGATGGTAGGTTCTTTAATATTTGCAAACAAAATGAGGGTTTCCTATTTAGAATAATAAGCTGTCAGGTTAGTAAAACAGCGATATCAGAACCAATTCAATCATACAGTTTGTAGTGTACATAGATTTGCAAAACAATAGGATAAAGAATATTCCTGAACTTTGTTTTATCTCATGGTTACTGTGACATTGTGTGAATACATCATTGCAGTGCATGTTATCTAAGCTTGCATTCATTGATATTTATCCACCCAGCTTGTGGGTTTAACTAATCATTTTTTTGTTTGACCAACCTTTAAGGGGGCGTGGCAGAGGGTGTGTCTTATAACTACATTCTTTTGCTAATAGGTGTCCCTCATTCTATGTGTAAAATACCAGGCTTGACATAAGCAGCTTTTTGAAAGGTCCATAAAAGGTTTTAAAGCAGACCTTCACCATGGAAATGGATATAAAGTACTGTATATGTGAACACTTACCTTGTAAAACAACCTATTCAGTTTAAAACAGAAAGAAAATAGAAATGAAAGGCAAAATTTTGTGTATACATATAAAATAAACACAGTATAAATACCTTTTTTCAGAAGTTGTCACAAACCCCCTGTTCTCAGCTGCATAAGGATCTCAGAGAGCTAGGGGAGGAGAAACAGTAGCATACTAGTCTTTCCAGAGAATGGCTAGGCAGGGGGAAGGGGGGGGGGTCAGTAGAAGTCTGATCATTGGAGGACAGCAGACTGAGTTCACAGCACAGCCAGAAAACTGACCACGCTGAGCTACGGAGTGGCTTGCGCAGGAGTCCTGTGCGTTTTTGACATTGTTTCAGGGCCAAATTCAGGCAAAAATTTGGCCCTGATTCGGCCCTCAACAGGGACACACCGGACCCCTGCTGTGAGCCGCATCCAGCATCAGTGTGAACCCAGCCTAAAGTCCCTGCCTCAGCTGCTCTCTGCTAATTTTTTTATTTTATTTTTTATGGCTTATTCCTATGACCCTGCTACCCCTCACCCCCTGGCATTCTTTCAATGGCAAAAAAGATGTGTACCACTCCCGCAGCCTCCTGAGATATGCATTTTACATATCTCATAATTTAAAAAGAAACACACACACACATATATATATATATATATATATATATATATATATATATATATATATATATATATACTGTATTTATATATATATATATATATATATATATATATATATATATACCCACACAATACCGTTGTGTAGTATATTTAATATACAAGGTGTCAGAAATTCATCAGGGAGTTTACTATACTGTATATCTGTGTTAGAAATCTCACTGCAGTTCTTTGATGGAAAGTTTTTAAATTTTGGAAGACATTTTTTCTTTAATGTTTAATTAGAGGACATTTGCATTGTTTTATAAGAGTTAATTTTGTTCCCGCAGAGGTTACATCAGCACAGAACAATACAGTGTAATGAGCTGTCGTTCTCCTTTAGATTCTTTCCTCAGTGGGGTCTCCTGGCATGGGCTAATGAGAATGAATCTCTGTTTAATGACTAATTTTCTTGTTGTGGGATTTGCGCTTGATGTTCATCATGCTGTGCACTTACCTTATAAATTCAGTAACCTTACTGTTCCCCAGGATTCATAAAATAGCAGTCGCCTTCAATAAACGTAAACCCCTCTTGCTGGGTGTAGGCTACATACTGTATTTCCAAGTTTAAATAATTTAAAGTGAACTTAATCTGGCCTTAAGCTTTTATAAAGTAGCAGCAGTGCTGATGTGCAGATACCTTGTGGGGCTGTGTTAGTTTTTATGTTTCAATGATTTTTATTAAAGTTTTTACAGAACAGAAAACAAAGATCTCGGCATCTCATTGAGCATCATACAATATCTGTAGTGAGTTATACATACCAAACACCTGAGGATTCCTCCTCTAATATCATGCATGGACCACTATCATATTCTGATGTAGGCTGTACCTCATTCGCTCTAGTGTTTAGGGTGCACATACCACACTCTACCAAGATTCCTACACCATACACAATACAGCTTTGTCCATGGCCTAGTGCATGCTCCATATCATAGGCCATAGAATATGTCCCCCCGCTGGGAAACGTCAGCTCCCCATCCTTCTATCGGGGGAGTCTGGCTCTCCCGGTCATGGGGGGGTACCATCCAGACCACAGGAGATCGATGTTTCGCCGAGGCAGAGAAAATAATTAAAAAATTTAAAAATTCTAATTAAAAGGGGGTAGAACAGAGAAGAGAAGAGAAGCAGAGGGGAGAGGCTGAGAAGGGAAGGTAGGGGGGGGGGGGGGGGCTCCATGCCCTTTGACTTATCCTTCAGGAAGGGTTCTGGTTTGTGATTGTCCTGGGATCATTTGTCAGGTATCTGATCCACGGATCCCATACTTTTTGAAACAACTTCATCTTATCCTGTGCAATTGCTGTCAATCATTCATTTAACATAAGCCATGTCATTTTGTGTTTAAGTTGGTCAAATGGTAGGGCCACAGACCTCCAGTTTATGGTTATTGTAATTTTAGCTGATATAAATATAAATGTAAGAAGCCTTCTTTGGTTTTGTGAGGCTTCGGCAACCCTGCCACCCAGGAGTGCGTGTTTTGCGGACTTCGCCAGGTTAATCTGGGTGAGGGTATATATAAAGTTGTAGACCCTGATCCAAAATCTCCTGACCTTGGGACATGTCCACTATATATGGTATGTTGTTCCCACCTGGCCGCAACCCCGAAAGCACCCTGGGGTGACTCCGGGCACAAATGCTGCCAGTCTGGCCGGTACCATATACCATCTTAATAACACCTTGTAGTTAGCCTCTATAATGGAGGTATTGGTGAGCGACCGAGAAGCTGTCCCGGATATCGAGTGCCATTCTTCAAGATCTAGGGTTTCTTGAAAATCTTGTTCCCATTGAATCATATAATTCAGTTTTGTAGAGACATATGTCAGTATTGAATATATAGCAGATCTATGGCCCCTGATTTTATCTTATTGTCTACACAAGTGTTCCATGGGAGTCATTGTCGCTAAATCACTCTTACGTGCTAAGGTTTGTACATAATGGTGTATTTGGGTGAGTCTATAGCGTTCGGTGGTTGGCCTTTGATATTTGTCCACCAGAGATCTCTCGGATAGCATACCCTTATGATCACAAAGATCTGCTATCCGTATTAGGCCCTTGTTAGTCCACCATTCGAATGCGGGGGCGCGAGGCCCGGGGTGAATTCCCTATTTCTCAATAGAGGTGCTAGTGGGTTGTGGGGTGACTTGAATTTCTGAGTCCTTGAGAGTCTATCTCAAATGTCCAGCGAGAATGTGTTAGTTTTTAAAGCTGTACTAGAGCC